>OZ010582.1:19454325-19696825 GCA_963932145.1 Acanthosepion lycidas | reverse complement strand
GCTGCCCAATCCTTACTGACAAACCTTGACAGAGTTCAAAGGTCATTACACAACCTTGTGGGTGATGAATTAATTTCCACCATGCAAACCCTTTCCCACAAATGAAATTTTGCTAGCTTCTCACTACTCCATGGCAAATATTCAAACAAACTACATTCCTTAGTTCCACCAGTTTGGACCTTCACAGCTTGCACCCACCATTCTGCATAAATGGCATTAACTCCTCCTCATTCCCTTTGAATTCTTTTGGTAAGGAAGATGTTCCACTCAGATAGCTTCTTCTCCAGAACTGTCACTTTGTGGAACAGATTCCTAAAGGGATGCTTCCCCAGCCAGTACAATCTTAACCTCTTCAAGTCTAGGGTCAATCATTATCTTTCTACATATACTCTCGATATGCATTTCTTACCTCCTTCCTTTATTCCCTTATAACAACCTCATCTAGTAACCTTGAGTGGCTCTTGGGTCTTGTATTGGGTAAACAATATTACCAAAAAAAATGCTGAAATAATTAATTTTAAAAAAGTCCAAATTGGCAAAATTAATAGAAATATTAGCATTTAGACTTTTTAAGATGCTGAAACTAAATATCTTGAGATTCTTTACAAAATCCAAAGATGAGTCTGTTATCTGTCTTGACCTGGCATCCCAGTTTCAGTCTCTTTCCTTCTGCAGTGATGTGGTTTCACTCCGTCTTGTCTATAAGTATTTTCATGACAATTGTTCTAATGAACTCACTTTGGTACCTTGACTACACAAATTTAAATATGCTACTAAATTGGCAACTAGGTCACATTGTTTTAATGCTGAAATAGCTAGATGTAACTATTGTTATTTAACTTGTAATTTTTATTTTAATATTTTTCTCTAACTTCTCACCTGTGGAACTTTTACAGTTTCTTGCTGCTGCCCTGCCACCTACGATCTTCAAACATTTAAATGCAACATTAATTGCCATTTTCTGTTTTTCTGAATCCTGTTCTTTTATTGTCCTTTTTCCTCACTGAAGTCCTCTCATTCTGTTTCACTCTCGGTAACCCCTGATGTCTTAGTGTCATTATTCCCTTGCTTAGGGTGAAATAATTTAAAAGAAATGAAAAAAGATATTACCAATAAAACCATTTAATGTGCTAATTTGTGTTGCCTTTTATCAATTAAACTTTGAACTGTATTTTGTTTGGTACTCTCTTCTCATATCTCCAAAAACTGTCTTACAGTCACTATCCTAAAGTAGAGGGAGGCACAGTGGAGTAATGGATAACAGCTCGGATTGAGGAATCGGATCTGACTGGATTTCAAACTTGGCTCTCTATTACATTCACTTATGTGCTAATACCCTTGGGAAAGGTATGAATCCTCTTCCTCTCCCCCAGTTATGGGTAAATAGCAGGATAGACTCGGTTCTATAGCCTTGTATGGCAACTGGTCTACTACAGAAAGAAATGGTAACCTACTGCAGGAAAAAATTTGCCTTGTCAGTCATGTATCAAAAGATACATGATCGCCTAAGTGTGTATCACACATGGCATATAACTGACTCACTGACCCTAAAATATATTTACTATAGATGATATAAACAAAGGAAAAATGATGAATTTCCTGTCTACTGATATCCAGTATGTGAAAAGATGGGATGCTGAAAAGATCTGTGTAACCAAGTATCCTTTTCTTAAAAGCAATTCTCATATTTGGTCAAATTTTGGAAAGTGGGTTTGGCTGAGAACTTTTTCGTTATGTCTAAAATGTTAGAAGTTGCTTTACCTGTTCATGCAGCCACATTAAAAAAAGCTGTTTCACTCATTGTGATCCTTGATAGGGATCAATCATAGATTAAGTGTAAATATTTAAACTTTACTTAGAAATGAGTCACGGAAAAAAAATTTTCATAATTGTTTTTCTTTTATATCATAGATATTTGTGAATCACAGAAATAGTCCAATACCAACTGCATGTTGTTGAGTGTCTTTAAAGCAGAAAATATTAGATTGATTTAAACAAACTAGCATAGTACCCATTAAAATATGAGAAGATTATTTATGGATTGGCACTTCTGAGAATCAGAGTATCTCTGTGTTCTGCTTAAGATCAAATGGTAGTATCTGCCTTAGGGTAGACAAACTACATTTTATCTCTCAATTGTGTTTCTGTCTTTGAGCATTAGACTGACCTTGTATTATATCCTGCCATCATGGAGCAGCAAGTAAATACTAAATGTAGTACCTGTGCAGTCTAAAATAAATTTTGCATATGCACACATGGGCACATAGTTGAGTTTTATATGTGGATGATAATTGAAATTTTTAAGTATATACTTCATGTATAGTGCAATTCTTGAATATTTTTGTATGAATTTTAACCCCTACAGAAAAAAATTACCTGTGTATGGTGTAGCCGGTCACTGAAAAAGCATGATTTTTAACCCCTTCAAAAAAAAAAAAAAAACCCTTATCTGTGTAAAGTGCAACTCTCTATTTTCTTTTTGCATAAAAATGTGATCATAAAAAAACTCTTTCTATACTTGAGTATATATGGCAGTAATCTGTTAGCTAATTTTTATGGCATTTATTTCTCTCTTGCAGAAAATGATTGGAGCTCTTCTTAAAAAACTGAAAGAGAAGGCTTCTTCCAGCTGTTATATCCAATGTTTGTCTACAGTGCGTATATTTAGCCGTGATAAGAATAACCTGGACATGTTGGTGACAGATGATAATTTGAAGCTTCTCATGAAGCATGCTTGGTTGCAGCATTTTGCTAAAGAAAGCAACGAGATTGCAACTATTCAAGATGGTGATACAGATGGTAAGTTGACATTTAAATTTTATTTTATCCTACTTTGTTAGTTCAGTCAACAAAAAATTATAGTGTTTTGATCGGCCCTTTGGTGACCCGGAGCTTTTATCAATAATGGTTTTGTTCATTTGTTTTACCAAAAGACCATTATGAGTTTTAAAGGATGTAGAAAACTAGTGAGAATATCTTTAAAACCAGAGCAGATAACTTTCATTGTAACATGTTACCAACCATTTTGAAAAATATTTTAGATAATTTATAAGTAACTAATAAAAATGATGACTTGTAAGCATACACCATGAAGATGTTGAAAAATTTTCAGCCTGACCAAAAAGCCCTTCCATAAAACTAGTGTTAGGTAAGGTTTTAAGAAGTGGATTAAACTGAGATCTTTTTGACATCCTCTTCTATTAATACAACGGATCAGTTTTAAACATTGCATGTTTAATTTTGACTTGTATTTCTCTTATATTTGAAATATTGTCATTCTGCTCCTGCTCAAGATAAAGACTGCTACTTAAATATGGAGCTTTTCTTTTTTTAAAGTTACTATATTTGATGGTATGCAATCCCCCTCCCCCACTACCAAGCAGCTAAAAACTATCCAAGTCTTACATGAAAAGTGACAGTATCTGGTAGACTGTTTATTCAATACTAGTACTTAGACGACCAACTTTGTAATATTGTAATCTTCTTCTAAATAAATAAACAGTAAATGTCCGTTCGAGTGTCTGAAATCCCTTGAACTCTAGCCATATTTGCTCTACATAGACATATTATACATTTTTGGAATCACGATGATCCCAGGATTGAAAATCTGCCCTTTATCTGGTGCTTGAACATCCAGCATTGGGATTTGTGTCTGGATGAGGAGGGGACAGTTAAAAATTCAAGTTTTAGAATAACTGAAAAAAAATTAGGGATTTTAAGTTTTTATTCATATTGAGTTTAATGTAACACAAAAACTTTGAATTTAAAATTTTTTGTTTTAAATTCAGTTTAAAATATCTCCAAAATTATGTGAATTGAGGAAATCAATTTTATTTCTTCAAAATGCAAAGGAATCAGAGTTAAAGTGAGAGGTTTTGTGATGTGAGGTTTTGAAGTTCTGCAAAGTTTGTGATTTGAAGAACTCAGTTTTTCGGTTTGAATTGGAATTTTGGCAGACTTATAGCTTGAATTAATGTGAAGTTTTGAAGTTCCATGGAGTGAATTGAGGAATTTAAAGTTATTTCTTCAAAATTATGCTGTTCTCTAAGCTGGACCAGAGGAACTTTTATTTTTGGCAGGAGGCCCCATTGACCCACTACAGCATCTAGTTTAAAAGTCTGTATTAAATATAAATGAGAAGTAGGGGGTATACACGATTTAATATTGTAATTCATGCTTCACAGTATTTGAAAGCTCAAGTTTCTTCTTCAGTTACCAAGAACACTAATGTGTAAAAAAAAAAAAAAAAAAAAAAAAAAATTCAAGACAGAAAATTGTTTCAGCTACCATTTTGTTTTTTTGCTGAAAGAAAACCTCACTGTTGTTTGAGTACTCTGATGCATGCTTGCTTAAATATATAATTTGCTATTTAGGTAACATTACATGATTTTGAGTTGTGGGTGGAGACCATATATTTATATTTGGAAATTAAATCTATGTAGTTAACTACTTGGGTACCATTTGTATTTTTGTCTGTTTAGATTTTTATTATTCATTTCATTAAAGAATGAACTAGCCACTGAATTAATGCCAATAAATATGTTGCAAAATTTATACAGTTTAATAATATAACAACTATTATTTTGTTTGGTATTTAAATTATTTAAAAAATATTATCCATTCAAAATCTAAAAAATATAATTAGGAATTCAATAACTGATTCTGATACACTAAAATAAAATGAATAGTGTAATATAAATACTGACTTTTAGCAGAGATTTTGTGTTTAATGTGTTGTTAATGTTATTTTTTCTAGCATCTGAATATTAACCAAATCAACTCTTTTAGGCAGCCTATTTTGTTTCATTATAAAAAGTTGTTAAGTAGAACTCGGTCTCCAATTTCATAAAGTGTTCCATGAATTTGTTTTCTTTTTTAATCCAAAATGTGAGAACTCATTAGCAACTAAGCAATTGTCAAACACAGTTTTGTTTCTAAGTTTTCAAATGATCTACTTTTTAAGTATCAGACCATAAAGTCCTTAATTAAAAGAAGGTTTCTCTTAGCATTTAAGGACTGTGATTTTGAAGATGTTTAAAGTTTCTTCTTACATATGCATCACTACTGGTAACATTGAATTTCTTTGAGAGGAGCTGATTTTAATTTAATGTAAAGAGCATCATCAGTGCACAGATATGTTGCATACAAATATTAACAAAGGAAGAAAAGGGCAGGAGGAAGAGACACTTAAGGCAAAGAGGAAACAACATAATCCACATTTATAAAAATGCTGTACGTGTGTGTGTGATATATATATATATATATATATATATATATATATATATATATATATTTGGGAACCTCAAGGTGGTGTAATGGTTACCAAACTTCTTTAGCTAGAACAATTATGACTGATTAGTGAATTGAATCCTCACTGGGTGCCCCCATACTTTCAGCCTTGTGCCACATCTAAGCTATGCTTGGAAAATCTCTCTTTTTATATATATATATATATATATAATATATATATAATTTCTAGTTACAATTATTGGGTACATGTGTTTGAATAGATTTTTTTTACAGTGAAAATGACACCTGCCATTTTGGTCAATCTAAAGTTTTATTAAACAAAATGTGAGGGGCACATATTATATATCTATATATATATATATATATATATATATTTGGGCAGCAATCTTCCTTTTAGACATGCTTTGCTGAATATGACAGGAAAAATTAATTAATATTTACATTTTTTCCATTTGGTGGGAAGAGAGTGCAAAAAGTTGTCCATATTGTCTCATGTGCTTTTGGCTACTTCTTTAGCCATTTTCAAGGGGGTTTGTTTCAGGTGTTGCTAATTTCTCTTCATGTTTTACATACACAAACGACACAACCCTTTCTAAACATATATGGAAACATAATAACAAAAAATCCAAATACACCAAAACTCTGGAAAATAAGGAAAACAGCACCAGCCTACTATAGTAACTACCAAAACTCTAAACTTTGTCTGGAGAAGAAAATAGCTATAATCACTTTCCAAAACCAACACAAAGTACTAAATAAAAGATCACAACTTATGTCAAAATTGCAGACACAACAAATTTTTATTACATTACTTAAAATTGAAAACTAAAAACAAATATCATAACTACCCATGTCAATTTATAACTTTTATCTAGAATCTGTACGTAATACTGTCTAAAGAACCAGTTGACCATAGTTTTTTTTATATATTTTATATACTAATTTTTTACATATACTTTTTGTGTGAGAAATTATAAACAGTATCATGTTTACTGACGTATAATGTGATCTTAAGTATGGTTTTTAGCTTCTGTTTATTTGTATTTGTTTGATCCAATTTCTGTTTGTCAATGTATTTGTTACCATAAACAGCAAAAGTGGCACATCATAGTGAGATTTCTGTTATGGCAATACTGTAAAAAAACGAATTTGGTCACTAAAGCATTTTCCACTTGAAATTTGCTACTTAATTATAATAGTGGGCCTGGTGGCTGTATTTGTACTCACCTCAATAGTTTTGGTCTGATTTTTGTATGCCTGTTACAAAATCATATCCACAAGAAAAGAGGAAAATAATGATATATTTATTTGTGTATGTGTGTGTAATATATATAAGTTTTTGCCACTAAAAAATACAAATCAGTTGTATGTTGTTCCAGCCAAGTAAAGGCATTTGTATCTCTAGGTTGGTTATTATGGTATGGACTTTTTAAGCAAGGAATCACTGTATGAAGTTAATTTGACATAAATAAACAAAATTGCCAAAATATTATATATAATGCAAATCCCTTTCCCCCTTTAGTTTTGATACAGAATTTTTCCTTTTTTGTGTTGTGTACTGATTGATTGATAAGCATAGTTTCCTCTTGGCTGACATCACTTTAGTAATATATAAAATTTTGTTTAAATGTGCCAGTTCCCAATTGCAACATCCACATTATATATAAAGCAGAGATCAGTGATAGAAATGTTGTCCCTGGAAAAGTATGCACTATTCAAAACTGACACATACAAATGTTTAGATGACAATTTATCCATCATACCTTATATGTGTTGGAGGGCACATTTCCTTTAGTAAGACTTTCCATTTCTCGGTTGGTAGACATTAATTTCACTGTTTAAATATAAATAAATCCAGGCTGTTTATTCAAACATATAAGAAATTGTATATAAAAAACTAAATAAGTTAAATTTTTGGTATTATTTATTACAATTTGTATCATTCACTTAAGAATGTCCAGTTCTCTTATCACTTGCTTTTAGTGGTTACTTGTTGCTTAAGGCATCTGGATATTAGAGAAACTCAATATACAAAAATACATTCAGTAAGTTTTCCTGATACCAAAGCAGTATTCAGAAACATGATTTTAAAATATCTGCTTAATTTGTGATGAGTGTCCCAAAAGTAATGACACCAATTTATTCCTGTAGAAAAAAAGAAGTAGAAAGCATCATGACATTGTTAAATAGACCAAGTTTTCAGGTAGAAAATGCTAATTTTTACTCCATCACCACCACTAGCTATATATTTTCACTGGTAATGAACAAGAGTTTGCATTTTATGGCTTAATAGTTATGCAGGGCCACTCAGAATATGGCTTGTCATGCATATCACTGTTACTCCTGTTGAAATGCATTGCCCACTATCAGACTGTGCTCACATTCACTATTTCATTTCCATAAACAGAACATATAGGAATTCAGTGACACACCTCTGCTTCATATGCTCTTTCATATCAGATGCCATTTTACTAAACTGTCACCTATTTGCTATCAATAACAAGGAACAAAGAAATCATGGGTAGTTTCAACCTCTACTAATATACTAACCAACATCTGATGATGTGGACCAATGTATTAAAATAAGAAGCATCAATTTCTGAATGATCCTCAGAGTAAATTTGAGACCTGCTTACCTGACAGAAGGGATTGAACCACTAATGTTATTTCTTAGAAGACATTAAAGTACTAGTTATTACTCAAAACACATTAATCTTTCCTATGCATTTCAAGTGAAATGCATATTGGATGTTTGTCATGTTTATTTTGTTGTTTTCTTTGTTAACTTGTCCAAGATTTTATGCTTCTCAGTTTTTTGTGCTAACTTGAGGTCTGCCATGTTGAGACTTGTATATTTCCAGCTTGACCTTTTTAATTGCTTTAAAAAATCTAATTTATAAAGGCCTGGTTCAGGATATCAGGCCATTTTAACCGTAACAAAATATCCTCAGACATCCTGAGGAGTACTTGCTTTCCTTAACATTAACCTATTTTATCCCCCACCCCACCCTACCTCCCGCCTTAGCAAACAACTACAGTTTCAGTTTGCATCCTTCCACAGCAATTGATTTCCTTATCTATCTTTTTTTCTTTACTCTCCATTACATTCCCTGGCTTCTCTCTCTACTATTCAATCAGTTTTTACCACTGGGGGTCCACCTGTCAGTTTTTCATTTCTTGTCTATATTAAAAGTTGCACATTAGCAGCAGGATTGAAGAAGGCACAGGTGGTGTGTCACCTGATTGACTATCTGATCAGCTAGGTAGACACAAAATAACATTAACATGAAAGGTTATTCAACTTTATCTTAAAATAGAATCAAAGATTTTCTTTCACCTATATTGGTTAATTTTTGTCTGATCTATATTTAGCATCACACTCAAACATAAATATAATAGCACCTTTCAATCTGTAACACTTGTATTAATTCCTGAATACTGACAATCCCTGTTTTTTCTTATATTCGAAGTTTACAGTCTGAAAGTTTGCTTAAGAAAAAAAAGTATTTGGTAAAAAAAAAAATATTGCAAAATTTAATGTTTAATCATGGCCTTCTTTACTAAAGGCCAAGTCATAGTGCAACTCTCACCCAGAACTGGATGCTTATTTCAAATCTTGTTTCACTGGGAGCAAAGACTTTTACTTTTGGTTTGGGTTTGTGGTAGTTCATTAAAGAATTTTTTTTACATTTGGAATAACTTTGGTTTATTTAATTTTGATACTTGCAACATTTTGGATTACTTAAATTAAGTGGGCTTACTTTATTTGCTGATATGAAAATCAGTTCAAAATGCTAGGTTTTCCAAAGCAATATGATAACCTTTGTGTGTGTATGTGTGAAATATTGTTGCATTTAGAACTCACATACACTGTTTGGGAATTTTATAGGTACACCAGTAATTTCTGGACAGAAGAAAATATGAACTTCACTTACAGCTTTTGTACAGGTGTTGATACTTTTATTACCACAAGACTGCTTGGAATAAAGTCTTTGGAGAAATTTAATTTCACTCACCTTCAACCTGGCCCCCTCATTTCTGTGTTATGCAGACATTGTTATTGTTGAAACTTGACTAATGCATGGAATAATAATGCAACACACAATGTACTTAGAACAAAATGTATTGAAACAAGAAAGTGTACACAATATTTACATATAGTCTTTTGTATATTCCTGGGAAGACCGTTCCTGGAGAATGGGTTGACTGAGTCGCAGTCGGGCAGAGTCTCTGGTTGAATCTCTTGATTCCTCCCCTCTCTTCCCGGTACCAACCATATTTATATGGTCGTTACTCCACTATGCAAATTAGGTGGATCCTACCACAACACCCCCCTCCCAAGCCTTGGAATCCCTTTTGGATTTCAAAACTGGCTTCCTATATGGGTTGATGATTATGGCTATTTCTTTGTAGATCCATTTGCATACTTCATATGCATATGTCCATCCGCTTAATTTTAATATTTTTTCCGTTTTGGATTCACTTCCAATGGGTCTGTGAACTTTCGTTTCCTACCGGATCTTCTCGGTTCAGGAGTATTCTGCGGCGGTTCTACTTGAAACATATCATACATTACATCAATGGGATCTTCCTCCTCCTCCTCCGGTATACTTTCTTCATGCTCTAGAACGTGACATTTTTTTAAGTTGGTTCTGGTTCCTTTTATGAGTATTCTTCGGCCCTTTAATTATGTAAATCAGGTCACCAATTCTCTTGTCCACTATGCCTTGCTCCCAGAACTCAACGTTGTTTTTGTAGCACTTGAAAAACACCTTCTCTCCGGAGGTGTATCTTTTTCTCGCTGTATACATAGTATTCTTTACTCTATTTTTTCCTGGCAAAAGCTTGTCAAACGCTGACTTAACTTTCCTAGCGAACATTAGTTCAGCTGGTGCCATGTTTGAGTGTGTTCTCTAGTTTGGCGTGATTCTGTATACTTGTAGGAATTGCTGAAGCGCCTTTTCCGTTGGAACTCCTGAGGCTTTCTTCAGCGCGCGCTTTAAAGTATCGACAAATCTTTCTGCGAGTCCATTGGACCTCGGATGATACGGCAGCGGCGTTATGTGGTTAATTTGATATAACTCACAAAATTCCTTAAATTCTTTAGCAGTGAATTGTGTACCATTGTCACTCACAATACACTCTGGCACACCGAACTGTGCAAATAGTTCATACAAAAAGGTTGTTGTGGTATTGGACATATGCTTTTTGCAGCGTAGTACTTCCGGCCATTTTGTAAAACTATCTACCACTATTAAGTAGTAATAATCTTCTACTGGACCAGCGAAATCAATGTGTAACCTTGTTCACGGATGATCCGTCTTGGGCCATGGTTTGTGTACTATAGGTGGTGCCTTAGCTGCTAACACACACCCTTTACATCGATGAACCATGTTTGCGATATCCACATCCATTCCTTTCCAATATATAAAGCTTCGCATTAAGCTTTTTGTTCTATTAACCCCCGGGTGACCTATATGAAAGTCCCGTGGTATTCTTTTCTCCAACTTTTTTGGTACTACTACTCTCTCACCATATAATAAAAATCCGTCACAAATTGAATAAATCTCCGGCACTTTTTGGTCATTTGCTACCATTTTGCTTTTTATTTCTAAAATGAAATCATCGCTTTCAGCTTCTTTTTTGATTTCCTTTGATGTAACCGGTAGCTCTCTTAAAATGTTGTTTACCATGCTTTTCACCTCATAATCTGCTCTGATATTTGCAATAATTGATTCTTCGAATCTTTCTTCTTGACTCGGTACGAGTCTTGATAAACTATCCGCATGAATTATATTTTTGGATGATAGGTGCTTTATGTGAAAATCATAATTGAGAAGAATGGTTCCCCATCTCAACAGACGATTTGCCGTATAAACGGGTAACCCTTTCTTTGAACCAAAAATAGTGATCAGAGGTTTATGATCCGTTTCTAGCATAAAATGTCTGCCGTGGATGTATCTGTGAAATTTTGTTATGGCAAAAATGATACTCAGCGCCTCTTTTTTGATCTGTGAGTAACTTCTTTCTCCTGGGAGTAAAGTTCTCGAAGCATGTGCAATTGGTTTTCTAGAACCATCTGGCATTATGTGTTGAATACACACTCCTATCCCGTATGAACTGGCGTCACTTGCCACTACAATATCAAGTTTTGGATTGTAATGGGTTAAAAAGAGGTCGGATGTAAGCATTTTCTTTATTTCATCAAAGGCTTTCTGACATTCTACCGTCCATTCCCATGCCTTGTCTTTTTTTAGTAGTTCATTCAACAGAGCTCTTAGATTGTACATTCCTTTAATGAACGCTTGATAATAATTTGCGAGCCCCAGAAAACTCTGTAGCATCGCCACGTTAGTGGGCGTCGGCATGTCTCTAATCGCAATGGACCTTTTCGGATCTGGAAATCTGCCATTTTTGTTGATTATGTGACCTAAATACTTAATTTCCTCCAAACCAAATTCGCACTTTGACTCTTTGACTTTAAATCCAAAGTCCTGAATCTTTTTAAATACTTGATTGAGATGCTCTCGATGTTCGTCGACGCTTGCGCTCCTTACTATGATGTCGTCTAAGTAGGCGCACGCAAAGTCTAAATCATTCAACATGACGTCCATAGCTTGTTGAAAAATGGCTGGTGCCACTTTAATACCAAAAGGAAGCCTGTTGTACTTGAATAACCCTCTATGCGTGTTTATCCCTAGTAACTTCGAACATTCCTCTTCGACGGGAATTTGGAGATAGGCATCTGATAAGTTGATTTTTGAAAATATAACTCCACCATTTAGCTTGTTAAAAATCTCCTCCGGACTTGGTAACGGGTAATGGTAGTCCTTGATTACCGAGTTCAACCCTGTAGAAAAATCAACACAGACTCTGATTTGGTTTGATTTCTTTTTTATGCACACAATTGGTGCAGCCCATGAATTAGATTCTACTTTCGAAATAATTCCCATTTTTTCCAACCTATCAAGTTCTTCATTAATTTTCTCTACACTTGCGAAAGGCATGTTACATTTCTTTTTAAAAATTGGCATAGTATTTTCCTTTAATTCAAATTTAGCTTCAAACTTGTTACATCTTCCAAGACCAGGTGTGAAGGTTTCCGGAAACTTTTTCTTTAATTCATCTTTAATGTCCTGTCTTGTTTGCGTATTACTTTCTACTTTTCTGCAGAATGAGTTTAACGGTTTATCCCACAATTCGATTGCTTCAATAAAATCTGTACCCATCAAGTTTTCTCCATTTTTCAGAACGAAAACTTTTTTTTTTTTTTTTTTTACGATCCCGTTCAATTTCATGGGAAGTACAACCTCGCCTTCGAAGTTAATTTCCTTTCCAGTTACTGTTCGAGCGCGTTTCGTTGACTTCATTATTGTAGGCCTTTTTAAAATTTTCCATGTTTTATAGTTCATTATTGTTAAATCTGAACCCGAATCAAGTTGAAATTTGATATCCTTTTTAAATATTTCAGTTGTCACATATTTCCTCAAATCTCTATTTGATTTGATATTCAAATTTGTTTGTCTAATTCGGCTATTGAATTTTTCGTTTACAACACGATCCTTTGTGTCCATTCTTTTTTTCCTCCTCGTTCTTCTTATTTAATTTTTCTTGTCTATTTTTAAAATACGCCAAATTTTTACTCCAATTTTTCTCTGATGGGTAATTTGACTGTTTTTTTATTTTTTTAATATAAGCAATGCCAGCTTCTTCGATTTTTTGAGACTCTTTCTTTAAACTTACGGCCCGCTGACACTCCTCTGCTAACTTTTTCAGGGAAAGGTTTTGTTCAGATTCGAGTTTAGACAAAACTCTACGTCTTATTTCAGCACTCTTACTGGATACCAGTCCTTGAGCAAAAATTAAACACTTAAATTCTTCCACCGTAATCTCTGCCAATCTGAAATTGTCACAATGTCTATTCACTATAGATGCATATGTTAAATAATCCTGATCGTCGGATTTAGTGACATTCATGCATAACCATCGCTTATGCCAAAGCGACATATTTGCTCCAAACAGCTCCTTTAGCAATTTCACTGTTTCCGAGAATTCCAATTCATTCGTTCTTCTCGGTAGAATAAAATCTACAAATTTGCTATGTTCTGCTGTACCTAGCTTTCTTAGTAATAGACTGACTTTTCTTGAATTCGACCAGTTTTCACAGTCTGTGTAGAAAATATCTTCATATCGTTTAAAGTACGCTTCAAACGTTTTTTCTTCGTCTGGCACATAGTTGAAAGTTTCCAGCGAATTAAATATGGTGTTATTAGAATATGAAGAATTTCCCTCATTTGCCTGATTGTTGTTTAATTTCTCCAGTGTTAACTTTTGAATTTCTAAAACCTTGATCTGCATTTCTTCCTGTTTTCCCAGTCTTTCATCTTGCTTTTCTTGATATTTTTGCTGTCTTTCATCTTGCTTTTCTTGATATTTTTGCTGTCTTTCATCTTGCTTTTCTTGATATTTTTGCTGTCTTTCATCTTGCTTTTCTTGATATTTTTGCTGTCTTTCATCTTGCTTTTCTTGATATTTTTGCTGTCTTTCATCTTGCTTTTCTTGATATTTTTGCTGTCTTTCATCTTGCTTTTCTTGATATTTTTGCTGTCTTTCATCTTGCTTTTCTTGATATTTTTGCTGTCTTTCATCTTGCTTTTCTTGATATTTTTGCTGTCTTTCATCTTGCTTTTCTTGATATTTTTGCTGTGCTATCTGTTGTTCCCTTATTAATAAGGCAAACTGTTCATTTTGACGTTGCTGACTCAACTGCTGGGATTTGAATAATTCAGATATGACTTTGGATAATTCATCCATCTTTTAGCTGATAGTGTTCATGCAACAAAGAATATACCTTTAATTTGTGTATCTATGGATATAATATAAGCTGACCAGAAAAATCGAACCAACTTACGACTTTTTTATTTTATGTCTTGCTTTTACATTCAAGCCCGTGATAATCAACTTTGGTATTTTTTTTTTTTTTTTTTTTTTTATTACTTCTGTTCGCGTATTTCAATGACAAACCTCTGATTTTTATTATCAGAGGTAAATTCGTCACTATAAAATATTGTTGAGCAAAAAAAAAAAAAAATAATTTTTTAAAAGTTCGTTACCTTTCAGAATTCCATGCATGTTTTTGTAGTCGGCCAGTTTTTTTAACGGGTGTCTCGTTGTAGATAACTTTTTCAATTTAAAATCACCGTTATTCGTTTACGACACCTTTCAAATTTTCCTGAGTAAACTTTCCTTATGCTTAGTCGTCCTTTAACGATTTCTAAATATCCAGAAATCCAGAATCCTTTGCCGTTAGGTTAGATGTTGGACTTTTAATTAATAATTTTTTCCTTCAGCCTGTGTTCTTCAATGACTTGTCCCAATTGTTGAAAGCTATCAATTATTAATCCTTTTTTTTTTCCGTATGGTTCTTTCTACCTCGTCGCCATTGTTGAAACTTGACTAATGCATGGAATAATAATGCAACACACAATGTACTTTGAACAAAATGTATTGAAACAAGAAAGTGTACACAATATTTACATATAGTCTTTTGTATATTCCTGGGAAGACCGTTCCTGGAGAATGGGTTGACTGAGTTGCAGTCGGGCAGAGTCTCTGGTTGAATCTCTTGATTCCTCCCCTCTCTTCCCGGTACCAACCATATTTATATGGTCGGTACTCCACTATGCAAATTAGGTGGATCCTACCACAACAGTTATGTAACTACATAGATGTCAATTATCTTTTTACACAATTATTGTAGGGCATTTGTCATAAGAGTTTGCTGTTTAAGCAGGGTTCACATTTTATTGGGTAACCTATTATGGCCCAATTCAGATTTGTGTCATAACTATTTTCTCTCTTTTTTTTGTATATGTGTATTCTTTATAAAATATTTTCTTAGGCCCTACATTTCTGCAAATGATTTCTGAAAAAATTCCATCAAATAATATCACAGTATGCTCCTTACAACATGAAAGAATGTCTTAACTTAAATTGATTGTACAAGGTATGACAAATTAATTCATGGAATAGCCATATGAAAATAATTTACTTACCTGGTCACTAAGGCCCAGTTGGTGGGGCATTAGAATACGCCGACTGCCCCCCTGCAGAGGGTAAAAGTCCCTCAATGGGGCCACCTGTTGGCCGTGGGTGGCGACCCGTAATGTCTGGGGACGGGATCCTGGTGGTTGAGCAGGTTGTAACCCAGGTGTAAAGCGGTCACAATCCTGTAACACACCACTTTGGCCCTTACCTGGGCTAGACGGGCGGTCGGAGGGGCCCCATCCGATCAATCGGCTGGTCATGTCAAGCCCCATCATATATAATCCATCCCAAACCTATAACTGACACTCCTCTTCCCAACCAAAACTAACACTTAACCCTAAATATGTGATGGAAGGCGGTGGCTGAGGGTCAATCAATTTGGGAGAAAAAAAGGATCTGACACACTTGCTAAACCTTCACAGCCGTTATACTTGGAAAACGGAAACAAAGGAACACGCGTGCTCATAGACTCCTCCCAAAGAGAGTATACCATTCACGTAGCCCCGACATGGCAAGGCGAATGGGTTTCCCCCTTGTCATGTCCCAATACTGGACTCCGCGGTGGGTAGGGAGCGAGAATGATGAAAAAAAAATAAAAACAATCAATGGAAAAAAAGAAATCTTCCAAGAGACCACATGTGGATAACGACTCTGAAACAGAAAATGACAGCGAAAACTTTCCACGATTTATTGTACTTGAAGCAATAAGCAAAAAAGCATTAACAGAAATTTCACCATTTAAAATACAAAAAGCAATATCAAATATCATTATACCAAAAAATGTAAAAAAATTGCAAAATGGAACACTACTAGTAGAAGTAGAAAAAAAGATATATGCGGACACATTAATAAGACAAAAAAAACTACAAGAAATAGAAATAAAAGCCTACCCACACCAAACCCTAAATTTCTCAAAGGGAGTAGTAAAAAGCAAGGAGCTCTCCCTGTGCACTCTAGAGGAGATAAAAACAGAACTCCAAACTCAAGGAGTTACAAATGTCAAACGAATAACAATAAAGAAAAATGAAGTAGAGATACAAACTAATACCTACATTATAACTTTCAACTCCCCCCAAATTCCAACAACAATTAAAATTGGATATGAAAGTATAAAAGTAGAACAATACGTACCAAACCCTCTTCAATGCTATAGATGCCACAAATTTGGGCATCACAAAGATTCCTGCAGAAATAAAAGAATATGTGGAAAATGTAATGAAAAAGAACCTGAACATAAAGAAGAGAACTGCCCAAATGAGAGCCTATGCTCAAACTGTTTGGGAAACCACTCTGCTCTTTCAAAACAATGCAGTATATATAAACAGGAGAAAGAAATAATTAGAATAAAATACAAAAAAAATATATCTTTCATAGAAGCACGAAAGGAAGTTAAAAATAACATAAAAGAAAACACCTATGCTTCCATGGCACAAAAAGCAAATAAAATAAACAATGAAGATAAAATAAAAGGTTCAGTTGAAATAACAAATTTATGCAAAGAATTAAAAGCTTTCCTCGAAGAATTAAAAACCTTTTTAATTGAACTTAAATTGGATCAAAATAAAACTCAACAATCCAGATCAAATGGAATAAACCCAGAAGAAGGCAAAAAACTTTGGAAAGAAAACATAGAACAAAACTCCAGCGAACCCTCTTCTTCCCAAACTAAGAAAATGAAAAATAAACAGAAAGAAAAAAAAATGACAACAGAGCAAGAAAGCACCCGATCAAGATCTAATTCAAAATCAAGAATCAATATATCAAATGAAAATAAATTTGAGCCTATGGAATATATGGAAATAGAAGAGAAAGAAAATAAACAAAATTCAAAACAAAACCAAAAATCTGACCGAAGGATACCACAAGCAGTTGAAGACAAAGCTTCTAAAAACTCAAGAGATGGAAAAAAACTAGAGAGGACAAATGATATAAACCTAGCAGGTAACTTTACCCCCAAAAAATGAAAGTATAATCATGGCACATAAGATCCTGCAATGGAACTGTCGTGGAATAAAATCTAATTACAATGACCTACTCATACTTATGTCACTACTGTATCCAGCTGTCATCTGCTTACAGGAAACTTTTTTACAAGAAAATGCCAACTTAAAAATTAAAAATTATAAACAATACCACTATAACCACAATACAGGACATAGAGCTAATGGAGGAGTGTCAATATTGATTAGAAATGACATACCGCAAAGTAAAGTACACATTAAAACTAAATTACAAGCAATAGCAACACAAGTGACACTAGATAAAACCATCACAATTCTTTCCATCTATATACCCCCACAGGAACCAATAAATACAACAGAAATAAACAACTTGATGGAGCAACTCCCTAAACCCAGAATCTTACTAGGAGACTTTAACAGTCATAATCCTATATGGAATAGCAAAAAAATAGATACTAAAGGTAAAATAATGGAAGAAATAATTAACACCCATAACTTATGTCTATTAAATCATAAATCCTCAACCTACCTTAATCCCTCCAATGGAACAGAATCGTCAATAGACTTAAGTATATGCGATCCAGAAATTTGTATGGATTATACATGGAAAACACATAGCGACACATGTGGCAGTGATCATTACCCGATCATTCTAGAAAATCAAAAGCCTGCCAAGGAAGAAAAGATAGGCCCCGTCAGATGGAAACTGAAAAGAGCCAACTGGGAGGGTTTCAAAAACAAATGTAAACAATTACTGATACAGTCAAAAGACACAGACAACTCGATAGAATATTTTACCAAAACATTAATAACCATTGCCTCAGAAAATATACCAAAAAAGCAAAATAATTATAAAAAAACTAAACCCTGGTTTGACAAAAACTGCCAAAAAGCAGTCAGAAACCGGGAAGCAGCATTGCGAAAATTCAAAAAGGAACCCACAACCCAAAATTTGATTGAAATGAAAAAACTCAAAGCAGTAGCACGGAAAACTGTTAAAGAAGCAAAAAGGGAATGTTGGAAAAAATATGTAAATAGCCTAAATACACATTCCAAAACCAAGACAATATGGGAAATGATGAGAAAAATAGCTGGGAAAAATCAAATATACCCAATAATACATCTTAAAAAGGACAACACTAAAGTAACTAGCAAAAAAGAGATAGCAAATCTACTAGCAGAGACATTTGCAGAAAACTCTAAAATGAGCAAAAATCAAAACCTACAAAAGTGTAAACAAAAAGATATAAATAACCAACTAAATTTTACATCTAAAAATACAGAAGCCTACAACAATCTATTCACCGAAGCAGAACTAATGGAAGCCTTAAAAAAATCCCATAATACAGCAGTAGGCCCAGACCAAATCCACTATGAATTTATTAAACAACTACCACAAGAATCGCTGAAATACCTTTTGAATATTTTTAACAATATTTGGACTACTGGGAAATTTCCCAAAATATGGAGAGAATCAGTAATTATTCCCATACTCAAAGAAGGAAGAGAGGGAAACAACCCACAAAGTTACCGACCAATAGCATTAACAAGCTGTCTATGTAAGACAATGGAGCGAATGGTCAACGCCAGATTGAGTTGGTTTCTAGAAGAAGGAAAACACATATCAAAATATCAATGCGGATATAATAAAGGAAGAAGTACAATAGATCACATAATAAGACTAGAAACAGCCATAAGAGAGGCCAATTTAAACAAACAACATCTAATAGCTATATTCTTTGATATAGAAAAAGCATTTGATCAAACCTGGAAACATGGTATAATGAAAGATCTGCATAAACTAGGATTAAGAGGTCGACTACCAAACTTTGTAAAAGGATTTTTAACAGATAGACTCTTCCAAGTACAAATAGATGCTACACGTTCTGATTATCAAAAGCAAGAAGAGGGAGTACCACAGGGAAGTGTACTCTCCCCTACACTTTTCAAAGTAAAAATAAATGACATAATAAAAAACATCAAATCAGGAATACACTGTAGCCTTTATGTTGATGATTTTACAATATATTACAGATCGAGAAACCTCAACACAGCAGAAAGACAACTTCAACAATGCTTACATCAAATAAACAAATGGACACTCGAAAACGGTTTTAAAATATCAAAAACAAAAACAAAATCTGTACACTTCTGCCAAATGAAAAAATTACACAATAACCCAACTCTAAAACTAGGAAATGAAGAAATACCAGTAGTTCAGCAATATAAATTTCTAGGAATGATCTTTGACAGCAAACTGACCTTCAGACCACATATCAATTACCTAAAAATAAAATGTTTTAAAGCTCTCCAACTACTGCGAACAGTAGCCCATACAGAATGGGGAGCTAGCAAAGAAACCCTTCTTAAAGTTTATAGAACATTGATCCGCTCCAAACTGGACTATGGCAGCATGGTCTACCAATCAACTAGAAAGTCTTATCTGAAAACAATAAACACAATACACCATGAAGGCCTTCGGATAGCTCTAGGAGCCTATCCCACCTCACCTATAGAGAGTCTACATGTAGAGGCAAACGAACCCCCATTACAACTAAGAATGGAGAAACTAGCAACTCAATACTATCTAAAACTCTCTTCCTGTCCTTCTAACCCCACACACGATTGTGTACTTACACCAAATCACAAAGAGAAATTTAATCTTAACACAAATAAAATCAAATCATTAGGATTCCGAATAGAAGGAATCATCCAAGAAAATAATATACAATCTAATCAAATACTTAAAACCAACCAATCAAACATACCACCATGGATAATCAAAAATCCAAACATAATATTAAGTTTAAACAAATTATCAAAATCAAAAACACACCCCACAATATACATTGAAAAATTCTCAAGAATAAAAGAAAAATATCAAAACTACGAAAGTATTTACACGGACGGCTCAAAAGACGAAGAAAAAACAGGCAGCGCAGCAATAATAAAAAAAACAATTATCAAAAAACGGTTGCCAAATGAAGCATCTATTTTCAGTGCAGAAGCCTACGCAATAAAACTAGCACTAAATTTCATATCAAAAAACAAAGGAGAAAACTACATTATTTTCTCAGATTCATTATCTGTATTAACATCCCTAAAAGGGAAAAGACTGGAAAATCCATTAATACAAAGTCTTCTATATAAACTACATTCAATGGAAAAAAGCAAAAATATCATCTTCTGCTGGATTCCTAGCCATGTCGGCATCCGAGGAGGAGATAGGGCAGATATTGCTGCTAAATCATCTTTAAAAATGACAATAGACGAAAATCTTCAAATTCCATATACAGACTTAAAATCTAAAATAAATAAATACATAAGAAACAAGTGGCAAAATTCATGGAAAAACCAAACCGGAAATAAACTATTTCAAATTAAACCTAAAATAGGAAAATGGGGAAATAATATTGGAAATACTCGGAAAAAACAAGTCGTCATAACCAGAATACATATAGGACACACATACTTAACCCATTCTTATATATTAAAAAAGACAAATCCACCAAAATGTAGATGTGGAAGCTTAATCACAATTAAACATATTCTATTGGAATGCAAAATCATAACCGGAACAAGACAAAAATATCTCAATGGAAAAGGGTTAAAAGAAATATTCAAAAATACAGACACAGAAAATATATACAGTTTTCTCAGGGAAATAAAGATCCTCAATAAAATATAATCCTTTCAAATAATGTATATGTATGTGCTTATAGACATATATATGCATGTACGAATGTAAATATTAAAATACACAATCAGAAATAGTCACAAGAAAAAGTAATCCCAAAAAACACAGATTATGAAACCCAACAGCCTCTCAACCTTTTATACAAAATAACCAACTTAAATTCATAAATTAATAAGGCTTCGGCATAAATTGACCCAAATAGGAGTTGACATGCCGTTAAATCCAACAACCAACCAACCTGGTCACTAAAGGCTGCTGTCACCTTCAAAGTACACTCCTGGTAAAGCTATGTACTGTGATGGTGCCATTAATGCGAACATTCTTGGGATACCTTTCATTAATGTCAGGGATGTCTGCAAGTCTTTCAAAGCATTTTTTAATTCTGAAAATAGCCAAAAATCACTGGGAACTAAGACTGAATAACGTAGATGGAACACTTTTGTAATGGATTTCTTAGCCAGGAACTTGCAAACTCCTAACAGATCAGGCATGAGCATTGATTGTTGAAGAATCTGTTTGTCAAGTCAGAGTTATGTTTTTTTTGCCTCCAAACAGATTCTCATAACACTTTCATCACTTCCAAAAAACTGATTGATAATTTGTCCTTGTGCTAAGAATTTCTAATAAACTATTCCCTATGATCTATGAAATGCACAAGCAATACGGATTTCAGTCAGCTCAGTCCACTGATGATATCCTGTCATTACTCACAGTCTGTGAAGCATTAGACAATAATTACATCTCAAGATTGATCACATTAGATATATCGAAGACCTTTGATGACATGTGGCATAGAGGGTTGCTACACAAACTCTCCAGCTATGGAATTGTTTGAAGAGTTTTCTCAATTATCAAGTCATTCCTGAGTAGGTCCAACAAGGTAGTAGTTAATGGCCAGTCTACTGAGGCCCATAAGATCGATGCAGGTGTCCTCCAAGGCTCACTTCTCGGTCTAACTCTCCTTCTGCTTCACATTAATTGTCTGCTTACGAGTACACTCTGATCTTTTGTGTATATCTATGCAAATGATATAATGGTATATGGGTGCACCTCTAAAATTCTAGATGACCAGAGCCTGGTAGCTGATTTTCCCCTCTGATCTACCACTAACAACTCCAGAGGGGAAAAACTTGCTGGTTGCATTCAATACCTCAAAAAACAAATTAGTAACATTCCATCATCCTGCAGATCTTGAATTTTTGTCTATCACAATGAATGGGTCTTCTCTCTTGGAGGCCCTTTACCTTGAATGCCTCTTCGCTTAAGCTCACCCAGACTTCAAGTGGAACACCTGTATACAGTCTGTCACTAAAGATGCTGTAAAAATGGTTGGTTCTCTGTACTGCTTGACTATATACTTGGCTTCTTTTGTTATGTTCTACCTTTAGAAGGACCAAATCAGACTGAATATGGAGTCCTGCTGCCATACTTGGGCTGGTGATGCCCAGTTTTTACTTTCAAAATCTTGATTGAGTCCAAAAGCGTTTATGCGGCCTTTTGGGTGATGAATTATTTTCTAAATTACAACTCCTTTCCCACAGACAAAACATTGCAAACTTCTCTCTACTCTATTGCTATTTCCAAAAAAAAAAGTTAAGACAAGCTGTGTTCCTTAGTTTCAACAGTTTTAACCTTCATGGCTAAGATGTATAATGTCATGCAAATTGTAGTGAAAAACTCTCATTCCATTCGTATTTCATTAGTGAGATGTAAGTTCCACTCAAACTGCTTCTTAGAAACTGCTGCTTTGTGAAACCAACACTCAAGCGGATGCTTTCCCAATCATTACAATCTTAACTCGTTCAACTCTAGTGTCAATCATTATCTTTCTCACATATCCTCATAAACTGAGCCTCTTATCGCTGACACAGCTCCTTAAGTAACCCTTTAACTTGAGTGGGTCTTGGGCTTTGTGTAGGATGAACATTAGTGTTAAAAAAATAACTATATCATAACTATATTTCTAGTACATTTTTCTGAATTATATTTCTCAAATAATATCAAACACTTTATTTCTTTATTTAAGAAGAATGAAAACTTTCAAATTGGCATATATTCAGCTTTTTTCTAATTTTTCATACAGATATAATTTCTGTCTTGAAAAAATTCTTTAAAATATTTTGTGTTTTTTGTTTACAGTTATTGTTGAAGCTCAGAAGTGCTTAAGCAATTTGATTTATAACAGTCAAAATGCACAGAGAAGTTGCAGGTAAGTAACTTATTATCACATATGTGCATGTGTGTATATGTGTATGGGCACTGATTCTTATTTAAATTTGCTAAAGAACTGACATTGTTACTTTTTGAAAAATCCAAACAAAACATCTGTTGGTTGATTCCATAGCAAATCCAATTGGCTTTTGCCAGATTATGATTAACCCTTCCAATCTTAATGACATATACACATCCCAAGAATAAAAAAAAATAACAAACACATGCACTGCCTGACCCAATTCTCAAAATCTAACCAAACATCAGAATTTTTTTTAGGTTTTCTGAGAACTTTTCAGCTGTGCCATTATGTGTGTGTATATATATATATATATATATATATATATATATATATATATATATATATATATATATATATATCCTTTTCTTCTCCCTCCAGCTATGGGTAAATAGCAGGACAAACTGGTTTCTATAGCCTTGGATGGCAACTGGTCTAGGAGAAGGACAACTCTGAATTCAAAACCTGCGGAGGGTCGTTTGGGGACCTTGTGACACATAGTGCACCAGGTCTCTGCATTCGGCCCTTCAAAAAAGTGTAGATGGTCCTGCATGAAACCATCACCACTATAATCAAATCTCATGTGCTGTTGTCGGGCTGTCGGTTTCCTAGGAACTGATCTGCTTGACCCTCATACGTCGAATTTGATGGGAGAGTTGTGTGTGAGTGTGTGTGTGTGTGTATATATATATATATATATATATATATATATATATAGGAAAAGACAATATTTAGAAGGCATTTTTAAAAGCAAAAGCTAAAATAAAAACAACCGGTTTCATCCCAGGACTTATCAAGTTTATTTATTCTGGGAATTTAAAAGCGTGTAAATTAATTTTCATTAACGAATGTAATCGAGTAGTGGGGGGGAGAAAATTATGAATTCCAAGAGACTAGAGTCCAATAATATTCAGACCCAGCAAGCATTCCCCCTGTTTACAAAGGGAAGGCTCACGGGATCTGATATACAAGGACTCTAGGATCTTGAGGTGAAATGTGGAGTGGGACCTAGATAAAATTTTAAATCGGTCACCACTAAAATTTTCCACACATTTCCTTCTATTTATTAAATGTTCAGCAATAGCAGAACCAGAACTGTTAGTCAGTTGGCTATTCCTAGAGGACGGATTCAAAATCTTGGGGGGTAAATGCTGTTTTATTCTCGAATCCAAACGCTGAGACGTCCTCCCTATGTCTACAACTACACTTGTATTGGTAAATCACTGAATTAACATGATGGTGAGGGAGAACGTCCTTACGAATGGAAGAGAAAGCAGGACAAGTAACAAATATTACCCTAACATTCGGCAAAAAATAACAACTATTGATTAAACGTGAAATACGTTTCGATAAACTCTCACCCTCTGTACCAATATAAGGAAGACGCAAATAAACTGGGCATTTATCAGCTAATTGCAGCTTCACCCTATGGAATTTACTGATGACATCTTGAATAACGGAGTCTAAAACATCCAACGGATATCCATTTTTTGATAGTGTCATTCTAACAAAGTCAATTTCCCCGCAGAGAAGACCCTCAGAACATAACTTAAGTGCCCTGTGAATTAAGGCCTTAATCAAATTAATCTTACGTTGTCTGGGACAAAAAGAGTCCCAACACGTATAAAGTCCCGAAAAAGTGGCCTTCCTAAATACAGAAGTCTCAAACATGTCAATAATCTTATGGACGAGAACATCCAAAAAGGAAAGACAAGAATTGAACTCCTTTTCTATGGTGAACTTAAGAGCAGGATGGACAGAGTTTAATTTAGTGAGAAATTTGTCGGCTTCAGCCTCATTATTAAAGAGGCAGAAGGTATCATCCACATAACGATGATATAAAGAAGGCAACCAATACAAGTAAATAAGGAAGCCTCGTGAAAACTGACAAAAATATTTGCCAACACTGGACCCAAAGGTGAACCCATAGCTACCCCGTCGATCTGCCGATACATAATATTATTAAAACTATATTTGACAGACGCAGTGGCGAACATCATAAGCTCAACAAATATACCCTCAGGAAAATCCAGAGGATACAAAGAGGTACGATACAACATATCGCAACGCATCTCAATAGTCTCAGACACGGGAACACATGTAAACAGGGAGCAGATATCAAACGAACACATGAACCCACCATAAGTAGAAGAACTACGTATAATTTCCACAAAGGAGAAGGAATCTTTAATACAATATGTACTAAAGAGCGACAAAACTGGTTGTAGCACATTCGAGAGCCAATTAGCGACTTTATGCTGGGAAGACCCAATCATAGATAGAATGGGTCGTAAAGGAACACCGTCCTTATGGATTTTAGGTAACCCATATAAACGGGAACGAATGGACCCAGTGCGTCTAATTAACTCTGAAATTTCAGAGGAGGGTAAACCACTCTTGACCCACTTTAATAGTTGCCTTTGAAATTTAGTTTCAATAGAGGCAGTATGATCATGGGTCTCAACTGGACTTAATTTTATGAACTTTGATGTATCACTAAGTATATTGTCCATCTTAGAAACATACTCTGAATAGTCCAGTAGAACAACACCAACACCTTTATCAGGTTTAGTTATAACCAGGTAATAATTATTTTTTAAATTTTTAATTACCCGGCGGTGTTGTTCTTCCCATTTTGACTCTGATGAAGAAACAGAGGAGCCAGCATAAGAATGGGCATAACTATTGAGTTTAGCCTTAAAATCACTAAGAGACTCAACAGAGTGAGGGACAAGTCTACAAACCTATGCATATAAAACCTCAAACTCCGAGAAAATTTTCTCACGATCAGGCATTAAAAACGGAACACAAAAATCGAAACCGTGAGCCAAGATACGAGTCTCCAAATTGGAAGGCTCATAAGATGAATAATTAAAGATAATTCCTACCCCAGTAGGTTCATCACTGCATCCAAACCGTTTACGAATTAAGTAATTTAATTTTGTCTGCATAGATGCAGACAATTTTTTAACTCCACAATCATTTGAATAACCAACTAACTGGGAAAAACGAATTAGATCAAAGTAAGAAAGTGTTACCATACACTTTCTACCCATCATGTTAATTCAGTGATTTACCAATACAAGTGTAGTTGTGGACACGACTACATAGCATTTGGATTTGAGCATAAAACAGCATTTACCCCCAGGATTTTGAATCTGTCCTCTAGGAATAGCCAACTGACTAACAGGTCTGGTTCTGCTATTGCTGAACATTTAATAAATAGAAGGAAATGTGTGGAAAATTTTAGTGGTGACCGATTTAAAATTTTATCTAGGTCCCACTCCACATTTCACCACAAGGTCCTAGAGTCCTTGTATATCAGATCTCGTGAGCCTTCCCTTTGTAAACAGAGGGAATGTTTGCTGGGTCTGAATATTATTGGACTCTAGTCTCTTGAAATTCATAATTTTTTTTTTTTTTTTTTTCCCTATTTGATTGCATTCGTTAATGAAAATTAATTTACACGCTTTTAAATTCCCAGAATAAATAAACTTGATAAGTCTTGGGATGAAACCGGTTGTTTTTATTTTAGCTTTTGCTTTTAAAAATGCCTTCTAAATATTGTCTTTTCCTATCTACTAGTAAATTCTGTACCACGAAAAACTTATTTAAATATATATATATAGTCATCCACAGACTGTTTTGCTGTATCACAGCTCTTCAGTGTGACTAGACTTCTGATTGCTTCAAACCAGGATTGAAACTCCACTGATTTGGCATCAGTCAGAGATTCTACTCCTAAGCTGTCAGTGCACGGCAGAGAGAAAGGGAAATTTTAACGTTTTCTATATGAAATATGCCAGTAGCCAGGAGAGCTCAATTTCTACTTGAAAAGCAATGCATTAATTGCAGCAGCAGCAGCCACTGTTTTTAATATATATATATATATATATATATATATATATATATATATATATATATGAATCATTCATACAAAAAACAAATATAGAGGTTAAGGATTTAAATGGCGAGAATACATCTTCGCAAACAATTATTGTTTGCGAAGATGTATTCTCGCCATTTAAATCATTAATCTCTATATTTGTTTTTTGTATGAATGATTCATGAATTTATAAATTATAATTGCACCTTTTAATTGAAATATATTGTCTGTAACTTTTTCTTTATTCTCTCTCTCCCTTGTAGCATCAGGAAACAATGGCTTCTAGAATTGTTTACAGATATTTTATTGGAAGTGAAAATATCAACTGTGGTAAAGCTGGGTATAAGAAGAATAATAGGAAGAAAATATATTTAAGGACTTGCATTTTAATAGTTATAAAAACTTCATATCAATTTCATATGTTTTTGCTAGCCTAGGTAAACTAGTCTGTTAATGATCTGCTGTGTCTCTGTGATAATGCCTCTTCACAGCTTCCTAACCTTTATACCAGTTGTTAATTTCTATATATAATTCCAGTTATGTGTTATATGATAGGCTGCTGAAAAGTTTTCAGCCCAACCCACTTCCCAAAATCTGACCAAACATCAAGAATTTCTTTTGAATCATGTCAAGTATTTTTCAGCATCCCCTCGTAATACTACTGGAATATTTTTTTTTGCACTCTTAAGACAATTATTTTATGATCACCCCAGGTTATTTAACCTTTTCAGACCAACTTTTGAACAAAAATCTGTTTGAAAGGGTTAAATAACCAGGTGCAAAGCATTTATGTGAAAGTAATTCTCTACTAAAATAAATTCATTACATGTATTGATCATGTGAAACAATGTCTGACTATCTGATTTCAACTTCCCAATACAGTCAGAAATTCAACCTGTTTTCTCCCACATAAATAGAACTTTATAATTTAATGGTTAAAGATTTTAAAAATTTTAATGATTAAAGAAGCACTATTTAAAATTTTTTTTTATAACTGTTGAGTTTATAGGGTCAAATATTTTATATAAAGTGAAACTTGAAAAGAATTAAAAAATTAAGTTACTAAATAATTGACCCAAGACTTAGCAAATCCTTATCCACTTTGGCAGCTAAATATTAGTGTAATGCTCAGATATAGAAAGAAGATTAAATATTCATTTTAATCACCTGTTAGAATGAGATATACTCACCATTTTTTTTTTTTCTGACTGATATACTACAAATTTTTTTTTCTTTATTCCATTACTTATTTTGTTGAAAGTTTTCACAAGAATTATTCAACAACAGTTAAGTGTTTTGTGAATATATTTTATTCGCAAATGAAGCAAAAAGATATCTATATTGAAGTACAAATTTTGTTTAAATCTGGTTCTATTTTGCGCTAGGATTTCTTTGTCATTAATGTTGTTGCTGTTGATTAAGCTTGCTTCAGATTGTTATCTTCCAGTATTGTCTATTTCTTCTGCTGGGATGATGGATTTGATTCTTGACAGCAAGTTTAATTCTTACTATAATTTGACAAGTAAAGTCTATTGACTAATATTGAAGATAAACTAGAAATAGTGATTTATAGTGAAGGGTTGCCAATAACCATTCAATAGTTGTTGGTTTCAATACTAGCAATACTACCTGATACTAACCAAAAAGAAGAACATTAAGTTTAAGGCACCGAGCTTTAGGTTCAACATTGTTCCATGGGATAATAACCTAGTGGATTAAAGCATTGTTTCATGAATTTGGTTATATAGTAATTGTGAATTCAATCCCTGGTCTGGGTAGTATAGACTTAGACTCAGTGGAAACAGGGTGAGTAATAACTGAGCAGTACTAAATAAGAACAAGGTAAGATATCCTTAAATATAGCAAAATGAGAAATAGAATTAATAAAATTTAGTGAGTTGTGGTGAGTACAAAATAATAATAATTTCCTTTACCCAAATTCAAATTTGGGCAAGCTGAAGAAAAAAACAGAAAGAAATTTATGAGCCTATGCAAAGTTTTCTTTGGACCAATGAAAAATTTGACATAAGCTCTGTGAATTTTTTTCATGTCAAATTTTTCACCACAGAATCATTAAAACTTAATCAAGTTCTCAGAAGCCATTTTGATCTAAGCAGTTGATTATATATAATGATATGAAATAAAATATAGAAATCAAGTTTTATAATAATTTGCTAAAGCTTTTGTTGACATTTTTTATTTCTTTCAGTATGAATGGCTGTGTTGAGGGAATTGTACAGAGACTTAAAACATATAAGGATCCAGAACTTAAGTATGAAATCAAAGTAAGTTAAAATTCTTACACTTTCTTCTATTCACAATGCAATGTAATATTATCAGAGATTCTCAAATTTTTGCTCTTGGACTTTTCATGGTGGTCACTGTTGGTCTGTTTGGTTTTTAAGTTTTCAGCTTCATTTATAGTCAAAATCTTGTTTGTATACAAATTTTCTATTAAAATCAATCAACAAGTTCTGCCTGTTTAATTTTTTTAATCATATTTTTCTAGTTTGCATATAAGTTATCAGACATCCTGATCAAAGTTAATCATGTTTTTGCTTGAGCACTTTCAACCATCTCAAATTAATATCAAGAATGTTAATATTATTATTGTCATAGAGATTTTTTTTATTAACTTGTTCCTGACATTTTTAAGAATGCATTTCCAATTTAAATATATGTGTATTGTATACAAATGACATTGTCAGATTTTATGACCCCTAATAGACTAATGACTTCTTCATCATAAGGTTGATGAGGCTTACTCATTTCTTGTGATTCTTTATCCAAAGGAATGCATGTTCCAATTTACACCTGACTTTTCAAGTGATCCTGTGTCTGTGCACACCCACATTTAAAAAAAAAAAAAAAAAAAAGAACAATTCTCAGATTTCCTGATTGTATTTATAAGCTGAAAAATAAAACTTTTGGCTCAATTAATTACTGCTTGATAATTTCCCTCCATAAAAATTTTACTTAACACTAATTTTCCAACACTTTTTTCAAGACACTTTTTTGTGCCAATTTTCTGCTTGAAAATAAATTATTTATAAGTTTTCAACCCATCTTGTCATTACCCATTTTGATCCTGGCCTCAAGACAACCATGCTGGAATTTGTAATAACTGATGCTTCATTATACTGATATCATCATATTTTGGTATCTTGTCGAATCCATTACATTCACTTATGTGTTAATACCCTTGGGAAAAGTATGAATCCTCTTCTTCTCCCCCCCCCCCAAAGCTATGGGTAAATGGCAGGACAAACTGGGTTCTATAGCCTTGGATGGCAACCTACTGCGGGGAAAAATCTGCCTCATCAGTCATGTATTGAAAGATACATGATTGCCTAAGTGTATATCACGCATGGCACATAACTGACTGAACCTTGTGAAATATTATTGATACTCATTGACAGAGATACGCTTGGCTAATTATTATATGAAAACATTATCATTTTATTACTCATTACATGAAGCTTAGTTAAACTGAGTTCAGTCATTTAGTTACACATACACATTGATTCTTATATAGTGAGTATGAATGGCAGTCAACAGTTTTTTTCAATGCTACATTTGATATTTTGTTTTATTATGATTTATTTGCTTTTTGTAATTTATATAGATATCAGCTCTAATTCAGGTTAATTGTTTTAAAAGTTCGTTGAAGATATCAAGTATTTAAATTATTTTTATTTTATTTTTTTATGCATAATATTATAAAAGTGGAAGAATTTCCATTTGACTGAGATAATCTTTAATGCTTCATAGAGATATGAGTAGATCTTTAGAGGATTGTATCTGTAAATGAATAGTGACATATCAACTCCAGAAATTCTAACAGCTATATTTTCCCCAAAAGGAACCAGTCAATGCTAAAATTGGAATTTTAACAGCTAACATCCATTACAAACATCATTATTCACTAAACTATCAGGTTGGTTGCAAAAGTAATGTCTGATTTTTGAGAAGAAAGTTTTAAATAGCATTTATGAAATTTGTGCTTCTCATTATAGTTAAGGAATGTCGCAATGAGTACCTTTCTCTTTCAGATTATAAAAATATTTTTCTTGATCTTCTGCAATATTTGCACTCATGTTCATCCCATCTAAAGATCTCATTCGATACATTTTACTGTATGAGTTTTATAAATTTGTCAATGCAAGTCTATTCAGTGCTTATGGAGATGATGCAGTGAATGAAAGAAGTTGCAGAAGGTGGTTTTCTCATTTATGAAGTGGGGATTTCAGTTTGAAAGATGAGCAAAAAATGTGTTGTCTAAAAAAACTTGATTCCGAAGAGTTGGAAGCTGTTGTCACAGACAATCCCACCATTACTTCTAGGGAACTTGTAGAACAATTTAATGTAGACCATACAACCTTGATACGTCAGTTAAAAAGGATCAGAAAGGGTTTCAATGGTTGAGGAATGAGTCCTACACAAACTTTCTCCAGAGAATCTGCAACAGCATGTTGCTTGTTGTGAATTGTTGCTTTCGCAACACCTTCAGTAATCATTTTTAGGTAGGCTTGTTACAGGTGATGAGAAGTGGGTCCTTTACCATAGCATTAAATGCCACCAATTATGAATCAATCACAGAGGAAGATCAGTTCAGTAACCAAGAGGACTTCATCCAAAGAAGTTCATTTTTAGTGTATGGTGGGATATTGAAAGAATTGTCCATTATGAACTGTTAAACGACAATCAAGCAATTACGGCTAATCTGTACTGTGATCAACTTCGTCATTTGAAAACAGCTTTGAACCAAAAGCGATTTTCCTTAGTGAACAGAAAAGGTGTTATCATCCATCATGATAATGCTCATCCTCACACAGCTTGGCTGATAAAAAATCTTATGAGAGAGCTTGGTTTGGAGATATTGCTTCATCCACCATATTCTGATTTTGTTCTGTCTGATTATCACTTGTTTTGGGGATTACAGAATCATTTGGATGGTCTTCGGTTGACATCAAGAAAAGAGGTTAAAAATTAGTTGGATTTATATTTTGCTTCAAAACCTAATTTATAAGTTTGTTGACAGATGGAATGATGTTCTAGAAAGCAAAGGAGGTTATGTTGACAAATATTTTCATAATCCTGGCCTTTCATTTATAATATAGGTCTTAAGTCAGACATTACTTTTGCACCAACCTGATAAATCAAGTAATACTTTTATAACAAGTATTAAATTCACATTTTGAAATATTTAAAAACAAATTTTGAAAACAAGATATTTGCCTTAAATATTAAGTTAATTTTCATTAAATTTATTTTTGCTTTTACTTTGTGTATATAATAATAACAATAGAACTGATTAAGTTGATATCAAGTTTCCAGCAATTTTTGGGGGGTTTTACAAAAGATTTTATTGATATAAATTAATAGGATCATTATTCAGTTGCCAAAGTACTTTCCATGGCTTATACAATCTTGTAGTTTAATTTTTACATAAAAAGAAAAAAAATATCCAGTTTTGATTTTTATGGGAAGTTTTTGATGTCTTCTTGAAACTGCTGTCCAGGCAAAATGTGTTGCATTGAATCAAAGAAATACTTTGAAGGTGATAGGTTTTGAGAATACATTGTGGGGGAATATCATATATAAATTTTATGTTTCGGACTAATGGTGTGTAATTGAATGACAAAATGGAAAAATCCTGTTTTGTTTCCAGTCCCTAATCTCATATATATATATATATATATATATATATATATATTTATCATTCCATCAATAAAAACAGTCTGTAGAAGTCCTTTTGAAAGACGAAATGTGTAACATAAGCCTTTTTTTTTTTTTTTTTTTTTTCATTTATTCATTCAGAATACATTGTATATAGAAGAGCTTTCTATCTATTATTGATGCTTTCTTTCTATCTGCGATTGTTTGTTGTGTCACATTTACAACATGAAGATGGGAATTATCATGCCACAAAATCACATCAACTTATTGATGAAACTCTTTTCTTTTCTAATGTTTCATTCAAAATGAGTTGATTGATTAATGTCTAATCTTTCTTACAAGTTTACATTTTGTGTCACATCTTCATTCAGAAGTTTCTTCAATTCATCAGTTCTTTTAATTCTAAGAATTTCTAGAGTGTTCTTTTGTCCTTGAGCTAAAAATCTCCATTTTTAAACTTCATAATTTATTCCTGAAAAGCTTACATCATTACCAAAGGCTTCAGTTATCCATTGCCTAATTTATACTGTTTTTTCCCAAAATTAAACATATTTCATATTTATCCATGATTTTTATAAAATTTATCACTTTTTTTGTGACCAATTCTTAAAGAGCATACATACCAAAGCAATAAAGCACTTAGTAAACTTCTGACCCTTCAAAAAGTTTCCTAAACATCTACAAAGATGGTGCTAGCAAATTTTGCATCAACTGAATAATAATATTAACAATCCTTAGGAAAACAAACATTGTGTAGGATTTTTATTTTTAAATTTATTTACAACTAGCTTAAAAACCACCTTATGAGGCAGCATTTAAGCTAGCTCTTGTGGAGGGCTTTTGATTTGGCTTTCATCACAATAGGTAGGGAGGAGTAGATAGGCAACAATAAACTACAAAACAATTCAAAATTGATTGCTGCATTTAAGCATTGCATTAATATTTAAGCTTACCTTTTTAAAAGTTCAACAATAATTCTGCTACCACTTAAAGATGCTCTGATTTACATAGGTCCTTACTTTCCGTACAATTATTTTTATTTCATGGGTAACTTTCACTGAATTTCTCAATTAATTTTGATTATTTCCAAATTTATTTTCAAGTCATAAAAATTGTTATTGTACAAAAAATTTTTGGTAAAAAATCACCGAAAATCATCACAGTATTTCAGGATTTCGGCCCCACATCTGGCTGGGAATATTTTCAATTTGCCCACAGTCGGCCTGATTCCAAAATGGTATCATATGTTGGCCTATGGCCTCTAGGAGTAAAGTTGAAAAGGTGTGAGATTTGCATTTATAATATGGAAGTAGAGAATTATTATTATTGTTTGAAAGCCATCTGTATCTCTTTTTCATTTTTGATGTCTTTTTTCTTGTCTTCACTTGATAAATTATTTTTATTTTTTGTTAGATTTATTCTTTCTTTTTTTTTTTTTTTTTTTTAGTTTTTTGACATGCGAATGCTCTTCTTATTAACTGCACTTGTTTCTGAGATCAGGTAAGATGCTTTTTATTGATTTTTATATGTAACTTTTAATTGAATTTATATCTTTTCAAGTTTTAATTTCTATTCTCTATATGTTATACTGTAGACCAACGATTGCATATAGTATTAATTCCAGACTGCTGTTATAGGTTGTTGTTTCAGCTGATATAGCTTCATGTAGTGTTCCCAAACCACTACTGAGATTTAGTAGGGTAAAAACTGATAAAACACTTAAAAAAATTAATATATTAAAGTTACATAATTACTGCAATTTGACTACCGTACAATTTAGATTAGATCTTTCCATGACTGAATCACATAATTATCAATGTTTTACACATGTTTGGGGAAATGTAACATACATCAATATATTCTATTTGGTACAAGGAGTTGGATGTTCTCTTCTTACTTTCTTTCTTTATTCTCTCCCAAGACCAACTAGTAGATTACAGCTGTTGCTAGAAACTTTTATGCCTGTATGTCAGTCCAGCTATTAAAGAGAGAGAGAGAGAGAAAAAAAAAAACAACTATTGGATAAATTATACATTTGATTAATGTGGAACATCTCAGCTGAAACTGATATAACCAACAATGATGGTATTCATTCAAATAACTTCTGAAATAGTTATATCTTCTTTCAGAATTTAAGCCTTATGTTATGAAGGATGTTATCAAATTTAATGTTTTCTTATTTTACACTTATCTGATAAGATTTTTTATTTGAAATAATTACCTATTTCCCTGCATTTTTTCTCTGATTATTTAAAAATTATTTGACTTTGAAAGAAATTTTTTTTCCTCTTTTTTAAAATTTTAATCCTTTCACCCCAAGCAAGGCAATAAAGCCACTAAGATGCAAGTGGGGGGTTTTTGAGTGTGAAAGAATATGGAAACAAGAAAACATTAGTAAGGAGAGAGAACAATAAAAGAACAGGAATTAAAAAGACAGAAGATAACAACTGACATTGCATTTAAATTTTTGAAGATCAAATTTGACTGGAAAGCAAATCTGGAGAGAGTTTCACAAGTGAGAAGTGCAAGGAAAGATACTGTTAGCATAGAACTTAGTTACATCTAGCCATTTCAACTCTAAATTGATGAGATCTTGCCACCAATCTAGTACTGTGCTTAAATTCATAAAGTCAATGGGAAAAGCTCATCAGAACAATTAAAATATGAAAATATTTATAGAAAAGGCACACAGAAGCAGTGAGAACATGACTGAAGCCGAGATGCCAGGTCAGGACCGATAACATTGCAGATATTTTTTGTATTTTATCAATTCTCTCTAAATACATAGCAGAAGCTACAGACCAGATGTGGCAGCAACATTCAATGTATGGATAAATGGTAGACTTACAAATTGGTAAGATAGATAAAAATTGTCTAGTATGATACCAACTTTCCTAGCAGCAGACCTAGCAATTGATTCAATATAATCTTTCTACTTCATGTCAGTGAAAAATGTTAGCCTGAGAAAGTGCAATGAGTCACTCTCCTGAAGGTTAGCATCAGCCATGCTGATGGAAAGCAAAAAAAAAGGTTCTCTAAGATGATTAAATGAGAATAGTTTTTTGGAGGCATTAAGATTAACAAGTCATTTCTTGCTCCAGTTAATGAGTAATTATGTCATTTTTGAGCTCAGCTGCCAATTTGACCATATCAAACTGATCAGACATACCATTAAGACAGGATGATTGTGTCATCTGCATAAATACCAAATTGAAAACTGATGACATCAGGAACGTTGTTGATAAAAATTAAGAACAATGCAAAAGCAAGGATAGAGCCCTGGGGGGACACCTGCATTAATGTAAAAAGATCTAGCATGGCCATTCAAGACAACTTTCATTTTGTGATTTAATAAGAAAGATAGAATTAGATAAAAAAAATTGTCTATAAATGCCATAACCTTTCAACTTGTGAAGTCAAATGTCTTTGAGATGTCCAAAGCAACAGCCCAAGCTTCACCATTCTTATCTAAAGCTTGATAGACTCTTTCCACTCTAATCATTAATATTAGGTTGGTGCAAAAATAATTACGTAATGATGTCGTTTTTTGACGTAGTTTTAACGTCAAAAACGACATTATGTAATTATTTTTGCACCAACCTGATACATCAGCAGTTGATCTAGAGAAGCAAAAGCCATATTGCTTATCTGAAAGAAGACTCTGCGAGGTGAGATGCTTAACCAATTCAAAGTTGATTAGAACATTTAAAAAGAGCTAGAAGGCTGATAGAATTTTGGATGAACAAAAACAAATAAAAATAAAAAACAAGTCCATTTTAACATATAATAAAATAACTTTTATTTATTTACTGCCTGAGAACAGCAAGGATTGTTTGGATTTAAATCATGAGTTCCATGTGCATGTCAGGTTATCACCATGTTGAATTCAGAAGTGCCATGTTTCCCACTTGTGGACAAGGGATGTAACTCCATTGTATTTTGAGTTATTGCCGTTTCTAGGGGGAAGTAAGTAACACCTCCTAATACCACCCATTTTTAGTCTTGTGCTTGTTTGACTTTTGTTGGGGATTTAATTACAGTAGGTATGGCTTACTTTGTAGTCAATGGAATTTCCTTGGTGCACTTTTTGCTGGAGTCCTATCTTTGTCCCTTGGCATTACTTGGGAACTTTGTTGAAGCAGTTCAAAGGTGTCCAATAGAATGTCCAACAGTAGTTTAATTTGGTCTCTGGAAGGTTTTGATGTTTGTAATTGGTTTGCATGTCAAACCCAGACTGAAGGCTATATGCATATCTTATGTAACATTTCCATAGCGGCATATAATGCGTCCTTGTATCCATTTTTCCCTACTGTTGTAATCTTTTGCAAGTACAGGTTGTCCTGGCACATATTTGTGTTTCACTGGTCTATGATGGTTAAATTGTTCTTCCATCACCATGTTCCTTTTTAGGGAATGGATTCTAGTTGGATGAATGACATCTATGCGTAAACGAACTTTACAGTGCTTCTGCTGGTAATTTCCATTGGATGCATTTGGATTGGGTGTAGCTCTTTAACTTCCAAGAAATATTTCTAATATTTCTTGTGTGGTTCCCTCCCCTTTGAGTTTGAGGAATACTTTCTTAAATTGTCCATGAAATGATTTTCAATATCAGGATTCAATGTGAAATTAAATGTATTGAACACAGATTTGAGAGGAATTTCAAAAAGGTTAAGTTGTTCTATCGAGACAAGATCAATTAAATTTAATTTTGAATTATCTGCAATATAACACATACCAGAAAATATTTTATTTCAAAAGGAAACATCACAAGTTAACTCACCAGTTAAACAAATTGCACTTCCAGATGTGCTCATTGCTATGTGATTTGTTTCAGACACATGTGCTTTTCAATTCATTCCCAAGTTGAATGTGATATTAATGTTGTGTCTCATGCTGTATCAAACTGGAAATGAACTGGTTTGTCGTTTACAGAAACAATAATATATTTTCTGTGGGATCCGTAATGGATGGTGGAACAGGGTTTAGTAGAAATAACAAAAAAACAAAATTTATTAAGAGCTATAAAGGACAAGTAGTTATGGAGAGCCATGATCACCTATGTACTGAGGGGACATGACACATAAAGAAGATCATGGAAGAAAGGTACCAATAAACTATATCCCAAACAGGAAACAAGGGATAAATCTCTACTTCTGTTCAATAAACTTGGGAAGAGTACTTGTTAGGTGATAGGCAAACTTATAATCCAGTTTTAATTTGAAATATCATTTGAATGTAACAGAATAGTGTCTAGTCATATTTATAATGCTTTAAACTTCATTATTTACTTGCAGAAAGGTTTTTTTGCTAACTTGTGAAATCAGTTTTTCCCAAAATTATTTAGTAGCTTTGTATGGAACTATCAATCTATTAGTCACCAGTTCTTTGTAACTGATCTATTTCTGGATTAGGCATTGAATTTTATGTATTCAAATTCAGTGGAAAGATGTAGAGGACAGATTAACTATGCTTAATTATCTAATACAAGATTTCTGTAAAATGAAAACAATCTACTCTCATTGGTTGAATAATACACAGAAAATTATCAAACTTGAAAGAAGAAAAAACAAGGTACAGTCACTGAAATTTTATGACAGTAACAACCAATATAAGGATATTAGTTGAAATAGATCAACGTATAGTAATAATTTTTCATCTCAGAAATTTAGATAGAAATCATCAATCCTCTACTGTGGAAATAAATCATATTTTCAGTTCTTCTATCAGCAAATGTTACTTTGATTTCTGTCTTCGGTATTTGGGCAGCCTTCATCAACTACTTACCATTAAATCACCAATGTTAATCCTCTCTTGATTGTGACCCTCATTCTATTGATATCTGTAACTGTACAGAAAATAAGTTTTTTACAGCAACCTATATGTGAAGTTGAATGATCACTGATTGCACAGGGATAATCCAATCCCACTCTCTCAGCTTTCAAGTTTTTTTGTTATGGGTACAATGTGATACCCAACAGCTAACCATTTTGTGAGTAAGAGTTAGTAGAAGGAGGTAGTATATCACCAATCTACTTTAGGAGCTCCGTTTACAGTTTGGAACCAGAGTTGTCTGTTTAGACTAGTTGCCAGTCAGCGTTAAAGCCCTGTCTGTCTTGTTGTTAACTAGAAATGGATTTTTTAAGAACATTAGTGCAATACTTATAATTTGGTGACTTTTAGAAAAGTAGTATTTATTTTACTATTGATTTATTTTGCTTGTAGAGAATGTAGGTCAAAATACCTCTCACCCCTGTTCTGTGTACACAACAGATGTATAAATATATAGAAAATAGCAGTTGAACACTCTCCCTTACATCTCTGAGTAAAAGCCAGTGCCTGTTGGCTCTTTGGTTAGAAGCAAGAATCTAAAAGAATATTATTAGGTTGGTGCAAAAATAATGACGTAATAATGTCGTTTTTTGACCTATTTTTAACGTCAAAAAACGACATTATTACATCATTATTTTTGCACCAACCTAATATTTGGTACTCTGTGACCATTAGAAAGGAGTTAATGTGTCATCAAAATATCATCCCTCCATTAACTTCTTTAATTGCTACATGCAAAAAAGCTTCAGTCATGTAATAACAAACACACTATCTGTAACACGAGAGAAAATGGCTTACCTTCTGGACAAAAGTGGATTCAGACGTGTCTCACATGTAAAATATTCCCAAAAAGAAAATGGCAGCCTTATGAGTTGTATATTTAAAAAAAGATAGATCTCAGAATCTGATACTTTTGCAAGACATTTTTTTTTCATCTATGCAAATTTGACTTGTCACTCAATCTATAAATAGTGCTTAAGGTGACAGAGTAGTGCAACTGTGGTAGCAAACAGGAGACGTGTTGTTGGATTGTTTAACTGATGTTACTCTGTTTGGTGAAAGAAATGAATTAGGGATCTTTATAACAAACAAGAAGAAACTGACTACACTATACTCTCAACACCATAAAGAAATTTGATTTTTTTTTTTTTTTTTTTTTTTTTTTTTTTTTTAATAATACAACCTTTTTAATGCAGTCATTACAGTCAAATATGAATGAGCTGTCATAATCACTCTTATATTATTGCCATTGTCACAACATCATATGTGGCTTGGTGTTTGACAAACTACAGTCATTGTTGTTCCATATTGGATTGTATCAGCTGTTTTTGCACTGTCTCAATTTCTCACCAAAAGTCAAAAGCTGTCTTTTCACCAAGCAAAAGGTTCTCTTACAATCATAAATAACATAACACAATGGGGTCTATATTGGCCACTTTTATTGTCCCTAGCAAGGAAATGTTGCTAACTACTTGTCAGTGATTAAGAGGATACAGTGAACTTCCCTACCTCAGCCTTTTGTTTTTTCCCCACCAGATCATTTAATTGCTACCAAGTCAAAAACCTCACTGAAGAATTTGGGAGGGAGGAACTACATTTTTTTTACCAGGAAATTTTGCCTTCTTGCTAGTTGCTGATTTGTCAGTTCATGATCCAATGAAAACTTACTGATACACTCTGCTTCCTTTTTTACTTTTTTGTGGTACTTGTGACGGTCAATTGACTCTATGAAATATATCACATTCCAGAAATATGATAAATTTCCAACAACTTGTATGTCTGTTTTTTTTTGTTTTTGTTTTTTTTTTAGTTAGATCTTTTTTTTTTTTCTAATCCTTAACTTATTCTTTCCTCTTTTACACACACAATGTTACATTATTAGACTTATTCTATAAAAATTGAAAAATGTCTGCATGTTTACTTATCCTCAAATTTCAAAGGGATCAAAGGATTGTATTGATTTCTCTATAAGACATTTTGTTGGATTATTGACAAAGTCAGTAAGTAGCTTGTTCCTCTGCTGATGCCCAAATGATGACCTACTTGCATCACAGCACGCTCAGCTCTGAAAGCAAATAAGTTGTACTCTGCTACTTTCTCACTAAATCTTTCATAACGGCCATGATGCATTGATTAGTATTAGGTTGGTGCAAAAATAATGTCGTTTTCTGACATGTTACTATGTGAGAAAACGACATTATTTTTGCACCAACCTAATAACAGCATTGCCAAGAACAACATGCAATCAATCAGCTTATCTAATATTTAAAATATTAAATAAGCAGGTAATGCAGTTTTATGCCTGTGTCAGATAACAGTCAGGGGAAAATTGAGGAATTATGAATTTATTTTATATAATACAAGTCGACTGTTGGTGTAATCATTACATCTTTTGGAGGCATCAGATTAGTGGTGGTTAGGTTAGGTAAAGAATAGTAACAATTTTTTTTTTATTTAGGTCAAACACTGACCTGATGATGTATAGTTATTTACTAAGTGCAGCCTAGTCTGGCTGAAGGCTGCCCTAGTGGGCAACTGTAAGAATTGAACACACATCAGTAATAAATTGGTGCTAACCCTTGTGCCATATTGGGCACATATAGTTTATATAGTATTACTTGTGTAAGTTTTTCACAGACTCTCCACTATAAAGTTGCCCCCCCCCCTCTGAGTCTTATTTGTTCTACATGATAACTAGAATTGACTCTATTTCAAAGGAATCATAGCTGAGAATAAATGACGGCAAATTATAATAAATATAGAAAAACCAAATGAAAATAATTTTCTCTATTTTGCTGATGTTGCTGAGACATCATTAATTTAATAATAGATCATAGTAAGAACTTGGCAAATTTAAAACTAAAATCCACATGTAGATTATCAGTTAATAAACAAGAGTTTTGATTTCAGTCTGCATAGCAATGACTGCTAAAAAATTTCCTCCTCAAATTTATAGACAAATCATAGAGATGCTTGTTGGGATTTCTTCCTAACCAATAAAATGGGCCACTTCTCGGTTTCATCCGTGTTATGGAGTGGTTTCACAGTGGAGGCTTGTATTTGTACCAAGTCGGTCCTAAAATAGGTTCGACGTACAAAATGTTAGGAACTTCATATAATAGGTAATGACGCGGAGAAATCTAGTTGTGATTGCTGATACTTCAGTATCTGACTAACGGTCGTCCGGCATCGATTGACTGCCCGAACCACTGAGCGACTCCGTGACTCAGCGACTGACTCATTACTCTTACTACTCCTACTTATTATAGGTGGGAGAGTCTATTAACTATAGAATAGGTGTGTTCCACTATAACATCCCCCCCTAAAACTTTACTCTATAGAGTAAACAGTTTTCTTTATTTATTTTTTTTTTTATATGTTTTCTTTATTTTTTTATTTTTTATTTTTCATTTTTTTTACATGAAATATGAAGAAAAAACAACCATTTTTTAGCAACATCGTAGTGTATCTCCTATGTTTTTTTTGATCCACTTTTAAATGATCAGTTGCCTTTCTTTTTTTCTTCTGGATCGGCGTACCTCAGGTAAAATTGTTGCAGGTGTTAGATCAAACGTATTGAAAATCACCTCCATTGGCGTTTTTTCCGCGGGACTGCTGTCAACCACGTCTGAAAAACATCGTCTGATCTGGTTACTGCACGTGAATTTTTTGCCTTTCACCAAGTACATCATATTGCCAATCTGCTTTTCTATTTATTTGGTACCTCCATAGTGTTACCAGAAACAACCATCCACTTTGAGCTTCTTAAGGATGGTGTCACAGTTTCTGTAGGTTCTTCTTGTGGTTTTATTTGTTCAGCCTTTAGCTTCCCTTTTGTTGATCTTGTGCTTCTTAACATTTTCAGTGGTGACTTCAGTTGACTTAAATCATTTAATAATACTGCATGTCTTTGGCTGCGGGTAACTCGCTCCCCAGTTTTTCTCGGTGTTGGCTTCATCTTTACTTTCTGGGGCTTGTTTTTCACATTTATTGTCAGTGTTACTCATTCAACTTTTTTAAATACACCGGTTTTCTCTAATCTGTCCAATTCTTTATCTATCTGTTCAATTGAAGCAAACAGCACATTCCTTTTCTTTTTGAATACCGCCTGAACATTTTTTTTAGCTGGAATTTTGCCTCCATTTTAGTACACATTCCCAAACCTGGAGAAAAAACAGTAGGAAATGTTTCCTTAAGTTTCTTTACTAATTTTTGGGCTTCTGAGTTTAAACTTTCAACCTTGTAACAGAAAGAATTTATTGGTAGATCCCATAATTGAAATTCTGTTATCCAATTCGTACCAAGTAAGTTCGTAGTATTTTCTATGACAAATAGTTTAGCTTTTCACGTTTTTTTATTTAACGTGACGTTTGTAACAAATTCTCCAATAAATTGTATTTTTTCTCCCGTCACTGACCTCGCAATTTTCTTTGTCTTCATTAAAGTTGGTTTCCCCAACTTTTTCCACGTATGCAAATTTATGATAGATAGGTCGGAACCAGTGTCGAGTTGCATTTTTATTTTTTTATTACTTATTTCGACGGTAACAAATTTTCTGGTTATTCCATCATTCACCTCGTCGGACTTATTTTATTGTCTTTATTTTTTGACCTGCAGTGCAAGCTTTTATGACCCACTCTTTTACAGTTGAAACATTTTTTATTCCTAAAATTGCAATATCTGTACCAGTGAAGTTCACTGCAAATAAAACATGGCTTCGGGGGTTTTTATTTATTTTTCTCTGGTATTTCACTTTTTGTTTGATAATCCACAATTTTAGAATTCTTTTTGGTAGACTGACTTTCTTTTTTGTAGTGTATTTTCCTTACATGCGAAACGCCAGACTGTTCTATCTTTTTCGAATCTTTCTTTATGCTAACATATCTTGTGCAGTCTTCTGCCAACTTCTGTATTGAAATCTTTGGATTGTTTTCTAATTTTGACAGCACTAATTTTCTCAACTCTGCGTCTCTTTTCGATACCAGCCCTTGAACAAACACTAAGCACTTAAAATTGTCAGCACTTAACTCCGCTAGCTTGAATTCTTCACAATGCTTATTCACATTGGCTGCGTATGTTATATAGTCTTGTTCATCATCTTTCATCAGATTCAAACATTTCCACCTCTTGTGAAACAAAGATGTCTTTTTACTAAATAATTCACTTAATATATTTACCGCCTTGGTAAAAGTCAACTCGCTAGTTTTTTTGGTAAAATGTAGTTTACCAGTTTGTTATGCTCAGCAGTTCCTAACTTGCTTAAAAGAAGCCTAACCTTTTCTTCAGACCACGAGTGGCAGTCCTCATTATACACGTCCGTATATTTTTTATAATACTCCTCAAAAGTTATCTCTTCATCTGGACTGTACGTGAATATTTCAATTGAATTCCATATTGTATTCTCTGGGAAAGAATCATTTTGTAGATTTTTCTCTTTCCTCTTCTCAGTTATTTCCAGAATTTTGTTTTGAAACTCCTTATGCATCTGTTCCATTTCTCGTTGAAACTGCATTTGTCTATTAAAAGTTTCCTCCTGTAGTTGCATCTGGAATGTCTTCTGTTGCTCTAATATTGTCATCTGTTGTTCCATCTGGAACTTAAAAAATTCCTGGAATATATTTTTGCATTCCTCCATCTTCGCAAAAGTTTACACAATGCTTAAATATTGTAGAGGGGGGTCCTATGAATTTGCAATTCGTGATCTATTTGAGCAAACTGTCTTATCGAGAAAAAAAAAAATTCTTTTTCTCAGTTGAGAATATGACTGATTTTTTTCGTCACTAAGTTGACATCTTGTCTTTCAAAAAACTTTGCCAAGTTTTTTTTTTTTTTAAATGTGAATCCGAGATTTTGTCGCCGAAATAATTGTGATGAGCAAATTTTTTCTTTTTCCTCCATATGAGTACGAATTTTGTCATCAAATGTTGTGGCGAGCAAATATTTTTTTTTTCCTTCCACCATATGAATCCGAATCCCTTTGCCAAATTATACTGTGGCGAACAAAATTTTTTATCTCTTCCATCGTATGAATCCAAATCCCTTCGCCAAATTTGTTATGGCGGGTGAATTTTTTTTTTTTTTTTCCTCTTCCCCCATATGAATCCGAGTACCTTGTTGCCAAGTGTGTTATGGCGAACGAATTTTTTTTTTCTTCCACCGAATGAATTCGTATACCCTGTCACCAAGTGTGTTATGGAGTGGTTTCACAGTGGAGGCTTGTATTTGTACTAAGTCGGTCCTAAAATAGGTTCAATGTACAAAACGTTAGGAACTTGATATAATAGGTAATGACGCAGAGAAATGTAGTTGTTGCTGATACTTTAGTATCCGACTAATGGTTTGTCTGGCATTGACTGACTGCCCGAACCACTGAGTGACTCCGCGACTCAGCGACTGACTCGTTACTCTTACTACTGCTACTTATTATAGGTGGGAGAGTCTATTAACTATAGAATAGGTGTGTTCCACTATAACAATCCGATATATTTTTGTTCTTGTCTTTAAGTTGGAACACTACAATCACTTGACTCTATCTATTTGCAGGTTAACACCATTCTTACTTTGTAAACTTTTTGCCTTATTACTGTTGTTTTGCCTAATTTTGTATTTCATATATATTATTTTGCCCTGTTCTTTTTCTTTCTTTTTTTTTTCTTATTGTTTATTGGAAACTTTCTCAATTCTGTTTGTTGGGCATTTACACTTAACCATGGCCAATTATTCTACAAATAGTTAGTCTTTGCATCAATTTCTGTGCCAATTGTATCAAATAAAATTTGGTTGATAGATAATCTTAGTCTTTCTCTGAGGTCTCTAAATTATAAGTTTTGGTATTCAAAAAATTAAGCCTTCTGGTTCTTCATTTTTCCCAAGGATAACCTGAAATTGTACAAGAAAATACTGTTTTATATACCATTTGAATTTTTTTAGATTAGATGTTGTTACTATTATGCATTATAGGAGGCACAGTGGAGTAATGGATAGTGGTTCGGATTGACGAATTGAAGAGCCAAGTTTGAATTCCAGTCGAATCCATTACATTCACTCATGTGCTAATACCCTTGGGAAATGTATGAATCCTCTCCTCCCCACCAGCTATGTGTAAATAGCAGGACAGACTGGGTTCTATAGCCTTAGATGGCAACTGGTCTACTGCAGAAAGAAATGGCAACCTACTGTAGAAAAAAAAGTCATGTATCGAAAGATAGATGATTGCCTAAGTGTGTATCACGCATGGTACATAAATGACTATTATGCATCAACTAGTTATTTATGCATGTAAGATTAATTAAACACGCATATCAAAAGTTTCATTCTCACTACTCAATAGAGATGTAATAACATGACAAATTTTTGGTGGTGGTATGGGGTAGGAGGAATAAAGCTATAATTACATTTGTGTTTCCAGCATTTGAACTTGGTATATATAAGCAATACTTTCCTGTTTATTTTTAGACATTTTCTGTAATAACAAAATTGTCTGAGTGGCAGGTAAAAAAAATACTTTATCCTAGAATTTGTTTTTTTTTTTTTTTCTTCTTCCATAAACCTTCTTTATCTCAGACTTTCATATAAATTATTATTATATTCTGCTTTCAGACCAAGGATTCATTCAGAATTGCATGGGTTCAGCTACTTAATGGAAGTGATTGATCTCTCATTACGTGATGCTGAAGAACGACAAACTGGTTTAACAGACCAGGAAGTTGATTTGTGCTGTGAAATACTCAAGATACTTTTCAATTTGACAATGTCTTTAAAGAAAAAATCTCTTGATGAGGTAAGGATTGGGTTATTAATGATACATAGGATATTTTTTTTTATTTATATGCAATGAATTCTGTATATGATGGTATAAAAGACCCTTTAGTTATATAAGGCACCCCTCCCTATCATTTTAGCAAGGTAAGTATTTAACTTCAACTTTACATATAAAGCCCAGAAGATATTTTCTGAATGCCATCAAATAGGATAACTCTAGTTACCTCCAGAAATTTGGTAAAAAAAAAAAAAAAAAAAAAAAAAAAAAAGTATACCATGATGAAAAATGCCCTAAACTTGATAAAAACAAAATTTTGTCATCAAAATCTTTGTTATTATTAAGAGGAAAGACCAAAGTATTTTTTGATTATTTAATTATATTTTTTTAATCCTTTTTAGAATGTTCAAAATTTTGGTTAATAATCGTTTTGTTTCTGCATCAGTGGGTGAACTATAAATTAGCATAGCAAACTTTTTGCGGTAAAAAACACATTGATTTGGAAATTTTTGCAAAAATCAAATAATGAAACTTTCAGAAATTATTCATAAATTAATGAAATTGTTTTAGAAATATTTATATTTTTTTTATAGAAAATCTTGGTAAAAAAATATTTTTTTATACATCTGTTACATTCCACTTATTTGATTTTATGATAATTTGAATTCAATGGTGTAAAGCTTAATGTTTATATTAATAAAAAGCAGAACTCCTTGGATAATTTAAATCATCAATTTTTTTTTTTTTTTTTTTTTTTCTTGCAAAACATTCCCCTCCACACATACACTTACTGAAAATCTGCTTTGAATCATAAAATAAAAAATGCAATAATACTAAGATATTATTTAATTAAAAAATCTTTTAATTACTTTTATGAATAAGATATATTAAGGACACTATTATCTTAAGAAATTTTTTTTTTTTTTTTTTTTTCAATCAATAATGAATTTTTACAAGATTTGTTTATATTTTTTAAATTTTAATCTGAATAATTTATAAAGTTTTTAAATCTTTTAAAATTCTGTTTCTACGGTCTAAAGGTTAGGGGATATTGTTATTAAGTAAAAACTATATTTACTTTTCATAAATCAAAAAGTTTGTTACAATTTAAGATCCCTAAATATTTTTAAAAGAATTTTGAATTTTTTTTGTATGTGTATAAACATGCTGATTTTTGTAGATACAGACGCTGATGTATGCTATTATCAGAAAACAATAGCAATAACTATAGTAAATTTAAAGCCAAAGTATCTAAAATTCGATAAAACATTAGATTAGAGATTTAAATTTTTAAGATTACTGAGTACTTAAATAGTTTTTTCAGACTTGCATCTTCATCTTGGTTGCTAATTTTATTTTTCATAATGATAAAAGGTTTTAAAAGATATCCCATTTAAATAATGTTTTGATCAACTCTTTTGCAGGAAGAAGATGGTCACTTGATGCGTTTAGTCAGTGTTCTTCGTGAGTTGCTCATCTGCAAGACAGAATCAAAAGATCGGAAAGAAGAATTAGTTAGGTAAGTTCTTGATTTATAGAATTGTGGTTGATAATTTTTGAAGTAAGTCACCAAAAGAAAGAAAATTTGGGCAAAATATCCTGATTTACATTAAATTAAATTTACCTACCAACATAAGCATTAGATTTACATTTCTTTTTATAAAAACTTAAAAAAATTACTTTTCATGTAGTGAGACACAGTTCTGCATTTATCTTGATTAATGCTGTGTAAGCATATCAAAAACTGTTATAAAGTGTTTTATCTTATCTAAGTTCTTGCTCTTATGTTTTTCTATATTTCTTATTGCAGCCATACTGTGAACCTTCTAACCAACATGCCAGTTGATAGTTTTGAACAGCTTCTCACTCCCATTAATGAAAGTGGAGCTGATTCCATAGACAATAAGGATATAGAATATGATGGCAAAAACATGGAGAGTATTGTTGTACTGTTGAATTTTTTGCACCATCGATTGGAAAGGGTAAGTATTGATCTGCCAATGCAGGTTGAAGAATTCCCAAAACTACATCAGCGACGAGCATCTTTGAAGTTAAATGTCGACATTCAACTTGAAGTTAGTATATCAGATCGATTCTGATTTTTTTTTTTTACATTGTTCAGCACGGGCCACCAAGTACATTTGCTTTTGTGACAACCTCCAGCTGAAAGTTCCACTCTGATTCAAGTAGAATCCAAACCCAACACTTTGCAATGCATTACACATAGAAAATAAATCTATTCTTGTCAAATTGTTTGTAGCTGGAAAATTTATTTTCAAATTTTCACTGGAAACCAGGAAAATTGTCCCAAATATAGAACAAATAAACCAAAAACTCCTTAAAGAACTTTCCTAGTCTTTAATCAGATTTACATGTGTGTATGAAATATATATATATATATATATATATATATATATATATATATATATATATATATAGATTCTCTTGTTGTTTTTGACATATGATGGTACAGCAATTCTGTTCTTAGAACTGAACAGCCGGTACTATCCACACATATGATTTGATTACGCTGGTAAAGCCTTGTGTAGAAGCAACCACACATTTTGGAAGAGCCAAATAAAGAGACCTATTACACATAGTGTGTCACAAGGTTTTCAAATGACCCTCCTGAGGTTTTGAATTTAGAATTGTCCTTCTCATAGGCTGATTGTCACCCAAAGCTATAGGTCCGAGTGTGTCCTGCTATTTATTCATAGCTGGGGTGGGGGAGAAGAGATGAATACATACCTTTCCCAAGGGTATTTACATGTAAGTGAATGTAACCAATTTTACTAGAATTTGAACTCTGCTCTCCAATTCTTCAAAGTTACTGTTCATTACTCCAAAAATGATTTTAGATTATATATATATATATATATATATATAAATAATAATAATAATAATAATACAAGTAAATGGTTCATCACTTAGCTGATTGATGTTACGATCTGCATATATATATATATGTATGCACATTGAAGTCAACACCTGCTCTACATATGCTCTATCCCTGATATTGAGTACTTTAACCCATAAATATAGCATACCATAAAACTTTGTTTTATCATATATATATATATATGCTAAAGGTAACATCAATCTGGTAAGTGACAAATCTTTTACTTGTATTAATTATATATATGTGTGTGTGTGTGTGTGTGTATATATATATATATATATATATATATATATATATAATTAGGAGATCTGCCAATTCTGCTACTTTGGTTTCAACAGCCGATTTCCTCCTCCTTACTTTCTACCACACCTCATGTTGTGTGCTTATTCATTTATTAATTAATTTATTTTAAATATAACCTTCATAAATTTTTTATTTTTAAAAAAAAATAGAGCATTAGGAAATCCATTGATCAAAATCATCTGAAGATACCAAGAGGTTGAAACCAAGGTAGTGGAATCGGCTGATCTCCTAATTTTCTATACTTAAAAACTCTGCATGATAAATTTTCATCTATGAACTTTTTTAACACTACTGTTTCCTGGTCTAATTCAACTCTGACCATTAACTTGTAAAATGTAAAGGATAAAAGTATGTTTGTAGGTAAGCAGTACTTGATTAATGACACTTTTTTGTTTTTTAATCAAATATACATTACCTGTAAATAAATATTTACTTTCATTCTTTATATGCATATTACCTGTCAAAAATGATGTGATTATCTTTAGATCACCACTTCTGCCTCAAGATTAGAGTAGTCATGTAATCTGCTTAAAGTCAGTGTATTATTCTCCTGACTTCTGCTGAGAATAAAAGTGTAGTATCTGTGAAATTTTATATATGGATACATTACATGTTATATATTGGATTATGCAAATGAAAATTATTTTTTTCATGATTTTTTTTTTAATACAATTTGGTCTTCTTGGAATAACTAATATGGAATAAAATCTGGCCACTCGTGTACAAGGCCATTTCTTTTACTACTGAACTGATGTCTTATGTTGCTTATCTTAAGCAAACAAGCATTATATTTATAGAAACTTTTGTGCAAATGTGGATAGCATTATTATTATTCACTACTGGAAAATAACAAAGAAATTTAAAATAAGCTATTTTTTTACAGTATTAATGAATCCAAATTACAATTTTGCCCCAATTTGTTAAATGTTTTAGAAATATTATGATTACCCTTAGAAAAATGTAAAATAGGGGTAAGAAGAAAGTTTAAAGGTCAATTGAGTGTTAGAAAGATTACATTGCATCAGTTTTCCAGTGGAATCAGCATTCAGAATTGTAACATTTTAACTGGACTTGAACACCAACCTCTGGGGCTAGAGGGGAAATATGCAATTATCTCAGCCATAAGGCAGGCTAATTGAACATTTTCATTCCATTTTAAAAGCAATAAATCCTGTTTGACATTATATTTGATATAAAACTTTTAGTATTCAAAATGGAAAAGATTTTGTTTACCATAAATTTGCAGGCTGCCAGAAATAAATAATTAATGAATAAACACTATTCTTGATGTTCTTTAAAAATAGGATTTTTATAGCCAGTTTTCTTTTATGGCCCTCCACTATTTCATATCCTTTTTGCCTCTTGATGATGTTTTATATTTTTACTATACCTTCCACTCTTTCTTCTACCATCCATTTACAAAAACTTATATATATAATTAATACAAGTAAAAGATTTGTCACTTACCTGACTTACTGTTTCCCTTTGCACTTTTTGTTTTCAGTATGTCCTGTGTATGTCAAATTCTCCAAGTTGTCTTTCCTCATTATGTGCCCCAGAAATTTCACTTGTCTCTCTCTAATTCTATGTGTCCTTTTTGCTTTCATTTTTCTTAAAACTTCCTCATTGCTCACATGCTCTGTCCCTGGTATTCTCAGTATCCTTCTGTAGAATCACCACTTGTTGCTTCTAGCCTTCTCTTTATCTGTGATGAAATAAGATGATATAACAAGTAGAAATGTTTTATTATAACTCTGCTCTTTATTATGAAATCATTCCTTTTTTTATCATTTCACTACAAGCAAGGTGATAAAGCCACTAAGATATAAAAAGTCAGTGAATGTGAAAGAATCTAAGAAAAAAGTCATTAAGGAGAGAAGATAATAAAAGAACAGAAATTAAGGAAACGGATGTCTATTAACATTGCATTTAAATTTTTGAAGAAGACTAGAAAGCAAGAATCTGGAAGAGTGAGAAGTGTTAGAGAAGAAACTGTTAGCATAGAACTTATGATTAAATCTAGCCATTTCAACTGTAAAATGACAAGACAGCTGCCAATCTAGTAATTTGTCTTAAAATCTAATAAAATAACATATAAGCATAAGTATACTCATATATACTGCTCAATTACATGTCTTTTCACTAGATCAATTCCTTACTTTAAAAGATGGGAATTGCACAACACAAATATTTAAACAATTGACTAAAATCAGTGCATTAATAATTCATGGCAAACAATGAAAAACTAATTCCTGTAAATCTTGAAAATAAAAGCAAAATTAAAATTTTTTTTATATATGAATATTAATTAGACTGAATTTTTATCTGTATCATTTCCTATTTCTCAAAATTAATTTTCATCAAAATATCTGAGTAAAAATTATGAAAATTACCACCACTGCAAGAAATAACTAAAAACATCAATTCCTGTCCTTATATCATAATTTATCTGTAAAAAAAAAAATTAAATTTGAAAAACACCATAAAAATCTCTTCAAGTAAATTCTGTCATGTGGTAGAAAATTAATTTTAAGAGATCTGTGTTACTTTTCTTCAAATCATTTTCTCTGTTTGTTTTTCTTCTTCTTCTTTAAGATTGACTTGTAAATTAAAAAAATATTCATTTAAATTGCAGCCATTTAGTAACTTGAAAGAAAACCTTGCTCCGATTCTACATTGTTTGTGTGAAGCCTGCCGTAACAACCGATCTATCCGGAAATTCTGTCGCCTGAAGGTGAATTATCCTGCTTTTGTATGAAATTCAATATTCACTGTGACCTTTCTTCACTGTTCTACATTGTTTCTACACATAATATGGAATAAGAATATCATTTTTTTGTTTTTTGTTTATATAGTACAACTGTGAAGTTTTTAAAAATACTTTGCTATTGTGATGGCAATGAGGAATACTAGAAAAAAATTAAATCAGAAAAATGTTGGGTATACCAGGTTCAATAAGAACATCACCCACCCAAAGCAGAAAATGTTGTAATTTTATTATTATTTTTATTTATTTTATGTACAAGAGAGAGTGCTGAAAAGTTATTGGCTTTATCCATTTTACCTAAGTCTGATCTTCACTGCAACTATAAATCTATTGTACTTATTTTAACTCCTAAAATAATTGAAATGTTTTTCAGATATATTCTCTTTATGTAAATAAGAGATTACCAAGAAACAGGAATTATTTGAACAAGATAATCTTAAAACTGAACTTAGTCTATAAAGATCTTTATTAAATAAAAACGGTGTCTATAGTTTCATCTTTTGTTTATAAATCACAAGTTTGAATTTATTCTTGTATTATTCCTCCAAATTTCAAATGAACAAAATGCAGAATCTACTAATGCCTCTCTCTGTCTTGAGTCTTGCCAATAGTTCAACTCTAATTTCATTATTGGCTTAAGATTATGGGGTTTCAATTAAAAAAACCATTGTATGATATTACATTTTAAAATTATATATATATGTAAAATATTGCATCTTTCTTGAGAGGTTTTATAATCAAATAGTGGATCACAAATGATTGATGATCAACTTTGAGAGATTTTCATTGAAACACTAATTCTTTCAAAAACAACAACATAGAGAATCTTGATAGGGCTGAGCCCTGATTTTGATTCTAATTAGAGAATTTTTTTTATTACATTTTCTTTTTTCTTTCTTTTCAGGTTTTGCCACATATGCGCGATGAAGTGAAAGCTCTTCCTGAAGAAGGAGATACTTTAAGAAACAGGTAATTTTCATCATACATTTCTTTCTCTCCCCCAACTTCTCAATCCTCATTTTTGATGTTTTTTTATCATATTTTGGCTTCTGTACTCACCATTTATTATCTTGGAGAAAGAGTCTCATCCTTTTGGCTCTAACAATCATTCCATGGTCAAACCATGTTAAATCACTGTCACAGCTACACTACGTATTTACCTATTGCATCTCACATCATCTAGCTGATTTCTACAAATGAGGGAAGGCAAAAACCATCCAGTGCACTAATATTTCTAAATCTTTTATATTTCAGTTGATTTTTTTAAAGTCCTACTTAGTTATCATTTATGTGATGCCCTAAATTTGTTTTTCAGACTTTGCCGATTACTAACTAACCCAAGCCCTCATGTTAAGGAGTTGGTGCCAGATTTCTTGTTCACATTGTGTAAAGAAAATGGTGAGTTTATATCTTTTCCACTTTATACTAAAATTAGACTTGAAATTAATCTTAAAAATATGTCACCAGCATTTTCTTTCTTCCCTCAGCTCTTAAAAAGTTAATTTTATGTTTATGAATAAAGTAATAAAACTCATCTTTAATTCTTTAACAAGCAAAACAGCCACTTTGTAGATAAAACATTCCACTGTTAATAATTCCTGTGAAAAAGTAAATATTTTTCCAAGTGTTTTCACAAAACACACAAAGTAAGGCCAGTACAAAACAAACCAGATGAAATAAAAATTGGAGATCTCTTCTTTCTTTTATCTCATTATTGACTCTGATATTTATTGCAAAATTTAATCTAAAATTAAAATTTAAATGGTATGTGTGTTGCCAATAAAGTAGGGAACTTGTCATGGCATAGAATATCTAGTTATTCTATAGAATAACTAAAACTTAGACATTTTTTTAATCATTTCACCCCAATCAAGGCAATAAATCAAGGGGTTATTTTGGTTTGTGACAACAAGGTTTGTGATCTTCTGTTTTCTATAATATATTATGAACTTTCTATGTTTTTCAGCAGTTACCACAATTTTTCTGTATGTTTCTAGAATTATAGGGATGTTTTATTTTCTGAACACACCACATTGTGGCCATGTTTGTAGTTAATATTATTGAGTGTTGGCTTTTTCTTTTTTATTATTAAGGCTTCCATTATTTTTTCTCACAAGTGGATGAGGTTATTATGCTTGTATTTTCTACTAGTATGTTTCGGAAGGAGTTTGGTAAGTTTGTGCCTGTGTTTAAATGGGTTATGATGGAGCTGTGATCAGATAGGTGTAACATAAGGTGTCTAGATAGGGATGTAGTAGTGTGACCGATGTAATTATTTATGAGTTCGGTTTGATCAGGATCACAGTCCCTTAAGAGGTATTTGAACTCATAAATAATGTTCGTTCTTTGTAATTTTCATTTTGCAGATGAGTTGTTATTTTTGAGGATAAGGAAGGCTGTTTTAAATTTTTTGTAGTAGATGATTAATTTAATCTTTTTCTTTGGGTCAATTGGGGTAGTATTTTCTTGCTTACAAGGCACAATTTTTTTCCTAAAAATTACCCTGAAAAATAAGAGTGCATCTTCCAAGACAAATGTAAAAGTAATCTTGGACCTAATTGGCTTGACTGATAGGGACATGGATTTATATGTTGAGTCATTACATTATAATGTTAGCTATCTAATTCAGCCTTTTATATGATGTAACCTCAGTACTTAGTTGTTACAAATATTTCCAAGACTATAAACCTTCCTGGAGCCAAGCCACAAGGTTAAACATGCTCTGTTTAATAGCAGCAGTGGGAGCCTTTCTGCTCTTGACTAGTATGTCATTGCCATACAAACAAAAAAAAGTGATTAATGTAATCAATATGTGACACCAGTATGTGAGGGACACATGGTGAATATGTTGTTGTATGAGAATGACTTTTTTCTTAGAAATTTCTTTCCAATATTAGGGTGCGTCTTCAAAGTGGGAAATATACAGTAATTCAAAAATCCTAGTCAAGGATCAAACCAATTTGTGAAGGTCATTCACAAGCAATGAATAAAAATCATCAAAATAACATTACTGTTTAATAGTGAAATCTGATGATTAAGCACTGAATTTTGCAATTTTTGACTTAAATCTTAGCTTGATAAGATTTTGCACACAATGTATATGTTACAAATTGAAAAGAAAGATTCAGGCACATATGCATTTTCTTATATTTTAGGATGCTTGCTTTGTAGGTAGATAATTGTTTCTATCAAGCCAAAATTAAGAGAAATTTGATTAGTTTTATTTTTTTTAACCTCAAGAACCATAATAAAAAAAACAAACAAGTAGCTTTTAGTTGAATGAAGTTCATCTTTAGTTTAAGATAAAAATATTTAATAATAGCTAGGAAAAGGCGAAATTTATAAGGCATTTTTTATTAAAAAAAAAAAAAAAAAGCTTAAAAAAACAAGGACTTATCAAGTTTATTTTTCTTGGAATAGAAAATTTATAAAAGTGTGTAAATTAATGAATGGAATGGAAGAGAAAAAAAATTGAATTTCAAGAAACTAGAGTCCAATAATATTCAGACCCAGTAAGCATTCTCTCTGTTTACAAAGGGAAGGCCCACGGGATCTGATATCCAAGGACTTTAGAACCTTGAGGTGAAATGTGCAGTGGGACCTAGATAAAATCAAAAAACGGTCTGCACTAAAATTAACCACAGATTTCCTACTATTTATTAAATGCTCAGCAATAGCAGCTGGATTCAAAATCCAGATAAAAATATTTAGAAACTTTATCTTCTGTTGTTTGAGAAACTTAAATTTCATTCTTTATTAAAATTCATCAATTATCTTTTTCTTTTCATGTTCTTTGTGTCAGCCTTGTAATTAATTTTTGTTGAAATTTCTCCTTGCATTTTTCTTAGAAGTATATTTTAACTTAAATTTAAATGACTTTATCTAGTTGATCGCATGGTGAAATATACTGGATATGGTAATTGTGCTGGCTTGCTTGCTGACCGAGGCCTATTACTTGGTGGTCGTGGGAAGATAGCCAACTATTCCAGTGAATCTGAAGACTCTGAAACAGAGGAATATTCTGAATTAAAATCCATGTAAGTTGGAACTTTGCTTTTCTTAGTTGTTTTTTTTTTTTTTTTTAAATCTTGCAGGATTATTGTTAGGGGTCAAAATTGATCCATAAATTTCTTTTCTTTCAGTCTTGTTGTTCAGCAAATAGTAACCATATTGAATATTTTCTTATAACATTAGAAAGCAAATGTAAAATAAAATGTCTTTTAGATATTGAATAAAATTATAAGAATTTTATTTTCAAATCTTAAAACTAAATAATTTATTGACTGCGTAAATCACTTATATATTATTATATACTAGCCTAAAAGCTATCCTATCGGACAGCATTTAAGCTAGTTCCTGCAGAGGGCTCTTGATTGGGCCTTCATCAGAATAGGTAGGGAGGAGTAGATGTGATAGGCAACAATAAACTACAGAACAACTCAAAATTGATCGCTGCATTTAAGTATTGCATTAATATTTAAGCTTACCTTTTAAAAGTTCAACTATAATTTTTCTGCCGCCACTTAATTTAAAGACAATTTGATGTACGTAGGTCCTTACTTTCTATACAAAAAATTATTTTTATTTCATGGGTGACTTTCATTGAATTTCACAATTAATTTTGATTATTCCCAAACTTATTTCTAAGTTATAAAAATTATCATACAAAAAAATTTGTCAGAAAAAATCATGAACAAAAATCACCGAAAATTTCAGGACTGCAGGTCTGGATCTGACCTGGAATGTTTTTAATTTGTTCACAGAGTCGGCCTGATTCCAAAATGGTATGATATGTTGGGCTACAGCCTCTAGGAGTAAAGTTGAAAAAGTGTGACACAGTGACACACTGACATTCACATTTATTATTTAGATTACATTTAGCTTTCTTTAACTGTTCATATTCTCTGAATCTCTGGGTAGTGTTTTAAATATATTAAAATTCTTTAATATTTTGAAAATTTAAAATGTGTGTCTACTTTAGCATAATACCCATAAAAAAATGATTGGATTATTTATATATCATTGGTACTTCTACCAAATATCAGTCTTCTCTGTCTCTGATCAAAGTATCATTCCCTTGCACTTTTGCAGCAGATCAATGTGAAAAGTGTTACACCCAATAAATAAGCCCCTTCCCCACAGACAAAGTGTAGCAAACCTATCATTACTCTATTTCTATGGCTAATGTTCAGATTAACTACATTCCTTAGTTCTATCAGTTCAAACTTTTACAGTTAAGATGTGTCATACCATGTATCTCGCGTTGAATCATCTTCATTATCTGCATGTTCCATTGGTCAGAAAGAAGTTCTGCTCTAACAGTATCTTCCCAAGAACCACTACTTTGCAAAACATTCTCCTGTGAGGATGATTCCCCAATTACTGCAGTCTTAAACACCTCAAGTCTAGGGTCATATATCCTTATAATGTGCACTTACTTCCTGTCCACACAACCTTGCTCAACCTTAAGTGGCTCTTGTTGGTTGAACATTTATTAAAATAAATATATGTATACTCCTCCCCCATATATATATATATATATATACACACACACACACACACACACAAATGTAAAAGAATGAAAGGAAAATAAATTCAGATATTGATAACATTAATTTAAAAAAGACCTCAATACAAGAGTAGAGCAATAGATATTTATTATAAATTGTTACATTGGAACATGCAAGTTACCATGACAAAAATGCATATTTGTTTCAACGTCTAAAGACACTTCGTCAGGTGGTGAATGATGGTGGTAATAAATGATTTTATTTAAAACTTGCATGTTCCAATGTAACAGTTTATATATATATATATATATATATATATATATATATATATATATATATATAAATAAACCTCAAAATTTATTGTAGCTACCAGGAATTGAATATATATCAAAAGCTGTTGGATTTCCCATCTTCAGTACAATAAGAAAACCACCAGATATATTTCCTAGTTAACAATGCAAACCTGTGAAGAAATACATTAATGATGTCTGTCTGCAAAGTTCTATTATATGGTGCTCAATGTGTGGCTGCTTTAAAGGCAGTTGTGTAGTCAAAGCCTGATCTTTTAAAGCTTATTACTGGATAAACAGATTCCAGATAATTTAAACACATTTTTTCTGTTATATTTTGGAAAATCAAATAATAATAATAAAAAAAATTAATGTTTCAAAATATTTAATGAATCCAATTTTTCTTTATTTTCTCCTTGATGCCGATATTCATAATATAGACTGTTTTGTTAGTTATAATAATTTATTGATGCAATTATATAAAATTGAAATGATTTTCTGTAATCAGCTTTTTAAAATTTTAAATATTATTGAATTTGACAGAAAATTAATGAAGAATAAGTTAATGTTTAAACATTAAAAAAAAAAAATCTTATTTCATTGATTTACTTTTCTTTGTTTATCAGGATAAATCCAGTAACAGGACGTTGGGAAGAACAGCGGCCTGATCCAATGGAAAATATGAGTGAAGAGCAAAAAGAATATGAAGCCATGAAAGTTGTTCAAATGATGGACAAACTCCATCAGTAAGTGGATTAGAATTTATAAATATATTATATGGATAGAGGTATACAAAAAATTAAAAAAAAACGAATTAACCTTTAGCATTCTGTAATATTCATAAGTATTTCATCCTCAGGTATAAGTGGCTAGACAATTGCAGTAGCATCATCAATTTTCACTTAGTCATTTTCCTGTTGCCATTGTTGGATATGACAACACTAGCACAAAATTCAACCACATGATCAGAGTAACATGCAATGGCTGTACAAACATTTTGTTTGACAAATAAAGTCACCTATGTACAATGTGCTAAAGGTTAAAAGTATGATTGCTTTGAATAAATGTTAGTATTATTGACTTGCAATGATTTTAATTTTGAGGTTTGATTTTTTTTAAAAAATGAATTAAAAGATTAAAATTAGATCTTTTTTTTTTTTTTTTATTCTCTTGACAAAATTTTCTGTTGTAAAGAGAGCTTTTAAGAATTCTTTAAATATTTTACTATCTAAATTTTATTGTAAATATAATTGTATCAAATTGAAAAAAAAAACAGTTTTGTTTCTTTTAATGATGGCAACTTTGGTCTTGAATGAAGAAACTTTGACAATGTAAATAGAACTTCTACATTCAAATAGATATATTTACTGTTTCAATCAAACCAGATTCAAATGTTAATATCTGCTTGGATAGTAAATGTTACTCTCATTGGTTTAAAGAGCACAAATATTGCTGGGAGGAAATAAAACTGTTACTTTTAAGGTAGCCAAAATGAGGTTGTTCACCTGACACTACTGAGATATGTACAACAAAATCCTAAAAAAGGTCCCCAAAAACATTAATGTTCCTTTTGTAACGTAAAAAAGGGGCCAGTGACTTCAGTTTGTAATATCAACTGAAAAATAATATCTAAATATAAGAGCTGAATCAAGATATACACAATCCCTACCTTTTATTATCACTATTATTATTTGTCTGATTTAATTGATTTTTATTTTTGGTATGTACCAGTTTCTTTCTTTGAAGCCATACAATACACCATAATTTGTATTAGTTGAATACTTATAATAATTATCTGTACTAGTTAGTAACTGTTATAAAAATATAGGATTTGATTAAAATTAGGTAATTTAATGATGACTGTATTTTTAAAAAATTTGATATTGTCAAAAATATGTTTGTTTATTGTGGGTCACTTTTTACCTTCTCAGAGCAAATTGTTTTCTGTTTAATGATGACAGCCTTTTTAAATTTATGAGCATCTCATGAAAAAAAAACAAAAAAAAGACACAAGTATTAATGATGAAAAATAATGAAACCTGACATTAGCTGTAAACATATCCCCAACATTTCAATGCCATCATATAACTGGCAACATTCAAATATTAATATATTTTCTCCTTTGTTAAGCGAATACGTCACATTTTTTATTGATGGACAATAAAGGCACAAACCAATTACAGCTTTGGAAAATATGGAAAAGTTGCTTTAAAAATAAGTTGTTTTTTTCCTTTTTTTTTTTTTTTTTTTTTTTTTTTCTTTCAAATAAATTTCTTTTCTATATTTTAAATGTAAGATTTAGCTCTTTGAGAATTTTTGGATTTTTGACTGATTCTTCAAATATTCAAAGGCCTGATTTTTATCTCTTCTCTTATTGATTGGTTTTTCTGGAAATGGTAATATTTGCTTCCATTTCATGTAATCATCTTAATTTTCTGATTCAACAATTTACACTGCTTTGATATGAATACAGTATTTGGAATTTGAAAGAAATGTTTTTTTGTTTTTTTTTCATTTTCATTAATCTTTTTAATATATATAAGTAATGAAAGATTTTTTCTTTTTAGGCGTGGTGTTATTCAACCTGCATATATGGGTGAAGATGGACGACCGATTCCAGTTTCACACATCTTAGAATTGACAGATAAAATCAAACTTCCTTCTCAGGAAAATTCTGACTCTGATTAAAAATAATCTTTTTTTGTTTTGTTTTTTTTGTTGTTTTTTTTTTATTATTGCTATATACATGTTCTTCTCTCCACATATCTTTATAAATATTCCCTTCAAATTTCTTTTTCTCTCAGAAAAAAAGTAAAGGGAAGAAAAAAAATTGAATGCATGTTTTTTTTTTTTTTTTGTTTTTTTTTTTTTGTTTTGTTTTCTTAAAGAAAATGTTAACAATTTAAATAAAACAGTATCAGCAATTTTGAAAGCCCCCCAAAAAAGGACCCCCCTCCAAAAAAAAAAAGAAATCAAAAAGAAAAATATCCAATAATAAAATAAAAAGGTGTTAATTTTTTAGATGCATGATATTCCGTTATTTTTTTTTCTTTGACTGGTGCATTCTATGTACTGTTGTGCACTCATCAGCATTTTGGGGGCCACAGAGCATCTGATTATTATCTTAAATCAGGTATAAAAGAATAAATTGGATATGACCTCAGGAATGGCCATTTTGGGGATATTTTTTTCTTATCACTAACCCTTATTGTCAGTTCCATTGTGTATACCTGTAAAGAATCTAAAACTGACAACTCCACAGTGGACTACAGTTGGCCACTCTTGTAATAAAATCCTCCTCCATTTTACTACTGATTTTTTTTTTTTTTCTTCCATGAGCTCCAACAGCTGAATTCCTCATAATTATCTTTGAGAACGTTTGTTGTAAAGAAACAGAAATACTGTCATCATTTTTTTTTTTTTTTTTTTTTTTTTTACTGTATTTTGACAAAAATGAAAAGAAAAATAATTCTTTGCCTTGTTTATGAGAAATGAAGATTTTTCCAATCTTTTAAATATTTTTAAAATGTTAACATAAATTATAACCACTTATTAGATTGGTGCAAAAATAATGACGTAATAATGTCATTTTTTGAAGTTAAAAAACATTATTACGCCATTATTTTTGCACCAACCTAATAATTATCTTTTAAAAAAAAACCCAAATATAAATTTTAAAAAAAAGATTCATTATAGAAATTAAAACATTTTTCTAACAATAAAAGTGCTAAATATTTTTAATATTTTTTTTTATAGATTACAACTATTATTTTTTAAAAACAAAATTATCTAAAACATCAAATTTAGATTGTTTTTTTTTTTTTTCACTCTTGTAAATGTGTGTATGAAAATAAACACACATACACACATATTAATGGATTTCATTTATAGTCTGATACTATTACTGACATACATACATACACACACACACACACACACACACACACACACACACACACACATGCATACACACATATATTAATGGATTTCCTTTATAATCTGATACTATTTCTTATTACTGTAGTAATAAAGAATAATGTCAGATTATAAATAAAATCTATTTAAATCGTTAGAAATTACTTTGTTTTGGATATGAAAATGTAAAGTTAGCAGCTATTGGATTCAAGAGATCTGAACAAGAGATGTGCATTTTTTTAAAAGAGGTAGCTGAACACTGCTTGACTGAAAGTCTTCTGTTACTGAGTGGTTTAAGAACATGCCAGACTGAACAATGGTTTCCACTACAAAGAGGTTGCAGCTTTGAGCAGTGCCAAGAGGCACATCCCCTTTATTAAGACTCTCAAATGCACAGGCCGGTAGACATAGAGATATATATAATATATAGTGATGTTATAAAAAGCATGTTATAATTTTGAAAATATATATATATATATATATATATATATATATATATATTACTTTAATGGTTTTTAGTGAGTACACATGTCTGACTTGCTATACTTGTTTTTTTATTTCTTAAACAAAGAAATTAATAACAAGCTGCCCAGATTAAGAAGTCTTACAAAAGAAAAATATGCTCCTCAGTTGGAATTGAACCCACATCCTTTTTCCATCAGGGAATGAATGTGTTGGCTATAGGAGTGGCTTCCCTGAGGGAATACAAGATCTATTCCCATTGGGAAGCACATTTTTCTTCAGAGCACTTCAGAATTTAAGCTGCTTGACATTAATTTCTTTTGTTTAAGAAAATAAAAAAAACTGGGATAGCAACTGAAACACATATACCCATTAAAAAATAATGTTCATAGTAATAAAATGTAATGTTGGATTAAAAAATCTAATATATATATATATAAAAAAAATTTCTTTTTTTTTTTTTTTTTTTTAAACCAAAGTGTAATATCAAAGATTTGATGAGAAAAAATAAATGTTTAATTTAAAATCAATAGAAAAATATTTCAAATTTTAATCAGTCTTATTTGAATTATTAAAAAAATATTTCAACACCTGTGAAAATATAAACAAAGCAAGAATTCTCTTAACATTTTTGAGTAAAAACATTTAATAATCAAATTCAAATGTTGCAATATGCATGTTAACTTTTGTGAGTCAACTGTACAATCAGTCTTATTTGAGGTTTGACATCTCGATTTAAAATATCATTAAAAAAATATTGTAAATTTCAATCAAACTCAGTAAACTATACAAAAGTTTTCCCACAGTATCTGACAGATTTCATCATTGAACAATAATCATAAAATGCCATCTTTTTTTTGTTTACTTTTATTTTAAGGTTCATTATTGCTTCATTAGACAAATTATACCAGACAATGATTTTCTTGAATGATATCTTTTTTCAATTTTCAAGAGTTTGATTTCATCAGAAGTCTGTATTGAATGCTTTGATATATATATATATATATATATATATATATATATATAACATAGTCTAATCATAATTTGCTTAGTCATTGTTTAAGTGCAGATGTCTTCATTTTAAATTTATTGGAAAAAGTTTTGATTTGAAATTTATCAAATAACATCTGATTGACTTGACCTTATATATATATATATATATATATATATATATATATATATATATTTGGGTATAGGGTTCTTACATTAAAAATGAAATAAGTTAGCAAAATTATTTTCTTGTGAAGTTTCATATTTGCAATTTTCAGCAAAACATAACTTGTTTCTGGGCAACTACTTTTCAGAAAGAGTTGAATTGATAGAAATGTCTATCCATATAAAATGTATTGCAATAAAACATTTTTTAAGTTCAGTAGTATAAAGATGAATGAAGTGCTAAAAATATATTTTCCATATTATGAGTGTGTATGAAAAAATTGTGTGTGTTTATATGACAGCTTAATGTAATTACTGACAGATTACATTCTTGCAGTGTTTTATTGCTTAAAAGAAACATGAATCATAAATATTTGCAGTTTTATTTTTAAAATTTTAGGAAATATTATCCATTGAATCTTTGTCAAAATATTTAAGCAGAATAATTTGGTATGATTTAATATTTGTAAGACCCCCATTTTATTAACATCCATCAGTCTATTTTACATCCTCATATCTCTCCCTAATTCATTGTTCTCCAAATTTTACCAGAGACAGTGTATGAATAATTAACTAATGTCTCCTCATGTTCTCCTTAAAGAACTTTTTATATCTTAAATTCCACTGGATTCATTAAAGTAAATGAATAAATTCAAGGTGGAAATTTCTAACAAAAAATATCACTCAAAATCAAATTCTAGATTAAAAAGAAAATGATTATGGAATTAAAACATGATATTCAATGCATTAAAAAGAAAATTGAAACAAACTTTAAAAATTCTTTGTGTTAAAAGGAATTCAGTTGTAGAAGCAAGAAAGATGTACATTTCAAATAACATACATGAAATTATTCATTTTATTTTTAGATACCTGTTGGTCATTTTTTTTTTTTTATTTTTTTTTATTTTACATTATACCAGTATGGAATGTGAACAAATCACTTGTTAAAAATCTATCAAAACTGATTTTTAGTTTGTAGTCTATTATTTTTAAAAGTTCTTTGTAAAAAATGGTTTTGAATTTATGCCTATGAATGAAAACATGAAATCTCAGTTGTAATTTTCAGAACAAAAAAAAAATCAATTCAAGATCATTAATTTAAAAAAAAAAAAAAAAAAATTATAGCTTCCCTTTCAGACATTTTAAAAATGTTTTTGTTTGAAAACAGCTTTTGAAAACCTATTAAAAAAAAAAATATAAATAATTTGAGCTTTCATCAGAAACAAAGGTAATTAAAACAGCTCAATAATGATGAAAACTATTGATATGAATTTACAAGAAAAATGCAAAAAATATTTAATGTCTTGTTTTTAAATAGGATTATAGAGAAATTTAGGAGATTGTGTAAATTATTTGGTGGCTAATTTTTTATGAATCTATTTTTCTTGTTTGGATAAATTGTATAATAGTTATTTGTATTTATCAGATAATGGGGATTTAAAAATGCATTCTAGATACTTTAAAGTGACAATAAAAACCAAATACAAATATTAATTAGTGACTAAACAATTGTTCTTCAACAACCTATTCCTGAGTCTAAAGAGCAATTTTTTGTGTTTATCAGGTGTGTCAAGTGTACATGGATAGTATCTGAAAAAAAAAAATTATATGTGTGATTTCCAATCAAATTTTATAAAAATGTGAAAATTTTCTTTTTCAATCTGCTACTCATAGATTGAATTTCATATAAGACTTCTAGATGCTGTTTTCAAATATATCAAGATTATATATTTAAGTATTAAAATTTGCACATTCATTTTTACATTGATCTAAAGCTTTAAACTGAATTTTATTTTCTTGAACTATTTCTTTGTAAGAAACTGAAAATAAAAAAAATAAATTTTAAAACATTCTTTAGAAGAGGAACAGATTTAGATATTTGTAAATAAACAGACGGTCTGGAGATGGAAGCCCTTAAAATAATCCAAGTAAACTGTTGTTTTACAGTCTTTATGTCAAGTATAGTCCTTACACCAATTGGAGATTATTATTTAAACTAAGATAATAGGAAAATGCTTTTTATACCCCTACTTAAACTTTTAGGTTTTATATTGAATTTGGTGTTTTTCATCCAGTTAAATGTTTTCAAATATTACTGTCTTGTATACACACTTTAAAACTATCTTATAAATAAATCTCAGTTTTAAATTCTTTACAGAATATTAATATTCTTTTCAATTTTATAAAAACGAAACTCATAATTATCCCCTTTGAATATTATGGGATCTTTGTTATTTGGTCCCTGGGATGTTAGCTATTGTTCATTCTGACTGAACCACTGTTTCATTACATGACCCAAGAATTGAACTTAAAACTACTACTAGATGAGAGTAACACATGTCTAACCAATTCCTGTATCAACTACATCACCATCCTGCAGGATATCAGTAGTGTATTTTTGGAGCCTTTTTCCATTAAGCATTTTTAATTACTTTTTTTTTTTTTTTTAATCAAGATGTCTTGAGAGTAAACACATTTTAAAATCTAATTTTGTGCTGATGTTTTTTTGTTTGTTTTTCAGCATGGAAATGTTTTCTGCAATCTCTTTATAAATTGTTCTTAAGTTTTAGAGTGCATTCACAATGATACATGGTAAAAATATTTTTGCGTGTTTTTTTTTTTTTTTTGTTATTTTATTTACTTTGTAATTAACAAAGATTCCTTACTAGGTTTAATTCTTTTGGTCTCTATTATGTTGTAATGTTTCCCATTGAATATGTGGTGCCTTGCAAACAGAATTTTATATTATTACTATTATTATTATAAATCTAATTGAGTGGCCTCTGCACAGTTAATGATATTGTACCATATAACAAAACTGCACAATGAAGTTTTACTGCAATCAAAAATGAGAATTTGCTCACATTGTGGAAAGTTAGTTGCCTCTTAATTCTTTTAAATCTCAACAGCTATTTGTGCAATAATATTGAACCCATGCACAACATTGTGCAATATATTGCACAATGTTATTAGTTTCTCTTATTATCACTAATATTTCCTAAATAATGTTTTAATTATGTAGAGGCCTCTTTGTGCAGTTTTATTTTATTTTGTCCATTTTTCATTTTAATTGGTTTTGTTTTATTTAAAAAGCAATCCATAAAGCTATAATTCTTGTGGATCATTTTGCTGGTAATTTCTCATGTAAACATGATGTCAGCTTCTCTGGTAATTGTGTTTATTTTATTTATTTATTTTATTTATTTATTTATTTATTTTTTGTCAAATTTCTTCTAAACCTTTACCTACCTATTCTTTCTTTGATTATGAATTAATTTTAATTTTTGCTTGAGACTTGGCTGTGCATGTGTGTCTTTCAGGACACACACCTTTATTTCCAGTGTTGGATTCATAAAAGTATTAGAATAATTTTGAAATATTTACCCTACATTTCCATCCTATTGTCTTTGTCGTATATTTGCCTGCCCTCATTCCCTTTGTCCCCATATGACATTTTACACTGTTTAGTAGTAAATCTGTATTTTGGAAAGCAAATTAAGGATTCTTTTGGTATATGAACAAAGTTGTACAATATATATATATATATATATATATATATATATATATATATATATATATATATATATATATTGGTTGTTTGAGAGTGTGGAAAGCTTGTGTTATGGATTTTAAAATTTAAAAAAATGTTATTCAGCTATGAGTTTTCTGTACCTTGATATTTTTTTTTTTTTGTTGTTGTTGTCAGTGTGGCTGAAGCAAAATTTCATGAAACAATCAATGAAAACAGGATACTTTTTTGCTCAGATTAAAATTGATAATGTTTTTTTTCTTTGCCCTCCTCCAATTTTTACTTTTTATTGGTTGATTAACCTTTAAATAGAATTTGCATTTTGTGTTTAATAAATTTTACTGCTACAGATTAACATTATCATTTTTTAAAATTAACATTTTATATGGTAACTTTATATATGCCATATACAATGCACTTTGTATCTCCCTTCTCCCTCCAAAAAAAAAAATTGCTAAAAATATTCACTTAGGATTGTTCTGCAAAGCTTGTCCATGATAGTAAAAAGACAAAAAAGTTTGCTTACAGAAGGATCATTTTTGAATGTAAAATATATGAATTTTTTAAAAATCTTGCGAACACACACACAGACACACAGACACACACATACACGCCATTTTATTCATTTTACTGCCGAATGTCTTTAAGAGAATAAAAAAAAAATTCAGGTTGTCAGCAGATGCCTTGGCTATAGTCTTGGATTGACTTTAATATTCCTTGTCAATGTTGGAAATCTTAATTTCTTTTATTTTTTTTCTGGTTTCTGAGATCACTGATGGGCAAGTAATGTCAATATTAATGGTCTTAACTTTTAAGGTTGTTGATTTTTTTAATTTCAGTTATTTTGAAGATGAACTTTTATACAATCTCTAAGTAAAATTTGTTGAAAGCTCCACAATCTTGACCAAATTTTTTTTTTTTTTTATCTGTCTTATTTGTTCATTATTTTGAGTTTCTGATCATGTGATGTCAGGAAATCTTGAAATATAATTATTTCTTAACAACTCTATTCTTCATTTTATAGAATTTCTATATATAAAATGTCAACAATTATCAGTAATGATTCAGTTTCACACACTGTTTTAGGCTTAATTTATTGGTGATTATTTATAGGTCTAATGCATTAAAAATATCCATGTATTAAAAATAATTTCTTTAAAAGATTGTGCTTTCTCTTCTATCCTTTGGCAATTTCAGTGTTACGGTTGTTTGGAAAATGATGCAAATGAATGTCTGTGACAGTTTTTTTTTTTTTTTTTTTTTTTTTTTTTTTTTAAGCATTGATCTTCAGATAAATGATTTTTAATGTGAAAAGATTGAAACCATTGACTTTTTTCTTTCATAAATGATAAAGAGTATTGAGTAAGGTATTATTAATTAAACTTAAATCAGGGGGCTTTTAAGACCTGTGACTTTTTGTTGTTTAGTAAATGAGAAGTTTATCATATGTAGGTTTTAAAGCACATCATGCAATACAAGTGAAAATAAGTCATTTTATACTTCATAAAATGAAATCAGCTATCACAAGACGGAATGCTGTCAAAATATCTATTGTATTTGTATATGCTTTTATTCGGTGATCAAAAATCATATATGTTTAACTAGAAACCAAGCTAAAATATATAATTAAAAAAGAAATTAAGTTCTCCTTTTTGTTGATTAAGGTTACTTTTATATTTTTATCTCCCTCTTTCATTACTTTCTTATATAGCAGATACAAAAATATATGGCAAATTCTTATATAGCAGATACAAAAATATATGGCAAATTCTTATATAGCAGATACAAAAATAGATGGCAAATTCTTATATCGCAGATACAAAAATATATGGCAAATTCTTATATAGCAGATACAAAAATATATGGCAAATTCTTATATAGCAGATACAAAAAACAATGTTGAGGATGTTAGTGTGTAGCAGTTTAAGATAATTAGCAATACAGTTTTATATTTGAAGAAAAAATAATAAAACACTGGTCATATAACATTTTTGTGAATATTCAGATGTTAGTATATAAAAAAAAAAAAAGGTTTCTGAAAAATATTTTTCAATGTTGTCTTCACAATTGTATAAAAGAAACATTAAATAATTATACAGATGAAGTCACAGGAGATTCTAAAACTGTCCAGAAAATCTTTTTAAACCACATCAATGGAGTCACAAGATAACTTTTGAACATGGGGTTGCATAATCCAACCCATTTTTGCTCTGGCAAAACAAATTGCCCAAACAAATTTGTTTTGAGAATGTTAATTGTGAAGAATTCAAAAAATATTGAAACACTTTTTGACCATTTGGATTATTATCTCTGTTTTATTTATGTACTTTTCTATTTTAATTTTTTTAATGCTGCTTTTAGCAGGAAAAAAATTATTACCAAAAACTAAAAAAAAAAAGAAGCTTTTTACAAGATGACAACATTTGAACATTGACTTTTTTATTATTTCTTTTTTTCCCCCCTTTTTCATTTGGTGTCTTTAGTAATTCTGTTAAAGTATTTGATAATCTCTAAAAATTCTTACCAGCTATTTGTTATCTGGAACTTGCCTTGCTAGCATTGTTTATTAAATAATCTGTTTTAATCTTTTATTTATTTCCTGACCTAAAATTGAAGGCTGTGTAGCAATGGATCAGAATTTTATAAAATGAATCAACAAATAAAAGCAAGGAAAGAAGATTCTTTTTCTCAAGCTCCTCTTTCCTTTTCAATCCAAAAAAAAAAAAAAAGGGGTGGTGGGTAGTGACCTAGATCCATTTGGACATTATCATATTGAATTTTATCTTTAGACTTTTACCAAACTTCACAGGTTGCTTACTGTTTTGTAACCACTTCCCTATTCATATTTGTCCCCTCACCCACCTTGCCAGTATTTTGAATTAATTTGCTGGCACTCCTTTTGTGTATATTGATAGTATTTTTTTAAAGATGGCTACAGTTTAGCTTCATTTCCAAATATTGACTGTTATTTCAAATGGAACCTGTTCCCAGATTTAATGATTCATTTTCTTTTCTTAAGCTCATCATTTTTTGATACAGGGTCAGTTTATTCTATTCAAAAGGAGGGATTTTTTTTTTTTTTACTTTTACATTGTTTAATAGCAGTTTTTTTTCTTTCATATAAACCTATTTTTTATCTTTTTCCTTATCAATATTTTGAGATATATATATATAAAGTTATAGCTATGTTTTTCATCTGATTTTTGGTCTGATTTTTATAGTCTAACTAATATTTTGGTCATCATGTTTTGGTAATTTGTTTATTATTTACTTTATTATTTGGGTTTATTGATTTTATTTTTTATATATTTAGTCTTTCATCTATTCTAATGGGTGTGATTTAGTAATTTGTTTGGGTTAATTTATTTTGCTTATTTTATTGTGATTTTTTTTTTTTTTTTGTTTTTTCAGTTTTCGATTTTTTTTTTTTTTTTTTTTTTTTTTTTTTTTTTATATACACACACACACATATTGTTAGTTTCATAATTCATTGTCCTATCCATTTAAATTATCTTTCCTATTGCTTTTTTTTTAATTACTGGATTTTTGTATTTGTATATCATAGGGCAATAGAATAAGTACATTTTACTCATGTTATTTAAAATATATTTCTTATCTCAATATTCCTTGTTGTATGGTACTTCTGTATTAAGAAAGCTACATAATTATTTTTCTTTCTTTTTCTTTTTTAAATCTTAAGAATCTAAGCAACAATTACATACAGTTACCTGTAAACCTTTTGGCCCTGATCTGTTTCTCATACCTGGGCATTATATACCTGACATATCTGTCTCATCGATGTAAGTGTACTTTGAGCAAAATTATTTATTTGTTGAGATGCCAACTTGAGGACAACTTCTCTTGTATATTTAGATGAAGAAATAACTGTTAACAACCTTTAGATTTAAAATGAAATCACAATTTAAGATTTAAAAACTAAATATACTGATGAAGATAGAATGAAATGATTAAAATATTGGAGCTTGAATAATAAAGTTAAGGCCAAAATGAACATTATCTGTTGTTTTTATTTTAAAGCTTGGAATGTAAAAATCCAGATATTTGTGTCATTTATCCAAAATGAATTCAAGTTGTGCTAAATATTTTAAATATGATTATTGAATTTTTTAATTTTATTTTGTATTTAACTCTATATAAAAACTATTTATTCACTTATTACCAATTACATTTTTTTAATTTAAATTAACATTTTAATCCTATAAAAATGTTAGTTATTCTGAAAACATTTAAAAATTATTTCATTTCTGCAGAGAAATGTCAGATAGAACAAAAAAAAAACCTTCTCAGAAATGTTTTCAAGGTTTCTATTTTCTTTTTTTTAATCTCTTTATTTTCTTTTTTACTTATTGACAAAAATATAATAATTACAACTGACTGTTTTTTTTTTGCTATAAAACCACATATGACAGGTTGCTGAAAAATTTTCTGCCTATTTAAGAAATTTAAAAAAATACATTTTTGATGTTTAATAATTTATTCACATTTTGGGAAGTGGGTCAGGCTGAGAAATTTTTATCATCACCTTGTACATTACTGAAAACATGCTGCCACCAACAATCATTAAGGTTTTAAAAATAAAATACTTTGCATTTCAAAAGAGAGAAGTTACAGTGAACAAGAGTATCTAATTTTTTTCTTAATTCATCAAGCATCAAATATATCACCATAATCTCTTTAAATGGAATACACAATGAAAGATTATTTCTGTGTCACTTTACTTTTTCAACTGAGCAATTATTTTCATAGTTATTGTTTATTCACACTTTCATTTGGAATGATTAAATAGGCTCTCTTTTAAGCACTTTGATTACCTATGTCCCATAATAGTTGGTACATTTGCATACACATTTTATACACTAAATGTAACAACTATTCTGAAATGGAGATAGTATTTAAAACCATACATCAACATATATGTTTTATATAAATCACTTCATTTTTAGACATTACAAATTAATATTTATAATCCTAAGCTTTGTTAATATCTTAAAAATTAATTTTATAATATTTAACCAACTAAAATGTTAAATGTGAAGAATTGGTTGATTTATTTATTTTTCCTAAATTTTAAAAGTTGTGAAATAAAAAACAGAAAAACTGTATTTTTTCTCATTTGATTATAAAAAAAAAAAAAAAATCTTTAACTGTTTATAACCATTTTTTTTTTTTTTTTTTTTAAATCTATATCAGTGACAATTTCAACTCAAAAAAAAAAAAAAAAAAAAAATGTCTTGTCTTGAAATGGGAATATCTATTCTCTGAATGTCCAACCTTTTTTGACAAAAGTAGACAATGGTGGAGTTGAGTGATCCTGGACACATTAAACTCAATAAAATCATGTATTTATTTAAATCTTTTCCCATATATAATCCTTTCAAAATATTTTTACTCTTCTCACCCTCACAATTATTTTCAAAATCTAACTATTTCCTTCATCAGGAATGACACTGAAAGTATAAAAGAATTCTTCTCATTCTATATTAACTTGAAAGCAAAAAGGAATTTATTTCTATTTTGTATCCATTGGTTTAAAAGGAGTGATTGACCCTCTTTTTAGATCTTGCATTATTTTTAATTATCTTTACCAAATTGTAGAATTTACTTTCTCTTAAATAATCTAAATAGCTTCATTTTTAAGTTTGTATTCAAGTTTCATGTTAACAAATTTTATTTAATTTTCAATCGCTACAAAGTTTTAAATAAAATTTTTAAGAATTTGTAATTTATGTAATGGCAAAGTTAGTCAGAATTAGGTTTAAATTTGATATTGGGTTGACTATTTTTTTTTTTCCTATCTTCACTAAAGAAAAAAGTACTTGAGAGAGCAAGAGAGAGAGAAAGCTATTGACTTAAATGTTAACAGTTCAAAAATCTTCTTCCCCAAAATCAGGGTATTCTTTTTAGCTTCAGGTTGAACAATGTTAATGAACATTAAAATGTTAAAAAAAGTACTAAAAAGGACCAGAGCCTATATAGGTACAGGAAACTATTTCTATTAATTGTCATGATAACAACATTTAACACTGATGAGAAATTTGTGGCAAATAAACTATTGAGGAGCAAAATATTGTGGGTGTTTATGTTCTAGTTTAGATCAAATAAATTTTCAAGACCCTTTCTGAGGGCAAAAGTTTTAAAAAAATCTTATCAGTGATTTGTCATATCACAATACCCCCCCCCCACATACACACATAAATGCATTTTTTTGAGCTCAAGTCTCTTCACTTTGTAAGTTAAGAAAAGGAATGAAACCTACAAGAAGCAAGTGTGGAAAGGTTTCATCTTTTATGTGACATGTCTTGAAGGGACATGAACAATCATGTCTCTCCACAAATTCCTGTAATTTTTAGCAATGTTTCTTTTCATCATCCCTACCATTCTCTTTATCTACCCTCCATATATGCAGCTTATTAGGGTAGGGTTAGTCACTGTTGTCCCTCTTGTCTTCTATATGTCATGTAAGTGTCAAATTCTCTATGAAAACACATGCAGAAAGTGTATATGTATACACTTATGTGAATTCTGAAAAATATGAGACCCCAAATTTGAAAGAAAAATTTCAAATATTTCAGGAATCATATTTTTATTTTTATTTTTTTTTTTTTTAGTATGCATGAGAGTACAAAGTGTGAAACTCTTTAAAACCCCAACTTCAGTTTTCTCCTCAAGACAAAGGAAATATAAATGTCCTCCTCTTTCTATCATTCAGATGTAGAATCAAGTCATATTTGATTTTTTTTTTTTTTTCTTTTGTAAGGTTAATTCTTGTAAACCCTAATGCGCACACGCATCATTTTTTTTTTTTTTTTTTTTTAAAAAAAGAAAGAAAATGACTTTGGGCAATCCGTCCAACCTGTCCAAGACTTTGACAAGCTTTTCTTGAAGGGGTAGACATGACATGCCCACACAAAAAACATTCTCCTTCAACACCATATATGGAGATTCTATAATTTGTGAAGTTGCCAAAAAAAAACAAAACAACAAACAAAAAAAAAAAAAAGAAAAACCCAAAGAAAAGAACTTACCTTTGTATTCTAGCTTTATTATTTTGACTTTTTAAAAATAATTTTTGTTAAATAAAGCCAAATATGAATCAAATTTACACATAGCTACAAAAATAAGTGTAGTCAGATGGCTGTGAAATATGGAATCTGTCTGTTACAGTTTCATGTGCTGTTTTATTTACAAACTGAGAATAGGGGGTTGGCTCACCCAGTAGAGGTTTTTCCATGAGGAAAATAGTTGCGTAATCTTGGAAATCTTCGGGGTGGGAAGTCTTATTTCTCAGACCCTCATGACAGTTTGTTCATGTATTTGTAAAATTCATTTTATCTATTGTTATAAATTGTTTTGTTTTTAATAGAAATTCTAAACCTTTTTTTTTTTTTTCCAGTCTTTCATTTAACTTAATTGAAAGGTAGGAAATCAAAATTTATTGATTCCTACACAAATTTTGTATGTAAATTATGAAATCATATTGTCACAAAAATTAATATTTACATACAGAATCCACTTGATAATGACAAAAGATTTTCAAACATTCCTGCCTACTTGCTAGATTGATTTGAATGGAACTGAACCTTGAACCTTAATTGACACTGACAATATATGTTGTGATTTGGTGCAAATTCCACCAGAAACTACTTTATTTGCAATTTGTCTACATATTTAATATTGAAACATACACAGAAAATATTGTTATAAAACATTTATATATTCAAATATTATAAATTCATTAAAAAAAAAGAAGTTACTTTATTGAATTGAGAAGCTGCTTGAATATATTTCTTCAAAAAGAGTTTATCAATTAACAGCTTAAAAAAAACAACAGGAATTTTCTCTAGTTATTTCAACAGTTCAGTGAAAAGATAAATACAATTTTCAGGTGATAATCTAATTATCCCCCCACAAAAAAAAAACAATTTTACCCATAAGGTGTAAAATAAGCTTTATTGCTTACATATCTAAGTGACATTTTGAATAAATAAACTTTTGTTTTCAAAATTTCCTACATCAGCATCCCCTGCAATGTGATAAACAGGCATTATCTTGCCCCCAAAATTTTGCTGTCTAACGCTCAAAAAATGTAATAATCCTTTCAATAAAACATTTTAATTGGAAGAGAAAATGATACATCTTTGCATGTATCAAAACTAAACAGCTATTTAAAAAGTGAAATTGGAAATGACGCACATTTTATAACAAAACAAATTTAAAAAGGTAATAGTGATTTTTAAAATGATTTTTCACTGTTGAACTCAATTTTTCAAGAATAAATTTTCCCTCCTTTTGACTTGTGTGATTAATCTGCAATAAAATATTTTAATGGTCATATTGATTTTACTCGTACCTACCCCCCAATATTGTTTTTACTCATATCCCACTACTCACAAAAAAAATTGGCTGAAGAATTTTCTTTGCTTCACCATCTCTCTTGCTCACCCCCATTTATAAAAACATTTTTAGCTATTCTTTTTATTAAATACTCTGTTCTTTTGGATAGCCATTTAAAGACATATTTAATCTCCCCCCGCCCCTCACACTAAGTAAAAAAGGGGGGAGGATCTTAAATCACCAATTTTGTTGTTTACTGTAAGTAGATAACTATTTCTGCTTGAATTACTAGAAATTGACAAAACTAAGATTTGTCACATCCATCCCCATTTTTCTTTTTTTCTCTTTTCCTTTTCTTTTACCTTTTTTCCTCCTTTCCCTATTAATTTTGCAGAATGTCTGTAAAAAGTATGGTCAATTTTTGTTGTTTTTTAATGAACATATTTTCTGTGATGGAAGTAGATTTTAAGAATTAAGCATTTTCTGTAAAGAATTCTCTTCTAAAATAGAATTATGTAATGACTATTCCTTTTATGATTATAGAAAACATAACTCAATGTAGTTGCTGCCTTGACATCAGCACATGATAGGCAGAAAGTGTTCTTAAAGCAATTTTAATAACAGTGACGACACCCAATTTTGATTGAGGGAGATGAGTTCTCTTATTGTATGGCTTAAGAAAAAGACTAAACCAAATTTATCTCATATGTTTTTGTAGAATTAATCTTCATTGGATACCTTTTAACATTGCCACCTGACATTATCTCTAGCTAAAGAGCTTCATCTGGTTTTTGTTTTTTTCCTTTTGGTTGTCGGTAATTGACTATATTTAGATTCTCTATCATTGAGCCAGAGATCTTTCACGCAAAATAAGACAAATATCATTCCATTTTACATAAAAACAGTTCAGTTTGAAGTGGAAATTAAGGAGATATGTAAGAATTCAAAGATTTTGACACCCCCCCCCCACACACACACACACTCTAACCAGTCTTGCCTTGAAGAGACTATTGTCAGTATCACTCATTTGGTATAAGTTTTAAAAATACATAGTTGGAAACAAAAGATTACTCATTACAATTTTAGTACAGGTCTAAATCTTATAGCCAAGCCTTTCTGAGCCAAGTTGGATTAGCTCTTTGGATTATCAGATATCAGGATTAGATTATGTACTAACAATACAGCTAAACAATTTAAACCCACTTTTTATGCACCTACTATAGATTAAAAGAAGCACTAATATCTAATTTAAATAAAATTATTTGGCCAAATTCTGTTTGGATTAAAAGAAAATTTAACTTCAGGACTTGTATGCGAAACTAATATGAAAACTTTTAGAAAAACACATTCCTTGATTTTGGGTTTGTTTTTCTTTTCCCTCTCTCTAAGGAATTTTGGAAAAAAGAAATGATCAGTGGGAAAACAGTCTGAGGATTTTTTTAAACAAAGTAAAATTTATGATTTTTAATTTACCCTTTCATTCATGAATAAGAATTTTTAAAAAAATATCAGGGTCTCCTGATCAGATTAATAATCAGTCATTTTTTTTCTTTGTGAATGAGTCCATTTCCATCATACATACATACACACACACACACACACTTTATTCCTTTGTTACTGCATGCATATTTAATTAGATACATACATAATTAATGAATAGTGTTGACTTGAAGTCTACTGATAAATTTGATGCTTGCCTTAAATCACTTTATTTTTATTTTTTTAAATACATATTCAGAAATACTAACTTCTCTCTATTGAGTGCTTGATTTAAAAAAAAAAAAAAAAAAAAAAAAGGGTGGGGCTAAATACGCTTATAAAATTATGGTGGGGAAAAATTGAAAAAGAAAACTGTTACATTCTGAGCTGTGAAAACAGATTATCCCATTTGTTATATTTAACCTTTATCACTCTGTTACTTCATTTACGATACAAAAAAATTTATCCTGCCATTGAAGGTGACTCTGATCCCTGAACAATAGTGTTTGAATTTCATAGTTGTGCTGTCATATTCTTCTATGGCAACAGAAAACACCTTTGAGTGAAATTAACATTAAGGTTACTGCAATTGAGAGGCCTTGAAAAAGAATGCAGTAGAAAGGGAAGTAATATTAATAATGCAGAGTGATAAAGGTTAACAATGTTTTTGTTGAAAGCAAAATGTCTCTTCCTTGTGTTTTTAGAGTTTTTCTCTCATTTAGTTTTGAAAGTCTAAATAAAAACAATATTATCTTGAATTTTCTTATTACAAGAAAAGCATTGTCAGCCATTATTAGTTTTTGACCAATATTGCTTTCTATGTAAAATGAAAGTGATACTGGTCAAAAACTAATTAAAAAAAAAAGGGAAGAATCTCTGAAAGGAAAAAGAAATTTCTTATTTGGAGAGTAACATTAATCTTTTTATTTGAAAATTCTGTACTACATCTTGTACATTTTTCTACTGACCTCATATTTCACATATTTCTAAAATCTTTAAAAATGAAAAAATATTTTCTTAACATCAAAAAACCTACTTGTCTTTATATGACCTGGGACAGCATAGTCACATCAACATAATACACGCTCCCCATCTGCAATGTATAATGAGGATGTATTGTGCAAGTTAGTTTTTCACACCATTATTATTGCAGTGAGTTTTGATCCTCACTCGGTACTCCATATTTAAGGCCTTGTGCCATATTGAATTTGGTAAATATTAGAAATGAGGATGTCTTTGCTATAGTATAGTTTATATTTTAAACATCATAAATCAATTTCTCTATATTTTACATACATACATACATATATATATACATATTTATATATATATATATATATATAAATAAAATGTGTGTGTGTAACTTTCTTGCCTCACCTCAAATCTTATAAGACTCAATGAAACTGGTAAGTTTAAATATGAAAGTGTGTCCAAAATATGAGTTCTGGGAAAATCTTTTTGATTTTTCTATATATTTATTGTCTGCTTCTATCAGTTTATATTTACTTATTAAAATAATAAATATCAACTCAATGTTTTTTGTTTTTTTTTTTACTTTCTTAACATTGTTTTAGTTCAATATTTGTAAAAAGTAACTTTTTCTGTTTTTTTTTTTTCTTTTTCTTTTTCTTTTCTTTTTTTTCTTCTTTTTTTTCGTTTTTCTTTTTTTCTTTTCTTTTTTTCTCTTTCTCTTTTTTTTTCTTTTTTTCTTTTTTCTTCAACGTACAATGACATTGGGTTGATTTATGTAAGATTTTAAGGGAAGTTGTCCTTGTCAATTATCTTGAGAAAATAAGTTATACATTTTTCGTTTTTTATAATGTTTGTCAATATCTTATTTGTATTCTTAGTCCTGTATTCATTTACTTGCTTGAATGACAATGCATTTCATATTGTACTCATCTCCCATAATATAAATACAATTGAGAGGTTTAAAGAAAATAATGAAAGTTTGTACTTTTATCTCTTTGTCATTCATTTGTCATGTGTTACTTCCCACAATCAAATAAATTGTTTTCAAAATTCCTTTACCTTCAGAGAATATTTAAATGTTTCTCTCCCCACCCACTTCAAAAAAAAAAAAAAAAATTGGCCATAAGTTATCAAATTACAAAAGGGCCATTTTTTTTTTTTTCTGATTATATTTATTTATAGTTCTTTATATTGATGAAAATATATATAGAAAACTCACATACGCATGATTTTACTTATATAATAAGTAAAATTATAATTTGTAAATTTTATATAAAAACATTTTTTACTTTTAGATAAACCAGAGGCCAAAATATAAAATTCAAAATGAAAATAAATTAAAAACCTTTGATGGTGGTTTTAATGGCAATAGATTTTGTTTCATGTTTCTTTCTGGCAGGAATTATGAATTTAGTTGGTTGCTCAAAACTTGGAACATTTTTCCTAAAGTCTACAAATTTAACATTCTTTATCTATTATGATTTTTGCTTCTAATTAATATAAGGGTTTAAAAATAAAAATTCATGTAAAATTTAATGGCAGTTTTTTTTTTTTTTTAAACTTTTAATATTCTTTTAATTTATTCACTTGTTTTTATTTTCAACATTACTGCAAAACTTCAGATTTAAAAATAAAATTTAAAAAGGCCTTTTTGTAAAATGACAATATTGGAATATTGATGTTAAAGTAGCCACCACCTCTGTCCAACTGAGGTCCACTAACCTCAAAAGCAACATCTTGTTGTTTAATGTCTGGCAACTGCCTCCCACCTCCATCCTCATCCTTACTTTAAATCCACACTTAATTCAAGAAAGCATTTGAATTTTAAGAAAGAAGAAAAAAATGATATGTATCAATCTCTTCTATTTAACAAACATTTTTAATGGTAAAAAAAAAGCAAAAAAAAAATTTTTAAAGATGATAATGGCTGTGTAACAGATGAGTCATATATATATATATATATATATATATATATATATATAATTTCTATATAAAATGATTGAGATTTAATAATTTCATTTTTGCTAATTGTTTTTGTGATGAATTTTTTAAGAAATCAGTTCCAAAGTTGCCTCATTTAAATGATGGCAGTCCATTATGTCATTTAAAATCATGTATGTAGATGCGCATAAGCCTTTCTTTTTGTTTTGACATTTTTCAAATTGTAATTAAAAAAAATGTTCCTTAAGTTCTTTCTAACAAACACACATGTATATTCTATTCAACACTTAATTCTACACTTAAAAAGGTTCATAAAAACACTTCTTGAGAAAAAATTAATTTCAATAATTCTATAAGTTTTAGGAAGTTTCAGTGAAAATATTTTTTTATTTGAAAATTACAAACTTGAAATTTATTGCTGCTATTGAATCCATGTTAAAAAATTCTCACTTTTTTTTTTTTTTTTTTTTTTTTTTTTAACTGAATTGATTTTAAACATTTCATCAAGTTCAAATATTTCTTAAATAACAATTTTATATTCTAAGGAAAATACATGTTCATTATAAAATATTAAGGTACCTCTGAAAAAACTTTAATGTTTAAATTTACTCTATCACACACACTATATTAGGTTGGTGCAAAAATAATATCGTTTTCTCAGATAGTAACATATGTTAAAAAACGAAATTATTTTTGCACCAACCTAATATTATTCATGTTCTCAAGATTATTTTCTTTCACTCATATTTGAGAAATGGTTTGTTTTTTTTTTCTGCTTGTATGCGGACTCAACTTTGGTATTTTAAAAGGCAATAATTTGGAACAGCATCTTGATTCTGCTTTTACAAAGATTTTCATTTGCAATGTCAACAATTGGTAATAATTGTCATATTTATACCAAACAACCATTTTTTTCTTTTCTGATTTATCATGCTCCAAAGTTGTTCCAGTCTGCATGAGTTCTAATAAACTAGCTATTCTTAGATACCTAACAGACAGGGAAAAGAACATTCAATTATTAATTTATTTTCTTTTTTTTTTTTAATCAAATCTACTGCCCTCTTCCTTAGACTTATTAAGACCATCCTATTTATTAATGTTGCACCTTTTGATCCTTTAAATGATTTTCTGGTGTCTGTTTTTATTTATTGCCTATTGTCAAAAATTCTATCTCACCTCTTTCTGGATTATTAAGAGCTCCTCTCACCACCAGTTTTATTAGTCACTTATGAGTAGAAATTCTTCTTGCTTAGTGCTGGCTAATGTTAGATACAAAATTATTTTTTGTCTCTCATTTAATAAAGATGCAAAGACGAGAGATCTTTCAGGCTTCATGAAATCTTAGAATTGATTCCTGGTATTATAAGACAATCACTCTGTTTGTCCTATCAGCACTCTTAATAAATTGTGGTAACCTTGCCATCCATTTTTTAGGGACAAATTATTTATGATAGACCTCTTTCTTTCTGAGACAGGAAGGAAAACTTTCTTGGTTACAATCATTAATTGGTTAACTCGAACCTATGCATTGGAATTTTTTTTTCTTAAACTAATTGTTTTTCTCTTCACAATGAACCAAATAGGATGGCAAGGAAATATTGCACTATGGATATTTGAAATATTAGGTTGGTGCAAAAATAATGACTTAATAATGTCGTTTTTTGACGTCAAAAAATAACATTATTACGTCATTATTTTTGCACCAACCTAATATTTTGTCTCTCTTTTTTTTTTCTTTTTTTTTTTTTTAAGTGGACAGATGGAAGAAATTCATGTAGAAAATATACTGAATAATAGTCAGCAACTGGTGAAAAATAGCATTTATAATAGAAATATGTCTGAACTGTAATTTTTTTTTTTTTGTTTTTAATTTCTTAACAATTCATCTCTTATTGATTATTTCAATGCACACCTGATATCATTTGCAAAAAAAAGACCATACATCAATTTATTTTTCTTTATAATTTTTGGTGTCAATTATGAATAACTTAATATACATTTATTTGGTTGAATAATTTCTCCTTTGCTAAAAGACATTTATCAAAATAGCAACAGGAAATAAAATTGAGAAAGTGTTTTTATGTAAATATGTAGTGAGGAGGGGCCACTACTAAGTTAGACATATATTTTCAATAAGTATTATTGGTGTTTCAATATCAGTAAAAGTTGATAGAGCAATAGTAAAACTAGAGGCTGGGAACATCCAATAACTTGCAAGTAAACATTTCACAGTTTGAAAGCCAAAATGTCGGGCCCTATATTCAATATATAATGATGATAAGTCTTTATAAATGAACAACGAATATGGCTTCTTAATTCAATGATCACTTAAATGTGTGGAACATATGCTTGCAAGATGGAGTTAATTGTAGTTTTATTTATTTATTTTTATATATATATATGTGTGTGTGTGTGTGCATACACATCTCTCTTTATTCTACTCCCTGTCTCATATGACTCTGTGTGTGTTTACGAGCACTTATGTATATATATATATATATAAGTACATGTCAACATGCATTGCACTTTACATAGATATGTATCATATATATATATATTAAATAATTGTCGGACTGAATCTATTTTCTGTTTATACATTGTTTTTAATAGATACAATGCTCTGTTTTTTAATTAAACGGTATTAATTACATTTACTGACCTGAATGTTCAGGAAATTTTGTAGAAAATATGCTTTCTCCAACAGGAATTGAACCTGTGTCCTTTACGGAACAGTCATTTGATCTGATGTGCTATACCACTTAGCTATAAAGAAGTGTCTGATTAGCAAAGTTCAAAGTAAGTTCTCCCGTTGGAGAATGCATATTTCCTATGAAATTTTATGAACATTCAGGCCAGTAAATTTAATTAATACTGTTTAATTAAAAAACAGCATTTACTTAAATAAAATTGTATCTATTAAAATTACACACATATCTATCTATCTATCTATATATATATATTTATTTATTTAGGGAGCAAGTATTCATCTAAGCAAGTTTGATTAGAAAGAACTGACAAGGTCTGTCTGTTTAATTTTTTATTGTATTTTTACAATTTTCAAATAAGTTGTTGTCTATTGGGATCAAAATTGTGGATAAACTCTACAAAGTTCATGTTTGTATTGATGTTTTGTTCAAGTACTTTTGACCAGTTCAGTCATTTTCAAGAAACAATCTGATGTCTGTCTGTGTGGGATGGAGAATTCCTTTATCTACATTCTGGTATTCTTTGGAAAAATGAAAGTTTGAAATTGTCTATGGTGATGTCATGTATAATGGTTATTGAGATCAAGGCCACATCAAAAAGAATGAATACTTGCTGCCTAAATATACCTTATATATATATATATTATGTATGTGTATGTATAACACTTTTCTATCATCTCATAATAGTAAATAGAGATGAGTGGACTCCTGGTAACAGAGTTAAAATAAAATATATTATATTTAACTTGGTAATTAAATGTTGAATAGAATGCTTTTTTTTTCTTAGTTTTTATCCTTGGCTTAGTTAAAAAGAAAATGCAGACAAACATAAAATGTTTTTGATATTTTTTTTTTAAATACAATGCAATTGTAAGATTCTTAAATATTAGCATGACTTTTTTTTTTTCTTTTTGACAGCATGGATAAACTAATGCACACACATTTCTTATTAATATAAACGTTATATTTTGTGAATGTGTGTGTTTGATTAGATATTTCTGTTATTTAAACAGTGTAATTCAACATCTACTGGCCTGGGCATTCAAAAGTTTTAAAGATGCGTCTTTGGGCAAGGTTGGTTTGAAGATGATTTCCCTAATATAAGGGAGATGCAGGTTCAAACCCTGTCAGAAGGTACATTTTCTTTATTAAGACTTTCAAATTTCCAGGCCGGTAGACATTGAATTACATTTTAAAAAAACAACAAAAAAAAAAACAAGGAATTCTACTGAAACACATGTACACATTAGACTATAACATTTATAGTAATATGAAATAATGGATTATAGATAAAATGCATTGATTCCTTTTTTCTTTTCTTTTTTTATATATATATAAAACCCCATATTAAATTCATGATGTTTATCAGCAATATTTTTTCTTAGTTTTCTTTGATATTTAAAAAAGAAAATGTTTATAAATTTGTTTTGTCGAGAAAGCTTTCCTGAGACTTCACCCGGCCTAATTTTTTTGTCTAGTATTTATGAATAAAAACATATCGAAATTTTCCTCTCAAACATTGTTTATGCATTGAAATTTCTTCATTGTATAAAGGAAAAAGATATTGTTTTTTTTTGGTTTTTTTGAAGGAAGATTTCATTTGTTCTCACAGACTACACTTAGTGAAGGCTGAAGAATGGATCAATCAAAATACTGTGTCAGCAACAGCAATTATAAAAATAAATTTTTCAAAGTAACAATGTTAGATATGTTAATGACATTTCTCCAAATTATGGAAAATAGAATTTTTTTTTCTCTTTGTGTGTCAATGAATCAGAAAAAAAATATGCTTATAAAATGTTCTATTTTTCCTTGATAAAAACCTATTCTTTTAAAAGACACAACTGAATCAGCACTAAAATGCCATTCACAAATTCTATACAGCTTGACTGGTTGTTTAGATGGTTGTATAGTTTCCATTAATGTCAGTGTTTGAGCCCAATTAAAAATGCCTGAATTTTAACTGCTGATTTTCTAAGCAGGCCAGCAGGAAGATTGGCGCAAACTCCATCTTCCTCTTACCAGTTTCTTTTATTTGTCTCTGTGCTGGACTAAACTCGCTGACATCTACAAATTCATATTACAAGATTAACTCGTTCAGTGACAAATGGATTATCTCCCTTTTATTACTCCAGTTAATTTTTTTAGTGCTTAATTTTTATCTTTATTGATTTTCTTTCTTTCTTTCTTTCTCAATGCCGCATCTGCTCAATACATGAAATATACCCAACTTCATCCAGTGGATCTGATATCACTAAAAAGTGTTCATTTTTGAAAGTAAAAGATAAAACCAAAGAAATTTAACATTTTTATGTTGAATGTTAGTTATAGAGCAAATTGAATGTTCATTCCCCCCTCCAAAAAAAACAAAAAACAAAAAAAACCCTTTTCTTTTTAAAACCATATCCAGCAACTTCTCTTTCCTCTTCCTCCTTCTCAGGAAAAAAAAAATTAATGTAACTGCCATAGAAAGAACCAGATGCCATTTACTGCCCAAGTTTATTGTGGCTTGATGAAATGGATGGTTCCTTTTTTTTTTTTTCGATATCCACAAATTTCCTGCTCAACTCTGTGAATTTCAGGGGTTAAATTAACTTTTCTATTTTTAATATACTATTCAAAATTATGCAAAAATAGATTTCTGATTTATTTCTGAATAATTTGTATAGTTATAGGTTATTTTAAAAATAAAGTTAGCAAATGTAAATTAAAATATTGAGAAACAATTATTTAGCAGCAACTAGAAATTTCATTGGAAATTATAATGCATTATTTTACACTAAATGAGTGACTTTGTCTTCAGATAAACACAGAAATAACTTACCTCTGAAATTATATTAATGAAAAAAATTATTAAAATTTTATAAAAATATTAAAAATAATTTGCACCTTTTTATTTTATTTATTTTTTTTGAAAGAAATGCTACTTTTTAAAAATAAATTAAAACAACACATTATCCACATCAGACAAACAGTAAAAAATGTTTTGAACAGTTACGTGGCTCACAGCATTATGGTCTAAGCATTAAGCCACATATTTTAATATTAGGTTGGTGCAAAAATAATGATGTAATAATGTCGTTTTTTGACGTATTTTTTAACGTCAAAAAACGACATTATTACATCATTATTTTTGCACCAACCTAATATAAATTATAGAAAGTGTAGTACAAGTAAATCCCATGAAATGTATGTATGTATGTATGTATGTATGTATGTACATATGATAGGTACAAGATTTTTTTTATAAGCAGCTTAGGATTTTAACAAGTACTTAGGTTTCCTAAATTTTGTAAAAATTAAGACTCAAGTTGCTTAAATGATTGCTTAAACTATTTTATGCTTCAGTTTAATAAGTTGAAAGATATTTCAATCTAATTTAGAATTGGTAAAATTTTAAATACAGTATAAAATAATATATTTAGTATCTTTTGTTTAATTTCATGTTTATTTAGTTGCTTAAGTCATACTGATGTCAGTAGAAGTGTTACTAAGGATTTAGTCAAATTTAATTAGTTAAGTATAAAAAAAAAGACTAGTATATATGGATTAGGAGTGAAAGGAAAAGAACTATAAATAGAAGATAAGTATTTGGTGGCTAAAAAGTGGTTTTCATCACAAAAAATGTCCAAGGACCTTTGGAATTTAGGTGGTGATGGCTCTTCATAGCTTTCTTTCCTTTAATATTTAAACTGTGCATTACCATGTTTGGGAAAGATCACTGTTCCATTGCCTTCTCCACAGTTTTGAATTCAGTTTTGTCCTTATTTTAGATTTGATTGGTAACAAAAATTATATAAAGAGAGCCCAGTTTGCCTTATTTAACCCACAGATAGTCGATGAGGAGAAAACATGAATTCATACCTTTTCCAAGGGCATTAGTGCAAGTTGAACACTAACTTTCTCAGCTAAAAATTGAACTCATTTTGTTTGGTTCCATTTTCCACCCAGTTAACCATTAGTCTAACCTTCTTTGTCTATGTCTTCTGGTAAAAAATGTTATTCTGATAATATTTTACAGATTCTTATACATTTTTCTCTTTCTCTTTTTAAGACAGAAGCTAAATATCATTATCACAAGAATATATGAAATTATGTACCCATAAAAATAAATTTCTATGTAGATCGACATTATTGCTTATGATCAGAGCATCTGGGCCCTCTGCTTCAGTTTAGGATCACTTCCCAACCATCTGCCTAGAATCAAAGCATCGTTCCCTAACCCCAAGCCTAGTATTAATGTAGTATCTGTGCACTCTGCTTCAGCTTAGTATTACTCCCTAATCTAGGATCAATGGAGTATTGAATAAAATGATACAGGTCAAAATTCCAAGAAAATTACAAAATTATAACAAGCATGTGAAGATGGCTGGAGAATATAATGGCCAAATTGATATGACAAGCACAACCAAAATGAGTAGACTAGTCTGAATGGAAAGGCAACAGTAATGATTTTTTCCTCATCTCAAAAGTTCCAACGTAATTTCCAAAAATAATTAAGTAAAAATAATTTTTAATTATTGATACAATTATTTGAATGGGTATCATATATAACTAAACACATTTTGGTAGGATTCAAACCAAATAGCAATTATTGTACTCACTATAACAATGAATTACTAAAATTTGGCAGTGTGTATATTTTTTTTTGTTAGCACTGCATGTAACCAAGTCAGCCTTATATGATTCTTTTTTAAATATTTGCAGCTAAGACTCATTATTATCAGAATGTAGGACAACAGAACACAAGATACTGTGTATATATATATATATATATTTTTAGTTTCAGTGGATGTGTTAGTCATAAATGGAAACCAGATTGAAGTCTTTCGACATTTAGCTATATCTGAAATTTTGCCAAACATAGAATAAGAAAAACAAACATTTGCCTTCTTAAAAATAAATTCAGTTCTTTAATATGATATTGATATTCAAGATTTCATTCTATTAGGTTGGTGCAAAAATAATGTCGGTTTTTGACGTCAAAAACCGACATTATTTTTGCACCAACCTAATAAAATAAATTTCTCTTAGTCTTGATTGCCTTAGCACTGGGGATCTGTTTGCAATATTTTGTTGCATTTGGAAAGCAAGGATAATGCTTCACAACAATTTTTCCCTCTAACCTTATCAGCCTTGTACCAGAATGAAATAAACTTTTGTTCAGTTGTGTGCTACCCCAAAATTCAGAGAAAATTCAGAATAAAACAGCTTTCTCAGAAAACAATTTTTTTTTTATCTAGTAGAATGATTTCAAAGAGATGCATGATATATATCTGGTGAGACAAGGGAAACTTGACAGATTGGTGAAGCTGTTCAAATTCTGCAGGCTTTTTGGTAGCTCCTTATAATTTTTTTTCATTACAAGTTGTCATGAAATAAATATAAAAAAATGTCCATTGAAAATATTTAACATTACTTTTCTACATTGCTTGACTATCTTATTATCAGTGACCACTAAATTTTGTACAAATTGATTCAATGACAAGAATGTTCCAGATATTTTTATACAAAACCCAATAGAAATTAGAGATTCTTCTAAAAAATTAGATTGGGGGGAAAAAAGAGCAGAGATAAAGCAGAATAAATGTTTTGTTTTTAGAATTTCTGTTGGGCCATAAAATTTGGTAGCTGAATAGTCAAAGCAATAAAAATATTTCAAAAGACATTGACCCATAAAAGATTATAGTAACTATGAAAAATAAGCATAAATGGTAATCAAGTATTTGATCAACAAATGTCATAATTTTGTTCTATTATCTATCAATGTTAAATCATTCATAAGATTCATTTATTTTGACAATCTTTGCACATCTGTGAAATCTTTATACATTTTGGTTTATAAGGTCACTTATATTCTAGACTAAAATGGTTATTCAATGGTTAGAGCATTAGACTCCAGAAGTCTTACAGTGACCGGTCATATTAATCAAGGAGAAACTAATTCCAAAAGTCCCTTCTCTCATCAGTCTGGTATGAATAAACTAATGTGTGTCTGGGTATAAATAATACTGACTTAATGTTTTCAAAACTAATTAAAACACTCTATTATTAGTACATATGTATACTTGTAAAATATACTGTAGTTTTTACATCAAATTTGAAATCGTAAATTCATGACATTTTACAGTATTACATGATACATATCAATTGCAATGTACATCTCAAAGTCTAGATGCATTCCCCTACAATTCAGTTATTTATATATATATATATATATATATATATATAATGATGTATGTAATCGCTGAGAAGTGTCTTTTTGTGTGTCTGTTTTATTCCCAAATTGTTGTGGCAGGATTTCAAACAAAAAACATTTTGAGAGGAGAGGTGAGAGGATGAAAAGTATGAAGAAGCTGATTGTCTTTTTAAAAAACATTAAAAATTATAAACAAATTTTATTTTATTTAAAAAAACATTTTTTCTCCAGTAATTAGAAGCAAATTTTCTTTCAAAAAATTAGAAAAAGTGACTTTTTTAAAAAAAAAAAAAAAAAAAAAAAAAAAAAAAAACATGAAAAAATTGATTAGGAATTTTTCCAAAAAAATTAAATAAAAAAAGCAAATGAAAATTTTTTTTTTTTTTTTCAGAAAAAGAAATTTTTTTTTCAAAAATAAAAAAAGAAATTTTTTTGGTCCTTATCTTTATTGTTTCTGTTTTTCTATTTATTCTCTGATGTTTGTATTTGATAGTCTTTGTATGAAATTGTCATGAATTTAAATTTTCTCTTCAAATCTGGATCCTGTTCCTTTGCAAAATGTAGTGTACTGCCTGCTGTGGTATTTCTGTAGAGGCAGAACGATGATCAATAAATTCATTGCCCAAATTGTTTCCCTCTAATATCTTTCTTTTTTTTTTTTTAAAACAAATGCATACAAGGTTCTGTCCAGAAAGCATCTATCCATTTAATATTAACAAAAAATAGCCTACCTAGGGCAATGGCACCTAAATCCTTCACACATTGCAGCTGTTTCTTTCACTTCATAAAATATTTCTACAAAACCCTTTCAAGATCAGCATCAGCTGCCTCATTACATTCTCCTTAATCTCGTCCATGAGCTAAAGTCTTTTAGCTTTGGGAAAAGCCAGAAGTCACAGGGAGCCAAATCTGGGCAGGGAGTGAAGGGTTTTGAAAATCTCAGGTGATGTATTGTTTTGCCAAAGAACCCTGCAAACACAAAGAATGGACAAGAAAATTGTCAGAATGAAAATAACAATCAAACAGTACACAAGCTTACTCATAGGCATTTCACTGCTGAGCAACCCCACAGGAGAGTGTTCATGCATGAGCAGTAATGTTCCCTCTAATTGCTTGATGTATTGCATCATGACTAGTTCTGATGATATTTTAAATGGCTGTTTATTTTCTGGACAGACTATACATTTAAAAAAAAAAAAAGGCTATTGATAAGTGGTTACTGAGCCCATTATTCCTGTAGTACAGTCAATCCTCATTGGGTAACACACTTGTGGCCTTGTGTCAGACTAAGCTAAGCTCAGTAAAAGAGAAAGGCACTTGCTACAGAGTAATGGTTAACAGGCTAGTCTTGTAAAGCATATTGTATTATAAGCTAGAACTTTTGTTGTCGTGTGCCAGACTATATATTATAAAGACGTCTTATTTAATCATGTTGATGCTTACTCCTTTATAGATTCTTACTCTCAAGTACAATCCATTAAAGGGATTTATCTTGGCACTAGAGATCGGTAATATCTTTCCTGTCTTGAACAGTATCTCCTGATTACTCTTAAAAAAATGGGGATCAGGAAATTTCATGTCTACTATCAAATATGGAGGTGCAAATTGCCTTATAGCAAACAGCATGGGAAAAGATTTAATTCCAAACAAGATACTGTGTTTACTTTGGGAAAGGCATGAAATCACTTTTCCTGCCCTCCAGCTATGGGCAAATAGCAGAGCAGTTGGTGACATTGTGCCATGTAAAGACAGTCCAATGAATAGAAGGTTACTGACATAAAAAAAAAAAATACCAATTTCTCAAACGGAGCAACGGGCAAGGAATGAGTGTAGAGTCAGTAACTTTCCTGGCTAAAAAAAACTGAGTTGCTGATAAAACTACAGATGCTCCCCGGTGCTCCACAGAGAACTTAGAGAAACCAATGATAAAAAAATGTGGCAATTCTGTATTAACCATTATCACTCTGTATTTGATAACCTTCATTTGCTGTACAAAAGGTTTATCCTGTCACTGAAGGTGACTGATCCCTGAATTTGAATTTGTTTGAATTTCATAGTTGTGTTGTCATATCCGGCTATGGCAACAGAAAAGAACTTTGAGTGCAATTAACAATAAGGATACTGCAACTGAGAGGCCTTGAAAAAGAATGCGGGAGAAAAGGAAATATTAATAATGCAGAGTGCTAAAGGTTAAGTACCGACATTAAAAAAAACTCAATGTTTTAAAATCTTTTTCTCATTAAACATAAAAACAACAAATTGCTAGAAAATCATGTTCATGAAATTTATTTCTCTCATTGAAATTGAAACCCACAATTTTGTGAATACAAATGATAGAAGCATTTTAATAGAAAATAAAGACAATGAAAAATGTGACTATTTGTGAAAATGGCTAAAAATAGTTGGCAATATGAAAAGAAATTCAGAGAAAAAGTTCAATTTAAATTTTAAAATCTACGAAAATACATGAAGAGAAATCCATCTGGTCCAGAAATTTGTAAAATGATTTTTAGGAAGACGAACAATTCTCAAGTATTAATATTTTTTTTTTCTTTTCTTTAAATTTAGATTTCAAATTATGCTCCAGAAGTTGGAGTCAGAAATATGCTAATTTGAAATTGAAACAAAGAAATAACTTTTTTATGAGATTTAAAGACTAGATAGGAAAGGCAACACTTTAGGCCGAAAGACTTAACCAATCAGTTATTAAGATTTAACATTTAAGTTTTGCTGAAATAGAAATCCAAGCATTGGTCATTAAGATTTCCTCAGAACCACTGCTTGTGGATTCTACATTTTGAATAATTACAGAGCATAACCAACAAACTCAAGAGGTGGCTGTCTGATAAGTACTCCATTCTGTTCTAATAATAAAATCTCTCAATTTATTGGTTGAAACATTGTCACTTTCAATAAGTATTTACATTATCACACAGACAAGGATCAAGAATGATTTGGATCTTCTGCAAACTCTTCCTTGTGCTCACTGCTTTTTAAGTGGCACACTCTTTTGGAATAACATGTAGCTCACTAGAGTGAAACAGACAAAACAAGTAAGCTGTATTTTTCCTTCTTTTTTCTGTGACCAGGTGTAGCATGGATTGTCTTACAGGATTGAAAGGCACCAACTGCCCATTCCTTGGCTATAGGCAGAGAAATCCTTGACCTTACTCAATGAGAGAGATTTATAACTTTCCTAATGATTTTTGGATGAAGTGAATCAAAACAGCTTCAATCACAACTTGAACTCAGTTTACCAATTCCATTTTTCTTGCTGTTAACCATTATGCCACACTGCACCTCCATATTTTCTCCAAAATACATGACAGAAAAAAAAAATTTTGGCTTATGTGTTTTTTTTTTTATCAGTTAGGTTGAGTATCAACACAACAGGATCAGTCCCACTACAATCTATTTTGGATACATAGATGGTTTGATAGTTAACATGGAAAATGGAATCAGTAAGCAGATTGATTGATTTTTATGTCTTATCAACCCATTCCAGGTTATTTAAAGCTAGAAAATATTTTTAGATTGTAAGAATATTTTTTTTTTGTGATAATAATGGTTTAGTGATACAAATATTACTAATTAACCTATAGTGGGGAGATAGAAGAGATTGATTCATACCTTTCCCAAGTGTATTTGCACCTAAGTGAATATAATGAACCCATCGGGAATTGGAACTCTACTCTCCAATTAACAATTCCGCACCATTATCCATTACACCACTCGCACATCCATGCTTACAGCGCCTGGTATTCCTTCAGTAAGCAGGGACGGTTTGTATTTGTCCTAACACTTTTACAAAAGGCATGAATCCATCTATTCACCCTCCCCTTTAGTTATAAGTATTAGGTTGGTGCAAAAACAATGTCGTTTTCTCACATAGTAACATGTGAGAAAACGACATTATTTTTGCACCAGCCTAATAGCAGGGGTCAGGCTGGGTCCTCTAACTTTGATCGGACAACTTTAAATTCAGAACCTCAAAGGTTGGGTGAGTAACTACTGCATGCCACCCCTCCACAAAATTCATTCTTGTCGCATTTCAAATCTCATGATCTCCAGTATTCCCAATAATTCATTAATAATATATATATATATATTATGCCTTTAAATTCCTTCAGGAACATAGGGCTACAAGATATCGTTGCAGTTTCTATAACAAGCCAGTTTTTAAGTGAGTAGGTTGTTAGCCTACTGCACAATCCCCAATCTGGAGAATCAGGTTTTGAATTCAGAGTTGTTCTTCTCCTAAACTAGTTGGCATCCAAAGCAAAAGAACCTGTTCTCTCCTGCTATTTATCCATAGCTGGAGAGAGAAGAAGAGGATTCATACCTTTCCCAAGGGTATTAGCATCTAAGTGAATGTAATGGATTCGACTAGAATTTGAACTTGGCTCTCTGATTCCTCAATCCAAGCCGCTATCTATTACTCCACTGTGTCTCTCCCCAATAATATGCAGAAAGGAGAGAAAAAAAAAAAAAATTAATGGCTGTTTGATTTGTCTGGCACAAAGCCAGAAAATGACTTGGATTCAAATGTAAACAGAAAGAACAAGAGTTCAAATCTCACTGGAAGTAATTTCTTTGCCTACCAAATCATTTATGGAATTTCCTTTTCATAAGCCAAATATGCTGAAAAGTCTTTTGATGAGAACTACCATTTTCGTTTCTGGGTATGAAATAGAAAAGTCAAAGTGGAAAAATATAAATTCCAATTGTCTTTGGCTGGAATGATAAGTACATTGTTAGGAAATGAAAATGAACGAGGCATAGGGAATGGCTTGGGTCACAGATTTTCAGCATAATAAAGAAAAACCATACAAATAGAAAGAGAAAGAAAAAAACAAACTAAAATTATTTAAAGATTGGTTGTTAGGAATGATTGACTTTTTTTTGTTTTGCTAGTAAACTAACATTTAACTCGGCTCATCATATGACACTGCTATTTAATTGGTTTCATTAATTAATTAAAAAAAAAAAAAATCTTCTTTCTTAATGAATCATACTAAATTGACTTTCCATCGATCACTAATTTCACAACCTGTTCTGCTACATTAACTTTCAAAATCAGAATCTATCTAAAATAAAGCAAAAAGGGAATTGCAGCTTTGTGGATGAAAGCACGTCAATTTTGGCAATTTGATTTACAACTTACAAAAAGAAAGCAAACTAGAATATAAGAAATTTTCATAAAGAAAGAAAAACAATTAAAACATAATAATCTTAATTTATCAGTAACGTTTGCCTTAATTCCCAATCAATAACCCTTTTTCCTTTAAATTTTCGATTCACAACATACAGATTGCAGAAAGTTGTTAAAACAAATTTTTATTAAAAATTTACAAAATTTGGTTAATCATTAATTTTTTTCCCTATGAACAGAAATATTTTGTATAGGTAATGGCTAAATGTAAAAGTTCTGGAGTATGAGTAAAGCCAGTGGGCAGTAATAAGAAAACCAAAGACTTGCCTACCAGGTTTAGAAACAAATGACAATAAAATACAACCGTAATGACTATTACTGTTGTTTCCTTTTCCTACCAAAATAACAAGACTTTATGAATTCATTGTATATATGTGATCATTAGAGTGAAAGGGTTTTATATATATATAAAAATAAATAAAAGGCTCAAACACTAATATTCCATGGTTATAATTTATTACATTGGAATTGTAATCCTCATCCAACTCATCAGACCTACAAATTCAAAATTTTTTAATTTGTAGATCTGATGATTTCGATCAGGATTACGATTCCAATGTAATAAATTATAACCATGGAATATTAGTGTTTGAGCCTTTCATATTATATTCTTACTCTTTCCTGGACATTGAGTTCTACCTGGATTCTATCCTCTTGGAAATATATGTATATATCACTGATATTATTTATATATATATATATATATATATATATATATATATATATAGACCACTGAGATATATATATATAGATAGATAGATAGCTAGATAGACCACTGATATATATATATATATATATATATATATATATATATATATATATATATATAAAAAAAAAAAATAAACCCTACTTAAGATATTATGGATTACATGAACAGCTAAATTTCAAAATCATTTGTAAATGTTGTTCCAATAACTTGGACAGATTTTAAATATGAATTAAATTTAAACGTCTAATGATTATTTTCTTTTTCTTTCAGATTTAACAACTTACGTCTTTGGCAATTTCAACCATGGAAAGATTAACAATCAAATGTATTAAATTTATTGAAGCCTATTATGAAAATGGACCTTCAAACAGAAATGCATTTCGCGCACTTTGCGATTTTTTGGTTGACATAATCAACCAAACAAGAGTGCAATTGGAAACGATGTAACGTTGTTGTGGAGAGGTTCAATTCCTGTGCGTGATGACACATAGAGGTGTCTGGATTTTTGGCCACATTCTTGGGCACTACAGCAATATTTTCAGCTGAACAGTGTAAACGAGGACGCAATGAGGTTTTCACATCTGCCACCGACCCAGTTTGTTTGAATTTACGAACAATTTTTCCAATTGCACTCTTGAAACTTTAAAAAATCATTAGATGCTTAAACTTAATTCACATTTAATATCAGTCCAAGTTATTGGAACACCCTTTTTAATTCCAGGTACTTGAAAGACCAATGTTTTCTTTTCTGCCAACATTATCATTATTGTTGATTCAGCTAAAATAACAAGTGTCATAAGCATTCTACATAAATTATTTCTTGTTGATTAAAGTTTCCTTTTCTTATTCAACCCTCTTTATGAACGGTGTGAATGTGTGTGTGTGTGGGGGGGTGTGAGAAAAGTTACTTCTCTCCAACAATTCTAATGGCAATTAATAGTTTCACTTACTGTATTTCTGTTGCATTTTATTTACTCCTCATCAGGGCACAAATATATGCAACTGGCTAGCAAACCAAATCTAATCAACTCCATTGAACTTTTGATATTGAAAAATTAGGCAGTAAAGAAAAGATGTCAGATTTTACAAGTCCCTGCCACATTTACATGGTATAAAACTTTTTATTTTGCTATCACAAATTTCAATCTGTCAGTTTCAAGCAGCTCCAAAATGTTGATATTTTTATTTTTATATTTCCTTGGAATCCTTTTCATCTCATGAAAAAGTTCTTGTCAGATTTTAATCGCTCGCTGAGGAGCAGAAAATAAATGAATCAAATTATTATTATTATTATTACGTGAAAGTAAAGGAATAAAAAGAAAGATGTTTGGGGATAAAAAAAAAAAAAAACAAAAAAAAAAAACAGCAAAAGCAGCAAAGGGAAAATCTTAAAAGGAAAAGTTAATCTGACTGAAATTCCATTTTCCCACTAATCAATAATATGTTATACTACTGAAAAATCATTTTTGTTTTTTTTTCATTGTTTAACAAATTGGCGTGCTGATTTCAGTCCTTCATTTTTCAAAAGCTGATTTTACATAGAAACAAAATGTCCGCTTTGATTGAAAGGATTGTTTTTTGGACAAACAAATCAAAGTTGGTAATGTTTATGGATGGCATCAATCAATTCCTGTTTCTTTGTGCCAATTACTTTCACATCATTCTCTTTCATCAGTTGTTTCAAGGCAGCAACTTTCATGCCTTTCAGCTGGAAAATAAAATAAAAATCCTTTGAAAAAGTGCACATATTGTATACATGCAGATATTTGATGTATTTAATTATCAAATCTTATGGTCACAGGAATTAAAAAAAATTGCAATAAATAAGTAATGAAAAATAAGTCACAAAAAATTCAGGAAAAAATGACCCCCAAATTCCATAATAAAAGGAGTTCACATAAGAACATCAAATTATTGAAGCAGCATCAAGAAGAAACACCACTTGCCCATATACAACTCTGGCATAGTAATGGTTAAAGCAAAATGAATATGGTCATCTGCAGGTACCAGACGTGAGCAACTACAAACAAGAATAGACTAATAAAGAAAAAACCAGATCTGAATGACTACAACTTCTACAGATGAGAAATGATCACTAAAACACAATGTGCACCAAATGTGAATATTGCTGCCTGATCATACATAGATATATATCATCACAACCAGATGTAGAACAACCATTCTAATGAAATAATCATGAGGTTTTAATGTTAATACCAGATGCATTCCAGATGTAAACTGTCAGTTCCAGATGTGCTTCAGACAAATGGCCAACATCAGATTGACAGACTCTAGAAATGCTGGTTTAAAAAACCACACTGCCTATACAGCATTTGATATCAAATTAACAAACTACCCATTTGATATATTTAATATCTATGATTAAAAAATCTTTACTTATCTAAAGATTACAGCATAAAAAATAATTTGAAACAAGCATTTCAAGCATTATCTTGCAGTCACTTTTACCTTTGAATTATCAGGTCATCCCATAAGTTCTGTCCAAATTTTACCTTTTTTTAAAATGAACGAAATTTAAAGAGTATTTTATAATGTCTAATGGAGCTGAACATTATTTTTATGTTTAGATGCATTTAAACTGATCAAATTTTATTTCAGAGAACAATAAAATTAAATTTTGTTTGATTAAAACCTTGCTAACATGGAAGTACCCAAGAATCATTTGAGGCACATAATGCTTTATGAGTTCAAGAAAGGAAACTCAGCAGCCGAAGCAGCTAGAAATATTCACTCAGTTTATGGAGAGGAATGTGTGAATGAAAGAACTTGCAGAAGATGGTTTGCAAAATTCAGAGGTGGAGATTTCACCCTTGAAGATGAAGATCGAACCGGACGTCCACTTGTGTTTGATGAAAAGCTTCTTGAAGCGTCCCTTGAAGAAAATCCTGCTTTATCAGTTGAGGAATTGACAGTGGTTCTCAGTTCAAACCATACAACTGTTCATCTTCATCTTCAACAACTTGGAAAAGTTCCTAAACTTGGAAAATGGGTGCCTCATGAATTGTCTGAAAACAACCTCAAATACCAAGTTGACATCTGCTCTTCTCTCCATTCTCGCCAACTTGATTCACCTTTTTTGGATAGACTTGTGACTGGCGACGAAAAATGGATCTTTTTATCGAAATGTTAAGCGTCGTAGACAGTGGCTTGGTAAAGGGGAAGGACCCCAGCCACAGCTGAGAAGGGAACTTCAACGGCAAAAGGTTCTTCTTTCAATTTGGTGGGATCGCCAAGGAATAATCCACTTTGAATTCTTACCACCTAATGCAACAATTAATGCTCAAATATCCTGTCAGCAATTAGAGCATTTGAACCAAGCTTTGAGGAAAAAAAAGACCTGCTCTAGTGAATTGAAAAGAGGTGATGCTTCATCAGGACAATGCGCGACCCCACACAGCAAGAATCACGTCACAAAAGATCGAAGAACTTGGTTGGGAGAAAATTCCTCATCCATCTGATTCTCCTGATCTTGCTCCTTCAGACTACCATTTGTTTCGTAGCTTACAGAATCATTTGGAAGAAACAGCTTTTGTAACACAGGGAGAGGTTAAAACTGACATTTGTGAGTTCTTGGAATCAAAGCCAAAAGAATTTTACAGTAATGGAATTAGTAAGCTTGTTAATAGATGGAAGGAAGTCATAGATAATCAGGGAAAATACATTGTTGATTGAATCTGTAATTAAATGTAACATTTGGTCACTTGTTTTCTTTATTCAAAATTTGGACAGAACTTATGGGATGACCTGATAAAATGGCCTGTTAAAAACAATACTATTCCTTCTCCATTAGCTGCATTTAATGGAATTTGCTATCTAACTGGTCAGCCTGTTTGTGCTGATTGAGGTGTCTTTAAAATTTTTGTTTCTTGTAAGAAAAGTCGGAGAGTAATTGACCACTTTATATTCTGATAGGGGATGTTTGAACTTATACTGTTAAAACTTTATAGTTAATAGCATACTGCCCATTCCATGAGTAACTCCACCACTCCTCATTTGATATCTAGGTTAAGAGATTTGGGGGGGAGGTGTTGAAATATAAATGAGAAGAGGAAGGATTGTGTTGACAAGATCAGACAGACTCGTCATCACATATCTATCCAACAGTCAACAAAAAAAAAAAAAAAAAAAAAAAAAAACCCATAAAACTGTATAAACAAGTATAAACATTGCTCCTTATAGTTTTTACCATGTGACAACACAAGTCATAAAGTTCAAATTTAATTGCTAACTATATCTTAATTTATAAAGATACCGTTACATATACTGGAATCACATATTAGGTTAAATGTTTACCCCAAACATCTCAGCCTATGTTCTGGGATTCAATCTTGTAAACTTTTTTAGTTTTAGGAATAGATAGGTTCGCCTATAGTCCAGTTCACATCCTCCCCCATCTTTGGAACAGAAGTAGAGGTTTATACCTTGTTTTCTGTTTAGGATTAGGTTTCTGGTTCCTTCTAAATTCTACCTCAACTTTATACTTTTAATGTCTGCCCAAACTCTGAAATTTTATTTACTAATTGTTTTTTTGTTTCTGTAACAGGAGTAGATAGGTTCACCTATTGTCCGGTTCACACTCCTCCCCTGTTTTTTGAATAGGAGCAGAGGTTTATCCCTTGTTTCTTGTTTCATATCGAGTCTCTGGTTCCTTCTGAAATGTTCTCATTCTCTTTCACTCACAGTAACCCCTTGTATCTTGGGGCATTATCACCTTGCTTGGGATGAATTGATAAAAAAAAAAAAAAAAAAAAAAAAAAATGTAAATTGATGTTATCATAATAAAATTGGTACAAACCAACTTGGTAAAATTTTCAAGATATATTTATACTAATATAATAAATGTACCAATTTCCACATATGTTTTATTTATAAATATTTACAATAACTCATTTGGTCATGTGAGATTTTAAGATTTAACTCGTAGGTTGTTCATCATATTGGAACTAAATATATACATAATTGTATAGCTATAGATATTTTTTCTTTTACATTTATAAAGATGTGCAATGTATCCTAAGAAAGAACCTATAAAGAGACTCAATATATTGTAAATTATTGAGCCATATGAACACAATGCTGGAAATTGAAAATTTTGGTTAAGGAAAAATTGTTAAAGAATGTTAAAAAAAGATTTGAGAAAATCCTTTAAGGGTAATAAAACTTTAAGGGTTAATAAAACTTTAAGGGTAATAAAAAAAGAAAAATGGACTGGCCAACAAGAAAGTATTTAAAAGAAGCTGGTATTGCAATTCTAAAGAGAGAGAAAAGATGCAGAATATTAAGGACACTGGCTAAAGACATGAAAACAATCAAACTACCATCTTTAAGTTAACATCACAAAGAGAAACATGGAAGTTGGATGAAGAAATACAGGAAAATTGATTTCTCCAAAGTAATTTTTAGTGCTATGTTTGATAATGCTGGATAGACTTGATGGTTGGGGTCATTTATGGAAATAATCAACCAACAACATTTAGATGACAATGGGGTAGGGTAGGGGAATCATTTTAGGGGCTAGTAGTGTAGGCAGGAAAGTTTTAGGTCCCTTCAAAATTGATGATGGTATTAAAATAAATGCAGAGAAATATTTGCAAGTTATTGTACAAAACTTTTTGAATGTCACAATCGAAAAGCTTTAAGCTAATGAGCCCATTCATGAAAGACAATGCTTTCACATTCTGCAATGCTTACAATTGCACAACTTGCCAGAAAAATCTCAGACAGTGAATTAACAGAATATCCCCAAGTCTCTTCAGATATTAATCCAACAGAAAATTTGCAGTCTATCATTAAAATAGGTGTATATAAGAATGGAAAACAATATTCAAGTAAAGAAGTTCTCTGAGAAGCAACAAAAACTACTGAAATTAATAGATGATAAACTAATGAAGGCTATTATAGAATGTCAAGAAGCCAATACTAATATAAAAAATGATTTATACAGCTATATGGGATACTGTTTTAATCAAATGTTTTTTATATGTATCTTTTAGATTCATGTTGCACTTTGCATAATAAAATATGACACTGATAAAACAAGTTATTGGGTTTCTGGTTCCTTTTAACTTCTACTTCAACCTTATACTCTTAACATCTCTGGTTGAACTCTGAAATTTTATTTGCTAATTAAATCTTGACCTCTTCAAGTATAGAATTAGCTGTCTTTCCTGTTATCTTGCCGTATTTTATGCTAATACAACTTCATACAGTAACCCTCTACCTTGAGTGGCCCTTGGGCCTTGTATTGGGTGAACGTTAGTTTAAAAAAAGAAAGAAAAGAAAAAAAAAAAGAGCTGTAATTCACGTGGTTTGTGAATCAAATAAATATTAACATATCCTCGATATTTTATCAATATCAGTTCTTTAATATTAATTTTATTGTGAAAAACATTGATTTGCATAATAAAATCTGACAAAGTAACAGTAGCTCGACTTTTGGGTTTTGGTTAAAACTTTCATTCTGTTTAAGAAGAAAAAGGAGGCAAATATGAAATATAATTTAAATTATTTGAACTTTATTGTATGATTATGATGACAAAATGCATACATACCTTATCATTTTCAGCTAATGTCTTTAAATTTTCAAGGCAAGGGACTTTATTTTTAATTTCATGACCATCTGTTCTCTGAAACATAATTATTTTCCTTTATTTAAATGAGTAGAAATAGCAAGTTTTGAAATAACTAATAGGTTAATGAAAATATTATCAATGTCATTTTGTTTCTGACAAACAGTAGTGAGAAAATTTTATAAATGTTTGAAGTTTATGTAGTTCTTTGGTCAGTAATCAGTCAAGTGTCATATATGATGACAAAATGACAGCTAATAAAATATATTTCAATTATGAACTTGCAGAAAGGATCATCAATCAGTTGGTTTTCACTTAACACTGGAAAAAGATGAGAGGGAGTAAGTGATGGTAATAAATAGCTTTATTAGGGTGCAAAAATTATTTTCTATATTTGGTGGGATTAAAAAGGGATTTCTTTATTATGAATTGCTGAAACCTAGACAAACTTACTGTACAACACTAGGAAGAGGAGGAATCAACTTGTATGAATGATACATTAGAAGGAAAAGACAAAACAAAAACACACTCCACTTTTCTATGTCCAGAAATCAAATCAATGGTTTTGCTTCATGACAATTATCCCATTTATATCTTCACATTGCAAATGTGAAGATATAAATGGGATGTTGTTCTGCATTTCAAGTAATTAAATACAAAATTAAGATAATATATCATGATATTGGCTTTATTCTTTTTAAGTTTATGGTTCAAATTTTACTGGTGTAATGTTTTTTTTCTCCTCTTCCTATTCAGAATTTCTTATAAAGTTAAGAACATACAAATCAAAAACTACACTAAATTTTAATTATAAACAAATTCTAAATGTTTGCTTTGGTTTGGTTTACCAGCATATCAACCCTTGTGGATCATTTAATGCTGAAAAGATTTTTTAATTGATTATATCATAGGAAGTTTCCATGAAATATAATTGAAAACTGGTTGTATAGTTCACATCTATTGGTGAAGTTGTCTGGGTTAAAGTTTAGTGTCTAATTTAGTTTTCCTCAAGTAAAAATGGTTTTTACATTTATATTTTTGAAAAGTTACTTAAGGCTAGTCACCTTTTCAAGGTATTTATGGATACAGGCAAATTCGGCACAGTCCATCATAAAATGTTTTACTGTGTATGTCATACTGGCATACAATGCATTTAGGCGGATCCTCTTCTTTTAGAAGGAATGAATGTGTGATATTGGCATGACCAATTGTGATTCTTGATAAGAAAAACTGGTGTTATGGTGTCTTATTCAAAGTGTAGATTTGATTTTGTACAATTTATTATTTGGGTGAGTATTCCTTAGCTCTTGCCACTTATTTAAGATACATATATCAATAGCTGTGTGAGGGACTTTTGTTTTTGATATGTTCATTTTTAGTGATTCTTTAGCTGCCATATCTGCCTTTCCATTTCTCTGGATGCCTATATGGCTAAGGATCCAGTAGAAGAGGGTGTGTTTTTGGTTACAAAGTAAATTGATTTTGTTTAAAGTTTGGCTATTAGAGAATTGGTCAGATTTTTTATACTTCAATGATCTAAGTAGTAGATATAGTTAATCTATTTGACTCACAATCTGTGATCATATCTAAGGCTAAGACTATTGCCAAAACTTCTGCACTTAAAATTAAGGATTTGTCAGGTAGGTGCTTTTGAAATATTCTTTCATCCAACATCCAACTCTACCATCAAGATTCTTGGAGCTGTCAGTCTACATATGCTTAAAATTTTTGTGTTTTTGTAAGATATGTATTTCTTCCATGAAGACAGATGTGTTAGTTTTGGTTTTGCAGTGTTTTACCACTTAATAGACTTAATAGTACAGTGGGTTGTTTTATGTGGGAGGGGGTTTAGAGTTTTTTGAAAGAATAGTTTCATGTATTAGAACAGTGTTTATTTTGGGTTTGTTGATATTGTTTTCTATGTGGATGCCAAGGGTTTAATGGCATTTTTCTTTAAATTATATAATTCTTTATATTGAGGTTGGAGAACACGGTTGTATGCTGAATTACTTGGGCATGAGCATAGTTTGATGTAATATTGCAATGCTAGCTTATGTTGTCTTAATGCCAAAGATGGTTTGTATGATTTGGCATACAGGCTTTCTATGGGGGAATGTACTGCAGGCTCTTAGGATGGTATTAAGTTCTTTCACATATGATTTTCTGCCACACCATAGATAAAGCATCCATAATCCAATTTGGATCTAAGTAATGTCTGTTTGTTGGTTCCCCAGTCTGTGTGAGATGGCTCAAAGTTGTTATATTGCTTATTGCATTTCTCACTGAGATATTTTGTATGTATATTTTTTTGCTGAATATTACTCCTAGGTATTTGTATTGGCCTACTACAATACCATCAAGTCTTAATTTGGGATTATGATATAGCTTTCGAAGTTGACAGAAGTGTATACATTGAGTCTTTTGTTTGGAATATCTGAATGCATTTTCTGTGGCCCACTTGTTTACTGTTGGTGTTGCCATTCAATTGTATATAGTTTTGGTAGTTTGGGTGTGTTGAATTTTAATATGTATATATTGGTGTTTATGATTTGCCCATTTCTTTTAACTATTATTCTGGTTGCATCTATTACATTTTGTTTTTTTAGGTTAACTTTGATTTTTTCTTGCGAGCAAACTGCCAAGCTTGGACTTTTGATTACACCTCTGGAAATGTTTACACTTTGGCGTAGATAAGTTTTGATTTTTAAGTTGTTTGAGTATTTTTTTCTGCATTAAATTTTTTCCCTACTTTTATTATTAACTTATTGTTTAATTTTTTTAACAGATATAGGAATAATCTTGGAGTACATTGTTTTTTCGATTATGAATAGTGATAGTTTTGTAATAGAAGTTTCTTCAAGTGACTACATTACTGTATATTGTGAGAAGTGATCGTGAGATTTCGTATTCATTATCCAAACTTGATTCAGAATGGGGTCTTTTTATTTTCTTTGTTGCCATATTATATATATTTTTCATTTCACCATCCTTGCTCTCCACCCTCCTTGGAGTCCTATCCAAGATCGTGATGGTTAGGGGGTATCCATTTGCCCAAGTATCTCAGGGATACAAAAATGATATACTCAGTTTTAGTATTTATATGCAGTCATCAATAATTTCTTCCATTACTCTACCCCTGTGAGGCTGAATATAAGTTTTAATTTTTGATGATACATTTTAGTTATGACCTGATTGACTCTTGCCACTGTCTTCTAGTACCAATTTGATTATATTTAATTGTGTTTTGGGTTTTTTTTGTGCAGTCATTGTGTTTTTGGAGGGTGGATTGGTACTAGGGCTTGACATGACTAGCCAACTGATCAGATTAGGACTCTCTGACTGCCCATCTAGCCCAAGTGAGGGCCAAAGTAGTATATTGGAATTCAGGAGTATTCTACCTAACTCCTGTCCTTGGGCATTATGGGTAGCCACACATGGCAAACAGGTGGCCTCATTTGAGTGTGTATGGGAGGGGGGTCTTATCCCTCTGCAGAGGTGCAGTTGGCATATTCTACAACCTCAGCCGACAGGGCAGCTAAATGTTTGAGACTGAATATAAAGTTTTTTTTTTTTTTTTATTTGCATTATTTACATTACTCAAACTGTTATCGTCATTGCCATATTCACAATGTTTCGGCCGTTGTATGCTCCAGCCTTCTTCAGGTGATTGGAATTTCAAACTGAACCCTTTATTTCGTCCACTAGGATAGATTGTTCTAGTTCCACGTGTCATGCCTCTTCCAGATGTCTCAGGTATTTTCCTTTAACTCAACTCTCCAAAGGGTAAAGAAGGCCTGAGTGTACAATGGATGAAACGTTGTGAATATGGCAATGAAAATGAGGATAGTCTGAGTAATATAAATAATGCAAGTAATCATAATACCACATATCAGAAATACACAGAGAGATTTTTTTTTATTTATCATAAAAATAGAGGAACAAAAAGTTCATTATAATGGTTTAATAATAATTCAGTTATTGTTTAGTCATTTTTGCAGATGTTTATAATTCTTTTGCAATGTATATACAAGCTAAAGCGTGCCACTAATTTTTAATTTTCTAAATGACTTTGTACAACATATCACGGCTTCACAAAGCTCATGTTTGTATAATTCAATGTTTTACAACTGAGCTGTACAGTGATGTGGAATTGAAATTAAACATTTCAAGTCAGAACAATTAGGAGATCAATTTTTCTGTTGGCCTTAGCAAAAAAAAAACATCTCTTTTAAATGTCTACACATCCACTTGAATGTTATTGAGGAATTTAACAACAATATCATCTGTAAATAAAACCTGCCTTATTCATAAAAAATGATACAATAGTCATGGATTAAACTGTACTCACTTTTCTCTTCAAGGTTGGTTTATAATCCTTTGGATAGATGAGTGCTTGTAACTGTTCTGCAAATGTGCCAGCTCTTTGGGCCATTTGTTCTTTATCAGGAACTAGAAAGAAAAAAAACTTGTCAACTTGAATCAATGCTTATATCGGCTGTGTATTTGTCTGTGGTCTCAACATGAAAACAATGACATACCTCTGGATCATTTATGCAATTCTATCAATAGAAGACAGGATGTTTCCAAACATGATCTAGAAATTATTAATCCTAAAATCTAAAAATATTTTAAAAAAATCATTGCCTGTCAGAATGTACACACCTCTTTGAATTTCTCATTCTTTTAATTCTTTTTATTTCTCTGTGTCTCTCTCATTACAAAGTGTGTGCATAAGTTTTACTTACCATTTTTTTAAAATTCATTTAATTTTACTCTCTTTCCTCTATTTGAAAAGTTTTTTTTGTATATTAATTCATTGGTGATTTCTTTAGCTCCTACATCTATTGAACATTTTTTTTTTTAGCAGGTTACACAGGTGATGGGGTGACCACTTTCACAAAAAGTGAATGCTGGCACTTTAGCTAAGTTAAAACTTTCTAACAGTTTCTGACTCCCTGTCCATACACTCCCTCCAATTTATGTGCTGCTCCTTTATAAGCCATTTTTTTTCCAAATAGATAACTTACAAATTACATACCCACAACCTGTAATCAGCTATACTACGGAGAGGGGAGGGGGAATCCATAAGCATCCCTGCACAACCCCATTATCCTCTCCTCCTAACTGGTCCTTTAGTCATCTAGCTCATGTTCATGGCTCTCAGTTTAATAATTTCTCTGGATACCAAGACCTGAATTGATTTTTTTTTTTCTGTTTGTTGTTGATTTTTTTTTTTTTTTTTTTTTTAACAGAAATAGATAGGCTTTCCTATTGCCCGGTCAATACTCCTCCCCATTCTATTGAACAGGAATAGATAGGAAGGGGTTCCAGATCCTTTCCTTCTCTCTGGTCTTAGTAGTGGTGTTGTCATGAATCTCTCGTGATGTGGGTGGTTTGTAGCAACATCTCTTTATACTGAGTACCAGAATGGTAGTTTTCTGGTTGCTGTTCCCAAGTGGGAGTCAGGAGACTGAACTATTGCATAGGGTCTTGAAAGGCTGCTCTGATCAACAGTTGCATAATATTGGGGTCCTTGCAGTGCCATGTTGTGCATGGACAGGTGTCCCTACATGCACCTCCAGTAGGCAGCCCCAAGGCTACATTATGTTGCAGCCTACGCCAGTTCCTTTCTGCCCATGTTACATTTGATGACTGACTGCAACTATTACACTAGGCCTTTTCCTTACCAATATAACTCATGACCATAAATAACCAAACATATAAACCTAAACCAGCTCAACAAAAATCACCTAACCTCCCTTAACCTTTCCTTCTCCAACATCCATGGTATTCATACCAACTTCTGCAGTGTGAAATCATTCCACTTTGAAAAAGATCCTTATATAATAACTCTCTGCGAAACTAACCATAACTCTTCAATTCCTTCCTCTGATTTCTTAATTTCTGGCTACCTTCCTCTCCTTAGAAAGGACTCCAGTGCATATGCATGGCCTGGGAGTTTATGTTCACGATTGTCTCCTGCTGGCTAGGGAACTATCTTTTAAATCTTCAGATCATTCGTATATGTGACTGTCTATCTCTCCTTAATTCAGTAAGCTATCTCTTCTTTCTCTACCTTTCCCCTTCCACTCAAGACTGTTGTGTACTCGAAAGTATTTCTGATAATATAGACAAGGCCATCTCCTTATACCCATTGGCAAATGTATCCGTGTTTGGTGACTTTAATGCCCACCATACCAGGTGGCTTAAACACACTGTCATTGACCTTGCTGGCATCCAAACCCTTAACTTTTCAATCACTCAATCCCTCACACAAGTCATTGACTTTCCTACATGTAACCCTGACAGTAACGCCTCCCTTCTCAATCTGTTTTCCCTCCATCCTTGACTCTTGTCATGCTATGCAGCTCTGCCTTCTTGGCAACTCTGATCACGTAGTAGTGTCTGTAAACATCTCCTTCCACTCCCTGTTCAGCCATGAACCTCCTATCAACAGAATATATTTCTGTTATCAACATGCAGACTGGGACTCGTTTCATGATTTCCTTTGCAATGTACCTTAGAATATAGTTTTTAATCATCCTGTTCAAAAATGTGTTGAGGTATCCTCCTGGGTAAAAGCCGGCATCGATACTTTCATTCTAGCAAGGAAATACCAAGTTAAATCAAGCTTTTCTCCTTGGTTCTCACCTGTTTGCTCAGCCACTCTAGCCCACAGGAATCACTTCTTCCGTCTATACTAGAGTGACATGTCCGATTGCAATATCTCTTTGTCCCTGCTCAAAATGAGTCCAAGCGTATCCTCAATGAAGTAAAACTGCTGTTTGCTGATAGAATGAAACGACATATTGCATCTCGCAAATTTTTTTTTAGTGATTATTGGTAACTCTGCAAGAGTGTGCTGAGCAACAGCAATTCCTCAATCCTTCCTCTATTCAATCAATTCACAGTAGATAAGGCTGAATGCTTTGCTCAGAAATTCTCATCCAACTTAACATTCAGTCTACCGCTAATGTGCTTATAACTGAATATATATGCCAAGCTCTTGATAATAATGGTGAAGCTAGAGCTGTGGCTCTAGATATCTCTAAGGCATTTGACAGGGTTTGGCATGCTGGTCTTCTATGTAAGCTTCAGGGCTATGGTATTACAGGATGATTATACCACTTAATCCAATCATTCTTATCAAATTGTGAAATGAATGTCATCTTGAACAGGCTCTCTTCCAGGTCCTTGCATATGAACGCTGGTGTTCCCCAAGGCTCTATCCTAAGTCCTACACTACAGGGGTGCCAGATCATATATGGCAACAGTATTCAATGCATGGACAAATGGTAGATTCGTAGATGTGTAGGATGGACTCAGATAAGAAAAACCTTCTAGCATGACACAGAGAACCAACTTTCCTTGCAGTAGATGCAGCTATTGATTTAATGTAGTTGTTCCACCTCAGGTCAGTGGAAAACGTGAGGCACTCTCATGAAGTTGAGCATCAAAAATGCATCAGGGGCAGGGAAGTTTCTCTAAATGGGAGCAGTTTTGTTTTGGAGACATTAAAATTTACAAGCCATTTCCTGCCCCAATCAACCACTGATTGGAGGACCTTTTTAAAACCAACAGCCAGGTTAATTTTGTCAGCTTTGCTAGATTTACTATTGAGACAAGAGTAAATGGTAGTGTTGTCTGCTTAGTGCTACTTGAGAACTGATGACATCAGGAAGATCATTGATGAAGATGGATCTGTAATGTGATTGGTCCTGACTTGGCACTTCGACTCCAGTCACTTTCTCAAAGATGTGATGTGTCTTCTCTCTGTCTTTTCTACAAATATTTTCATGCAAAATGCTCTGATGAGATATTTTCCCTGGTGCCCAGACTGCATGAACTTAAGTGTACTACTAGGTTGGCATCTCAATTACACCTTTTTACTATCAAAACAGTTAAATGCAACCGCCTCTTCTATTCTAACAGCTTCTCTCACACTTCCTGACAGTGGAACTGCCTTCCTCTTATTTGCTTCCCCGATAACTACAATCTTCAAAAATTTAAATGCAACATCAATCACCATCTTCTGATGCCTTAATTAATCCCTGTTTTTTTTTTCATCCTTTCCTCAATCCCCGCCTCCCATACTCAGTATTTTCTCTTACCTTCACTTTCTGTAACCCCTTGAGCACTAGTGGAAATCCCACCTTGCTTGGGGTGAAATACTTAAAAAAAAAAAAGAAGATAGAAACAACCTCACTTGAAGGGATTATTAATTTTAATAATAAATAACCTGATTATTTTATTTCATGAGAGCAGAAAACTGATTTCTATCACAGATCTCAATAACAGAAGAGTGGTAAGTGTATAACCTACTTGCATAATCAACAAATTCTTCTCGTTCCGTTCTTTCCAAAGCCAAGGCCTCAATGTTTCTCCAATGTTCTTGGATGTCAGGGTTTTCAAATTTATCAGGAGAAAAAGTAAATTTTAAATTTTTAATTAATTCTTGGGCTTTTTCCTTTTGTTCTGGGAGAGCTGAGAGAGACAGAAAGAAATTTGTTTAGGATTAGTGAGAAATGCATAAAAACAAGAAAGTAAGCAAAATTTAATCAACATTAAAAGAAGGAAAAGAAAACTCCTAATCTTCTTGAAAGGAAAAGGAGACACTATGTAGAAGAGATGGACAAAAGTGACAGATTTTAATTTTCTTACCTTTTTGAGTTACTCCTAAATCAATTTTCCTGAAATCATCTGCAAATGGGAGGAAGATGACATGGAACCCAGAAGGTGAAGTCTGAACTTTTTGTTCATTTAATATTTCTTTCTATAAGAAGAAAATGGCCATAGAGACTGCACAAATAAGTTTTCCAGTAGAGAAAATAATTTTAAAAGATAAATTGTAATTTCAATGCTCATTAGCTTCTGGCATCATTTTATAACATGGGCACAGATACTCAGCATGTGCAATATGTGATGGCATATAAAACAATTCCTCAATATTATAGAGTTAGGCAGACTAGACTTGAAACTTGTTTTACCATTTTTGGAGAGAAAAAGAAAAAAAGATTCTTATATTCCATTAAATCTTTTTGAATCTAGACTCCCTGTGGAGCATAAGGCCACAGCTAACCTCACTAGATGGTGCTGCTATGATTTCAGCAGTAAGTAGGTTTTATGTGGTGGAATTTCAGCCACACATCCTATCAGTTTTGAATACAGAGTTTTCCTTTTCAGACTGGTTGCCAACCAAAGCTAGTGAGCCCAATTTTTTTTTTTTAAATCCACAGATAGAAGTTATGGATTCATACCTTTCCTAAGAGTATTTATGCGAAAGTAAAAACAATGATCTTAGCTCAACAATCTCACTTTTTGCACAGGTAGCCGCTATGCTGCAAACATCTGCACCAACAAATAAAGTACTTAATTCTGATATAACATTAACTTTAAGGAAGTATTTTTAAATAAATAACATAATCCAATAATTAAATTAAATTCATTTAGTCAGAAGGTGAAGTGATAAACAAGAAAGAGTTTAAAATAAAACAATGGGTAACATACCTGAGGGACAAGAGCAACAAAGCAGGGTGGTGATGATTTTGATTGGATGTATTTGCAAATGGCAACAACATCACGATGGAGACATCTATTCAACAAAGCTGTGAAAAGGCAAGTGCTACCAGCAATGGTCTGAAAATTAACCAAATATTAAATAAAGAACCATTTTAAACACACCATTTAACAGATTTTGTGACATCATGTGCTATGTAAAATTAGTTCAAAATGTAAAATACAGAAAAACAAAGACAAGAGGAATAAATATAATGACTTTCTTCAAGTCCTTTCAAGCTATAAGTATGAATAAGGTTATCTATTAAACAGTCTGACATAATGCTAATAGTAGCAAGAAACTTAATAAAGTCCCATGACTACACTTGTAGCTAACTTGTTCTAGGGTAAGTATTCATAACATTAGTAAGTCTACTATCAAAAGCAATAAAAAGAGCCTTTGTATTATCATTCAAATCAATTTCCTGAATGAGAAATTTTCTCTTCCTAATGTGATAAATAAGTATAAGTGTTTTATAAATTTGCACCCAAATCAACTCACTTTTTCATCAGGATATATAAATTGTGCTGGTTTCACATGTTGATAAGTTTTTAGCTTGCTTCGTGGCTTGAACCCCATTAAAGTAAAGCCTGCAAAACACAAAAATTAGTCCAAAAGTAAAAATCCTAAGCACATTCTAAATGAGACTTTATAAGCCTTATTACTGATTATGGAAGGTCGGAGAGACAAAAGTAGGCTTTATAAAAATTAGTTGAAAATTAAATATCTTGTCAAAAAGACATCATTCCTAAATTAATCTTAAAAAATTAAACAAAATTAAAGGAAAAGCAAGAATCATTTGCTTGGAGCTGTGAATTATTTTAAAGTTGTTTGAGTTGTGATAAAGGTTGGCTTAAAAAATTTCTGTTCAAAGACATCCACCTGAAAAAAACGGAGAGAGTAATAGCCAAAACAACGATCAAAACGAAGATAACGATACTAGTTTTAATAATTCAGGTAAAGTTTTTATATATTCATGATAATATGCAGACAAACATGACATAATTACACATATTTCCTCTAGCAACCAAATATTTTAATTTTGACAAATACTTCATAATAAGAACATATACATTTCAAAGAATAACTTGATGATTATATAAGAATATATATAAAATGCATAATAAAAAAACTTGTAAACATAACCAACAAATAACCAATTTATTTGCATTATTTTCTGTTTGTGAAACAGTTTCTTGATGCTAAGATGAAATTCATTAAGGTGCTGTAGTTTTTGTTAACCCAAGTACTTTTGATCTTTTCCAAGATTATCTTCAAGGGTGAATTACATAAATTCCATAACTACAATGGATAAATTAAAAATAATTACAGAGTGCTTTCACCCATGTTTTTAAAAATCACCATCACAACTGAATGCAGATTTTATTGCAGTTATGATAAGTTTGTTGTTGTAATTTACCCCTGAAGATGAACTTGGAAAAGATTAAAAGTACTTGGATTAACAAAAACTACTGTGCCTTCTTTGATGAATTCCATCTTTAGACAACGGGACAGGATCAGTATAAAAATAAGTAGGCACAATATGTCTATATTATTCAATGAAACACATTATATATATATATATATATTAAAAAGAGACTAAATTATCATGGAACAAAGATGCCAGATTAACATTACAAAGCAAAGCCTGTACATATGTTACATTGTAGGGATTCTGAGATCAATAAAACATAAAAACACTGGCTAGAAGCCTTAAAAGAAAAATGTATATTGCCTATCACTTTGAGAAGGGCCATTAACATTTGAAGATTTACTCAAGCAACTGAACCCATATGTTGGGTTGCTGATAAGGTTGTTATAATGTTGTTGATGGTCCACTATATCAATCAGAATCATCTGTGGGTAGTGGTGAATAGCATCATCTCTGTGATTTGTTTTACTCAAATGAACCAAGAAAGAATTCTTTTCTGCTCAGATGATTATACACTTGAAGACATTGGCTAAAATGTGATTATAACCAAGATCTAGGATTTCATTTGTTTTAACAAATCTTGTTAAAAAAAAAAAAAAAAAATTCAATTATGAACCCCACTTTTTTTCCTAAAGGAAAATATTAAAATTTAATTGCATTTTCTCTTACCTGCAGTACCAAAGGATTTTATTCCTGCAATTTCTTCTTTGTCAAAAATTATTTTTTTACCACCATAATTTAAGGAATATTTGAAATCTTGTGGAAAGAGCACTTTGCCAGTTTCCTGGAAGACAAAAACAATCATGAAACTAAATTAACAAGTCTGTAGTCTGATATGTCATTAGCTGAATTTTTACCCAAAATTGTCACTGTAGAATAATTGGTCTACATGATTAATATTCACTATTGAATTAAATGCATCAATAAAGATCATGTTGAGTAGATAATTATCTGATTTAAAAAATAAATGATTTTTTTTATCATTAGGCTACAGACCTATCGATGTCCCTATATAAAAGCATTATTTTTAAAATATAAGAGAGACAAAACTTGAAATGGTTATTTTGTAGAAGTCAGCATATGACATTTAAAGCAAATTATCCTCCAGATATCAAGTTTAATCAGGTAATCTGCAGGTAGCAACCCCCACATTCCTCTTTTTAGTCAATATCTAAATTTTAAAAGCTAAATTATCAAAATAAAGTCCCACTTCAAACACAGGCTAATTTTCTTTTTTTCAATATTTCATCTCCTGGAATTTGTATTTAAAGTTTCTTGCATTGAAAAACTAAGCAAAAATTAGTCCAGCTCAAGTGTAAATGTCTTTCAATTTATTTAATGAAGATAACCACAGTTATCATGAAGTTATAATTACAAAAGTCAGCAGTTTCAAAATAACAAACTGGAATGACTTTGCCTCCTTTAGTTAATGTTGTGTGTATTTCATACTTAATAACAGCTATATATTAAATATATCAGCTATATTAAATAATGGGGAAAATAAAAATCAGTTAACAAATGTTAATTAATGATGACCCCACAAGTTATTTTTAAAAAGATGCTGCCAAGTTATCTTGCTTGTAATTATTTTTAAAAAATTCAGTCTCACCGTAAGGTAGGTTTTTCTTTTTATTTTCAATTCTTCATTGTTTTTCTTATAGAGTTTTGTTGAATATGGTTTTCGGCACTGACTTATTAACAGATATCTGAAAGCGAAAATACCAAGCTTAATAGGAAGAAAATGTTTTCAATATATAACTTCTTGTTTAATGCAAATAAACATGACAATGCTAGTCTCCAAAGATTTATGAACAAACCATGTTATCTTTTGGAGCAAACTTTGGAACTTGAATAAATACTGATCAAAAAGTCTATAGTTACAATTTTGAGGTATGTATGTGAAAAGGTTTTAGTCAATGAGAGGCAGCTTCTTAATGTTTGCTCTTTGATTAGATGCTTAACTTTATACATAAAACAAAATTTAATGAAAAAAAAAAGAAAAAAAAAAAAAAAAGAAATAAAACGTTTTTTTAAAAAAGTGAGTTTCTTTAAAATTTTGAGATTTTTGCATTTAAGGTTTAACTGCTGTGGGTTAAGTTAAAATTACATTACTTAAATCTAAATATATTCTGATTTATAGTTATAAAAGATAAAATTAAGTATTTATGAATGTAGTCACCTGAAAAAGTAAGCAAAATATAGGCAAAGTTTAAAATTGTTCATTTTTCAAATAATCTATTATTTTGAACATGAACTGTATCTGTTAAAATATAAACAAGATAATGAAACTTTATAGTGAGCAAGTGTTATAAAGTTACATACACACCAACAGCCATTTCAACACCTTTACCAAGACTAAAAATTATTCTTCGCATGGGTCTTTTCTTGTGATCTTTTGATCGAATTCTGAAACAAATCAAAAAAAAAAAAAAAACCAAAGAAATATACAAAAAGATGATAAATAATAAAAATAAAGGAAAATCCCAAAAAATGTGAAGAAAAAAAAATGTTAATATTTTTTTTAACAAATTAAGAGTGGCTTAATTCCAGCATCTACTTTTTTGTGTGTAATACTCATGTTTTAATTTCTTTCCAAGGAGTAGAAGCATTTAAAAAGAAAAAAAATACTTTTTTCTTCAGAGTGCACTTTTAAAATACTTGGGTAAAATGAGAATATGGAATAACAACAACAATAATAATAAAGAAAGTGTTACCGGATAAGAAGTTCTTCTAATCTGGCTGAGGGGCAAGGTAATTCTGTCATTTCATCTTCATCAGGAAAAAGAAGATCCTTAAAAACAAGAAGTGAAAAAAAAAAGAAGGGGTATCAACAAAAGGAAATTTTTTATAGTCAAAGGTTTGCATTTGAAGGACTAAATATTTTCTCTGGTTAAAAGTTTAAATTACAGATTTATTTTATTATAATTATAGAAATCTGATTTCATTAGAATAATCTCCTCCTCTTTAATTAGTTTTCCTACAGCATGAATTATTCAATTATTAAAAAAAATAGCAGAATATAATTGAATAATAAATTTTCACTAAAAAACAAATTCATTTGAGAAGTGAAATGTTATTTTCCAGTAAAATCGACTTGATAGCACTGAATAAGTTTATTATAATAGTTGTAGTGGTAAACACATAACACAGGATAGTTTAAAAAGGAAAAAAAGTTTTCAATGGAATTATATGCAAGATATGTACAGTTTAAAAAAATGCAACTAGTTAAACAAGTTTTCTTCTATGACAGATCAAGTTTAAATTGTAGTTCTGTATAGTTTTTATAAGGAGGATCATCTGCAAACTTTTTTATTTTTAGATTTTTACATTGCAATAGTTGTCTACCTTGTAGAATTCGTCAACATCAAAGGACTGATCTGGAGTAGGTAAATTAATCAATTCCAAACTTATTCCATTTTTATGCAAGTCTTCAGCACGGATTTTGGCCTATTTAAATGACAAAAGAGCAAATTCTTACATTAGAAATACATATGCTTACATGACATACAGATAGGTATAGCAAAATAGAAATTCCAATGCATAAAATTCATTTTGTAGAGAAGATATGTTTCACAGGTTGTTTTATAAACAACTTTATATGTGCTTTGCTTGAAACAAAAGATTTTTTTTAAAGTTATTTCAATGTAAAACTAAATGTTTCTATTGCCGCTTTCTCTATATTGATCAACTCTAAATTATTGAGTTAAGAGGAACTGAAAAGAAATTTACAATTACCTAATAAAACAAGTGATGATAAAACCAATTGAACAAAAATAGTAATAGCATAATACCAGTAACTGATCTGTTCATACCATTTATGAATCAATCTTGTTTTATAAAGTATATAGTAAATCAATCACGAGATGAGCTTTTCAAAATCTCACCCTAACACAGAATGACATACTCCTGCTTGTAAGAGAACTGATTGCTTTATGGGACTGACTAACTGAATATGTTATAAGCAAGTTTCTTTTTTTCTAAGGAAATCAAAGCTAAAGTACTTCATTGTAAAATAGGTTAGAGATTAGAGCTTCTTTCCAGGTCATTCACCAGTATCCATAGATTCAGATTTAGGAATATTGGTCTATGAAATGCCCGTCTAAGGACTATTGGTCTATAATAATATCTTGTAATAAATTAACCCTTTATTCATGTAAAAAATACTCAATTTTATTGATATTCACTATATTACAGAATATAATAAACATTCAAAGCAATATTAATGACTGATGATACATGTGGTTTATAAACATTTATTGACATGCATTGTTTGTATATTATTAATACAACCTACATTAGACCATAATTCTCAAGACAAATATTTCTTAGACATATATTCTTTAGATGAGTGTTCCTTAGACATATATTTCTTAGATGAATGTTCTGGATCCCATAGATTCTCTTGTGATTTCCATTATAATGACCACTAATAACAATTCTATTTCTAAATTAAAATTAAAGACATTTATTTTACTGTAGTTATCATAATCATCATCTCTTTTTCTATGTTAAAGAAAAATTCTAGAACAGTCTTTCAGTAAAAGATAATTTACTTAAGATGGCTTTTTGCGGACTAACTTCATGCATATTATCAAAGTAAACACTTAAAAAATTTGAACACTGAAAACCCGTTATTATATAATCTAATTTTTAGTATTAGTTATTTTAGTATTAGTATGTCTGCTGTACAGTTAGTAAGCTAGCCTTGCAGGCTATTGTTAGTGAGCTTGGTCCTCACTGGATAACCTCACAATTGTGGCCTGGTGCAAGGCTCAACACAACTTAGTAAATATCTATATTTACATATTATATCTAGTATATACTCTTTGACTAATGACAACTGTGTTCAATGTAATTTTTCTTTTCCTATTTGTTATTGTTCCAATAATTTAAAGATGAAATAACAGTATGACATACAAAAAGTATTAATCTCAAAGAGGTTAGAGAAGAAAAAAAGAGGAAAAAAAGAGAAAAGAAAGAGAAAAAAGAGAAAAGAAAGAGAAAAAAAAGAGGGAAAAAAGAGAGAAAAAAGAGGGAAAAAAAGAGAGAAAAAAGAGGGAAAAAAAGAGAGAAAAAAGAGGGAGAAAAAAGAGAAAAAAAGAGAGAAAAAAAGAAAAGAGAAAAAAAGAAAAAAAAGAAAAGAGAAAAAAGAGAAAAGAGAGAAAAAGAAAGGGAAAAGAAAAGAGAAAAAAACGAGAAAAAGAAAGAGAAAAAGAAAGAGAAAAAGAAAGAGAAAGAGAAAGAGAAAGAGAAAGAGAAAGAGAAAGAGAAAAAGAAAGAGAAAAAGAAAGAGAAAAAGAAAGAGAAAAAGAAAGAGAAAAAGAAAGAGAAAAAGAAAGAGAAAGGGAAGAGGAAAAGAAAGGGAAGAGAAAAAGAAAGGGAAGAGAAAAAGAAAGGGAAGAGAAAAAGAAAGGGAAGAGAAAAAGAAAGGGAAGAGAAAAAGAAAGGGAAGAGAAAAAGAAAGGGAAGAGAAAAAGAAAGGGAAAAGAAAAGAGAAAGAAAGAGAAAAAGAAAGAGAAAAAGAAAGAGAAAAAGAAAGAGAAAAAGAAAGAGAAAAAGAAAGAGAAAAAGAAAGAGAAAAAGAAAGAGAAAAAGAAAGAGAAAAAGAAAGAGAAAAAGAAAGAGAAAAAGAAAGAGAAAAAGAAAGAGAAAAAGAAAGAGAAAGAGAAAAAGAAAAAGAAAAAGAAAAAAGAGGAGAAAAAGAAAAAAGAGGAGAAAAAGAGAGAAAGAGAAAAAGAGAGAAAGAGAAAAAGAAAGAGAAAAAAGAGAAAAAGAAAGAGAAAAAAGAGAGAAAGAGAGAGAGAGAGAAAAAAGAGAGAGAGAGAGAAAAAGAAGAAGAAGAGAAAAGTCTTTTCTCTATTTACATTATTCGGACTGTTGTCTTTATCTTTATTGTCATATTCACAACGTTTCGGCCATTGTATGCTCTGGCATTCTTCAGGTGATATATGTTGGAATTTTGAGCCCATTATTTAGTCCATGGGGGTAGATTGTTCTAGTTCCTCATACCATGCCTTTTCTGGATGTCTCAGTTTCAATTAAGTCCCTTTAGTAACTCAACTCTCCAAGTTTTTGTTCACCTCTGCTATGATCAGGTATTGAACTGACAACTCTTTGGGTCAAGTCACTGGATTGCTTCAACCAATGCTTTTATCCACTGGGCCATGTGTCCTTGGGGAAAAAAAACTTGGATAGTTGAGTTACTAAAGGGAATTAACTGAAACAGATACCCAGAAAAGGCATGGCATGTGGAACTAGAACAATCTACTCCTGTGGACTAAATAAAGGGTTTGATTCGAAATTCCAACATATACCACCTAAAGAAAGCTTGAGTGTACAATGGCTGAAATGCTGTGAATATGACAAAGATGAGGACAACAGTCTGAACAATGTAAATAGTGTAAAGAGTTACAATATCCCATCTCAGAAATATTGACAGATGTTGAAGGTGAATATGGCAATAAATAGAGATGAGGACAACAGTCTGAACAATGTAAATAGTTACAATATCTCATCTCAGAAATATAGATAGAGCTCTTTTCTCCATGTTTTTCTCAGATATTCTTTCCAGAAGAATTTTTTCCTTCACATCTACATTCTCATTTCGTGTTATTCTGTTATTTCTGGAAAATTCTAAAGGAAAACAACAACAATTTCAGTCCCTTTCTGTCTGCCTGTTCATCTTCCAAATTAATCGATACAAAATACAATTTAAATTTATGCAGTAAAAAGTCAGATGATTACTTACATCATTTGCTGCTTTCCCTTCATGAGGTTTATCGTTATTGGTGAAAAGAATTACTCTCTTGGATCCCAATTTTTCTTCACTGCAAAACAAAAATGTCATTAAGTGAAAACTTTTGACATGAATTAAGAGCAAGATGATTTTTAAGAAGTCAAGAAGATTTGTAAAAGGAATCTGTGGAGAGCCATGATCAACTACATCTTGAAGGTACATGGCATTAGAAAGAAAAACTGAATGAGATTTAATTGGCCACTTTTTTCTTTTGTTTTACATAGAAACTCTTGCTATGTGAATTGAACTTAATATTCAACACTAACATTAAATCTCGTTTTTGTCAATATATTTAAACAAGAAAATAAAAGCAATATTATTAGCTTTCTTTGTCTGTTATTGTACTCAATAAAACTCTCTATGAGAATAGATTGTTCTCATTCCACTTTCCATGCTTAGGGGAGATAACTCATATCAGTTAATATTTACCAGTCTTATTTACGGTCTCTTGTCTGTATTTCCCCTGAACCAGAGTACGTGATTCTTTTCAACTCTACCAAACCTGTCTGTACTCAGGTGGTGTCCTGACTCCAAAATTTCACTACTGAATGGTTGACTATATACATGGTATAGTGGATAAAACATTGATTAAAACATATCTGGTTCCATGACAGTTGCAAGTTCAATTTTTGGGTTGGGTAGTGCTGCAATGTCATATACTCTGGACCTGGTTCAGGGTAAGAGTATAACAACGAAGTTGGGCATGCTGGTCTGAAAAACAATCCTTCATTTTGTCTTATTCAATTTTTTTGTTTTGTTTTTGTTACTTGTATTATTTTGCTTCACATTTATTTCTATTCATAAGCTTTTATTGAAAAATGAACTCTATAGCATTAGTGATAGTCACAGAATGCCATGTTCATATGTAGAAGGCTGGGAATTAACCCAGTGAAATGGGATAAGGAGTAACAAAGACAAAGTTACTGCAAATGACAATCTCAGAATCTCAAACAAAATCCTTAATGAAGATAAATATTTCTCATAAGAGTATGTTGTGATACATTTGTGATATTGCTAAGAGAAGGGCTCTTAAAATGTAACTCACCACTTAGAGAAAAGATCTGAGCAGGCCCACAATGCATCACCAATTTGGTAGTCAGAGTTAGAACCAAACTCGTTATTAAAGTTTTTCCAGCTGACTGCAAGTAAAGCAATAAAAATCACTTGCAATTAAAATACAAAAAATCAGAATGAATCCAAAAATTTACTGTGAAAGAAAATAGAATAAAAGTAAACTGTTAAAATAAAGCCATTCTTTTTTTTTTTTTTTTTTTTTAATTTATTAGAGTCAAGTATTATGAGAGATCAAATGACATTTGTTTATAGAAGGATCAATTAGCTTTGAAAGGCATCATAAAAATTCAGTACAAAAATGACTGTTTTCTGAAATTCTGTCTCATAACCCTGAGGAACGTCTATATTTCTTAATTTAGTGAAGAAATTTAAATTACAATTTTTAATAAGTCTTAGTTTATGTTAAAGGTTTCACAGTTTTAACATTTACTGTTTGAGATTAGGATGTTACCAGAATTATAACACATTTAGGTTCACAACTGAACATAACTAAGAAATAAGATGCCCAATTATTAAAATCTAGCTGCTTGTCCAGCTAAGATTAATCTATTGAATTCATTAACAGAAATCACATTTATTATCTATTTTGAATATCTTGCATAAAAAGTGAAAATCTTATTTCAAATCTGTTTCTACTAAGAACATTATATGCCTTGCTAATTCACTGAAAAAACAGCATAACATTATGAAAAAAGGCTCCAAACATAAAAAGAAAGTCTTATCATCAAAATATTTGTTATTAAGAGGAAAGACCAAAGTATGTTTTTATTTGAAATTTTTTAATCCTTTCTATCACATTTGAAATTTTGGTTAAAAATCTAGTTTTTTTTTTTTAGGGGGGGGGGGGTTGCACCAACAGTGGACCAAAGATTACTATGGGTATTTTTGCACCTTTTTTTCCAGTAAAATAACACATTGATTTTTCTGCTAAAAATCAAATAATTGTTGGATTTTAATGAAACTTTCAGGACTTATTCACAAATGAAATTATTTTTTAATCTTTTTTTTTTAATAGAAAATCTTGATAAAAATACTTTTCTTCTTTTTTTAAATGTTACCCCCACTTATTTAATTTCAAGAAAATTAAATTTTAACTACATAATTTGTTTTATTAGTTAAAAGACTCTTTGGAGAATATAAATCATCAATTTTTTTTTTTTTTTAAACAGTTACTCATTTCCCAAAAATCTGCTCCAAATTGTAAAATAAAAACTGCAATAAAACTATGACATTATTTAATTAGAAAAGCTTTTAATTGCTTTTAGAAATAAGATTTATTAAGGACATCATTGTCTTAAGAAAAAAATTTTTCAATGAATAATGAATTTTTACAAGAATTGTTTTCATTTTTTTTTTAATTTTAAAAATAATTTATAAAGTTTCAAATCTTTTAAAATTCTGCATTGCATTATTGCATTAGGTGATATTGTTATTAAATGAAAACTATATTTACTAATCAAAAATTGAAAAGCTTAATACATCATACACACCAAGATTTTCAAAATAATTTTAAATTTTTTTTAGTGTATAAACATTTCATATGGACAAAACGTTATATAAGAATGATGACTATAGTAAATTTAAAGCCAACATTCCTAAAATTAGATTACAGAGAATATTTTCCAACATTTTTAAGATTACCAAGTTCTTAAAACTTATAAAAAAAGGCGCTCACATCATTTTCTTAAATTCTGTTTTACAGATAAAGTCTCTGTAGAACAACAATCATTATGACATCACCTGTCAATGCCTCATCACATATGAAAAGCATAGTGATGTCGGTTAAAAATACAGCTACTGCTTTGTTTTAAAAATACATTTCTGTTTTATTTTAAACTTAAAGTAAATGATATTTTTTTTCATATCAGATTAATTATACTTTAAATCAACTAACATTCCTCAAATAAAGTATCAGAAAAGTATTCCAATCAATATAATATTTGTTTGAAATACACCAGAGTATTTTTGTTTACTGGAAGTAGTAAATTTAATCCTTTAGCTTTCAATTAAAGCTAAAAGGAAAGCTTCAAGAAAACTTTTTTCATTTTTAAAATTTCATTTTAAACCTTAGTTATTGCAAATTAGTAGAGGTACCTACAGAACATTATAGCATGTCAACATTTAATTTGAAATTGTTCGATTATGTATTTTACAATTTCACCATTATATAAGGTATTTGTGCAAAATAAGAAAATAAACATAGCAAATGGTCATATAATGTTAAAACGTTTTTAGTATAAAACAGATTTGAAATTTGGTTAGCACTGATGATTGGTGATTTTTATATAACTTATTTAAAATAAATAGTAAATGTGATATCTGTTAATGAATTCAAAAGATTTATCTTACCCTGATGAACAGAATGATCTACCTGCAAAACTTGGTTTGGTTGTTTTATGGCATATCAACCTCAATGGGTTATTTAATTCTGACAAGATTTTTAATGCTGGTAATATTTTTCCAAAAAGTATTGCTGGTAATAATTTTTTCTTCAAAAATTTATTGCTGGTATTAAAACCTATTTTTACATGTTTTGACCCCAGTTTGGAGGTTAACTATTTGCCCATAGCTGGGACCCTAACAGACGCTTCCACGCTCCTCAAAACCACCTGACGAGAGGCCTTGCTGTCGGATGTAGTTTATTGTCTTACCCAGGACATGGATAAAGTTTATCATCATACCCAGGATGCCTGCAAAACTTGAAAGTCAGAAGATAAGCCATTTGAATGTTTATTTATTAACTATTGTCGGTTTATCTTTTAAATATTGAACAATTTATTTTTTTAATTTGATCACCTGAAACTCCAGTAATTTACTGGTTGACATTTTTTATTAGGCATAAATAATATTTTTTATTATATAGGAAACAGTATGGATAGACTGTTTATATGTACAAATGCTCTATCCCTCATACTGAACACTTTTCCACCCATAAATATAGCAAATTCATATATATATATATATATATATATATATATATATATATATATATATATATATATATATATATATATATCAAAGTGTAGGAGAATGAACAGTAGGATTACAGTGTTCAAAACATTAATTTAAAAATAGTGCTCAATACATAAAATAGTTTAGTAACACTGTAATTTCCCACCTGATGAGACATCTAAAAAAGGTTTTCCCTTTTTTTGATGTTGAAAAAAAAAAGTACAATTTTGTAGTGGATATGTGCATGCTCTAATGTAACATTGCATAAGAAAATATACACACACACACAGACAGATATATATATTATAAAAAAAAAACATACTTCCAATCAGTTCCTCAATTTTGAGAATTCTCTCTGCATTAGGTCGTCCAAGTTTCTTAAAAAAGAAAAAAAAAAAAAAGAAAAAAAGAAAAGCTCATGTAATTTTGTTGTTTTTCTATGAACATTTCTTCACAACTCATTACCAATGGTTAAATATTTTTATCAGTAACAAAATACATGAGGTTCCAATGATAAATTTGAGAAATATTTATCTAATGCATGTATGTAGATGACAGATATTGATTGACTTCAGGCAAAAGAGGAAATCAGTTTGGTTAAAAATTAGAGAGCTCTGTAAACTAAAAGGAATCCGTACTAATCATTCTTCTGTAAATGTCAAAACAAAAATGGAGTCAAGACAGTAACAAAAAACTTTGCCAATTAAAAGAGCTTCCTATAATCATCCTATATGTCTTTTCTACACTGAAAATTGTTTTATGTCTTCAGAAATAAAGACTAGAATGGTTGCACTAAGGGTGGTGCATTTGAGTGGCTAAAGTGTATGATTGCAGAGAGAAACATTAGCAATTGTACCACTGAAGACAGGTTCATCACCACAATTCAACATAAGAATTCTGATTTCAAATATAATAAGACAGAAATATCAACAAGTAAATCCCATAGGTGATGATTTAAAAAATTGCCACAGTAAAGCAAAGGTTGAGCTTATAATAGTCATTCTTTGTTGAAAGAGTAAAAAGTACAAGAGGACATTTTCTTGATTATAATTTAGTGCACAAGCCATAATGAATTTTCAACATAAATCTTTCTTAAAATAAGAACAAAAAAAGAAACTTACCTGATAAACATAAATGTGCTTGAAGTCAACAGCATTTTCTGTTTTATCCTAGAAAAGAATAAAAAAACTAATAGAAATATCAGAAAATAAGAAATATGATCACTTTAAAAAAGAAAAACCTTTTCACAGTTCATGTATACGAGATGTGGCTACTGAATACTGAGAGACAAATTCTCTAATTTTAACAAATAAAAACTTTTTCAATTCAATCTCAGGATTGTAGTGTGAGATCCAAATTTTGTTATGCAAAATTCACTTGTGGTTTTCTTTTTAATCAAGAGTCAGAACATTTGGCACAACCTATGCACAAGCTTTTATCATGTTCAGATATTTGTTCAAAATTTGCCTGAATCTTTATTGATGATTTCTACACTCATTCTGATATTGATGTGTTTGATTTAACATTCTCACTGATTTTTAAGAATCAACTTTAACATCCCCTTGTGCCACTCTAACGCAAACATGTATTCTGCTTTGTAAACTATAACTTTACAAAAATATTTGATAGTCATTTTGGTCACTTTCATCCAAAATTTCAAATTGTGAATGAATCCAAAAGTAATTTGGATAATTTTGAAATGACCATTTTTATGACAGAAAAATGTCAACTTCAATCAATGTTTAGCAGCAAAATAAAGACAAGTAGATTGAAACTTTCAAGGGTTGTTGATCAATGTATACTACATGGTTCATGCATGCATGCTGTGTGGCTTGGTTTAAAGATGCCCAATCTTATCATTAAATATCCACACCTCATAGTAGAGTATATTTACATTTTCCATAATTTGCTGGTGTCAGGTATAAATGGCTGTACCTGCATGTACTTTATATACTTTTGATTTTAATATAGAAAAACATTTTTAATAAAAGAAAATTTAGCATCACCTTCATTAAAATCTATAATCTGTTAATTAAAAAGAAAATACTCTACAGATTAAAACATAATTGTTAAGAGGAATATTCTTCTTAAAATATTAATACTTTCTTGAATTTCAGAGCAGTCAGGTTTAATGATTAGTTTGGTTTATTTTGTTTTACGGCATATCAACCTCAATGGGTTATTTAATGCTGACAAAAATTTTTATTGTTGGTAATATTTTGTTTTGCCAAATCTGTTTCTGGTAATATATTTCCTTCAAAATTGTATTGCTGGTAATAATTTTTTTCAAAAAAGTATTGCTGATAATAGTTAACTATTTGCCCATAGCTGGGACCCTAACATGTGCTACCACCCCGAGTCAAGGTGGACCTGGGAACACCAGCAATTAAGAGGTGGTTCCATGCTCCTCAAAACCTCCTGATCAGAGGCCTTGCTGCTGGACATAGTTTAATGTCTTACCCAGGATGCAGATGTAGTTTAACATCTTACCCAGGACGACAGGTTTAATGAAAAAGTCATTCAATGTTAAAGAAACAGCATAAAATTGAGATGGTAAAATGAACATTCCATGGTGTCCTAGGCTAACAAAAACAATATTGTGCAAGTGGGCCACAAGAAAGGCTTGATTAACATTATGAACAATGATAACCAACATATCTGCATTAAATGTATTAAATTTGACTGATATAAGATCATGAACATTAATAGGAATAGATGGGTTTGCAATAGGGCTAGATAGGTTTGCCTATAGTCCAGTTCACACTTCTCCCCAGTCTTTTGAACAGGAGTAGAAGTTTATCCCTACTTTCCTTTTTAGGATTGGGTTTCTGGTTCCTTCAAAAGTTTACTTCAACTCTATACTCCCAATGGTTGCCCATTCTTACACTAACACAACTCTACCTTGAGTGGCTCTTAGGCCGTGTATTGTTAACCAGGCTAATAGATAAATAAAGGAAGATAATCTTAATTTCAAGACTATTTCAAGCAAAATTCAAATGGTTATCTCATTCTAGGACTATAACCAAATGGCTATTCCTAGGGACTATACATTTCAGATTTCTTACCATTCCAGTAATTGATGATAACATTGTAAAGGAAACACTTACCGTTCCAAAAAGAACAACACCAACTAAGTCTGTTTCCCTTTGAATGATTTTGTTCTGGAGTGTTATTTGAACAGCCTTTAATGAAAAAAATAAAAATAAAAATAAAACAGTCAGCTAAGTAGAAAGTCAAACATTTAGTTTTATATTTTTGGCATAAAGCTATCATATACACTTTCTATGATTCTTGATATCTAATTGCTGTACTGTGAGATTATTAATAATTTATTTGGCAATGTATTACAATATTAACATAATGCAATCAATAAAAAAATTAATCATTAAGGAAATAAATAAATCAACATATACAAGTGTATTCCACAAGGAATTCGAGAAATAATTTTTTAAAAGATAAAAGTGCCATCAGTGTTCCCACAGATCTATATAAAAAAAATTCCAGAACTTTTCCAGGACTATGTTAAGAAGTTTCAAGAACTGAAACTGGTGTGCTCACACACACACACACACACACACACAAAATGAATGTTCACCAATTTGAAAAACACAAACTTTGTGATTTATCTTTTAATAGTTTGATAGATGAGATGTTCAAATAAAAGCTACAGCTCATTCCAATAATTCATATCACATGAATCAGTTGAAAATAGTGAAAAAATCAAAGTGTTGAAGGCTAAAACATAACTGAATGCAGACCTGGTTATAGTTACACATTTTGTGAAGCATTCTACAATTTCTACACTTTAAAATTTTGATATCTCTATGGATTTGTCCTTTGCAAATCTTCACATAGCATTGAACTTTGCAATAAGTGTGAAGTTCAGTGTCTGCTCAGTTTTCTCCGCATAGCTGTCAGCTGACTTGTGCAAATCTTGTGTGCAACTTTCAAACTTGTGTTTTTGGTCTTCAGTTCTTCAATTTCCATATGCATGGATTTCTGTTTTTGTCCAGCTGCTTTTTCTTGTCCTTTTTTTTTCTTATCAGCCTCAAGGTATTGGTTGTAATGATGTTCTGGCATTAGAAGCAATGTAGAGAAGAGGCTTAGTCATGGGAACATACCTAGCACCTCCAACTGTGGCCAAATAGTCCGTGATAATATGCTGTGCAACCAGAATCTGCTGTTTCATATTGACTGAGAAACCTCTCCGCGCTGAGGCCTAGCCATGAGAGAGTAACAGCAATCCACAAACAACTTTCCAAAGTTTTTGATATTCTTTGTTGTTAGATAAAGAAGAGTAGAACAAAGTGTCAGATGGTCTTCATGCTTGCTGAAATTCTTTAAAACTATTTCCAGCAGCTTCCTCTTCAAACTCTTTGTACCGACTGATGACTTGTTTTCTGTCCATCATGTGGGGAAAGAAATCTTCTGCGGCAATTTTTTTTTTCCACAAATGGATCCAAGGTTCTGACATGCAAGTGACCTTACATCTAAGGTATCTAAGGGGTGAATTTACCAGAACTTTCTTAATGATGGTGATAAACATTGTCTTTGTTGCAATTCTGCATGCAAACAGATATTTTGTTGACATATTTATATTTTTGGATAAATTTTGCATTGCCATATCTGCCAGAAATCCACACTTGATCTTTGCAGCATCTTTATGCATGTTTGGGCTTGACAAATTTCTTACAAATTCATTCGGTTTGGAAAATGTAATTATCTTTTTAGTGCGCTCTTCCTTTACAAATCTTAACAGTTTCATGATCATGCTAAAAAGATCACTTGCAAGGAAAGGAAGCAACAGTTTATTGATCTATATTGTTGGAAACAGTTCAATGTCTTTTGAAACAGACACAAAAATCTGCATTTTCACTGGAAAATAAAACGTCATTTATGTTTGACAGCATCGCAGAGAAGGGGACATTTTTTCTTGTTTTTTTTTTTAAAATTAAGTTTACAAATTTGATGACATCTGGTCAAATGTCTAGGAGTCATTCACATGTTTGTAAATTTTCTAGCCATCTCTGGTGAAAATACAAAAATAAAGGGACAGGGTTGCCAGATTGAACTTTTAATAGAAAGCCAAACAATAAAAGCCAAATAAGTTTTAATATATTTCATTTTTTCACACTTACAAAAGGTAGAGATACAGGTCATTATTAGCCATTATTATTTAAAAATAACATATTTCTTATTTTTTCAAAGACACACTTTCTAACCTATCCTAAGACACTTCAAAGGCACATTTCCTATTCTATCGTCTTCTTGTCTACATTTTCTTTGAGTCAAATTTGATTCTTGAACTTGTTACTTTTGGTAACAATTTAGACAAACATAGTTTATACATCAATACACATTGACATGGGTAAAGTATCTATTTTTTTCATTTTTTCAGTATGAATTCCCCCACTGCCGACTAGAGATCAAAAAGACTTTTTACTTTTGAAAAAGACATGTGAATAAAATTTCTTCAATTGTTCAAATTTTAAAAAACACTGATAAATTTTTTGAGATTCTAGTAAAATGTATTTTATTAGTGTAAAATATTTTCCTTTCAACTACAAATTCACTGAGTGTGAATTAATTTATCTTTGACAGAAATGTTTACTTATTTCTGATGCCTTTTATCTTTGAGTGAAGGCAGAAGACATACCTTCATATTATTTCTCACCACCTAGATGAGAAAACACAGAAGTAACTACAAGATCATGAACTGGTGAAGGAAATAAACCACCGTCTGCAATAATTGCCAAAAAAAAAAAAAAAAAAAAAAACATTTTTCTTAAAGGAAAACTTTTAGCCAGATTTCTCACATTTGGCATTTTGACTTTCATGAATTGAGAAAAGGGATGTGTGTGCATCCCAATTTAGAAAATTCCAAGACTTTTCAAGAAGCTTTTGAGCTATTGCTGTTTTTCCAGGATTTTTCAAGGTTTCCAGGACCTGTACGAACCCTACATTTTTATATCCAGCAAATTTTCATGAACTATTTAAATGTTATAATTATATAACTCCTAAAGAGTGTAATTTATTAATGAAGATAACAAGAAGAGCGTTTGTTTTTTTTACAGGGGTGTTTAAAATTACAAGATCTTTTATTATAATTTCCTTAATATAAAATTAATATTGTGAAAATTTATATTTTTATTTGTTTCTTTTAATTTTTTTTTTACACCGAATCTACATAAATTGATTTATCTGTAAAATAAATAAATAAATAAACAGAAAGTTATTTCAAATAAAGACAATATAATAATTTTAAAAGGTATTTTCTATGTAAGCAATCTTTAAAATAGCGGACATTATATTTACTGGCAAAAGATGCAAGTGAATGAGCCTGAAACTTTAAGAAATCATTTCTGAATGTTCATGTGATCAGTACAGCTGGAATGGTTCCCTCCAAAGAGTGAGTAGAAAGATAGTGTTGCGATTGAGTACAATGTCTAAAGCTAGCAAATGTTATTTTTAATGATTTAACAAATGAAGGAAACATTTGCTTATTTTTTATCCTCATTTATTTTTATAACAGATTTCTCCCCTGTGAAAATAAAGGAATCCACCTATTCTGATTTCTGTTCTTCATTCATTCAAATTTGTTTTCATGACCATTTTGTCCAGTGTAGTCCTTGTGATGAAAAGTTGAAATTTACATGCATTAACCTAATGAAAGATTAGTCATTTAGATTTTGGAAAAATCCTTCACAATCCTCATGCTGACTAAGATTAGTCTTGTAATATCTGCAATATTAAGATGGAATAGTACCCTCAAAAAAAACAAAAAAACAAAAAAAAATGAATCCCTTACCTTCATGCAAGTTTTAAAATGGTTTTCATCATTATCGTTTTTGGGGAACATAGTTTCGCTGCAGTCCACAAGGAATATAACACCATCTTTAGAGGCATATTGAAACTATAATAAAAAGAGAAAATCTTCAAAGTGTGTGTGTGTGTGTGTGTGTGTGTATTTATATATATATATATATATATATATATATATATATATATATATATATATATATAATGAAATGGACAAAGTCTGACAATTATTTTAAGACATTTTTATGTTTATACATTCTTTTTATAGATACAAATATTTAAGTAAATGCTCTGTTTATAATAAACAGTATTAAACAACATTCAAGCTGGTAAATGTTGTTTAATACTGTTTATTATAAACAGAGCATTTACTTAAATATTTGTATCTATAAAAAGAATGTATAAACATAAAAATGTCTCTCTCTCTCTCTCTCTATATATATATATATATACACACACACACACACACACAGATACTGTTCAAAAAAATGTTGAGAATAAATTCAAACAAATTTTATTAAAGATCTACAAATTTTACAATTTAAAAAAAATTTTTAAATTTTATTACTTAAACAATATACAATACTAACCATCTTGCTACTACAATATTGCTAATGTAAAGCTGTGTATAGATATTTACTTAGTCTAGCATAGGGTCAACTGAGAAGAGCCTGCTTGCCTCTGCAGGGTTTATTACAATTTTGGAAACATGTTAGTTTGAAAGTTAACATTCTAAGCTTCATTTTCATATATTTTATATTTTTTAATAAGAAGTTTGTAAACAATTCAAATGAAAAGTTTGATCGTAAAATTCAAATGCTTCTTATAAAAATAAAAACAGAAAATATATTAAAACGCTCATTTAATAATCTATGAAATTAAATCTAAATCAAATATGAAATGATAGCTCCATTTTGCACGTGTACTATTATGTGTAACCATGTGCAACTCACTTGGCCATCATTTCAACTCCACACGACAGTCAATACACAGCATCAACATGGACACCCAAGAATCGACCAGCATGTTTTCTATGGACAAAATTTTCAAGGAAATTGGTAAGAATTTATTTTAAATATTAATTTTCTATGATATGTAAAGTGTATATGAGATTTAAAAACCGTTTTCGTCATAAAAAATATGAAACAAAAATCAATTTGTTTACTTTACGCTCAGATTCAAATCACAAAAAAAAAAAAAAAACCCAAAAAAACGTAGGACTTATTGATTGAAAAATATTCATATTCAAAGAATGAGATAAAAAACATTCTACAAAAAAATTCTAGAATGTCTTTTATGTTTTTGCAGTATTCTCATAATAATTATCAGCATTTCAGTTACCAAGTAACATTTTGTTTAAAGTTACCCCTTCAAACAATTTTCTTACTTTTTAAATTATCTAATGAATGGATTTTAGTTACGATTTATTGCTATCTAGATATAAATTTATGATTTAATATTCATTTTCCTAATTTATTATTATTTCTTAGTAATATTTATTTCATACGGATTATGATTGTTTATTTTATTCTAAAATATTTTAATGTGTCAGTTTTAAGGACCACTGTGAAAATAGGTTTGTTGAGAAAATATTTTAGTACTTCCTTATTTGTTACTCAGGTGTATGGATGACTCTAAATTTATATTTATTCCTGATTGTATTTAGTGCAATTTTTTTATGAACTGAAAAGAAACTCAAATTCAGTAAGAAAACATAGACAATAATTTGTAGATGACTACTAAGTAGTACTTCGACAAAATGGGATAGGATTATAAATTCATTTTTTTTCTTTTTGAAGATGACTATGTACAGAATCAGTTATAACATTGTTTTATAACAAAAGGACGTGGAAGGAAGATGCCTTTGCCTATAGTGGAATGTTCGAAAAAGGTGCTGCTTCAAATATATTCATTGAAAGAGAAGTATCAGGAAACCTGGGATTCTACTATTACTTGGCTACATAAATTGTTCCCAATCTTTCCTAAGAACAGATGGATACACCTTATTGAGAAAGTTGTAGCAGAAGTTCAGAGTTGTCCAAAAGCGGATTATCCTGCATTGTACCATGAGGTAACAAATTTGGGATTCATAGGTGAAAGATGTGAGAGTGTTGGATTGACTCTTAGTGTTTTGTCGGATCCAATGCTGGGTCGTAAGTTTTTATGTGCGGAAGTAACAAATGGGCTCATACTTGAACTATATAAACTGGATATGCCAGCAAAGATATACTAGTCAGACTAGAAGAACTTGGGTAGTGCCTGAATTAGATTATTTGGAGGGATTGTATGAAGAGTATGCCAAGACATACTTTTGACTACTCAGTGAAGAGGTATCCCAACACCCAGCCCACCATTACTGAAAATTTCCAAATAAACTTTATTTGATTAATTTTATGTCTATGTTGTTTATTTTTATGTGCATAATGTGATAGGAACATTACAGTTTTAAAAATTGAAACAATTTGGTGATTTCATACTGCTTATGTAGTGATCGGAACTAACACGTGTCAGAACTTCAACCTTTTTATCAAATTGTGACAGATAAAATATTTTTATTTTAATGATTTCAGTTACAAATTTAGTGGTTGAATACCACTTCATGATATGGTGAATTTTCTGTTGTTTTTTTTTATGTTCATTAGTGGGTTAAGCTTCTCTCTACAGTCCAGAAATTGTACATGCTGAGTCAGGACTGTACTTGTTCAGCATCTGCTCCATATACATTCTGTTTATTTTAGGTCATTTTAACCATGATAAATGGAAAGAGCACCTCCAGAAATGGCTAGATATGAATTTTGGTGTTTCTAGTGTAAGAAGTATTCATTTTATGACACAATTCAAGCAAGTCTAAAATTGGTCTTTCAAATACCTTGTGACAAAGGGTTAAAAAGCAATTTTTTTCAATTTTGAAGTGCAATAATCCAGAATATATCCATTCTATCACTCCCCTCCAAAAATTATTCATGTTACTGGTATAGTCATAATGTGATATTTGAAATTTTGAATGAATGTGGGTCTTATTACCGGTTTTATGAAATGTCAAACTTCAGGTTATGAGTTGTTTGCACATCGTTGCAGAGGGTTTGATTTATAAAATTTGCATATTCAGACTGAATTTATTTAAGAAATGTGCAGTGATACTATCTCTAATTTTATTATTAATTTCTTTGTTATGTACCTAACAAGCTAGTATAATTTTAACTGTTGTTCTTAAAATATAGGAGTCCAAATATGGTATTTTGTCCTAATTCATAATAGACAAAAAAATGGCTAAGTCAAGCACATGTGTAAAAATAAAAATAAATCTGCCAAAATTAAACGGTTTGAGATATTTTGATGAAATAAAAACTGCTAAGTTTCTTTAATCATGTAGATTAAGAAGATGCAATCAGATAATACCTAGTACGTGTTTGAAATTTTCATCTTTGATACCTAGTTAACATTTCTCGAGTGGTTATCAGTTATGAAAGGTTTCTGAAGAAACTAGAAGATACAACAGACTAAATAATATGGTTATAACAAGTAAGATGAAAATATACTCTGAGCAAATCAGTGTCCTCATCTCCAAAGTTCAGACAAAAATTGAAACTGTTAGAAGTTGTATAAATACATTTAAAGTGGAAATGAGTGTAGATTTTTATGTTCAGGTCTTCCATGAACAATAAACAAAACTTTGTTAAATTAATGAGAGAGTATTTTGATTTGAAGAACACTTTGAGATTACAAGTGTTGCACTAATAAACAACACAGGGTATTTGAAGACATTCATTCTTATTTGCATCTCTACAAGTTTATAAACACATTTATTTATTTTTGTAGGTGTGCATTTAAAAAAAAAAAGGTGTGAAATGTAAAAAGAAAGAAAGAAAACTTACAGGTTCCTGATTTTCATCATCCTCATTTTCATCGCTGGATTCATTCCAAAATCCTCGAGAATCCATTATAACTAGACATTTAAGAAATCAGAAAACTTTAGAAATTGGTATAAACAATTATTCAGTAAGAAAAGACAAATTTTACATACAAGTCAGGCAAATCAAATTGTCCCAAAATCTACTACTTGTTAGGATGCAATACTGGATGATGGCATCTGTTGGATGACTTCATGCTACTCAGCTTCTAACATCTGAATGTTTTTAACTCATTATTTAACACTGAAGCTATCATCCATTTAGATAAAATATTAAAAGAGAAACAGACTTAGTGCAGATGATGATGAAATATAGAACTTTATTAATGCAATAATGAATATTAATAACTTCAATAAGAAATTGGAAAATATTAGGGAAATTTGTAAACAGCTCAAACCCAACAGTTATGCTAAACACTGTTCAGTTATTGAAAAAGAGGAAAGAAATTGTTTTGTTTTTAAGCCAGAATGTATAATCAAACTCTGATTAGAAAATATAAAATGTATATTGATTTACATAAACAATAAGAATTATTACTTGCTGTCTAAATATCTTTCTCACAATCTATTTATAAACTGTCCCTGACTTATGATTACTCAACTGACACTATTTCAGTTATGTTTCTTTTTATTAAAATTTTAATTTCCATCAGTAATCGATGAATAAATACTGAATGTTTCATTAAATTCTATTAATTAATAGAATTTTAAAAAGCAAGTTTATTTTGTCACTGAAATTTTCCAACTGATTTTTTAAAACATAGAATTGTCGCTATATAAAGGGAAAAGTTACTTTAAATTAGATTTTTCCCTGATTCTTCAAATGATATAAATTTCATAAAAATTGATTAAATATGTGATTGAATAATTTTGTTGTCGAGGGGTGTCCAATTTTTGTTTAATTTCATAGTCAAGGAAGATGGCCCTACTGAAACGTATGCTTTATATGATAAAAGTAATTACTTTATGAATTGAGCAAATATGGATTAAATTGGACAGAATGTAAGGAACAAATAGGAAAACATTTATATATTTTGCTTTTATTTTAGGTTCATCAGAATATTTTGGGAAATAAGTTATGGAAGAGAATGTTTCGGTATTTTGAATTCTGTGCTGTTTGTTTTCATTGGCCAGATAGATCTCCTGTTTATGTCTTATAGCATTAGTGTGTGTGTATGTGTGTTAATACTGGTGAGCATTTTTTGTGTCTGGTAGCGTATATGTATGTTTAATTCCTGAAGATAATAGTAGGGAAAAATGCTAATGTGTTGCAAATTTCTAATTGGCCTTACGGTTGCTAACAGTATCAGTGTATGTTGACTTTGGATTAAATGTTATTAATTTTGGAGTGAATTTTATTGTAGATGAAAAAATTTAGGTATGAAATGAAGATAGGGATATGACTGGTTGAATTCTATTATTCTTCTGTCAATTTTGATTTTATTGGGACATATTTGGTGTATTGGTGAATAGGTGTCTTAACACATTTTTCAGTTATGATAATTGGTTAATTTCATTTAAATAGTTTTTCTTACAAAAATATTAATAATTTTTTTTTAAATTTGGTAATTTATCATTTATTTTAACCATAAAGAATTAAAATATTCAAGAACAAAAAATTATGTCTATCTCTATACAATTAAAATGCATTCAACTTACAATTTTATTTTCTGTCTCTGAGTTGTATGTCAGGGGCTTTCTGTATATATTTGTCTGCCAAAGATTTACTATGAATTTTTTTTTTTTGGTTGGCTGTTACTGCCTAGGCATGTAAGGCAATTATGGGAGAGTGGTTGGCCAAAGGATTCACTCTTTTCCCTCAACCATTTATACAATCAGAGAAGAGCATAAAAAGTGGGTTTGCACCTTTTCAAGACATTAGTATAAGCAACCGTATCTGAAATTCATAGTCACTTCACCAATTCCATTTTCTATAAAAGTAACTACTGTTGCTCTACAAGTGCTACAGGTACTCTGTAACTCAGAACTATTTACTGCATGGCCAGATCATTGGCAACTAAAATGGTTCCCCTGCCAGGCTTTTTGGGTAAGGAGGGTAGCTAGATATCCAATAGGATTAAAAACAAGACCTGTCAAAGAGTAGATGAACCTTCTTGTAAAGTCAATTGCTATCTAGCACAAAGTGGTACACTGGGCTCTTTAGATAAGTAAGCAGTCAGTAGCGCTATGACACAGCATCACTCAGCACCATTTTGCTGGTTCATCCTGCAACAATCTGGTAACCACCCCACCAGTGTCATCTACCACTTTGATTGCCATCTGCAAACTGGAGGTGGTCTCACAGCAGACCACACAGCTGCTGGAAAGACATCACCCACCAGGATCTCCAGCAGATCAATCTGGCACTCGAGGATATTCTGATGCTCTGCCAAGACCTTGAGGAACAAGGTGACTCTCCTTAAGTCAACACGTTCATGGCATGAGATGCAACAGCATCACTGTGTGAAGGGATTCTTAGACTGAAGTCAACAACCAGAGTGGAGTGTTCTCCTCAATGGAATCAATGGCAAAGGTGAGGGATGGGCTGTGCCAAGTCTACTTGCCCAAGAATCACTACTCTCAAGTTTTCAACCCAGATAGGTGAAAGGAACTGGTCAGACTGTGCAGTGACCCTACAACCACACCCAGTTATGAGACTGAGGCTGATAATCTACAATTATATTGTTCCATACCACACATGTTTACTTTATAAATGCAATGAGTTTTTCCTATTTAAGTAAATGTTTGTTAAACATTATTGTATTAACTTTTTTCATCAATGGACAATTTAAACACACTGCTAGTTTTTAAGATAAATAAACTGATAAACTACAAGGTGTAATATTGTAATCCAGAAACCTGGTAGAAATAACTCATAATTTTAAAAATATCTATGCCAAAGCAAACAATCTTTCGTTTTGTCAGTATAGTGGAAAATTCACCATAAAAAAAACTGCTAATATTTGGGGTTAAAATAGATTTTGAAACTACAACACAGCTTTGATCTTGGTTTGCTTAATACTAACAGAGTACACTACAGTAAAAAAATATTTACATCAACATAGACGTGTAGAGATCATTTGATTCCAATAGCAAATAACATAACCTTGTACAATGACCAGTTTTTTTTTTATTTATTAAGTGCTATTTCTGAAAAAATATAATTTAGGATTCTATAAATAATTTTTCTTAAATTAGTCTTTGAAATTATTTCTTGTAAAAAATCAAGGTTTTAGAATTGGATTGTTCGCTAGCTATTCAATTATGAGACAGTCTGGGCAAGTTATAGCTTTAAATGATTGAAAGGTTATTTGATTTCATTTTTTTTCTGCCAGACAACGAAAAAAACAAAACAAAAACAAAACGTTACAATAATTTATTAAGTTCATAGGACTGAATAACTGGAATGTGACTGGTCACAAAACCGTAAGAAAACGAATTGAAAATACAGCCCCGTCTGTTTTTTAATAGTTTTCTTCAGACTTTTTTTTTTTTTAAATGAAACGAAGTAACCTGAGAGTTTAGAGAGACTGCAGGTAAATTTAGAAAAAAGGTTTATTTTACTTATAATTAAACTAGATGAATGAAATGAAATATCATTTATTTCATTCAACTTCATCTGTACAAATTAAAAAAAGGGTAGAATTTATTGAATAAATTAAAAAAAAGTTTCTAAATTCAAGAATAAGGGACGGAAAACCAAGAACCATCTACAAAGTGTTAAAAATGCTTTTTTGTTTGAGTATATAAAAAAAAATTATCTTATTTCCTTGCTTTCACGAAACGATACAAAAACGGTAAAGTTTTAAAACTAAAAATCTTTTTGAAGACATCAATAAAAGCGCGGGTAAATGTTGCTTTCTTAAAAACAAGTGAAAAACAACAAACTAACGAACCAAAAAAAACATTTTAAAAACAATCAATATAATCGGTAAAAGATTTTATTTATTTATTACTGTATTTTAAACAAATATACTCGAAAGTTGAACTTTATAAAACTGCTTAATATTGAATAGTTTTTTTGTTTTTTTTAAAATTGAGTTTTTAACTTAATGAACCAAATCGGACCAGAGATATTTTCACGCTGTTATTACTTTGAAAATTAATTTTGATTTCCCGAATTTGAACAAATAATTAAGTTAAAAATAAAAAAAAAACAATTTTGGAAAAATAAACAAGCATTAAATAAAAAAATCATTAGTGATTAGGTTTGCTAAAACTAAAAGTATTAAAATTATCTTTTTAAGGTTCATGTAAATATGCAAAAAATGATTTAAAAAGTAAATAAAAACACTAACTCTAAGTCTTCTTATGTAAACAATCCATGTGTTAATATGGCAACGCTTTTAATTTAAAACAATCGCCAACAAACAAGATACATTTTTTATAACAAAGTTTAAATTTATGAAGTACTGGATATTGTTTTTATTTTACTTTTTAAAACTTATTTTAATTTTTTATTTTTCAATTTAAATTTTAACTCATTTATTTCGCTCATCTAAAAATTAAAAAAAAAACTATATAAAAAAAAAAGGTGAAACATGGCTGTTATCGGTTGTTAAATAAACAAAAATAGAACAATATTTTTCAGTTCAAAATACAAGAAATTGTCTTTCTCTGAGGGAGACAGCCGCCATGACAAAGAAAAAGTGAAGAAACGATGACATTGAATGGACTACAACAGGTTTTAAAAAATTATTACTTGTATTTATGACATTACTGTCGTCAAAAAAGTCAGGAAAAGCTCGTTTAAACAAAGTAAAACAATCTAGGGTTACTTGGTGAAATAAAGACAATCACCTTCTTATGACAAAAAATGCAGGGCAAACACGTTGTCTTTGTTGGTGAACTGACTTTAAAACTAAATGTTTAATTTCGTTTCGTTCCGGTCCGGTCCTGTCCTTACCAGATTTTAAGGCGCCTAAACAACCCGACTATTCAGGTGCAGCAGAATTCTAATGACTATACGCAACACTATATAATAATTATTATAAGACTACAGTACACACTATCTATACAGTTGTTGTTGTTGACTGGATTTTTTTAATTTAATTTTTTGAATTTCTGTATATAAAATATTTCTTCTTGGATTATATTTAAACATGTTTGATTTTTGTTTATAAAAAATAATCAATTCATACAAAATCAACTATTTCAACAACGGTATTATAATGACTATTACAACATAACGGTGCTTCCTCAACTTTAGTCCCTTCCATTTTTATTGAAACCGTATTGATAATTACGAGTTTTTTAGCTGATCTTATTCCAACGTCAATTTGTTTTTTTTTGTTTTTTCTACGATTATTGGCAACCCAAATGAGTTATGGGTGGGGGGATTAGCGAAAGATTATTCTACTTCAAACTGGAAAATTTGTCAAAATATTTGAAATTAAATTTTTTTTAAAAATTTAAACAAACATTCATTAAGAAGCAGAAGCTAAAAAATGCCTGGTGTATGTGTGTGTACTACTCTCTGTTGTACACAGTACACCAGACTCCGGGAACTTCCTTAGCTTTAGTTAATTTTCCAGAGTGCACTGAAAATTTGTTTAAATAAAAATTTGTATTATTAATGTTAAAATTCAGAAAATTCATAACTGTTTTTGTTTTTATTCTATTGATCACCCCATACAAAGCCTAAAGAGCCACTCAAGGTAGAGGGATATTGAATGAGGTTGTTTTTGAGGTAAGAGGTGCAGATTATGAGGATATAGATATACGATATATTTTTAAAAAATGAATTCTCCCATCCCCTTGAAAAAAATTAAAAAAAATATTTCTCAGTTTGTTGTTAAGCAGTCTATGTTACCCTGGAATATAAAAATGGATTTTTTTTTTATATTTATGTTATTTAAAGAAATAGAAAAAAAAACTCAAAGAAGAGGAAGTAAATAAAGATGTTTCTGATCTCTTCCATTATCTCTTTTTGTCAAAAGTTGGTTTAAAGAAAATTACAAATTATATCCATTCATTTTGACACATTAGAACATAATTTGCCCAATGTTTAACCTTTGCAGGAGGCACAGTGGAATGATGGATAGCGACTTGGATTGAGGAATTGAAGAGCCAAGTTTGAATTCCAGTTGTATCCATTACATTCACTTATGTGCTAATACCCTTGGGAAAGGTATGAATCCTCTTCTTCTAAGATATTGCTAAATAGCAGGACAGACTGGGTTCTATAGCCTTAGGTGGCAACTGGTCTAGGAGAAGGACAACTCTGAATTCAAAACCGATCCTCCAGGTTGGAGGTTGTGCAGTAAGCTATCAACCTACTCACTTAAAAAAACTACCTTGTTACAGAAATCACAACAATATCTTGCAACCCTATGTTCCTCAAGGAATTTAAAGGCATAATATATATACTAACCTTTACGCCTATAAAAAACAGGACAATTATTACCTTGACACTGTTATTACTATATTCACTTTTGATTCCCTCAGCAATGTTTATTTACAAGATCATAAAAATATGTGAATTAAGTATAATGCAATATTTAATATTCACCTTTTATAAAGATTTATTATTATTTTATTATCATATTTCATACAAGAATTAAGAAATAAAATGTTGCAATTACAATTCACACCTACTCGAAATTTAACCAAACACATACACATCAACATATCTGTATATCTGTGAATATGTTTGCATATGAGATGACAGTTAAAAAAAACACTTTCAGCAAATTATCAGGGCCCATACAAAGTCTTACATGTATCAGATAAATATTTCACAATACAAATGTCACCAAAAAAGTTAACAGACTAAAACCAGCTTTCTTAGAAAGACAAAATCAAACACATTCTCCTGATGTACAAGAAACACCACAATCTAATGACACATCACAATCTGAAAATACACCAACATTTCAAACCAGATCAAGAAGAAAAGTTACTTTTGCCAAAAATTTCAAAGCATATTTATTACTGATTAATTGATACAGCTTTTGCCTAATCAATTTTCTAGGAGGAGGGGCCTTGTCGTGTCTCCTACTTTTTGTACACAAGATTTATTATTCACCATTTTATAAAGAAATAAATTTGAAAAGAAATTTTATTCAAGAATTTATCAAAAATTACAAAATTATCAAAATATGTAAGAGAAAGAGATGCTCTCAACCTATTTTAATTATGTGGGGAGAGGAAATGAAAAAATGCCCAGAAAATGCATTTTGTCATGCTTCCTAAATTTTCTACACAAACCAGAACAATTTTTTCAAATTTTATAATTGGAGTTGCTCGTCATTATGTGTTTATTTAAATTTTCTTGTTCACAGACATTTTTATAACTTTATAAATAAAAATATTTCTTTTCATATTTATTTCTTCAGAAAATAGTAAATAATAAATTTTCACATATTTTTATAATCTTTTAAATATAAAATTATTCTTGTAAATAAACAATCGAATAAATAGTGTTTAATATCTTTGTTGTCAATTCTCAAGAATAAAAAAATGTAAAAACTCACTTTCCTATGTTTTGTTAAAATTCCAAACATCCAATCATCACTTTTTAAAATAATAAACAGCAAAGAATGACCTTCATGCCTGTAAAAAACAAAGAGTCAAAAGGACATTTTTTTCTATTACACTGCTCTTAATTTAACTACCTTTACTTTTCAGCAATGTTTATTGTTTTAAAAAGTGATGATTGTAATAAGACCTCAACATATAAAAGTGAATTTATACATTCTCTTTGTTCTTGGAAATTGACAACAAAAATAATAAACACTACTAGATTGTTTGTCTATATTTCTAAGATGAGGTATTATGTACATTATTTATATTATTTGGACTATTGTCCTCATCTTTGTCGCCATATTTATTACAACATTTCGACCCTTGTACGCTCTGGCCTTCTTCAGGTGGTTGGAATGTCGAACTGAACCCTTTATTTCACTCACTGGGTTAGACTGTTCTAGTTCCACGTGCCATGTTTAATGGATGTCAGTTATGATTTATCTCCTGTTAATTTCCCTCTGAAAGTTCTCCACTGTCTACCACTCGTCCCTTCAGCCACTCAACCTCCGGCGTCTTCCTCTTTGGGTTGAGGCACCCACTCGGTCTGAACTGAACTCAGGGGTAACTGGCTGCACGCTCCCTGAGTACCCGTAGATTGTTCAACCAGTCACTGGCCATGTTCCGCCTGCTGCCCACGTTGTGTTAGTTTTTAGATCCAGTAAGCAGGGTGTTGTCCATACGTTCACGGTTGATTGGGGATGTAGGCACGGCTGTGAGGGTGGGCGGCAGGAAAATTAGAATGTGGCAAACAAGGAAATAATATCTGCAGAAGCCGAACAACAATGGGTAAAATATTGATGTCTTTTATATAAGAAAACAACAACAGTAGAAAGAGTTTACAGCAAGGATAAAAAAGCAATTAACATAAGAACAGAGGACCACTCCTCTACCAATTATACCAACAGAGAGAGGTGTGTGCGATTAACTCATTCCAAATCAACTTGGGAGGATATGTGACTCATAATTCCAGCCCTATGTGGAAGTGTAGCTTTTCAGTTGGTTGTCGTAAGTGACAAATGTTATGTTTCAGCGGCTTTTCAATGCAACTGCTACAATGACAATGATATTTCTTGAAGTCCTTATCTCTGACACGCCACTGGACCAACTCACTGCAACGACAGTCTCTCTCTCTCAATGTCACTCTCGTCTAACACCCAAGTCAGCAAAACTCAGCAAAACTCACGTTTATATAGCAAACCGAAGGTTATAAGCCAGGTTGTTCATGCGCTTAACACGAGTGTCACCATAAGCAAAGTTTAAATTCAGATCCATTTCAAATCTCTTAGTGGATAAAATTAGATCAGATTTCGCTAGCGGTAAACATACACTAATCTTACCTGTGTGTATGTGTGTGTATGTACTGATTCCTTGTGGTGGGATGGTGTGTATGTGCATATGTGTGTGTATGCGTGTATATGTACAAATGAGTTTACTAATTCCTCGTAGTAAGACAGTATATGTATGGAGGGGGAATATACGCACGCATATATACACGCATGCTGACAGAAACACACGAAAATGGAAACAGATCCAAGAACACATAGGGGTCAGTAAAACATTAAAAGATAAAATGTCGATAAGTAATTCATCATTTTGCTTGGACCAACCTTAATTGTTTTATGGCCCTTTGCGCAGAACTCTCCATTGCCAATTCAAGAAAGAAATTTGGATTACTAACACGAAAACAGAAAATGTCTCATATCGAGAATTTTTAACACTGAAAAACATAAGGAAAAAATTAATTATTTTTAATATGTGGAAATCTCCGCTTTTACCTTAAGATGGTCACAAGTCCAGAAACACGTGTAGTAAAATTATGGAAAACAAAGCATAATATTTTATTCTAAATAAATCCACATTACAACCAAAAACATTTGCATCACCTCTCTTCTCTTCTTTTTAATATATATATATATATATATATATATATATATATATATGCAGTCGACAAAATCAAAAGCAAACAACATGCATGCACAAAATTAAAAAAATAAAATGGCGACAATTTATCCATCGCCCCCTCTCTCACACACACACACACAGACATATGATAACTGCCACTTCTTTACAAAAGAAGGCCATCTCTACAACATTGAGTGGAGTGGAAATGTTGTAGAGATGACTTTTCAAACCAGCCTCAATCCTGCATACCTTTTTACATATGAGACACACAAAAGACTTTTGGATTCTTTTGAAAGTGACTTTCTCCTCGTGTACTGCTTCAGCCTGGTGGCAGACCTGCAAATTTTATCGAGAAACTGAGTACTCTGCAGGTCTGTTAGGAAGGGCATCAATATAGTTGGCATTAAACTGCTTATTTGCATGTGATCTTAGATAACTAGTAAATCTGGCACAAGATAAAACAACCTTCCCGCATATGTTATATACAAGTTCATACTGAATATCTTCTGTGATCGTGTTTACACTACCTTTCCTAAGAGCTCTACAACTTCAAATGCTTAATCTTTTTGACCTGAAAGTGATTGCAATTATCAACAACTAGCTTTCTCAAATGAAACCTATTCTCTGCATCTTTTTCCCAGTCTTTGACACTAATTTCAAGATTTTTCAGGTTGCCTTTCATATCTCTCTCTCTCTATGTATATATATATATATATATATATATATATATAGATAGATAATATTAGTGGTCAATATACACACACAGACACTCATATATATATACACACACACACATATAAACAATATATATATATATATATATATATATATATATATAAGTAAATTCCCAAGGGGATAGTTTCTGATTTCTTTTTGAAATTGTAGATCTGATGAATTGGATCGTGATTACGATTCCAATGTAATAAATAATAACCATGGAATATTAGTATTTGAGCCTTTTATATTATATATATATATATATATATATATATATATATATATATAGTCATCCATTGACAGACTGTTTCACTGTATCACAGCTCCTCAGTGTGGTTAGATGTCTGATTGCTTCAGGCTGGGATCGAGACCTGACTGATTTGACATCAGTCAGATCTCTTACCTCTAGATCATCATTGCATGGCAGAGAAGGAATGGAATTTTATCTTTTAAGAAATATGTCAGTGGCTCATAGAACTCAATTCAATTTTACTTGACAAGAAATGCTTAAAAGCAGTAGGAGTTGCTGTATCCACTTTCATATATATATATATATATATATATATATATATATATGAAAGTGGATACAGCAACTCCTACTGCTTTTAATATATATATATATATATGGATACTGAGGTCAACATCAACTGATGACAGTCTCTTTCATATCTGTCTATATCTCTGAGATGATTTATTATGATTACTTGCATTATTTACATTATTTGGACTGTTATCCTCATCTTCATTGCCATATTCCCAACGTTTTGGCTGTTGTACACTCTGGCCTTCTTCAGGTGATTAGAATTTTGAACCAAACTCTTTATTTCGTCCACTGGAGTAGATTGTTCTAATTCCACGTACCATGCTTCTTTTGGATGTCTCAGTTATTTCCCTTTAACTCCCCAAATCTTAAACCAAATAATGCAAATAATGTAAGTAGTCTCTTTCATGTATCAATGCAATCTTCAGTCCATGTGTGATGTGTTTTCGCTCAACTATTTTAATATGTTGATCAATGGTGGTTTATGGGTAATAAGGTTTTTATATTATCCCAATGGTTATTGGGTGAACAGTAACGGTTATGTTTCATATTTTTCTAGAGCCTATTGAGTAAAAATAATTGTGGATCCGAATGCAGTTATTTGTAGCTATTTTAATATATAAATACTTTCATGGAAATTATCCTGATGAGCTTTCCTCATAGATACCTAAAAACAGTACTAGATTGGCAGATAGGTCTCATCATTTTATTGTTGAAATTCTTAAAAATATAATCAAGTATAAAACTGATGTATTGATTTCTGTTCCTTTTAAGTGGTGGCTATTTATAATCTCTATACTAATATTTAAATTAACACAGGTTTGTTATAATTTAAAGCAATGTAAGTGATGATTGCTCAAAAGAGTTTAATACAAGTTTTACAGAATTGGAAAATGTTTATATTTAAAGAAATATAACTTGCAAAACAAATTCATATATTATTAAATTATGATTTTCTACTTTTTATAATATTTTTAAAAAAAATGAGAACTAAAATTTATAATTCATGAAAATAGATGAAAATTATTCTTGTACATAGAATACAAGAATATAAGAAAGCATTTGTTAAAAACTTAGCTTTTTTCAATGAGCCTGGTGTATAAGTTCTGGGAACTAAGGAAACAGAATCACTATTTCAGCCATTGTTCAGACATGGAAGTACTGTGTCAGCCATATTGTTATGTGTGAATAAAAATCAAAAGTATCATTCCTGCTGGCAGAGAAGTAACCAGACTAAACTGTGTTGTTGTTCTTACAGACCCCTTACAAATTGTGACAGTATGTTTGGAAAGTTTCCACCCTTTTGACGTCAACATAAAAATAACCTATCCTAAATAGTGGTGCCTTAGTCCTTTCAAACAACTCCTCTTTAGAGATGACATACATATCCCAGCATCCTTTTCACTTTGTCTGCAAAATCCTCTTTCAGGATCAGCATCAACTGTTTTGTTCTTCTGAATTCTGTTCATTGTGTTTCAATGGGAACTTTAGCTTTGGAAAAAATCCAGAGGTTTCATGAAGATAAATCCGGACTGTAGGGTGGATGACAGATCTGGATGATGCAATGGTTTACTAAAACATCTTTGTATAAGACATGAAGAATTTACTCAATAAGTGTGAATAAGATTATCACACAGTTATACAATATCACCCAATGGCATTTCACTGCTGATTGAGTAATATCACATTGCATTAACATATTTATGAGGTCATTCTCTTTAAGAATTGCCTTATTATGGATTTGTTGTTTCTTATTATTAACAGGATAGAAAACTTTTTTCATTGTTTTCTTTTACAAATGAAATAGCTTATTCTTTCTTTGTTTATATCAAAAGGAGAAATTTCATCAATTGGTTTGCTCTATATTGTACATATACTTTACTAAATTTAACATACTTCTTTTTTAAAGTAATTGACTAAAAGATTAAATTTATTGGAATGGCTGCTGGAGAATAAATTCTACTTTACTCTCCCAATATAAGCATTACCATACCCACAATATAGTAATACTTTGTTCAAAGGTAAAAAGAGACAAAGATATATATGCATATTTGAAAAAGACAAAAAAACACTTTATATGCATACTAGCAGTAGAGCCCGGAGTTGCCCGGGGATGTAACAGTTAGAGATACATCAAGTATCGACCATCATAAAGACTGAAAAATAAAATTGACAAAGATTATTGTTTAAGGTTGACGGACACGCATGTCTTAATTAGTTTTTTTTTTTTACGAATTGGTCAAACCCAAACTCAAACAAAAACATTGTTTTCAATCGTTATGAGTCTACCGATTGAATAGAATTTTATTATAAACAATTGGAATAATGGAATTTTTAAATTTTTCTGAATGTAAAAATAAAGAAAAAAGTGTGCAAGACAATAAGAAACACTACCTGCCAAAAAAAAAGTGAAGTTTTGTTGAAATCAGTTGAAAAGTGTAGGAAATCCGATCTCACACACAAACAAACAACCTTAGTTTTATAAGTATAAATCGATATGAGTTGTCTCCCTTTCATTCTTGTGATGTCTCTTAATCGTGTTTTCAAATTGATTTCGTGCAAAAACAATTGTGTTTTTCCAATTTTTGGCATTGTAAGAACCACCGCAAGGTAATTTTATGTAGTCCTGTAAAGTTTTGTTGAAATCGGTTGAAAAATGTACGAAATCTGATCCAATATATAAACGTACAGACACACACACACACAATCTGCGTTTTATAATAAGTAAGATTTAGAGAACTTGAACATGACAAGAGTTTGTTCAAGCATTCAAAGCAATCTACATCAGCAAATATGAAAATGAGAAATGAATTAAGGTGTGTTGATTTGGTCATCATTGTGTCAGTAATTTAGCTTCAGCCATAAAAGGCAAGAGAAAATGAAAGGCAACTTAACTTTTGTACTTCTAGCCAGATTGTCATGTAACACATTTTTTATCCCTTGACATGTGCATAAATTATAGCTGAGGTGAAGGCAAGAAACCATGTTTTGTAACCTTACAAAGTGATAAATTCTAAGTGCAGCAGTGTAAACAGGTTCTAAAGTTAGAGGGAATGAGGATATATGTACCAAATTTAAAATAATTCATTATACATATTTATTCTGTATTTAAAATAAAATTCTTTTTAAAAGTAATTACATAATTGTTATTTAATACTTATGATCAAAAAACAAATGAAAAATTCATTATTAGTTGAGGCTTTTCTAACCTTTAACACTTATGATTTCATGAACATTTGACAACAAAATGAGAGGTATTAATAAAAAAATGAGAGGTATTAATAAAAATGTCCAATGCTTTTAACATGTCAATTTTATCATAAGAAGCTTAGTGGTATTAGTAAAACATATTCAGATTACTTTAAATGTTATTCTGTTGTTAATAGATTTAATGTACATAATGATGTTAATTTTCCTTCATTTGTGAATGAATTAAAAAAATATTCAAATGATACATCATGGAAACAAGTGGGAAGTACAAGTGGTGTCATGCCTTCAATTCATTGCTTCCAAAAATTGAATGAAAAACATTTACATATTTGTATTTATCATGCCTTTATACTCATTCTAACAAATTCAAATTTACCCTCAATCTTTTCCCCATTTTTGTGAGTTTCCACTAAACTGCATTTGACTGATTAAATCCCACAGATGCAGATGAAAGCATACATTGTGACAAAAACGTATTTTTTTTAAAGTTTTTTTTTAGCCATCAAGAATATAAACAATTTCCTAATTTTCAGGATCTAGCTGAGTCCATCAGATCACATAAAAAAGCAAAAATAGTTGTATGTTCATCTTGTCTGGTTTTCACATGTCCGCACATTGAGAGTGCTTCTGTCAACTGAGAAAAACCCTGGTGTTATATAGCTCTCTCCCAGTCCCAGACCCACACTAACTATTGGCCAATACCTGTCCAGTATCGTTCATATGCAAATAGTCTGCACCACCGACTCTAAGTAGAAGGTCTTCTCTCAACAGCCATTTTGGAAGGGGACACAACTCCTGGTGATTACAGCACCATATACAACCAACTCGGGCTGGCATGATTCTCGGTTACAAGTTCCATAAAGGCAATAGAAAAAAAATAATTACATTAATAGATTCAGAACAAAAATCCAGGATCCTATAAACTGCAGGCTGTTAATAGTTACTGAAATTGATGCATTTGGTAACATATCATCAATTTAGACATGTGACTGAATGAGATATTCACATAAGCAAATGTAATGACAAGAATATTAGACACAATTATAACTTATCACTCTGCATGGCTACTTGATCCCTTCTCAGTAGGGGATGATTTACTGCATAGGAGCTCAGAATCAGAAATCAAAACACTAAGTTTGAATTCCAGTTGGGTTTGTTACCTTCACTTATATACAAATATACTTGGAAAAGGTACGAAGCCAATTATTCCCCCCAGCTATAGGTTAAATAGTAGGAATTGTACCTGGAAAAATCATTGTTATTCTAAAAAAATTCTTAATGCAATATTCACCCACGACGACAACAAGAATTATTTATACAATCGAAAATATGTTTTGACTCTTAATAACCTACAAAGGATTGATAAGCTGTAAAAAGCAAATCAAATTAAATCAAACCCTCATTAACAACCGGACATAATTCACAGTAAGAAGAGTTTGTAGCTACTACAAATGAACAGGACTTAGCACTGCCTAACCAAAAGACAAAAATATTGTAACAAATATTACAAAACCATTCCAACACACGAACCATTTTCAACATTTAGCAAAACATAGAAAGAATTGAATGGCCAATATATTCTACTTGAAGATGATTGCATCCCAATAAATATGAGATAGCAAAATCTAAATTTGATTACATTCTACAACTATGGATATTCTGACCAGCAGAAAGCTCTTGATAATCTCCCTTACACATGTTATCTAAGTAAGAATCAGATGCATGGTGTCCATGTGGACACTTTTATAGATTAAATGTATCTACTATCACTAACAAATACCCCATACCAGACTTTCAAAATTTTGCTAACAGTTTGCAAGGAGCAAAAATATTCTCCAAGTTGAATCTCACAAAGACCTATTACCAAATAACTATTCCAGAGGAAAACATACATAAAACGGCAATACTTACCTCATTTGATTTGTATTAATTCACAAGGATGCTGTTGGGCTAAGCAAAATTGCACAAATATTTCAAAGCCAAAATGATGAGAGTCTTTCTGAGTTTCACTTTACATTCGCTTTTACACCAACAAAATATATTAATAGCAATTAAAAACCCAGAAGAACACTACGTATTTACTCTGTCTCCCCAGTAAGATGAGTTCTGACACAAGGTCAGTTTTTAAGGTAAGGACCTGAGCAGGTACACCCGGGCTAGACACAAAAATTGCCTGCAGCCCCCACAACCATTGGTTGCGCTGGCCTTGGTGCAAGCACCAATCCCTCTCTCACTACAAATATCTGAAACAAGTCTTTGAGTGACTATCTTATTTTGGCTTAAAGATAAATGTGAAGAAATGCACATTTGGAACTGAGTTAAAACTTCTTAGAGCACAAAACAATGTCAAAGTTATTTAGAACAACTGGCAGTTTAATCAACTATTACTGATGATTCATACAACAGTGTTCTATATTGTTCTATATTATTACCTCCCATGTATTTACTAAGAAATAGACCCAAGAATGTAAAAAACACTTTGCAAGAACAAGCACTAAATCTTCTTATAGAAACTTGTTGGCTATTGTGGCATGTGAAGGCATCCTTACTTTACTTGATTCAGCAGCAACGGAAATATTCAGCAGGGTAAAATCGGAAATCCCAGAGGTCATTAAAACCTTGACCAAGTCCTATTCGGTTTCTTTCCATTTTTAGTGGCCTCTACATTCAAAGCCTACTCTTTCCCATTTTTCATTTTCAGCAGCCTCTACCTTCAAGGCCGACTCTTTCCCACTTTTCATTTTCAATGGTCTTTACTTTCAAGGCCAGACCAAAGGGCTACACACAACTGAGACACCTACCAAAGGAAAACTACACACAACCCTTGCTGTAGAAGACGGGCTTGTCCTAGCAGTTTCACATTCAGATTTCTTGTTCTTCCTGTGGAATCTAGTGGAGAAATCTCTCTCGACAAAACAACTACTCAAGAACTTTGTTAACTGGGAAACCCTACTTTTTAACTTGTGAAATACTACTATGTTGTACTCTCTTTCAACCAGAAATAAAAGTTATTTCAAGCCCTGGATTTTGTTCATTCCACTCACATTGCCGAGCACAAACACATGTGCAACTGGGAAAAATTTTTCACATTCCAACAATGGTAAATTGGCTCCGTCCAACTTCAAAAAGTTATATCAAAGATCATAACAATGGTAAATTCACACTGAAAACAGATGTTACCTAAAATGTAACAGGATCAGTCATCCACTAGATTATCAACCAAAAATCAAGAACAATTTCTTTTTTGTTTAGTTAAGTTGAATGAAGCTTAGTCCTTTGAGCCCTGACCACTGCTTTACCAGTGGTAGAGAAAAATGACGTAATGCCCAGCCACCAGTTGAACAGTAGTAGAAAAAAATGACTTAATGCTCAGTCACTGGTTGAATGGTGGGTAAACACTTGGAACTATTTTTATAACTACCATGAAAAATTATATACAAATTATTTGCAAATTTTGACTCAGGAGCTCAGGCAGAAGGGCTAGAATTGTTTATGAATGCAGGGCTCAAAGGGTTAAGAGAAATATAGAACTTTCTTGAGGGAATTACTGGCAGTTTATCTGTCAATAAGATACTTTAGAAACATTCTAGAAGGACATAAATTTAAAGTGTACACAGATTATAAAGAATTAATGTATGTTTTTGCAGTGGGTCTTGATAAAAACCAAATAAAATAAAATATATAAGCAAATAAATAAATAAAAGTGATTTAAATTAAAATAAGGAATTTGTGCTTTCCTTTAAAATACTTATCTCTTTATTTCTCACTCTCTCTTACTCTCTCTTTAAAATTCTCTTCTATAATTCTCTCAACTAATAAGAAGGCAACCCTCTAATAAAAAGAGGAGGAAGAAAAACTGAACCCAGCTGAAAAACACCATAAGTTTGCAGGAACAGAGCCTACCAATTTATGACTGAAAACTAACAAAAATCAGGGATTTCCATATATAGCTTCTATTATAAGAAAAAATAAAAAAAAGAAAGGAATGCTGGAAAATAAAATAATTTTGGCCAATCAAAAAAAAAACAATGCGAAGAGACTTTTGATGTTAGCTGAAACCAAAGTTCTTGCCAGAAACTTGGTGCCTGGTCAAAAGGATATAAACTGACACCACTTCTGAAGAGAAGGGATGGCAAGAGTGATGAACAGAGATGCTATTATGGAGAAACCAGCCATGCATGACACATGAAGAAGTAATTAAGAGGTTATCTGCTAATGATATTTCTGCTCTGCTTATGGCTGAGAAAAACAGAGTAGATTGATACTGACCTATTTCTAAGACGACTATGACTACCATCACATGCTGACTTCCAAACTCTCGAAAATTGGTTCAAAATGGACATTTCTTCAGACTGCTACCAATATCCGCCTTATAAACAAACATATTTTGTGATGCCAAATATCAAAGGACTCATTTATCAAATAAATAAAAATATATTATATACCCTTCACTACAGTTTGTTTTATTTTCAAAGTTCCAAATGGCACCAAGAATACCCTCACACAACTATCTATCTATTTTATTTATTAAAACCCAAAAATATACACCATGTGAAATTCAGCATTTGGATTACATTTCCCAGTACATTTCAGATTTACACTTTATATCAAATGGAGAAAACATCACAGCTGATACAGTATTATGAACATCAATTTTACTATTACACTTAACTACACTAGAAATAGCTGAAGAACAAAGAAAAAATGATACACTGCAACAAATAGAAAAAGGACATCTTTTTTTATGTGGTATGTCACTTCAGGATATGAGCCATCTCCTGTCTTTTGTTGCTTGAGGTAACTTTTGACCCATTAACCTGAAAAGGTAGGGAAAAAATGAATAGTACAGGAACAGATGGAGAATCTATAAAGGAGGTATATAGCAGTAATTATAAATACCTGGGAGTTCTACAGATGAACAAGACTCAATAACAATATGAAATCACAGATACAAGAGATGAGTATATTTGGCATGTAGATCAAGGTTGAATGGTGTATTAAAAATCCATGAAATTGCAGGATGGTGATTTGAAGGGACTGCTAATTAGATAATAATTATTAAAATTCTCAGGAGAGTAGGTCGAATAGCTGAGAAGAAAATTAAAAACAAAACATGTTAAAATTTATGTTTTCAAATAGTAAAAATAAAATTAAGAACCATTCCATGGAGAATTGAACCCAGATTTAACTAAATAAGATTCAGTAAAATTGAGCAAATCCAAGATTTTCAACCTAATCCACTTCCTGCTGATAAGAAAAAAACATGAATAAGTGAATGTAATGGATTCAAACAGAATTCGAACTCAGCTCTCCATCCGAGCCACTATCCATTACTCCACCCTGTCTCCTGTAAAGGTTAAACATTAGGCAAATTATGTTGTAATGTGTCAAAATGAATGGCTATAATTTGTAATTTTCTTTAAACCAGGAAAGCTGCATTCACCTGATACAAAGGAAGTACAGATAATGTTATGACAAAGTGACCCTCAAAAAAACACAAGACTCTAGATCTAATGATGTTCCCCAAACACTAATTCCGAAAAGGGTTGACACGAAGGCAGATCCCAATGCATTTCACGGATTTCATTATGCAATAATCCCCTTTGCCCACACACATACATCCTCATATACACACAATATATATATGAATCACAATGAGATCTGGGTAAGTGGTTATACTGCTTAATCAAGATCTCTTTCTGATTCACAAATACATTTCACCAGACATGTCAGCTGTTATGCGAGCACTAAGAAAGTGAAACACAAAATAAAAAGTTGTCTTCCATGCAGAGGCTCTGAGTGTCACATCTGGTTCACAAAACAAATCCCTGCAAAAATGAAAAAAGCATTCCTGCCCCACCAAAAAAGGCTGTTCCTGGGAGCCTGCAGATGTAAAATAATTATAAAGGTCACAAGAAAATAAAATTTTGGCATTAAATGACCCATAAAGAATTGATATGCCATTAAACAAACAGACCAAACCAAACTTACCCAAGCCTAAGAGGCCACAATGTTTCACCTGCCAGGTCAGAGCCACTAATTACAAGTTAGTCAGAACACATGCATGGTTTTTGCTCTTTTAAACTATTGCTAATTTGCATGCATGGTCAAAAACCTGAATGTGAGCTGCACAGACAAACAAGAGAATGACTCCAGGACTTGTTCAAGACCAGGTTTTTTGTGACTACCTACCAAATTACCTCAGTTCTCAGGTAAAAACTTGTCAAAGGATTGCATCAAACAGCAAATTAGGAAAACGGGAAATAATATTAGGACAAAAGAAGTAAATCTAAGGATCTTATAATTGCAATTGGAAAAAAGTTTCTTAAAAATGTTGTTATACTTCAGAGCCATAGCAACCAGGGGGCTTGGGGGCTTTGGCTCCTACCAAATTTTTACCAATTTTTACAGGGTTTTATTTTAGCAAAATACAATAAAGAAATATAAGGAAGAAAAACTTATTAAAGCAAGAAAGTATATAACTTTCATAAAACCCTGATGAAAAAATTCTTCTTTAAAGTTGTACGATGATGATAATTTCCCTTTATCATGGGGATAGAATTTCATTTTAAATTGGAAATGTGATTAGTTCAATAAAATAAAAAAATAAAAATAAAAATGTACAAATAAAAAAGAATTCAATTTAAAACAAAGCAATTGCTTTCTGTTGCAAAAATTGGTTGGAAGTACACACAGAAAAAGAAAGGTAAAACGAGTCCAGTAGGTTCACTCGCCAAAACAACTCCACACTTCTTACCTCAAACTCCAATATGACACTCACCGTCCTGAAGGACAATCTCAACATCTGTTAAATGAGAGTACCATTTTTTTATACACCTGACCCAGCCAACATGCAGCAAAAGAGCGCCCAGAATCAGCCGATAAAAATGGCTACAAGCGACAACACCACCATTAGCACAAAGAGCTGTCAGATTCACCGTCTGTCCAAAGCCTGTTGATTTGCCGTCTTCACACTCCCTTGCAAAACATACACACAGCTCTGGCCCTTTTGGGTTGCCGAAATTAGTCACTGCTACACTTTTCTTTAAAATTTTTATCTCTGGAAATTTTAAATGTTCTTGCTGCTAACCATGTTGGCAGCCTTTGATAACTTATGGCTAAATTCTAAATTTTTGACAACCCACCGCCAAACATTTGTCTCTGCTATGGCCATGTAGCCCTGCATTTGGGTATGATCAAAGTAAAAGAGAAAATCATTAAAAAAAACCTTGGTCACCCCTGTTTACACAAGATAAAAAAAATTACAATTAATAGAACTGTTCATCTACTCAGGAGTGCATTATTACAATAAAGAAAGTAAAAACAATGTACATGGTGTTCCAAAAGTCACACAACAATTGGCAGAAAATGTACACTTGTGAAATAGCAATCAGGGAAAATTTGCATGATATCATCTTTCATAATTCGACCAATAAAATTTCTTAATAATATATTGTCACATACAGTAACTTTTTTACTTGGTAAATAAATATAAAATTTACAAAGTTATCAGTGGTAATGTGTCTTTTGGAACACTCTGTACACAGTAAGTATTTCTTAACATCAGAAATTGTGCAAACAGAACAAAGATATTTATTACCTTCCTTTTTGGAATAATGAGTTCATAAGGGACTCTATTTGTGGAAGATTGAGAGGGTGTAAATTTGGCCTTGTAAAAATATTCAACTCATTCACAAAGAAAAAGAAAGGAAAAGAAAAAAGGAGATAAAGTGTAAATACAAAATTTTGATATTTCATTAAGTGTTGAAGTGTTTTGTAAAAATTGTTTCATTTTTTTGTTGTTGTCCAGTTTCTTCTTATGAAGAGAGTTTTTTGTACAACAGGAAGTACACTGTTATCTACTGTCTTCCTGGTTACTCTTCTATTGTTCCTGCTCTTTCATCATGTTTTCTGTTTTCTAACTCTTTCACACCCAGTAACCCTTTGTGTCTTAGTGGCTTTACTGCCTTGCATGGGGTGAATATAATTAAGAAAGAAAGACTAAGCATGGGAAGAGTTTTTAATGACTCCTTTTTCTACTTCAACTTTGACTGTTTCCCTGCCTGTTACTCAGACTAACGACTTGATACATTGTTTTTTTTTATTTATACCAGGTGCACAAATGTAGTAGTAGACCCATGAATACAAGCAAATATTTCACAGAGATAGGCTTGGGTGAATTTGAATGGATATTACTTGAAGAATATAAGATTCTAATGACTATATAAGTGTAAAAGCTGAAACTTTGCAGATTAATAATTTGCAATATGTTTTAAATGCTGTGTAGTTTTTATCTTTCTCCATAAATTATAAGTTAATTCAATTTTAAGTTGGTATCCAGTCAGTAGTGACCTCATTAATAATTTTTATTAAAACTAAAAGGTTTTATTTCGTTTGAAATAATTTGAATCTAATTCGTTTGTTTTACTGAATCTTAATGCATATAGATTTTTAAAGTTTTTCTTTACAAGCATTATATACTAAAAAGAAAGACAATGTATTTCTTCATTTAAATATTTGCTATGTTTTTGAGTTTCTAACTGCACTCAGATCTTTTCCTTATTTTCTCTATTTTCCTGGGCAAAGTTAAAAGGATTTTTTCCTTGGGAGGGAATAGGAAAAGAGAGAATGTTACCTTTCTCATCCTGATTATAGAAAAAGTTGCATACAAAAACAAACAACTCTAAACTACTATGTGAAATTTGAAGGGAACTAATATTTATTACCATAGACATTAGAACAACATAAAAAAAATACAATTTTTACAAAAATCTTGCACAAAAATTTCCTTTTTTTGTGCACCTTTTTTGTAACAAGGCAAGATACCAGATTAAAATATAAAGGCTCTTAAAAAGATTTACAATACAATTTTCAAATAATGGGAAAAACCTTGATAATATAATACAAAAACTTTATAGCTATTTAAAAAAGGTGTACCCAACTAATAGAAAGATGAGAAAACAAAAAGGGGTTCTGGTAAATCCACTTGTATCACTGGGAGTTTTAACAATTTTTTTCTTCTTTACATTCACAGGTTTCACCCCCCCCCCCCGTTTGCTTCTGTGAAAAACAGCCCAGCTCATACACAGGTGACAGCCAAAAATAACTTTTCCTTCTGGAATCTTATTTTTCTGCCTTCAGGATGAAGTTTTCATGTCTTTTGATTTTCTCAAAATTTTCAATCTTTTTGGTTAAAAATTATTACTACCTTCTGGATGAAAATTATATTACCTTCTGAATTATCCGCTCACCCGTCTTAGATCTTAACTTTCACGTGGACAGTTAAGCTTGACCAAATTATTTTTGGTAGTTCTTTTAGAGCCAGTTCAAAATTTAGTAACTTTTAATTTAACACCTCAACAAATTTAATTTTTTATAAACTGTCTGGCTTTCTTTTAAATACACTTCTCCCAAAAGTAAAAGTGTAAAGAAAGACAAACCTAGACTATATAATTATCTATCCTTCTTATACATCATTATTTTTATTTATTTTATATTACTAAATTTTTTTTATAAAGTGAGAGAAAAGAAAGTTCAATTCTTTTTATTGCAAAACTTCTTCCATCAACAGTGTACTGTACACTCTCAAGGTTGCAGAGAAGCAATCGTTTGGGGGAAAAGATTGTAATGAAATACTGAGAGAGTAAGTAATTGTAAAAAGTTGAAAGTATGGGACAATAAAAATTGTCTAAGACGGAGAATTATTGTAAATGAATAAAATATTTTTTTCATACAAAATTCAATGTAAATAAACATTTTTGTAATTTTGATTTACTTTTTTCTGATGTGAACAAATAAAACTTTCTTAATTTTTCAACAAATATAAATGAACATTTTTCTATTATAAAATAAATGATGACGACGATGATGATGATAATAATGATGCTAAACCGAATTTAGGAAAATTAGGTAACGGGAAATTCGGTCATTTTGACAAGGTAGAAAAATTCGGTAACTTTAGTTTAAACTATGAAATAAAAGTCGATTGAAAATTGATTTTAGGGCCGTTCTGGAATGAGGATTTGGATTTGGAGCTAACCCCACTCCCCTATATTTTTAAATAATTAATTGTGGGGTACAGATAATTAAAAAACTTCACTACAACAATACCAGGGTCGTACTTTACAGAAGAGGGCTTAAGGAGGTAGGCGTCCTTCCCCAGTATTTTTTTTAAAAAGTGGGGGTCTAAAACCCCACTACAACAATACTAGGGCAGTACTTTCTGGAAGGGGCTAGAGCCCCTCACTCTATATACGTCTAAAAATAAGTAAAACATCGAGGGTTCCAGTCCAGAGTAATCCCCACTGCAACAATTCCAGGGCCGTTTATTTCTCCAATATTTTTAAATAAATACTTTTTATTTAATTACTTACTACTCTGTTGTTTTCAAACAAATAAAATCGATTTTCATTTATCAAAGTTCAAAAGACTAAGTCACTAAGTTCTTATCTTCTTTTCAAATTATAAAAAAGTCGTAAAAATTCAGTTTTAACCTTTTTTACTAAGTTCTTTTTAAAGAAGCAAAAAGATAGTCTCATTTCTATTTCAAAAATATAGCGGAGTGGTCTTAGCTCCCAAATCCTCATTCGAGAAAGACCCTTTAAATCAATTTTCAATCGACTTTTAGTTTTAATTCATAGTTACCGAATTTTCCTCCCTTGTCAAAATTACCGAATTTTCCGGGCACCAGTAACTTAACCAGACATCATTATCATCAGCAACAGCCAAAACAACAGCATTATTTGCTGTTGTTGTTGTTAAAGTTTGATACTCATTTCAGCGATACTTGCATTCAATGAAATAGTTGTTTTCTTTTTAATTTTATTATGTCGATAATAATTTTCAAAAATTCTCGTGTATTCATTTTTTTCTTTCTCCCTGGGTAGGGTAGGTTTTCTACTTTTTAAACTCTTCCTTGCTTGTTTGCTACTTCCACTACAACTGTTATTGCTAAATATTTTCTTTAAATACGCAATAAATACACCGCAATAATCATCTTGCAAAGGATTTAATAAAAGTGAGAAGACACTGAGCTAATATAATTTTAGAAGTTTTTTTTTAAGGAAAAAATAAGTAAAATTATGAAAGCGTTTAATTTTGTCAAGTAGTAAGGATGTGATGCGCGTGCGCACTTAGAAGCGAAGCCGCCATTAGAATTGTGGATAGGTCACTTGGTTAGCACAGTGGGGAAAAGAAACAAGGATAAGAAAGGGGAGAAAAACGGAAAAAAAAAGCTGTGCCGTGGCCTGCAAATATGTCGTACAACTACGTGGTAACCGCTCACAAACCTACAGCGGTCAATGGCTGTGTGACCGGTAAGGAAGAAAAGAACAAAAAAACGTGTTTTTCTTTCCATCTGTTTTATTTTTGTAAATAACATCAATCACTAAGGAAAATGTAAACTGGCTTCTTTACACATTTTTTTTTTATGGAAAGGGCTCTTGAACTTTCGAATGCCCTGTAATGGCAGTCTTTAATTTTACATTTAATAGATATATAAGACAATTGATATTTAGAGATTTTTTTTTCAGTTTAATTTAGTTGTCGGTATTTATTTTTTTTAGAAATAGACTGTTTTGGCGGTAATACCTCATTTTTCTTATTACCTCCCTTGATGATGAAACGTTAGAATGTTTGTCAATACGGATGGATATATGCATATGTTTAAACTTTAAAGTAGCACATTTGAAATAAAATCGTATAATGTGATCAATCGATTGGCTTAAGGATTTAGACTTACTTTACTTACAATAAAAAAAAAAGTAAATAATCAAGAGATAAGCTACCTGTTAACGTAACTGCAGCGACTAACAGGAATCTAGAAACTACTTTTTTTTTTAGTTTTATCCACTTTTCAAACTAGTATAATTATAAATAATCTTGGTTTTTAACACGGCAACATCGCGGGCGATGTTTTCTGATCTTTACTTTGGGATTGAGTCTCTTACCATTTTTTTTATTTTACATTTTTTTCTTCATAAATCAAGAAAATTTATAATTTAAAAATAAAATAAATAGACTCCTTTTGAAGACCACGCGATGCAATACTCTGCACCAGTGGAAGGCTGCAGAATATATCGGCTGAAACTTTAATAACACAGATCCAGACACTAGTCTACTTTTTAAAAAATATATGATGAGAATGAGGTAGAGACTTAATTGAAGTTGAGAAAACGGTTAAAGAATAAAATTAAAAAAAAATCTTCCTCTAAAAAGTACTTATCGAAGAAAAATGTTTTTTTTTTCTACTTCTATAAATTCATTGAATTGTGATGTGATCTGAATTTGCTATGTCTGATTATTGTGATTCCATTTTTAATTTAGGTTTAGAATCGTTAATTTTAATTTGTTACTATTTTTTTCTTTACTAAAGTAAAAATAAAACGAAGGCGATTGATAATAAAATTATTTAAGTTTATATTGCAGTTTGCTTGATTACTGAGTCTTTCTCCTATTCAATAGGGCTTATTTTTAAAGTGCAAGTCAGATATTGTGGTCCGTAATGAAATGTGTATGAAATCTCAAGAAATCATAAAAAATAAGTCCCGTCAGTCCGCATTTAACTTTTTCACGTGTTTGTTTAAACTTTAATAAAATAATTTGTTATTTCAATATGTCTGTTTCTCGTTATTCCAAATTTGTATCCAACGTCACACAATTCAGCACGGACCGCAGTACTTAACTTGTTCGCGACTTTTAAAAAGTAGTTTTTGTTTTTTCTTTGAAGTAAAAATTTCTTACTGTTGTTCAGTGTTTATGCCCGTGGTACTTTCGCAGGTCATTGTTAGTGTGTTCTAGTGAGTGTCTTGTTATTGTCTTGTGCCAGGCAAATCTAATACGACAATGCCCATAAAGATCAAATAACCGCGACTGCAGTTTTGATGAAGAGTGTCATTATTTTTGGATCTTTTAAGCTTCCATATTGAAGGGAAACAACTGGTATCAGTTGTTCACCTTTTTCTTTTTTTCTCTAAAAAAAGCATTGTCGCCAAAATGTAGTTTTGGTTTCATTTTTTCCCCATTATGTTGACTAAACAACTGCAATAATTTCGTGTAGTTTGTAGTTGAAAAAGAAAGAAAAAAATATTTTTATCGGAAAACGAAATCGAATCTACTGGAAAAAATATTGAGACATAAGCTGAAGCGAAACCGATCGTCTTTCTTTTTCAAACTTTTTTTTTTTTTTTTTTTTTAAATAATGATTTTTTTTAATGAATTAAAATCGAACCAGTAAAAGAATTTATATTTTTTTCGCTTTTTTGTGTTATCAGTTACATAGTTATCGATTTGTGACTTGTCTAAGTCTTACAACATACAATTTACCTTGTTTTTATTTTCTTTTTGTGTACGAACCAAGCTATAAAAAAGTTATGAAAATGATTTTGGTTGTATGAATTATTTGTCTTCATGATGTAGATAAATAAACTTGATGTTACAATTAGCGCTCATGCTAGTTAATCCAGTATTTTTCTTTATTTTATTTCCAGTTTTAGTGGCTAGTTTGAAACACAGAAAAAAGGTAATAATTACTTTTTTCTGAAATGTAATTTTTTAAGCAGTTGATATTTTAAATTTAAAATGTAGAAAATAATAATGTGATTCACTGATGTTAAAAGTGTTAAATTTGCAAAGGAATTTCTGTGATGTCCACGTTAGAAAATCATCGATATCCTTCGTTGTACTTTTTCTTACAATTTTATCTCCTCATTATTTGTTATTTAAAAATCTTAATTAAATTAATTTATTAAAACATTATTTTCAAATGGGCATTCTAGTCTTTTTTAAATTTATTTTTTAACTTTTAAAGATCAAAGTGTGAACTGTTTTGAAATTTAATTGATCGTAATTGTTACAACAAAAAATTGATGACAAAGAAGTTCATATTTTGTTCTTGAACTTTGGAAATAAAACCTTTTTAAAGTTCTTTACTGGATTCGGGTAAAACTAGTTGACATGATAATATTGTTTGTGAAAACTGGATTTATAATTTTTGCATTTTGTACATTTGAATTTAAAAAAGATTATCACAATTTCTGAGAATTTCGATTAACGATAAAAAAGAAATTTCTTTTTTATGCTTGTTAGCTTTCACAATGTATTGTACATGCACTTGAGTTCATGCCTGTGTGTTTGCATATAATATGGAGTTTTAGTAAATGAAATCATTCTCTAGAGAGAGTTTTAAAAATTAAAATAGTTTCTGATCCTCTGAAATGTCTGTTTTTCCCCCTAAATATTTTGGTGTGGAGTGGTATATTGCAAGAAATAAAAGTAACTGAAAACTATTTTCTTAAAAAATTGAAGAAAAATGTTATTGAATGAGCATATATTTTAATTAAGCCCATTAAATGAAAATGCATATTTAAGTGAACATATCTTCTTTTTACTCATTTCAAAAAACATTGAATTTAAAAACCGTTTCATGTGCAAAAAGAAAAGTTGCATCTAATTCTTGAATCATTGGTTTAAATGTACTTTCAGTTTAGAAAAAAATTATTATTCTAAAAATGGAAGGTAAAAAAACAATGTAATTTGCTAACATTTCTACCAGAAAACATTTTTTTTATTAACTAATCAAATGGTACAACTTTAATTTACTCCAAATCAAATGTTAGTTGATTATTCATAATTTTGTGTGTAAATATTAAAAGCAATAATGGCATGGTATCATGTAGTGACGTTTTTCTTTTTAATAACACATAAGGACTTCAGTAAGATTTTGATTTAATTCCCTTATATTTAAAGTTATGTAATTGTAAACACAAGATAATACAGTATTTGTAAACATGCGGTTGAAGCTTTCTCTTATTTTTGTGTCCATAGATATTAAATACAGTTTGACAATGTGAACCACCAATTAAATTAATCAGGTAACAACAATTGACTTAATATATATTTGTATACAACACAATAGTCCTTAATTAAATTAATCCATTTCTGCTAGCAACATGTTACTCCACAGAGATTAGAAGCCTACTGCTTCATACACACAGTTCCAATTCTTTTGTATGCTTGTTTCTTTCCCAGAACCTAAAGACACTGTCAGTGAGGCATTTGTGCTTTTTCCTGGCTGCTGCAAATACATGCAGGATATTCTTGGCCTTTTTTTTTTCTTTTTTTGATACACCCCCTCCTGGTCTTTTGACCATAAGACTAACAGCTCCGTGGCGGTCTTTCTTGTCAGCTACTTCTTAAAACAAAGGTGCAGGAGACACTTTTACTCTCTGGGGTATATCTGCTGCTTCTGAGTTATTGTCATCACTGTTCAATTGGTCATTATTAACCAAATCATTGTCATTAGCTTCTGATTGGGTGCTATCATTTGTTGAAATGATCAGATTCATTACCATTTAGTGGCAGGTATATTTTGTCTTCAACTTACTGCAGACATTCTTGTACCATTATCTATTGATTTTCACCAGTGGAAAAGGGGGCAAAGGTCTTTGACAATGACGTGATGTGGTACTTTATAAACTAGATCCACTTGAGGACTTATAACACCACTTACTTCACGTGTCTGAAGCCTGATTGTACACTTGTTTGGGGTTATTTTTAATAGCACTTATAAGTTTGTGCTGCAGCTTGGATCTTGGCAGCAGTATTCTGTCAATGCTCTTCACTAAGACCTTGTATTAGTGGAGAGTATTAACAGGAGTGGTTATGCTGTGTACACCATCCTTGTGTGTCATGTTGTACTAATATACAGCTTATTCAGCAGAGCACCACTTTCTGGCAGCAATTGTCTTCACACTTCTGTGGGACTGTCCTATAATGCCATTTCTGGAAGGTGCATATATGCATCAGAAGCACAAGTGAACACCACTTCCTCTGTGAAAGTTCCAATTGTCATTCTGCTAAATGCCATGTAATTGTCTAAGAGAATTTCATCTGGAGGCTCCTTGAAGAATACATTATGCTAAGAGTCTCATCAGGCTAATGGTTGCCAAATAGTAAATTGCATAGGCTCACAGTCTATTAGGTCTAAATGGTGGGTAAATTTTTAGTTATGTTTATCGCAACTCTGTGCCATACACTATCCACCATTAACTTCCTTTCTGCCACTGGATCATTGCCTCGACTGGCATTCTGAGCAGGTTTTAATAACTAAGCTGGCAACCTCTTTGGATGTGGACAGAGTAAAATATGTGACCTATTTGACACCTGGGTGTTCACTATGTGAGTGTATATCCAGGATTTATGCTGAATCCATCTTATTCATGGCAGCAGCAACATCTTCAGTTAGGTCTGAGGCTAACATTTCATTTCTATAAATTCTACTTGTTATTGTAGCAGCATCAAGGGGAGTCTACAAGTTTCAAAAAGAATATATATATATATATATATATATATAGTCTGAAGCTAGGTAAACAGTCAATAATTTTAATTTAGAATAGATTATATTTGCTATATAAATATATTTTGATTGTATGTGTATATAATAAAAAAATAATGATAGTACTCAAAGACATTAGACAGAATTCACAACTCATGGGATGTATCACTGCTAATCTCTGGTGATTTTAGACAAACATCAGTCATTGCAAGAAGAATTGCAGCTGATGAAATCAATGATTGCCTGAAAAATTCCTACATATGGAGCCATGTTCAAAAGCTCAGCCTGAAAACAAATGTGAGAGTTAGGATCACAGGTAACCTTGAAGCAGGAAGATTTGCTGTTGCAGCTTGGCAATGGAACCATCAAAATGAACCAAAATGGGAATATTTCAACCCCAAATGCTTGTGAAGTTTCAGTCTCAAGTATTTGAGATTTGATTAAACATGTTTATACAAACATTAAACACCATTTCATGGATTCAAACTGACTTTGTGACAGGGCCATATTAGCTCCCAAGAATCAAACTGTGGATAGCATCAACAGGAAACTTCTTCAAAAAATTCCAAAAGAAAGCATGAGGTACTTTTCTATTGACACTGTGTTTGAACAAGAGCAGGCAGTGAATTATCCAATAGAGTTCCTGAGCTCATTGAATCCTCCTGAAATACCATCACGCAAGCCGGTACTAACAGAAAAATGTGTTAATTATGCTATTGAGAAATCTGGATCCTCCAAAGCTTAGTAATGGAACAAAATTAATTGTCAAGACGATGTTTCCTCATCTCTTGGAAGCGAAGATCCTTACTGGTCCCTGAAAGGAAGAAAGAATTTTAATTCCCAAAATCCTCCAGATCTCCCTTTTGAGTTCAAAAGACTTCAGTTTCCAATGAGACTGAGCTATGCAATGTCAATCAATAAGTCCCAAAAACAATCATTGAAAGTAACTGGACTTCATCTGATGGAACCTTGCTTTTCTCGTGGCCAGCTCTATATTGGTTGTTCAAGGGTTGGGAATAGAAACAAGCTATTTGTACTGACTTTGAATGGGGAAATCCAAAAATGTTGTTTATCATGCAGCTTTGCAATAAATTCGAAATAGACAAATTATATCATTGTTTTGATGAAAACTGTTGTTTGAAAAATATTGTTCAAGTTTAATAAAATATAATATGTACTCAAAACATGAAGAGTCAATGTTGGGCTGAAGGCTCCACAGGAGCTAGCATAATTTTTGCCTAATAGGGCAGCTTTTAAGCTAGTCTTAAATAAGAATGAATTTTTACACAATGTTTGTTGTATTGGAAAGTAGCTGGCTTAGATTTTTTTTTCTCGCCTATATTAATTGATTTTATTCTTATTCTCTATTTTAGGAAATTTCACATCTCCCCGGGACTTGAATTTGATCATTGCCAAGAACAATCGAATGGAAATTTATGTTGTTACACCTGAAGGTTTACGTCCTGTCAAGGAAGTTGCTATTTATGGAAGAATTGCAGTTTTGGAACTGTTTCGTCCCCCTGTAAGATTATTTTTACTAGATTTCTTTTAGTTCTATACATTTTTTTTTTTTTTTTTTTTTTTCCAAGTTATTTATCTGAACAGAAAAACTATGTGAAAATAAAATTTTAATCTTTAGTTGGTCTTTCTATGAAAATTTATTAAAATAAGTAGAATAATTTAAATAATAACCTGCGCTTTCTTTTACAACCTTGTATTCCCAAATATTTAAGATTACATCTATTTTTGCTTAACATTTTAATTAAAAATGAAAGTGTGATAAAATTTTCTTTTTATTCCAGTGAAATTTGATTTTCAGTTACACTTTCAAGATTTCATTAGTCTTGTCTTAAAGTGAGCTGCATTATATATTATGCAGATTCTCATACAAATACAGAAATTTGTTAATAAAAATGAAAAAGATTATTTAATAATAGCAACATAAATAGCATGATTTTCATTTTTCTTTTTGTTTTTCTAATTCTAAACTAAGTTCTTTTGTCTGTAAACTGTCAAAAGCAATGAATCCAAACAATTTGACTTGCAATAACTTTAAGATTTAGTAGGTGCTGAAAAGTTTTCATCCTAACTCCTCTAAATCTTGATTGAACAACAGAATTTATTTTGGCATCTTATGTCAAGAACTTTTCAGTCCTTCCACATATTAGTTGAAGAGGTGAGAATTATCTAAAAGTCGTACAAAGGAACTTTAAAGAATCGAAGCAGGTTGTGTTTCATGAGAAAGTATTGTTTTTTATTTTTGAAGAGAACACTATACTAACTAATATTGTTTGCTCTTTGAGAAAAAATTTAAGATGGAATGTATATTTTATTCTCTATCTGGAATTAATCAAAACCTAAACTGTGGGCTTTATTTACATTGACTGCCATTTTAAAAGTTTAAAGGGAATTTTTAAAACTGTCAGTAAGAAAATTGAATAGCACTTTTTTCCACATTGTCTGATGGTGCACTATTTCCAGCATTCTATTTAAAGATTTTGGAATCTGTTTTTAGAAATTATTATTAATTAAATTTACTGAATCTTTAGTGTATATATCAAATTTTTTGTTATTTTCAGGGGGAAGAAAAAGATCAGATGTTTCTTTTGACTTCTCGCTATAGTGCAATGATTTTGGAATGCCAACAGGATGGAGACAGCATTGATATCATTACAAAGGCTCTAGGATCTGTTCAAGTAAGAATTGAGTTTTCAGTATAACATAGGCAAAAAATAATTGGATTTCTAGTATGTTATATGCTAAAGTCTGTACACACAGATTTTAATGATGCAGACAAATGGTTTCAATATCCATTACCAGAATTATTTTAAATGATGAATCTCTAAATTTTGTTCCATATAAAAACACTTAACCATACACAAACAGAACATCCTATTGCCTTCTAAGAAAATGTGAGTTTTGCAAAAAAAAACACAACTTTCAGTGCAATTGGAATTTTTATGATAAAAAAGAATAGTACTAATTTAAAATGCTCCTCTGCTATTTATGTATGTGCTGCAATTAGTCTAAATGGGTCATATAATTTGAACTTCATGATTCTGCATAAGTAGAATGAATAGTTCCAGCCCAATTAAAATATAAGGAAATGTTTTAAGTGTGTGTGTGTGTGTGTGTAGGAGGCACAGTGGAGTAATGGATTGCAGCATGGAGAGCCGAGTTCAAATTCCAGTCAAATTCATTGCATTCACTTGCGTGCTAATACACTTTGGAAAGGTAGTATGAATCCATCACTTCTTCAAAGCTATGGGTAAATAGCTGGACAGACTGCGTTCTATATCCTTGGGTAGCAACTGGTCTAGGAGAAGGATAACTCTGAATTCAAAACCTGTGATGGGTTGTTTGGGGACCTGGTGGCATACTGTGCACCAGTTTTCTATATTGGGTTCTTCCAAAAAGTGTGGGTAGTCTGGTTGTTTGACTCTAAGAACTGAGCTGCTTGATCCTCGTATGTTGAAAACAACAGGAGAGTCCAGTGTATATCTGTGTGTTTTTTTATATATATATATATATAGGGAACTAATATAAAATTGACAAATGTATCCGATTCAAATTTATTTCAATGTAATACAGTATTTTATTTGTATAGGCCAAACTGTTCTCTTTCTTTTGAATGTCCATGCATATACTAGTTGATGCAGAGAGCTTTGTTTACATTGTTTTTGTTGACATGATCAATATCTATAACTTTGGCTTGATGATTTCCAGGGGGTTTCAAATACCCATCCTGGGTATGACAATAAACTACATCCAGCAAAACTGCTTCTGATTGGGAGGTTTTGAGGAGCTTGGAACTACCTCTTAATTGTTGTTGTTCGAAGATCCACCCTGGCCTGGGGTGGTAGCACCTGTTAGGGTCCCAGCTTTGTGTCAATAGTTGACCCTCAAACTGGGGTCAAAACATGATGAAAGTATAAAAAAATTTTATAGTAAAAATACCAGCAATACATTTTTGTAAAAGAAATTACTAATGCTCCCAAGAAAATTAGCATTAAATGACCTATAAAGCCACTAAACAGTCTCAAATTCTTTTTGCAAGTGAACTCTGTCTTTTTTTAATCTGCTTTTTTTTTTAAAGTTGTCAACATCAACAATCATTTATCTAAATGAAAACTATCAATATTCAATTCTTCTGAATGTGAACTGTGTAATTCTTGTATCATTTTCTAGTTTGTCAAAACCAAGCTTTCTTTCTCTATAGTAATTATGCTTGAGGTAACAACACATTATAAGGGTCAAGTGCAGATTGACATAGCAACACTAGTTTATAAACTTGAAATCCAAAACAATTTAAATTAAATTTTGGTCTGTGGTGAACAGACCCATAGAAGCAAGCGAGCCAGAGTGGCTTGCATCTAGTGTATAGGAAAATAAGGGTCTTACCTCAACGTGCGGCACGTGACATCAGCAAGTTTGCTTTGTGAAAATGACATTACTCTCCCGTCCAGCCATTCTAGCAGTATGCGCAGTGATGAGGGGTTTTTTTGTACAGTTTGGCATGCTTCCACCAATAGCAAGTCGTGTGCTGATTGGTCGAACTGGAGGAGGCAATTTGCCTGTGTAACCACGAAGAACGTTGATTGGCTGGTGAACCGCGGTGTTGGCCTGATAAAAGAGTGCTGGAGCAGTGAAAAAGGGGATAGAAACGTTGGCTATACGTAGTGACGTGTAGAAAGTGAGGACGGTGAATTGAATCAGCGATATTGTGATTTGTACAAGTGACGTTGCAGCAATACAGACTTATTTAAATTACAAGTTATGTCGGCATTTTCCCCAATCATGGTGGACAGAAGTTTCGATATTAGGCTGATACCTGAATTCAGTGGAGCTGCTACCAATCTACCAATTGTAGAATGGATTGAAAATGTGGAGTTGGTTTGTGAACTTTGCGAGATGAAGAAAGTCGAGCGGGTACTGCCACTGCGCTTGCAAGCTGGGGCTCTCTCTGTATATTGGCAACTGACAAAGAGCAGAGGTCAGATCCAGAGCAGATTAAGCAGGCCCTTATAACTGCATATGCAGTGGATTCATTCACTGCGTATGATCAGTTTGTGTCACAACGATTTCGGCCAAGGGAAACGGTAGACAAATTTTTAGCAGAGTTGAAATGGCTAGCTTTGTTGTTTGGCAGCCAACTGCCTGAACGATGGATGACGTGTGCCTTCATTTCTGGACTGCCGCAACAAGTCAAGCAACTTCTCCGCGCATCATCCCGAATGGACACTATGACGTTGGACCAGATCCTGACTCGCGCTCGGGCCTTTATGACAGATAGCAAAGAGCCGGATGAGTCAGTTGCCGCAGCAGCTGAGCAGAAGAATATAGCAGCTCAACGGACGGGCGGCATTGTGTGCTTTAAGTGATTTGGTCTCAACCACCTGGCAAAGGATTGCAGGCAAGTCTACTCTGAGAAGACAGCTACCCAGACCCGGAGATCTCGCCGTGGGATACGGTGTTTTCAGTGCAACAAGGTTGGGCATGTTTCCTCAGAGTGCCAGGGAAATGGATCCAGGGAACAGACGTCAATGCCGGTCTTTTCTCCAAGCAACTAAAAAACACGGCGCTACCTATCGTTGAGGTGGCCATAGACGGAAAGAAATGCACAGCCCTGGTTGATTTTGGGTGCTCACAGATGTTGGTGAGCAAATGTGTATGTCGCAATTGGCAACCAATGAAGATGCAAGTCCTAACTGCCGACGGTAAGGCACTAAAATGCCGTGGACAGGGCAATATTGCATTGAATGTTAGTCATGCTCAACCCGTGTACATTGATGCCCTAATTGTGGACGGACCACTACTTGGTTTCGATCTTCTTGGGATTGACACAATTAAAGAATTAGGAGGAGTCCACATCAATTCCTCAGGAGAAGTTCAATTTTCTGAAGAAGAAAGTAAGCCCCAATGTGCTGCTATTTCTATCAATGAACCCGACTTTAGTGTAGAGTTCGACCGTCATAACAAAGTATGGACAGCCCAATGGACAACTGCCTATAACCTTGAAGAATAGAGTGGCAGAATAGTCAGGTACTGAATATGCACGGGACGAATATGAAAGGGAACTTCAGTCATGGCTTGATAATGGATAGCTGCGACCATACCCCAAAGACGAACTTGGTCCACCTAAGTGTCTAATCCCATTAATGGCAGTGATACAAGAGAGCAAGCATCTAGTACTGGATTACCGCGAGTTGAATGGTTTTGTAGAACCATATACTGCTAACTCGGAGGTTTGTACACATAAGTTGCAAGAATGGCAACGATTGGGGGCCGATGTATCTTTGTTGAACTTGCAGAGGGCATATCTGCAGATACATGTGGAGAAGGCGCTGTGGCCTTATCAAACTGTCATAGTGACTGGATTTCGGTTTAAATGTGGCACCTCTCATTATGAAAGCCATAATTGATGCAGTATTATCACAAGACAAAAGCATTGCAAATGCCACATCGACATATGTTGACGACATTTATGTCAACAAGTGTCTAATTCCTGTTGCACGTGTGAGAGAGCTCTTGTCCAAGTATGGACTGGTGCGCAACGAACCGACGAGATTAGAAGACGGAGCTAAGGTGCTGGAGTGACAATGGTATTCTCCGATGGAGGTGAGGTGGAGAGATCCCCGATATCCCTGTGAGGATAACTCATCGGCGCGTATTCTTGTTATGTGGAAAACTTGTGGGCCACTTTCCCATTTGCGGCTGGCTACAAGTGGCCACTGTATTTGTGAAATGGCAAGCAAGCGCTCTAACCACAGGATGGGATGACGAAGTTGAGAAAGCCTATATCAATTGCATGTTAGCCGACATAATAGCCAGAATACGCGAGACTGATCCAGTAGGAGGAGACTGGTGTGTGAGTGGCCGCGAAATGAACGTATGTGAGTTCCGAAGCCACAGGTGTGGTATTAGAGGTAGATGGAAATGTCATTGAGGATGCATCGTGGCTGTGCCCAGTTGGAGATGCTAAGCACATCAATTTGGCCGAGCTAGACGCAATGATAAAGGGTGTCAATTTGGCTCTTCAATGGCAGGTGTCGACAATACATCTTTTTACTGATTCAGCATGTGTTCATCAGTGGATTTCAAACACCTTAACTGGCAAGGCTTGAATAAATACAAAGGCGTCTGGGGAAATGTTAGTGCAGAGACGGCTGAACGCACTTCACGAGCTTGTAGCTGAATATGGCTTGACAGTGGACATAATACTGGTCAAATCCAATATGAATCTGGCTGACCAGGGTGCCAAAGAGTTGGTTAAACCTACAAGGGAAGGGAATGGAGCCAGTGCAGTCAGTATGCGCTACTGCAAAGACCAAGGTGGACGCACACCAAGTGGCTAATGTCCACCGAAAAAACGGACACCCGGGCATGAAAAGGACCCTGTACTTTGTTAGGTTGATAGACCCTTCAGTATCATCAGAAGTTGTAAAAGCAGTTGTCAAGGAATGTTAGGCGTGCCAAACCATTGACCCAGCTCCAGTGCATTGGCGAAAAGGAAATCTGGACATGAGGGACAACTGGAATGGGTTAGCAATGGACATCACTGACCATGGTGGTAAGCACTTTCTGACAATTATTGATTGTGGGCCTTCTCAGTTAGTGATATGGCGTCCACTACGTCAACAAGATTCCACTAGTGTAATTCGGCAGTTAGAGGCAATTTTTATGAACGGGGTCCACCACTCGAGATATTGACAGACAATGACACAGCATTCACGTGCAAACATTTCAAAAAAATTTTGAGTAATTGGGGTGTACGGTTGTGGTTCCAATGTGCCTATGCACCTGCCGGGGATGGTATAGTAGAAAGAAGTCACCGAAGCATCAAAACCATTGCAGCTAGAAAGCAGTGCTCTATACCGGAGGTGGTTTACTGATATAACGTTACGCCTAAAGATAATCATTTGCCTACCACTGCACCAGCTGATGCACTTTATAGGTACCATACCCGTGTATGGGACATCGAGGCTATGTCCCCCATTGAATTGCAGAATATTCAAGGAGCATATTAAGTGGGAGATGTCGTTTGGATGAAAACTCCCCCCAGGAGATGCACAACTAAATTTAGAATGGTTCACGTGACTCAGGTTAATAGCCCACAGTCAGTGCTCGTTGATGGAATTCCGTGTCATGTGAAGGACTTGCGTCCCTTCATGGGATCAGTCCTGACGGATACACAGGACAGCGATTCTGAAGAGAGTGAGTGGTTAGTAAATTTGAGTTCAACCCCATTAGGAGAAACTGATCACTCTCTTGATACTGAATCTGTTACAGACGACACAAATGGGGAAGACGACTCCCCAACTGTCAGCGTCCAAAATACTAATGGGGTACATCCTGCTAGCTCCCCTGATGACAGTTGCTCCACTCCCTCAGCGAAGTACCCGGCAAAAGCGACCTGCTCGTGACTGTATGTTTTGTGATCATAAGATCAGGGGGGAGTGTGGTGAACAGCCCTGTAGAAGCAAGCGACATTATAAGGGTCAAGTGCAGATTGACATAGCAACACTAGTTTATAAACTTGAAATCCAAAACAATTTAAATTAAATTTTGGTTTGTGGTGAACAGACCCATAGAAGCAAGCGAGCCAGAGTGGCTTGCATCTAGTGTATAGGAAAATAAGGGTCTTACCTCAACGTGCGGCACGTGACATCAGCAAGTTTGCTTCGTGAAAATGGCATTACTCTCCCATCCAGCCATTCTAGCAGTATGTGCAGTTATGAGGGTTTTTTTGTAGTTTGGCATGCTTCCACCAATAGCAAGTCATGTGCTGATTGGTCGAACTGGAGGAGGCAATTTGCCTGTGTAACCGAGAATAACAGCGAAGAACGCTGATTGGCTGGTGGAGCAGTGAAAAGGGGGATAGAAACGTCGTCTATACATAGTGACGTGTGTAGAAAGCGAGGACGGTGAATTGAACCAGCGATATTGTGATTTGTACAAGTGACGTTGCAGCAATACAGACTTATTTAAACTACATGGTCTGCATTAAATACTACATCAATGTACACTATTTTATATATTGCATCAATTTAAACTATTTTAATTAACACTAATTGCAACCTGCCTGTTTGGTGTGTAATCTCCAGTTTTCTACATTTTAATGGATGCTATTAGAATGAAAATTTACTGTTCATTTTTGTTGATGTTAAATTGAATCATTTATTGGCAAGATGATAAAAGATATTTTAGATTATTATAGTCGTGAGCAAGCAAGTACTACTACTTAGAATTGCATTAAGATTAACTTCAGAGGTGTATTAAAAAGAGAGATCAATTCAAATGTTGTTGCAAATAAACTATTTTTGATATATTAAAAAATACTTGATAACATTCTGCTGATTTTGGTTTTTTAGGATAGAGTTGGCCGTCCTTCTGAAACTGGTATCATTGGAATTATTGACCCTCTCTGCCAGGTGATAGCACTCAGACTTTATGATGGCTTGTTAAAAGTTATACCTTTAGATAAAGATCGTGAACTAAAGGCTTTTAATATACGGTAAGGCATATAAAGTTGTTTGTCACCTTCATAAGTTGATTAATTTTGTTTTAGTAAAGTTTCATTTCTTTCTTGTAACTTTTCTTGGTGCTCTAAACATTTACATACACCTTGTCACTTTCCTTAGTATGATGATCTGTTTTAAACTAAACTGATTAAAAAAAATTAACCATATGAATAAATCTTTCTTGCTTTCTTCATGTGGAATTAATATAGACTATTTATAAAATTCAAATTTTCCTTTTATTACTAGAAATTAATTTTCTTGCTTTTAAAGTAATTTAATTTTGTCAAATGCACCATTACACTAATGATGACAATTAGATGTACATTTTTATTGCCTGGTAACATTTTTCTAAATGTGAAAAGCATGAAATGTATCTCATTGTTTTTTAATTCTGATTGAAGTTGCCACAAATTTTATCACTTCATTAACTGCCTGATATTTTACAACTGGAATTTCTGAGCTAGCAATGTGACAAAATGTAAAACAAGTTTTATAAACATTTTTTTTTCTTTTATCAAGTAATGAATTGTTTATTAACTGTTAATTTTGCTGCTTGCTATTAATCAAGTAGCAAAATTTGTTAAAAATTTTAAGAAGTCTGAATAACATTGTTAATTAGTTATAAAAGTGTATAGATTTAAAATGGTAAAACCAAATATTGGAAGTTATTTTTTTAGACTTCTGTAGTCAAAAGGTTTATCCTGCCAGTGCAGGTGACTCAAATTGCTGAACAATGTTTGAATTCTGCAGTTGTGTTGTCATTCCCTACTATAGCAACAGCTAAAACATGGAAATTGAAAATCAGGCTATTGTAGCTGCTGTAAACAGTGGAAGAGGAAGTAATACTGTTGAATAACACAGTATGCTAAGGGTTAAGATGATTACAGTAAAAGAATTGATTAAATTGTATGATTACAACTATCTTCATATATTTGCATACAATATTTTTTTTTTTTCCTTTTCCTTAGATTAGAGGAACTGACTGTGATAGACATCCAGTTTTTGCATGGTTGTCAGGTACCAACAATCATTTTGATTCACCAGGTAATCTATAAAACTATTTCTTTTAAATTAAAGACTTTCTATGAAATTACAATCAATTTCTGTCAAGATTAATGTTTACATCATTCTGGTGTAAAGGAACTTAAATTAAGAATAAACAATGAAAAGAATGTAAAATGTAAATTTTTAAAACTTTTCTTTCTTAGGACCCACATGGAAGACATGTAAAGACATATCAAATTGGTCTCCAAGAAAAAGAGTTTCAGAAAGGTCCCTGGAAGCAAGATAATGTGGAAACTGAAGCTTGTATAGTGATTGCCGGTTAGTATTTCAATTCAGTAACATTCTGATAAGTTGTATAATAATTAACAGGATAATGAATTTTTTAAAATGATTATTCTGTATGAATGGCACCTTTCCCATAAATTTCTTTTTAATCTTAAAGATTGTTTTTGTTTCTAAAAAAAGAAAGAGAATCTATAGTTCTGTTTAATAAGTACAGTTTTGTATTTCCTTTTAGTACCTGAGCCATTTTGTGGAGCACTAATCATTGGTCAAGAGTCTATTACGTATCATAAAGGAGATAATTTCATCTCAATTGCACCTCCTGCTATAAAGGTTTGTTTGAAACATTTCTATCTTTTGATTATTGTATTCATCACTTGTAATCCATATTTTTGATTGAAATATAGCTGCATACTGAGGTCATTTTGTAATCAGTTATACACACTTCATGCATTATAAATTTGAATCTGTACCTTTTGAATTGTACAAACTGTATGAAAATAAACCTGAATTTTGTTTTAGAAGCAACTGTCTACCAGATATCCTCAACATTTGTCAGATTAGATTTTATAATGCATGTTGTTGACTTGTTTATTTTAGCAAAGTCCTTTGACCTGCTATGGCAAAGTAGATGGTTCTCGGTATCTTCTTGGTGATATGGCAGGAAGACTCTTCATGTTGCTTTTAGAAAAAGAAGAAAAAATGGATGGTACTATTGTGGTCAAAGACTTGAAAGTGGAACTTCTTGGTGAGGTGAGACAACTATTTGAATTTTTAATGCTTTCATAAAATAAACTGACAAAAGTTAGTGATATTATTTTGAAGTTTGATTTATGCTAATTGTTCAGATGAATGTTGAAGTGTTTTGTGCTGAATGTTTTATGAAATTTTTAATCTTTAAATGGGTATTTTTTTTTATTTTTAGATAGGTTTGAATATCTGAAATTGTAATACTTTACTTTTTCAATTCATGCTATTTGCTTAAGTCATAGTGTAAAAATGACCAAAGTGTTACTAAAAGTATGAAAAATAAGATGAAAGAAAACCTTATCTAAAATAAATAAGTCTGTTACACCAGGTGGCTTTTTTTTACCCAAATGTTGTTGGGCAATTGGCACATTGTTCTGGACTTTTTCATGCTGAATCTGAAAATCAATTCCATTTAACCCCATCACATCACGTTTTCTTGGTACAGATAATTTCTGTTAGGTTTAAAATAGATCAAAATGCTTAAATTTGTGAGTGACATAGTTGAAATATTTCGTTTCATGTTAAAATGATTTATCTTTCAAGAAAAGGTATCCAAATAATTTTCAAAATTAATTCTAAGCTATTTCAGTTCAGATAAGCTGACCTGAAAATGCTTGATTTTATGAGAGATATCTCACTGGAAAATGTTCTTATGCCCTCAATGTTCTTAGCTTGTTAAAACTTTATGACTTGTATTTCTTCTCTACTTGTCATAGAAGTCCTTCAAAACTGAATTTAGTTTTTATTAGTAGCTTTCACTTTAAGCCTGAAACCGTCATAAGATTTTATCATACCACTTGAATTTACGGAGATCTGGTATTGTCATGCAGTCTCTGTATAACATGCATAGGAACATTGATAAATGAGGATTGTTAGGGTGTTAGGTGAGACTAAGCAAGATTGAAATTTTCTTTATCAGCGCTTAAAATAGCCGCCAAACACCAGATAGGCATAGCCAACTAGGCACTTTGCAGATGGCTAATTTCTGCTGGAGCATCAAAAGAGATCAACCTTTTCAAAAGCACCATAGATTTTCCTAGATTTATACCTTTAGATGGACAAAAATGAATGTATTTTTCATTCCTTTATATCTTTGTTGATTCAAAAATTAATAACACATGTTTGTCTTAATTTAATTTTGTGTGAGATTTTTCTGAAAACTTTTTCTGAACTGAAAATGCTGAAAATGCATTCTTTAAATTATTGGGATACCTTTTCTTTTATGATAAGTTATTTTAACCTGAAAACGTTAATGTTGGTTCTACTTGGCCCTGGCATATCACTGTTAAATGGGTATTTTGGCATATTTTAAGAAAAATGGAAATTATCTGTACTAAGAAAACATGATGTGATGGAAAAAATGGACTTGATTTAGAGATTCAGCATGAAAAATTTTTGTTTTTTTCTTTCTTTTCTGTTTTTTCTTTCTTTTCTGTTTTTTCTTTCTTTTCTGTTTTTTCTTTCTTTTCTGTTTTTTCTTTCTTTTCTGTTTTTTCTTTCTTTTCTGTTTTTCTTTCTTTTCTGTTTTTTCTTTCTTTTCTGTTTTTTCTTTCTTTTCTGTTTTTTCTTTCTTTTCTGTTTTTTCTTTCTTTTCTGTTTTTTCTTTCTTTTCTGTTTTTTCTTTCTTTTCTGTTTTTTCTTTCTTTTCTGTTTTTTCTTTCTTTTCTGTTTTTTCTTTCTTTTCTGTTTTTTCTTTCTTTTCTGTTTTTTCTTTCTTTTCTGTTTTTTCTTTCTTTTCTGTTTTTTCTTTCTTTTCTGTTTTTTCTTTCTTTTCTGTTTTTTCTTTCTTTTCTGTTTTTTCTTTCTTTTCTGTTTTTTCTTTCTTTTCTGTTTTTTCTTTCTTTTCTGTTTTTTCTTTCTTTTCTGTTTTTTCTTTCTTTTCTGTTTTTTCTTTCTTTTCTGTTTTTTCTTTCTTTTCTGTTTTTTCTTTCTTTTCTGTTTTTTCTTTCTTTTCTTTCTTTTCTTTCTTTTCTTTCTTTTCTTTCTGTTTTTTCTTTTCTTTCTTTTCTTTTTTTTTTCTCTTTTTTTTCTTTTCTCTTTTTTTTCTTTTCTCTTTTTTTTCTTTTCTCTTTTTTTTCTTTTCTCTTTTTTTTCTTTTCTCTTTTTTTTCTTTTCTCTTTTTTTTCTTTTCTCTTTTTTTTCTTTTCTCTTTTTTTTCTTTTCTCTTTTTTTTCTTTTCTCTTTTTTTTCTTTTCTCTTTTTTTTCTTTTCTCTTTTTTTTCTTTTCTCTTTTTTTTCTTTTCTCTTTTTTTTCTTTTCTCTTTTTTTTCTTTTCTCTTTTTTTTCTTTTCTCTTTTTTTTCTTTTCTTATTAATCAATGTCCATCCAGTGATTCAAATAATGTAGAAGTGGGGCTGCTAATTGATTGCACTTAACAAAGAAAGTAGATTTTGTGAACTTTGCAAATCAGGAAATGCATTGCATGGAATTAGAACCAGCATTAAAATATTGTCAAAATTTTTAATTTTATGTTTCTAGTTGTAAATGTAACTGCTTTTTGTTTTATCTTAGTTTGAACTTTTGTTTAGCTCTGTTTGGGCAGATTGATTTCTTGGACATTTAAAAAAAAAATAAGTCTGGACTTTTTTGTTTCCATTGTAAACCACAATAACTGAATAAGACTGAATTTGGAATGTGTCATCCTTGATTATATTGTATCTTTTTTTTTTTTTTTTTTTTTTTAGACCACCATTGCTGAATGTATTACATATTTGGATAATGGTGTTGTATATATAGGCTCCAGATTGGGTGACTCCCAACTCATTAAGGTTGGTATGGAAAAAAAAATTGTTTTCCTTTTGACATTAGGATACTATTCATTGACTTTTAGTGTCATTAGTATAAAGTATGTTAAAGTTGTTTGCAGTTTAGTGAAATCTATAGACATTATTGTTAACTCTACATGTTGATTTACTTTTAAAAAATCACATCTTTTTAGTTATTTCTTGTATATATTAGGTTGGTGCAAAAATAATGACGTAATAATGTCGTTTTTTGACGTTAAACAATACGTCAAAAAACGACATTATTATGTCATTATTTTTGCACCAACTTAATAACATTTTATTAAATATTCATTTATAGAATTAATATTGAAAATAAATGATGAACGGAAGATTTTGTTTTTAATATTTTTCATTTCTATGAAATATCTTTCCTTTGAAAATAGTTTTGTGTCTTTATTGATAAATGATATTTTTAAATTTCAGTTGAATGTTAATCCTAATGATAATGGTTCTTATGTTCAAATCATGGAAACTTTCACCAACCTTGGCCCTATTGTAGACATGTGTGTGGTGGATTTGGAGAGACAAGGCCAAGGCCAGGTAAATGACTTTCTCTTTAAACAAAATACATTTAGTGAAATGAAAAATGCACTTATTTATTTCTGCTGTAAAACATTTTGTAAAATTTAAAGTTTATTATACATCTAAAAATTTGCATGAAAATTTATATATTTATGACAGTTATAGTTCTTTTATTTTATTTTATTTTATTTTTTTTCAGTAAACTTTTCTATTTGAGACATAAAATCAATATTTCAGTAATGGCATTTTTAAGCTACTCTACAACATTTCTTTACTCATTACTATGCTATAGAACACATTTTTAGAGAATAATATTAAGTAATGCAAAACAGTTGTCAATCTGAAATATTAGTGACATATTAACTAGTGTGTTTTATTTAGAAATTATTTACTAATTAGTATATGATTGCTTATAGACATCTCTACCAGTTCCATGACTTTATGTGATATTGATTTACACATGATAAAAGGGATAAATCTGTACTAGCCTCTGTATCAAAATCTTTAATTTAATCTATGACTCTCTTGTTTTATAAAATGCTTTTAATAATAGAGGATAAATTATTTGGTTCTTCATTAATGAGCCCATTTGTCAATAAATAACATTCATATATAAATGGACACTGTTTAATCTAAACATATAATAGAGATGTGTGTGTGTATATATATATATATATATATATATATATATATATATATATATAAAATCTTAAATGTTACAAGTGTAATATTTAAATATTTCAAGCACTATATTTCTATATTTTATTAATGATTAATGACTAAGAGAATTTATTAACCTATGTATCTATTGTTCCATTTTTTTTTTTCATATTCAGGGAAATTCTACAAATATTCTCATATTCAGAGAGCTTTCTTTTTTTTCTTTTGTAATCCCAGCAATTTGATGACATTCATTGTTATTGTAACATGTGAAATATTTATAATAATACTTGAATATGTAATGAAAAGATTAAAGGAAACAGATTTATAGATTTAGGGATAAAGTACATTTGTATTATGTCCATTTCAGTTTCAATAAGAATTGAATCAAAGTAAACTAGTCTGGAGAATGTTGGTGAATCTTAAAAATGTTGCTTTTGTGTCTCATTTGCAGATAAATCTTACCTTATGCTTTTGTTTCTATTTGTAGTTGGTCACTTGTTCAGGTGCTTACAAAGAAGGATCACTTCGCATTATTAGGAATGGAATTGGAATACACGAGCATGCCAGCATTGATCTACCTGGAATTAAAGGTTAGGATGCTAAAATATGTATGTGAATGTAAACATACAGAATGATTTATTTCTGGTAAAGATCACATTAACAAGCATGCAAAATTGAGTGTGAGGTACTGCCTATGATATATCTTTTTTTCCTCAGTCATATTGACTCTCCTATGACATGTATAGTTTGCTGTACTATTACCATTTATGGATGATAATATTGGTGGTGGTGGTGGGAAATCCTTTACTTTTCTTGTTTTTTTTTATTTACACAATTTTATTTATTGAATTACAATACCCTGGCATTCTATTGAACTTTTTGTTTTTGAAATATGCTTCAGTTTATTCATTTAATAATTAGTTATGGATTAAAACAAGTTACTGTACATCTATTCAAGTTTAAAAATCCATCAACATTTTCTATTGCTATTAAATTTTTAAAACTATTCTATAAAAATAATCCATGTAAATGTATATGTACTGATATGGAAAAGAAAAAAGATTTTCAATAATATATATGCATATTATTTGGAATGCACCTTTTGAGTTGGACAATCTTGGAAAGGGAGGAATGTCATTCTGACTTATGAAAAGAGTGCATTGGGCAAAAACTGACGAGAATCATTGACCTAGAAAAGAATTGGTCCTTCATGTAACCATTTCTGAATGAAAGATGAGGTCTGTATAACTTATGAGATTGCCCATATACATTTGCCTTTCATTCAATGGAATCCTATTTCAGGATTTTGCAACATTTTATGAACTATTATGAACTATTATCTTTCTTTCTAATAGTCTTTAAATAAACACTTGTAAATAGTAGGATGGTGCTTATTTTACTTATTTAACTTTTTTATAATACTATTGTGTGCGAGAAAACAGGGGGAACCCCCCCCCCCACCAAAAAAAAACAACTTCTTGCGACACAAAAATGAACACCTTCTTGCGAACCTGAAACGAACGCCTTCTCCTCCTCCGAACACTTTATGACAGCAATCGAGCAAAACGGCACCCAAGACTGCTGCCGACAGACGACCGACCACAACGGCTTTTGTCACCCAAGAAAAGACCCGAAATGACTCGCGCGTCTTCTTGTAGTCCTTCATCGAGTTCATTATGGTACTCCAAGATGTGCCCGGCGGCAACACACACACACACACACACACACACACACACACACGCAGTTCGAAGACGCTTCTGTGCATGCTCGTTACACTTCTCCCTGATCTCTAGATCACACAAATGGCAATGTGGGGCAGGCCGTTCCTGCCTGGTGCTCCGTCTCAGTGGTATGGTCTCAAGCACTTCCTCAGTGGTGCTCTCTTCAGATGTCTCGCTGAGCTCATCCCGCATAGGTTCATCAGGCGCGCTACTCTCTGAGGTGTGCTCATCCTGTGATTTTATATATACTATCGGGGCTTCATCATCAGAAGAAGAACTAACGTGGTTGCTGACGGAATAATCCTTCCCGCACGCTGGACGCACATCTTTTATGTGGCGCAGTATTCCATCAACAGAGATGGAGTGTGGACTATTAATTTGTGTCACTGTATCCTTGTTGAACTGTGTCGTACACCTTCTGTGCGGATTTTTCACCCAGACAGTCTCTCCTACCGTGTAAGGATTGGCAACTGTGTCGTCACGCACCAAAGCCGCGTTGATACCCTTAATGCGGACCCTGTAGGTGTAGGTTGCATTTGCCGGTGCGGTTGAAGCTATTTTATTGTCCTTTGGGGTAACATTGTGCCAATATACAGCTTCCAAAACTGAACACTGTGTTCTCATCACGATGCGCTTTATTGTACGATGGCATCTCTCAACTATCCCATTCCCCGATGGTACATGGGCACAGCGAAATCGTATTTGTACATTCCACATCTTTGCAAATGCGGCAAACCTCTCTCCACAAAACGCTGTGCCATTATCCGTAAGCAGCTCAATCGGCGGCCCTCTTTCACAAAACACTACTTCCAATTGCTTGATGATGCTAGCAGAGTCTAGGCAGTGCAAGGGCTTCTAAATGACAAAACGACTGGGGCCGCAGTCTATCAGCGTCAGGTATAGTTGATGTCTGAAATGGGTTACATCCATCGCAACCCTGTGCCAATTTTCCGCGACATCAAGCCTGCCCGGTTTCCAACGCACTGGGGCCGGGTCGATTGACTGGCATTCCTTGCATCCCCTAACAACCGCTCGCACATCAGCTTTTGTTATTCTTGGGTCGATCAACTTCACAAAATAGTGTTCTCTTCACACCAGGATGTCCGCTGGATTGGTACTCTAGTAAGTTGGTTGGCTCGATTGTTGCACGACTTGACAAGCTCTACATCAATGTCCAGCTCGTATTCTAATGCTAACTCTTGGAGTGTGGCTAGCCAACATCTGATTAGCATCTCAGAGGCAGCCTTGGTGCGCACTCTCGTTCGTCCGGACAGAGTGTCAGTTACCCAGTGATGCACACATGCTGAGTCTGTCCGTAAATGAATGGTTTTAGCCTTCCATTGTAATGCAAGGTTGACACCTCGCAACACAGCATCGAGCTCAGCCAAGTTGATGTGCTTGTCTTCGTGCACTGGTCGGAGCCAGTTTGCGTCTTCTGCCACGGCGCCATTGCTCTCCACAACCACACTGGTGGCTAAGGAGCTTGCATCTACCCACACGGTTACATTTTGTTCACTGATGCACCAGTCACCTTTTACTGGATCGTTCTGGGCTAGAAAAGGGTCCTGCACTTCATCGTCCCATCCAGTGGTAACAGTGTTTGCCCTCCGCTTCACAAATGCCGTGGTGACACGTAACCAACCGCATACCGGAAAATGACAAGTCAACTTCCAGCACAGTGAGAAGAGAATTCGGCGGGTAAGTTTATCGGGGACTACCGGAAGTTCACATCCACGACGTCATCGCAGTTTTCCTTGCTCCTTCCAGACATGCAATCCCAGTACGCGTGTGCCAATTCTTAACTGCTCCGGGGTCTTGCTTGACAAACTAAACTGCTCCAAATGTTCCTTGACGCGGACCACAGAACACACACTCTCATTAACAAAAACATATAAGAGGAGGAGGCTGGGTTGACGATCTCATCCTGGCTCAAGATGGTATTAACAATGGCCCACATGATTAAAGGGGTAACATTGAGCCCAAATCCTAAGCGAGTTAAACAATACCTCTGTCCTTTAATCTCCGCTGTTAGGAATGGCCAAAGGGACTTGTCGATGTGTACCTGCAGATAGGCCCGGCGTAAGTCCAGCACTGCAGCATTTGGTCCTTGCTGACACCATTCCTGTAATTTTTGAGAACAAACATCTATGTTGGCAGCGTACACGTCAATGTACTCATTGAGTTCCCAATAGTCCATAACGGGCCGAACCTTCTGTTTGTTTTTCTGCAGAATGGCCATGAGGGGGATTAAACCAAATCTGGAGTTCCCAATCATACTCCTCCCGAATTTGTGCAGGAGCTGGATATTCTGCCAGTCTATTTCTTAACGTACCCGGAGGTTGGTTGCCAGCCCATTTCCAAGATGCAGTCCACTGCCGAGTGGTCTCACCGAACTCTACTTTAAAGTCGGGATCGGTCATGGTGATAGCAGCAACGACTAGTTCGACACACTGCGGAAACTTCACCTCACCGGTGCCAGTTACAGATATTCCTCCCAACTGTTTGATGGCATCTAGTCCGAGCAGCAAGTCAAATCCAAGCAGGTCTCTGTCCACAACCAGGGCTTCCATAGCGATGGACGGCTTTGCACAAACGCTAACTTGTACCACTCCGATTCCACAGCAGTCAAGTGCACCTCCGTCTACTGTAAGCACGCATGTTGATTTTCTTATCCATGCTCGACAGCATGACTTGCAGACTAGTGACTATGTGCATCCTGTATCCACCAGAGCTATACATGGTATTCCATTGATATGATCTGTCACTACAAGCAATGCGCCATTTACAAGGGTTTTGAGGAGGAGATTGACGCTGAATTCTCGCCCCCTTGCCCGTTTCCCGCACAACACTGAGCAATGTGCTCTTGCTGATGACATCGATAGCAAGTGATGGTCTGTCGGTGCTTGGTACCAGCACCTTTGGATGGTTCACGACCCAGGAGACAATCGCTCGCCCTATGATTGGGTCCATCACATTTTTAGCACCTCGTGTGCACATCTGTTTCCTTCAACTGTGCAGCCACTGCAGCCTGCTCTGTAGAACCAGTGCACTTCTTCAAAATAGTGCGAGCTTGTGCTAATTCTTTAATAGTGTTACACACCAGGCTTTTAATTTTGCTTTTGGATTCCAGTAAAGCAATCACAGTATCTTTAAATCTTTTTTAGATTTTGATATCAATCTGGATGGGCTATCTGCATGTCTGAATTTCTTTGATGATAGAAATTCCATCTTGAAATCATAGTTCAACAAAATTGTAGCCCAACGCTGTAGTCTTTTTGCAGTTTGTGTGGGAATCCCTATCTTAGAATTGAATATACTTAATAATGGACAATGATCAGTTTGCAGTAGGAATTTTCTTTAAATATCATCTTGCAAAATTTCTTTACAGCAAAAATTATAGCAAGCACTTCCTTTACAATTTGATTTTAGAATTTTTCTGTATTTGTCAAACTTCTTGAAGCGTGAGCAACTGCTTTCACTGTACCATCATCAAATTTATGGCCTATTACTGCTCATATGCCGTATTCACATATGTCCGATGCTACTATTATCTGTTGGTGCTGGTCATGATGTGTCAGCGATAACTCTGAAGTTAGTAGTTTTTTAATTCCTTTGAAAGCTTTTTGACATTCTGCTGACCAATTCCATTTCGTACCCTTAAGTAAATTATTCAGAAGTGCTTGCAATTTGTACATCACTGGCACATAAATATAATAAAAATCACTAATCCAAGAAATGATTGTAGGGTTACCAAATTTGTCATGGGAGGCATGTCTTTAATGACACTTACTTGAGCAGGATCTGATCTTCTTCCTTTTTTGTCAATTATCTGGCCTAAATATTTAATCTTTTCCAGAAAGAATTAACTTTTCTGTTCGCTGATTTTGAAACTGTAATCAAGTAGTCTCTGAAATACTTCCTGAATCAGTTTTACATGCTGCATTTTCATAGCACTCTTAATAATTATATCATCTATGTAAGCAATAGCACCATCTTGTCCTGTCAACATTGTATTCATTATTTGCTGGAAAATACCTGGGTCTACTTTTACACCAAAGGGTAATCTTTTAACTTGTAGATTTTGCATATTAATAGTCAAGAACCTCTTGCATTCATTACCAACTTTGATTTGAAGATATGCCTCAGAAAGGTCAGTTTTTGAAAAAAAAACTTTACCCCCATTTAATATGGCAAATATATACTCTGAAGTTGGTAGGTGATATGCAGTCATTTAATCCATATTTTTCTTTATCTCTGAGATAAAGTATTATGATTGACTTTTTACATTTTCCCAACTCCTCTGAGAATATAGTCGGGAATTTATTTTTTTACTTTATTTTACTGTAATGTTTTTCTCTGACGAACAATTGATTTTTCCACAGAATGAATGAATTGGTCAATTCCATAGTTCAAATAATTCTAACCATTCGACGCCTAGTAAATTTGAGTTGGAATTTTTTAATAAGCAATCTGCTTTTTTAGTTTTACCCACAAGAGCGATGTTAAACATGATTTTCCCAAGAAATTTAACCTTTATCACGCTAATTTCTTTCTAGAATTGTTTCCCCTGCCACTGTTTAAAAAACAAATAGATAAACAATTCAACATACTTTAACTTTTATTACTCTTTGTGGAGTTCTGTGGGTGCAATAAGAGGCAAAATCTAAGAAGGCTTTCATTTCATCAAAAAAGTGATGTGCTTCCTTGTGTTTACATATAAGAAGACACCAGCATTTGTTTGCTCTTTCTTTCACCTATCATATTTACTAGTCTTGTTGAAAAAGTTATTTTGTCATTTATAAATAGACAAAATAATTCACCTTTAGAAGGGCTATCCAGGTATATTGATGGTTGCTAGCAGCTTCCATAAAATTAGTTAGGCATGGATGATAGTAGCTGCTAGTGGTCATCATTACTTTCCTCCACATCACTAGCGTGGTTATCATCTTCAACCACTTCATTGTCTATATCCAGTTGAGTAAAGCCTTCAAAATCATCATCAGAGTCCTAATCAATGAAAAATTCCTGAATAAAGACTTTGTTGGATGTTGATGCAGTCATTTTTGTTTACAAAAGATTGTGAAAAAATTAACGTGGGTTTAATCAATGTTACACTTTGTGTAGAGTTTAGTAGAATTCAAAATGGTGCTAAAAAAACGGAAGTTTAACCCAGCTCCAAAGAAGTAGTAGGCAATTTCCAGCTTAAAATACTAGAAATAACAGTTGCCTCCAGTGTAGTAAAGGTTAATTTCTTGCCCGATATTCCTCTTGCAACTTTGTCAGTTTTTCTCAAGTTAGGCTTGTCAATTCTGTTCCAAGTTTGTTCATTAATAATTATAATATCACTATAAGTGTCCAATTGAAATCTTACTGTAGGGTCATTCATTTGTACTGTCACAAACTTTCTATTATTTGAACTTTTCAGCTGGTAGCACTACTTTCCGCAAGTTAATTTGTGTATTTCTTTTGCTTTTCAACTTGCAGTAACTTTGTTTGTGACCTGTTTTCCACAATTAAAACATGTTTCTGAAATGAAACATACCACAGCCATAGCATGGGTTAAGTTTTGCAGTATTTTTATTCTGGATCTTTTGGTATTACTGTCTTTTTTTTTCAAATCAATTGTATTTCTGTCATGCCATTTTGCCTGATTTTTGCTGTATCATGCCCTTAAATTGACAAATTTTGCCACTCTTCTGCAACAGTCTGTATTAACTTTGAATCCTATTTAAGTTTTGTAAGTATTCAAAAGCGTATTTCTGCATCATTGCTTGATGTTAGACCTTTTATGAAAATTAGACATTTAAATTTTTCTGGGGATAATTCATCCAGTTTAAATTTTTCACATTCACAGTTGAATTTACTGGCATATATGACAAAATCTTCCTTTTCATCCTTAGTAAGCTTCATGCACTGCCAACATGTATAAAACTGAATTCTTTTCATCAAAGATTTTCCATAATATTGTTTCATGAAAAGGACACTTTTTCTGGAGCGTTTGGCAGGTATTTTTCATGTTTAGCAGGGGCACAATTTTCATAATAGAAGATGTACCTTCTTTCATCCAACCATCCTTGACATTCTTCTCTGAAAATGGCCTCGTAGCTTCTGAAGTACGATAGGAATGTAATGTTTTTTTTTCTGGGATGTAATTAAATTCACTAATTGAGTTAGCGACTGAGTTAAGCAAAAATGAAATTGATGTCTGTTCCTTGTTTCCCAGTGATATGGTCCCTGAAAGGGATATATTTGTTCGAAGTAGCAAAGTGGTTTTGGACTACTGTAACTGAGTCGGACAATCTAGCAGGTAAGCATAATGGACTGGTCCTCGTCGTAGTGGTAGGCAATAGGTGAAGACAATAGGCGTACTCAATAGGTGTCATCCTGTACCTCCACATCAGTCTGTATTCATGGCTGACACCAGCCAATCATATTACTGTGAGGGGGAACCCAGGTGTATGCATATTCATTACATCACTCAGGATTGCTTTTATCTGTTCCTATTGCATTTGTTGCAATAATATCTTCTGGAATTCTTGCTGTTGCTGAATAATTAACTTCAATTCTCCTATAGTGTATTTTGTTCATATAATTAATCCTTAACTAGGAAGAAAAAAGGTTTCGTTTTTCCTAATAGCCATATATCATACAGCCTTGAAGTTTATCAACTTCTGCATGACGCTATGAATATACACAAACTCAACCAAAATTTTTATCCATGAATTTTGAATTTAGCCATCTATTTATGCTAAGCAAGAGGAAACAAAATTATTTTTTTTTGCATGTGAATCCGAATTCTTGTTGCCACTGTTATGTCTTTATTGCTTTGAATGAAGATAACATAATCAAGAAGTAGTATACCACTTGGAGTCTACATAGTCTTGCTGAAATAGGTAATAAACAGATAAGCTAGATCTCTCTCTCTCTACTTGTTTTCTCCTACTGATGATTTTTGTCGTCTGTATTTATGTATTTGGACAAGTCCAAGTCTCCAAGGAGAGGCCTGTTTCATCTCCACAACAGAGAGGAATATTTATACGTTGATGCATATATATAAGACGTGTGTATAAGACAAATGGCTGAATGGCTAACCTCTTCTACAATTAAGGCATAAAAAAAAATCCTTAACTTTACTAGCAAATATATTAGGTGTAAGGAAGTAAGATTCTGAAAAAACTAAGAAACTTTTTTCACCTTACCAGCAAGGAAAAGTGTTAAAATAGTAAATTTTACAATTTAGTAAAAAACCCTAGTGTGTTTAAAGTAAGAAGAAATATTATTTACTTCGTTGGTAAGTGAGCAGAAAGCAAATTAAGGGTAACAAAAACAAAGAAAATAATGACAGAGGTATGTTCTATCCTGTCTGACCCCAAGAGACTAATGTTGTCTCCTGGCCAGAGTCTGACTCCAGAAAGGCTAGACTAAAATTGAATTGCCACTAAGGTAAATATGAAAAGCCTGACAGCTCAAAAAATAATTTAGAGTTGCCTTACCATCTTGCCAAAATTTTTAATATTCAACTTGTGTAAAAAAAAAAAAATCTTCTGCTGTCAATATACCAATTTATAAAGCTAGCATTTTGCTTTATAAGAAAAATGAAGAGGGAACTGCTTTGTTTTGGCATTAAGGTCCTTTTTATTAGGGAGTGACCAAACTCAGTATTTCTTTAGGAACTATGTTAGGGAGTGAACTAAACTGACCACCACTACAGAAATTTGGAAAGATACTGAAAAACATCTGTTTACTTATCCAAAAATAAGCAGCCACAAACACAACTAATCTTTTTTTTCTCTCTATATAAAGATATTAGGTTGGTGCAAAAATAATGACGTAATAATGTCATTTTTTGACGTAACTTCAAAAAACGACATTATCACGTCATTATTTTTGCACCAACCTAATAAATCATTTTATTTTGAAAAATAATATTAAAGCATTTTCTCATTAAAAACAATTACAGTTGTAGAATAATCATTGTTGCAGTTGTCTTAGAAATTATTAATTTTCTTTTTTTCGTTTTCTTTCAATATAATATCGAAAGAATTGTAACAGTCATGAGCATTATCAATTTCTCTTAACAGGTATCTGGCCATTAAAAGTAAATTCAGAAGTTCATGATAATATGTTGGTTATTTCTTTTGTTTGTCAATCCCGGTGAGTGTTTTTTTCCCCTCTTATGAATCTTGAACTTGATCTTTCTTTAATTTTGTGGTTGCTTAATCATTATAATTAAAACATGCACAGACATTAATTTAGAGATACTTTGTATAATTTATAACAGATTGTGTTTTGATAGTTTATATTTCAAATTAACATTACATTATCTGATTTTCAATCCATAAAAATAGAAAGACAGTTTGAGTTTCTGAACTCATAATCAGCCAATATTTTCCAAGACTGTTTACTTGAAAATATTTATTTTATCTAAACCTGTCATGAGAGAATTTTATAAATTTGTTTTTGACTTCTAACTTTCATGAAATCAAAATTAGAAAAAAAAACATTTTTGATATTTTATAAAAATAAACAAAGACTTTTTTTTTACACTGAATTTCCATTGAAATCTAATTTTGAAACTATAAGTATATAACTAACTATATCTAATTTTTAAACTATGTCACTGGAAACATTTTTTAATGTTGAACATTACAAATATTTCATTCATATTATCAATATATGTTTTTAATGAATTTAAAAAAATATATTTTAAAATTAAAAAGATGTATTTGATTGAAAATATAATTAAAAATTGTTTTAATGAATTTCTTAAATTCCAGTGTCCTTATGTTTAGTGGTGAAGAAGTGGAAGAAACTGAATTGGCTGGGTTTGATGGTAACCAAGTTACATTCTATTGTGGCAATGTTGTACATGGCCAATTGATTCAAGTGAGTCAACATTTGTCATTGGCAAAACAGGATTTTTTTTTTTTTTTTTTTTTTTTTTTTTTTTTTATTTAAATTTTTGTTTTAATTTATTTAACCCTAACTGATTTACATATTTTTTTTTTTTTTTTACAGCATTGTTTCTTTAATTCCTTAAATATAAGTTTTATAAATGTCTTTATAGTTATGATCAAATTCATTACAATTTTGTATTATTGTTAACATAATTGAGTAAATATCCTTGTGTGTAAATATTACAAAGATAAATGTACAGCTATGTAAATCTCTGTCATTTGATGAGATGGGTCAATTTTGATTTAGTTTTCCATTATTCAACAGTCTGAAATAACTAACTTCAGAAATATTGAATAATTTTAAAGACCAAGATGAAAGAAAGTTACAAAAAAGAATTGGACCATCATAGATAAAACTTAAGTATTGTGTCAAAAGTATTGATATTTTTTCCTGTTAGTTCTCTTTTATAATTTTGAGCTACTGTCGATAAAAGTTTGTTTCCATCTATAAATAAACCTACAATAAAAATCTGGATTATTTATTGACCTTTGTATGGATGTCCTTGATATTGTTGTGCTACTGGCTGTTTCATAACATTTCTGGTTTCAGGTTACTCCTGCCTGTGTACGTTTGATCAATGCTGATGGACTTATCCAACAGTGGAAACATCCTGAGGGTCGGAATATCAGTGTATGTAGTTGTAATCAGAACCAGTGTGTACTTGCTGTAGGCAGTGAAATATTCTATCTTGAAGTGCTGCAAGGAGAACTTAAACAAGTAAGGTGAGTAAATTGACATTTCTATTTGTCTTGTATTTACAAATAATAAATAACTGTATTAATTTACTTACTGATAGGCTGTTTTTTTTTTTCTCTCTCCCTAATATTGTTAAAAGTTATAGTCAATGATACTTTCTACTACTGATATTTTTCAAAGAAGATAATTCTGTGTTTAGAGAAATAATTTTGGGTTTCCTTTTTGATACATAGTGCTCCCTCAAGATTTCTAATGCTTTTCTATCATTGCCCTTAACATTGTAAGTAACCAAGAAAAGACTCCTATCATCTAGACAGTGAACCAGCTTTGCCATTCCTGTCATTATAATTTTCAACTTTTGATTGACTTTGTATCTCTAATAGAATGTCCTATAATTTTTGGAGTCCTATATAAGTCAATAATTTAACTTTCCTTGTAATTGCTTTTGGAACCATCAAACAATAGATGGAATCTCATGTGCCTATAAAACTTGTGGCTAGAGACATTTTGTTATGCCGGAATAAACTAAGCATCAATATTGTCATCAGTGATATCCACAATGTTGTCAATTGTTTCAAGCATTATAACAATGTGTTTTATTATCCACTCATGAGAAAGAATACATATCTTTAGCAGAATTAAAATTCTTAATCTAATTACTGAAAAATATAATAAATTTCAATTCGTTCAACTGTCACTATCCATTGTGACCATCAGTGTGCTTTACTCTTGTGAAAAATCTTGTACAGTATTAAAGGTCAAAATATATTGACATTAAGTAACACTTTATTTGGTCTGAAGTACAGAAAGGTGTTTATACAATTTTGTATATATTCCAACCAAAATGTAGCAGATATATTCACTAAGCCAGTGACTTTATGGGAATTCAGCCCTAAACACAAATTTTTAGATTTACTGCAAGTGTTGGAATAAAGTCACTATAAGTTTGAGTGGGGTATTGGAATAGGTATCCCAAAGTGAAATTTTATTTTTAATATATCTAAAGACCTTTAATGCAGGCATAGAGATCTTGAGAAACCATAAACAATGGGACTAAATTTATTTTGGTAGCTCAATTAGCAACAAAGTTAATAAAAACAGAAAATTGTAGTCTCCTGTGCTATTGCACAAAACACCAAATCTAACAGTGTATAACTGAAGATGCAAGTTTCAAACAAGTCAAAAATCATTATAAAAACCTGATGTCATATAGGTAGTCTTGAAGTAAAAGATAATGCTAATGGAATCCTTAATTCTTAGATCAGACCAGCCTAAACATTGGAAAAAGTTTCTTCTCAAGAATAAAATTGTAAAAATAAAACAGAAGGGCAAATTTGACCAATCATAAGTTTCATTTCAATAGCCATTACCTTGCACCTTCTTCCTATACTTCATAGCATAATGGAGATGAAGCTATTTTTTTTATCTATATAGTACCTCAATAAAAACCCTATATTTATGCTACATAAAAATAGCCAGAAGTGCAATTTGGCAGTAGGGCAAAAACAGATCGAAAGTACCTAATTTGCCATATAAAAGTATCCATTGGAGGTAATATGCTGAAACTTTACTAATTTTGGGTTGAGAAATTCAATAAAATAGTTCTTTTCACTGTAACATAAATACCTTTTGTAATATATGTATTTTATTTTGGTAAATTATGTCATTTTCAACTCCTCAAAAACAGGAGAGTAATGGCTACAAAACTTAGAATTTTGTTTTACAAAAAGAAAACAAATCCTTTATAATAGTGCTTTAAACTACTTCAGTTCTAAACTGATAAAAAAGATTTTCTGGACATTGTAAATGGTTCTTTCCTAATGGTAATTTGCCAACTAAATTTCCTCATAATCCATATGACTAATATTTCTGGAACACTCCATATCTCACCATCACTTGAAACTGACATTACATCAAAGTCCCATCTAAAGACAAATGTTGATTCCACATCTGCCAAAGGTTATCAGAAATAATTTCTTCTCTTTGTTGGAGCTAAAAACTTCATCCCAACACTGAAGGGAGATGCAATATCAATGACTTGGCCAATGTAAAAGTTGGAATCATAATATACTGCAACACATTGGCCTTGGCACTCGTAACTGAAGGTCACCTGACGTGGTCCTTCTTCATCATTACTACAAGTGTTTAAATACTTAAAATCACTGAGTGCCTTTTCTTCTTTCCTTTGTCTTAGAGGTGGAGATGAATCAACTGATTTTCCTGTTGGCAAGTAGTTGCAAAGAGCAGCTTCCAGCTGAGATTTACTTCTACTGATGTTAATCTTGATACCTAAAAGAACCTTCAGATATCTAAGTTGATCTTTCAGTGCTTCCAAATCACTGCTTGCTTTGTACATCTTTAATAGACTTCACAAGACCACCATGCTTGATGACTGAATTAATGATTCTCTGCTTCTAAGCAGCAGCAGCAGCAGCTTGACACTCCTTTTTCCTTTTTTGCTTCTCAATTTTAGAAATCCTTACCTGTACTACATGAAATTTCAGAAATACTTCTTGTTGCTTGTGTCTTTGTTGCAGATGTTTTGCATGCTTTCTTGAAATGACAAGAACTGATTGCCACTCAGCTGCTGATTTTACTTCCAGCCAAGCTGTAGTCTGGTTGCACTTGAGCATGTTTAAGGTTGATCGATGCATGTCATCTTTTTTTTCTTTTTTTGTCAGTTCCACCCCAACTTTCAAATATCGTTAACACATTTAAATTTTGAGGATGTTTGAGAAAATGTTTTTACACTTACATAAAAGAAAAACCTCTGAAGATGTTACTTGAGTAAAAAATAAATATATTCAAATTCAACTGTGAACATACTGAAAGTTTATCATGAATCTTACCAAAAAATAGCCTAATAAAACTCAAAAAAACATTTCGTTGAGAGTTGGTATTTGTATAATTTAAAAGATTTTCTTTCACATTTGACACAAAATATATCTATGTTGTAGAGATGGGCGATTTAACCAAAAAGCCAACTTTCATCTTCACACTGTGAAACCTCATCGAAATATTTTACAAAACTGAAATCATTCGGTTTCGTTTAGTGCTTTCACTACTAAATGACCATATCCAAAGAAACACTATTGAAAAAGACTTTCAGATCTTAATAAATTTAAATGTTAAAAACATTTAATTGACTAGTTTTAGGAAATAAATGTGAAATCTATTTATTTACAAAAGAAATGAAGAAGAAAAAAATGAAATATACCAGATATGACACTTGGAAATCATAATGTTCTCAAACAGAAAAAAAGGAAAATAAAATACATTATGTCAGAAATCTATTTGTTTTAGTTTAAAAAAACAAAAAAAAAACACTTTTTGTGGTAAAATTAAGTTAACAACAAAATAGCAAGTAAAAATAAAAAAAATAGTTGCCAGTTTTGTCTTAATGTTATTTTATGAAGTCAGATTTTTTTTGTAAGGCTTTTCTAGTAAACCGGTATGTCTATCACAAAATAAATTTGTTGTAAACAAGAAAAATGAATGAAGTTCTTTTTGTTATAAATAAATTTATTCTTTATCTAGGGAATGCAACTAAATTAGATATTAAGAATAATTAAAATACTTCTAATTTTCACTTTTAAAATGTGTAATATCTCCAGATATGCAAGTCTAGTGTAGTAAAAATATTGTTTGTTTTCTACAAATAAAATTATGTTTCTAATCTCATGAATAATACACCTAAAATTAGATATTAAAAAATAAAGTAAGTTTTAATCTGTTTTAAAATGTGTATATTTTCAAAACTACAAGTCATTTTTTTTTTAAACTCAAAGTAAAAATTATTCTTTTTTAGCCACTAGTGTTCAGTGGGTGTTTGTTAATGTTCTGCCTATAAAATTCTTCTAAACAAGTAAAATTAATTCATTTTATTTTTATAAATATTTTTATGGTTTTATCTAGCGAATACACTTAAAATTATGTATATTTTTAATGATTAAAATAGTTTTTAATTTCAGTTTTAAAATGTGCATCTAAAAAAGGATAGGTGATACTCACAGATTTGAAAATATACACATTCTAAAAATGAAATTAAAAGCTTTTAATTATTAATATTTAATTTTAGGTATATATGCAAATATATACCATAGAAAAAACATAAATTGTGAATATATACCATAGAAAAACAAATTTATTTAGGGGAAAAAAATAACTCATTGATTTTCCTTGTTTAGAAGAAATTTATTTGCAAAACCCCCAGTAACAGTTAGCTGGCATACTAGAAAAGAATTGCAATATTTTTAATTATTTTAAACATAAACATTTTTGGCTTTTTTGCCTCTAAATAAAATAATTAATTGCTTGAAAACAAGTGTCTGTCAGTGTCAGACAGTAGTTTCAATAATTTGAAAGTTCTTTTACTACACATTTATTTATTTATTACTATCAGTTTCTCCCCTCCCTATTTTTTTTTCCTTACTTTATAATTTTTGAAGAAATTTGCTTCTACAGGTCAGGGAAGAAATGAATATCTTCCTGGTTGTAGTTTAAGGTTTCTTCTAATTGAGTATACAATTTCAAGAATATTGATAAAAATTGGTCACTTTGATTTTGTGAAACAAAGTAACGTGTAAAATTCAATTTAAAAAAAAAAAAAAAAATCATATTTCGCATTTTCGGTTGTTCAAAGCAAAATACCATTTTAACTCCCTGTAAAGAAAATAATTCAATGAATAAAAGCATATAAAACTTATTTAGAAATATTATTTTATTTTCTTTCCAGCCATATGAATATTTTTAAGATTAGGCCAGAAATACACGAGAAATTGCGAGTTGAACAGACTAAATTGCAAATTTATCAATATCAAACAAAATCAGATAACAACTGGAAATGCTATCATTACACAAGAAAATGAATGGCTTTCTTAGATTGATTACTAAATTAAAAACTGAATTGAAAACTGCAGTCTCAAGGAAAAAAAATGAAAACTGATACCGAAACATAAATTGGCAAACCAAATATTCTGCTACATTGAATATTTATTTTTAAAAAAATGTACTAATAATGGATTTTTCTATTAAATGAAGATCTGTTTTAAGAATTGAACAATGTAAGGTTTAATTAACATTTTTGAGTGTTAACATTTAGGAGGTTTCTGTGGTTATGACAGCTCATGGGTTACCATACATAAATAAATGTTATTTTCATTGTTTTAAGCAAAAAATAAATATTTTACAAAATCCCATCAGTTATTCCTTAATTTTACTAATTTACCTTGAAACAAGACATGCTGGATCTTTGAGATTTTTAAATTTGTTATTTTCATTTGTCATCTTGATGCAGGCACTCACCGAAATAGAAAATATAAGAAAGATTTAAACTGTAATATCCATCAATGAAACAAGTCTCATTTAAAATTGGATTCAGCTGGGTTTTTCATTCATTTGGTCAGTAATACAAATTTCAATGCATCAGGCCTGAGACTATTTACATTGTTTGAACTATCATCCTCATCTTTGTTGCCATATTTATCACAACGTTTCGGTCGTTGTATGCTCCAGCCTTCTTCAGGTGGTTGGAATGTTGAACTGAACCCTTTATTTCACTTGCTGGGGTAGACTGTTCTAGTTCGACGTGCCATGTCTAATGGATGTCAGTTATCAGTTATCTCCTGTTAATTCCCCTCTCCAAGTTCTCCACTGCCTTAACCAGGTGTTGAACTCACATTTTGGGTCCTGTCATTGGATCTAACTAACGCCTTTATCCACTGTGCCATGTTTGATAAATATGGCAACAAAGATGAGGATGATAGTCCGAACAATGTAAATTGTGTACATAATACCTTATCTCAGAAATATAAACAATCAGGCCTGACTATTTTACACAAAATGAACACAGTATACTCTGTTTTTGATTTGCATGCACCTCTAGATGTATGGGCACAAAGATATGAAACCAACTGATTATTAAAGATGAGACATTGCTCTACAAGGAGATATAAATTTCATTTTTGTAAGTGTTGAATTTCTTTAGTATTTCATCCACTAAATGTTTTAACTTAGAAATTTTTTGTAACAGACATCTTCAAGCTTCTGGTTCTCAAATTGACAAGTGTCCATTTTTCTTTAAGATGGGACTAATTTGATATGTGCAAATACACAACTTGGTGTGCAACTAATTTGAAAAACACCACTATGATATCAAATTTGAAAATACAGAAAATCACTTTGTCATTGAAATAGTGACATAATTTAAAGAGATGTGGAATAAAACTTAATCACACATGAAAAAGAATTGTATCTTTTAGGAAGAGAAAAGATTAAACTTTGTTTACATACTAATTTTATCAAAACATCCTTGAAAATAAACGAGATATCAGCATTTGAAAAAGAAGGAAATTTCACTACTTTGACATGTGTTCGCACTAAACAAGGGTACTTTGGGATACCTAATTAAAATATAAACATGGGATTCTATGTAATCATACATTACTGTATACAAATTGGATTATAATTTGCTGCTTGCTATGGTATATCTATGATGAAGCCATATTGAACTGTATATTCACATTACTTTGTTGTACTACAATATGACCGCATATTACTGTTGATGCTATGTTTATTCTGTTGTCATGTCTAACAAAATGCCTCAAGCTCTAACAATATCATTAGTCTTTTTCTAACATATTAATGAGGAACAATTTAAAACTTTGGATATGAAAAAAAAAAAAGCTGTATATTGGCTGAAAGAGTAAATTCTTACTTTTTCAGCTTTGTTAAATGTTTTTCTCATTAAAATATGACACATCTCTAGATATTTTCATGAGAACAGAATAAATCTGAAAATATTTTCATGTCTTTGAAATTTGTATGTAGAAAAACAGTAAATAGACCCAGTGTAATTGCATTTGTGAGAAGTCAAACTGTTTCATTAATGATCTCATCTTGCATTTTGGCTTATGTATTGAAAAGTAATAAGATGATTGGCAATTTAATAAAAAGATATTTCAGTAATGTAATGCCTAAATCTTTTTTTTTTTTTTTTTTTTTTTTTTTTTAACATTTTGCTAATTTGATGAGAGAGTAAAACTACTAGAATCAAAGGCAGAAATTGACTTAATTTGTTTTTCTTTTTTTCAGCAAAGCTGTGATGGAACATGAGGTTGCTTGTTTAGACATCAGTCCATTAAAAGATGGTGCCACCCATTCTGATTTGTGTGCTGTTGGATTGTGGACTGATATATCTGCACGTGTATTGCGTCTCTCAAACTTTGAAGTGTTGCATGTGGAAATGCTTGGTGGTGGTGAGTGGTTTGTTCTCAGTTTCCTTTAGTCAATTCGTAGCACATTTTATACCATTAAGCCTTGTATTAGCCTGAGGCTAAAAGACTAAAATATCTTAGTTTCTCGTCATAATTTTATCTAGTTTCTAACAAAGATGCTAAGCCACTTTCACTGAGAAACCAATCTAATATTTGTAACACTTTGTTTTACCATCAAAATATATTTACAAAAGGGGATATTTTAGAAGTAGTTTTCAAGAAAGTACAATAAATCACATTATTTGGTTAATACTCTTCTGTATAAACTCATTTCAGAGAAGGCTTATCCTTCTGTGCTTTATCTAATACTTATAAAATCCCTGATATTTTGTGGAAGTTTGATCTAAAACCCTAATCATGTAAAGAGATGCAAAATGTTTCTATGTACACATTTATAAAAAATATGGATGTGCCCCTTGTCACACCCTCACTTTACACTTAAAGAGTATAATTATTTTATTTTAATTTGGAAATGGGAGTGGTATTTTTCTTACAGATTATCCTCCTAGTTTTAAAATTAATATCTTGCTTTCTATTTATTGCCTAATTAGTCTATCAAAAACAATATGCCAGATTTTACAAGTATTACCTTGACCATTGGAATGGAAATCTTTGCCAGACCATTCATGACTGTCTGCTAGGTTTTTGTTCTAATAAGCATTGTCTGCTGATGTATCTTTGATTTACTCAAAATTGTCTATCGTGTCATTTATAATCAGTGCTAGTGTAGGAAATTTGATAGCTTTATTATTTATAGATTAATAGATAACTGAACATTTCTAAATATAGTGGCAACCACCCATAGAAAAAAAAAAATGAACATGAAAATATTTTTAAAACTTCAATTCACATCACAGTGGAATGATGGATAACGGCTCGGATTGAGGAATCAGAGAGCCGAGTTTGAATTTGAGTAAAATCCATTACATTCAATTACATGCTAATATCCTTGGGAAAGGTATGAATCCTCTTCTTCTTCTTCCAGCTATGGGTAAATAGCAGGACAGACTGGGTTCTATAGCCTTGGATGGCAACAGGTCTGTTGCAGAAAGAAATGGCAACCTACTGCGGGGAAAAAAAATCTGCCTTGTCAGTCATGTATCAAAAGATACATGATTGTCTAATCATGTATCATGCATGGCATGTAACTGACTGACTTTAACAGTGAAGGTGCATTTCTGATGCCTATTTTCTGCAAGCATTTGATTTTTGTTTTTGTTTTTTGATAATTGGTAAATTAAGATGAATTTTTAATTGTTTTGTTGGATCACATGAATTAGAAATTTCTTTCTCATAATTTGCCATTAATAAAATCTTCTTGAGGTTCTGATTTGTTTTAACTTAATTTTAAAGAATACTTTTTACTTTAAACTGGTTTGGATTAATTAAATCATTTTCTTACTACAGGTGAATTACAAATATTACTATATATTGATTTTTATTGATCTATTTTTCTACAGAAATTATTCCCAGATCAATTTTGATTGCAACATTTGAAGGCAACCATTACTTATTGTGTGCTCTTGGTGATGGTTCATTATTTTATTTTAATCTCAACATAGAAACCGGTAAGTATGCCTTAAGTGACATTTACTAACAAACTAGAGAGTAAATTCTACAGCTGTAGAATCTTTTTAGTTTATAAGATTTATTAATATATTGAACTCTCTTGAGAGGAGTTGTGCTTTATATATAAATCCTTTATTTTAATGCCTAAATTCTTTGACTTAAGAACTAAAAAGGTAGAATCAATAATAATTAATAATTTAGTATAGGAATTTCATGATGATAATCAGGTATAATGGTGAAGTACTTCTAGGATGTGATGACAGCAATTGAAGTGATTCAGATGTGGATGAAAATAATGCAGCAAGTGAACATTGCTCAGAACAAGCCAATAAACTGCTAAATATCTTCTTTGCAAGAGTTTATCTTGGCAAATTCACTGTCTACATCTCAAACTAGAATAACCCTTTCAATATGAGGTGTGGTCCAAAAAATAACTGAAAGTACAGTGGTTTAATTTAACTTTTCCAGATTTTGAATTTTACAAGCAAACATGCAACTGCTGATTGCAGAATATAGAATGGAAATACAATGGGTTTGATGGCACTAAAGGCCTTTTTTGTTGTGTGTGTGGGTCTACACTGTGTTTGTAAAGGAAATCATGAAAATATCAGGAACTTGTGCAGTGATGAATTTTTGGGAAGGTTTGTTTTTTAAAGTTAGTTACAATATCTGTAAATAGATAATTTCTTCATTCTTTTTTTTTGCAGGTTACCTTAGTGATAAAAAGAAAGTTACCCTTGGCACACAGCCTACTGGTTTGCGCACATTCAAAAGTTTATCCACTGTCAATGTCTTTGCCTGTTCAGATCGCCCAACAGTTATTTACTCTAGCAATCACAAATTGGTGTTTTCCAATGTAAACTTGAGAGAAGTAAATCATATGTGTCCACTCAACTCAGAAGGTTACCCTGACAGGTTTGTTTTGTTTTGTTTTTTTATTGTATGTTTTCATTTTTATTTAATTTTTTTTTTTGCTATTTCTAAATATTTCTGTCTTATGTTATTTAAAAAAAAATTTTTTTTTTACAGGTTTCATAGTGATTTCCTAAAACTGCATCATTGTATTTTAAACATATCTAGAAGTTAAGATCTTTGCTTAGGCAGCTGTCTTTTTCAATAATAAACATGATGACTGCTATAATATTCTATTAAATGTGATGTGCTTTTCTATATTATCTTCTTGCTTTTCATAACTTTAGATTGCCTGATATTGTAACAGAAGCATATTCCAGAATTTAATATAATGGATTAAATATAAATGTTTACAGTTCTTAATAATATCTGAGCTATTTTATAGCAGCTGCTGGTGTTGTATGAATTTGTCTTTTTTCTATTTGTTGTAATCCTGTTGTTAGAAGTTTCAGTAAAAAATAATTTTCCATTCTTTTTTCCTCCCTTTCTAGTCTTGCTCTTGCAAATGATAGTACATTAACAATTGGTACAATTGATGAAATTCAAAAGCTTCACATACGAACCATTGCATTGGGTGAATCTCCCCGGTGAGTAGAACTTTCTTTTTGTTTAAAAATAAAACAAATTGAAATTATTATTCACTATGATTGTCTTAAGTTTGGTATAAAATCATTTCATGATTCTGCACAGATGAGGAGCAAATTTATTTTCAATTCAAAATTTGTTAGAAATCATATAACTCATCTACACAAAAAGAGTTGAAAAGTAAAAGAATATTGTTATGACTAGCATTCCTTTGCCAATCTATTAGTAACTGAGTAGTTACTGAAGAAAATTGGGCTCTTCAAAATACTGGTAACATTTTTTTTTTTTTTTTATCATAATGTTTCTTTCAGTACTGAGTGTTACTTGAGTGATATGACTAGAAGTTGTACTGTCACTGGTGCCTCACAGATGAATATTATTAAAATAAATAATTGGGTACATAAAAAATCTTAAATGAAAATTCTCTCTTGTGTATCATTACTGAACAAGTAAATAAATAAATGACATAATGTAAAAATATAAAACTATTTTGAGTGGACCAAAGATACCAAGCAGACAGTTCCAGGTTTCATCCTCAATCATGAGTTATTGATCTGGCAAAGCAATTTTCTTTCAACTGATCAAAATAGTGCTTGTAAAATTTGGTAAATTGATTTTGATGAACTAATAAAATTATGAATAGTAAAAGCTAAACTGATCAATAGTCTGGTCTATGAAATCAGATTCCCTCCTTTTGTAGTTAATTTATAATAATGAATCCTAATTAACCTGGAATTTTAAGATAATATAAGTTGACCACAAATTTTTCTTTTTTCCTCTGTTATTTGATCCAATGTATTACACTCTTTATAAAGAATATTTTAAATTTATTTTGTGTAGACGCATTGCCTACCAAGAAGCCTCACAGACATTTGGTGTTATTTCCATGAGAATGGACATCCAAGATGCTAATGGTACTCGACCATCACGAATTAGTGCCAGTGTCCATGCTGCAAGCACTTCTTGCAGTACCAACACAAAACAGATGACTGGCGGTACTAGTTCTGTGGGTGATTACATATATGGAGACCAATTGGAAGTGCATTCGTTACTCATTATTGATCAACACACTTTTGAAGGTAAATTTACTTACTTGTCTAAATCAGATTGAGAACTCTCAACATGACTATTTTATCAACGTGTTGTGCATGTTAAGATGCTATTTCTAACCATTTATCTTCTTGAATGTTATAAAGATTCAAACACCTAACAAGCTACTATTGTAACTATTTCAACTAACAAGAGTACAGGTGCAAATTTTCTAACTCCATGATTCCAGCATCAAGTCTGATTAACAGATATTTATGATTTGCATTAGATTGTACAGTAACAAATCAATATTTCTAAATCGCTCATTTATACACCTTCCATGTTTTTTTGGTTTTTTTTGCCTATTATGAATTGATAGAAAAGCAAACAGTAAATGTGAATATAATCTTTTAATCAAGTTTGGGTTGGATTACAGGATTTGTATCTGTAACATAGAGTAGCCAAATAGATCTAGTTCAGATATTGTGTGTGTGTGTGTATATATATATATATATATATATAAGGCTGACCCTTGTTGTAACCCAAGTTTCACACTCGCGCAATTTTCAGACAACTTGAACCTTCAAGTCTGCGTGAAACTAGTTACAACTAGGGTTATCCTTTCATGGGAATTAACATCAAGAATTTTTGCTCTATGTAATCTCAGCATTGAGCACTTTACTGTGTATGTAGGTGTTTGCCTTTTAGCTCTTTTTTTCTTATTGCTGTCCTTGTTTGAGATTTTATCTTGTTTAAGTATATTAAGGCTTTTAGCAAGTTGTCCATTAGTTCTACTAACAGTTTTGCTTTTTCTTTAATAATACATATATATATAACTTGCTAAAAGCCTTAATATACTTAAACAAGATAAAATCTTGAACAAGGACAGTAATAAGAAAAAAAGAGCTAAAAGGCTAACACACACACACATATCTATATATATATATATATATATATATATATATTGCACATAATTCTAAAAGGCAAACATATACTGCACATAATTCTGGTGTTAACAGTGCTTGATGTAATATAACAGAGCTATTAAGTATATATTAATAAATATACTTATAATAATTACTTGTATATTCTTCCATTTGTTTTATATATATATATATATATATATATATATATATTTGTCTTATATATAATTATCTCTTTCAGTGCATCATGCCCATCAGCTTATGGCAAATGAATTTGCTTCAAGTTTGATCTCAGCTAAGCTTGGAGATGATTCCAACACTTATTACATTGTTGGTACAGCTATGGTGAATGCAGAAGAAGCTGAACCTAAGCAGGGACGAATCATTATATTCCATTATACAGATGGTAAGTTATTCATATCTATATTCTACAGGAGGCTAAATATGGAAAGGAAAAAAAAGTTTGACTTTATAGCTATATAAAGAAATGGATTAATGGCAAAAGTAGATATATGAAATACAAAAACTGCACCAAATGAAAGCCTTACAGTCATAGCCAATCAAATAGATCTGTCCATCTGTCACTGTACATGTCTTGGAACTTCATAGCCATAAATTCACCATAATGTCCAAAAGATGGTGTACTCTGTTTTCAGTAACAACTGTATGAATCTTTCAGTAATTATAGTTTGTGGATTGTGGTGGCTATGCCAGTTTTAACACGATTATGGTTTCATTTAGTGGTTGGTTGATTGATTTGTTTTGTTTATCAACTATTTGTCGGTTATTTAAAGCCAAATCATATTTAGGATTGCAAGAATAATACTTTTTTGCAAGTGAATATTGCATTAACAATTTTTTGGAGATAATAAAGACTTTTTCAGATAAAAGTTCTACTTTTTAACCCATAGTTGGGGAGAGAAGAGTAGATTTGCTCACATTGTGTCATTCTATGAATTAATCAAGGAAGACAATATGTATAAGCCAAATTAACATTTAACAATTTATTTATTCCAGCTTTTATATTTTAGTCAAAGCAGAAGCAATTTGTCAACAATAGTGCATATTGAAAGTAGGATTTGCATAATTTTCTAAGCTTAGAGATTATATAAGTCCTTTTTCTTAGCAGACAGAAGTATGTGTATGAGTATTTTTTTTCTTGGTAGTGTCACATGTAAAACCAAAGTAGATTCACCCTGAATGATATAAGGCTGAGTGTTTGCCTTGGAATTCCTTCATGTTGTTTAAGTTGCATGAAATTTATTGTTGGATTTTTTTTTTTTTTCATTCCTCATCCTCATTATTTTGTTTCCATTAACCTTATTAAGACTATTTCACAATATACTTACTGCTTATATTAATTTTATTGATTAAAAATATAATATTGAGGCTGTTTCTAAATAATTTTTTTTTAGTTAGCAATGAATTGGATTAAAAGTTGTTAATTGGAAATTAAAAAAACAAATATTTATTTGATCTTAGCTTAAAGATGCAATATATATTTTATTAGTATTAAATTCAACTTCTGGAAAAGTAACAGATATTTGCTAAATTCTTCGTAACACGACTGTTTTCTTTCCCTATTTGTATATTTATTTTGTTTAGATTTTTGTTTTGACAAAATAGATTTGGTTAACTCTTCCCAGTTACAGCAAAATTGTTTTTCTTAGGGAGTGTTTATTATCATGCATTTAATCATGATGAGTTGAAATATATTTTTCTCATTTTGGTTAAATCACCTGATGTTAGATGCTTTGTCTTTAGGCATCTGGTGAGCGTCTGCTGCTGCTATAGTGAAAAGAGGGTCCTTTGTTCAATTACAATTTGTGTTTTTTCTTCATTTAGTGACACTTGAAAACTCACTATTTTGTATTTTTATCTATTTTTTTAAGGTAAACTTACTGTAGTAGCAGAAAAAGAAATAAAAGGGGCAGCATATAGTTTGGTTGAATTTAATGGCAAATTATTAGCAAGCATTAACAGCACAGTAAGTATTTTTTCTCTTTTATTCTTATTGGTTTTAACAGTAATCATTGGAATCAAGCTTAATGTCTTTTTCAACATTTGCAGTTATGTAATGCTTTCTTGAGTGTGTGCATAAAAATCTTTAATTTTAATCTTCTGTACAATTTATTTTAGCTTATTAAATATTTTTTGTCTACTTAGTTTTATTTTTGTAGCTACCACATTTTAACATTAAATGAGAACACAATATTTTATTCTTTGAATTTAATATTGTTTGTAATCTTTGAACTTCTGCTATCCACAGGTACGTTTATTTGAATGGACAGCAGAAAAAGAGTTACGCCTTGAATGCAGCCATTTCAACAATATAATTGCACTTTACCTTAAAACCAAAGGAGATTTCATTTTGGTAGGAGATTTGATGCGATCCATTACATTATTGGCTTATAAACCCGTGGATGAAAATTTTGAAGAGGTAGGTTTTAACTAAGATTCAAAATAATCTTTAATCTTTTCTTTAAACTCCAACTCTTCAATGTATTCACTACTGTAATGTTCTAAATTTTTACTCTTGATTTTGATGTTGGTCATACATAGAAAATTTATCCTGCAGTTTGAAATAGACAAAGAAAAACTGGAACGTTTCAGTATGCACGTGTGTCTATCAAAATTATTACCATGTTATTAATCCTTTTAAAAAAAAACAAAAACATTTGGCAGTGTTTTTTTAAAAAAAAAAGTGCAGTTTTATTTAGCAAAGACTTTTTTTTCCCTAAATAGCTAAAAATATTTATTTTAATTGTAGGAATTGAATTTTGACCTATTACTATATTAAACAAAATGTGAGAAAATATGACATTTAAACATCATAAAACAATATATATTAAATGTTGTATCAGCCTTCAAGAAGTTATTGTCATACGACAATGTTTTAATGCTGTGAATATACTTTTACCATAATGTGTAATTTGAGCTTTTGTCGCCATTTGTATTTTTGGTCATCTCTTCTTCAGCTGTCTCATAAATTTAAGTGGGCTTTCTTCTTGTATGGTTAGGAAAATCTAAAAAACAGTGATGTCTTTTATGACAAAAATCTAAATACAATAAAGCAACGAACACAGGTATAAGTGATGAGATGATACCAATATTTTTACCGATTACGTTACAAATCCTGATACTGTTCTAAATTTCCAATGCGATTCCAATACCTACAATGATTAAAATTCATTATTTTCAGGCCCTACAGTAGGTTTGGGAAACTTAGTGAACAAAGTACATTAATAAAACGTTTAGTAGAAAAACGAATACAAAAGCTTATGAAATAAAGTTAGATATCATTTTTATTTAAAATATTGGGTAAGAATTTAAACAATAAAGAGAACAATTTCTTTAAGTAAATCACTTAAGTACCAAGCTACTCATATTTAAGTCCTAAAATTCTTAAATTATAATGTAAGGACATCGTCTCTCCTGTTTCGCCTTTTGGACGATTTCTTTTTGGTAAGTAAATGTCGCCTCCAATTCTAAATAACTATTCACTTTCAAAAGAAGAGGGGAGTGCTGATAGATATTTCCTAGCTAAAAGTGCCAGGATGGGAAATTCATTTTTATTTGAAATCCACCAGTGAAAAAAAACATTATCACTTTTTATATTTTTTTAATGTAATATATTTTGCCATTTCAAGTTTTAATAAATATATTTCTTTGCTTGTTTCACTGACTGCTTTATCCTATATTCTTGTATACATTTCCTTCATGACTTTTTTCTTTTATTCAGTGAGGCACTTCATAAAACTAAAACTAAAGTCACTATCATTATCGCTTTTCTCTTCAGACATGTTAGAGAAGTCATTCTCCATGCCTTGTGATACTTTGGATGAGGTGTCTGTCTTTCCTTTGGTTATAGAATAGAGATCTTGAGTAAACTATTCTGCAATGGCCTTTGTTATTTTCAAGGAAACCAGCAATCTTGAACCTGGGATCAAGATATGTTGCTAGAATAAGATTTTTGTTTTCCAAGTAGCTGTTAAATCTTGTATTAAAAGACACTTTCCATGCTGAAAGTGTTTAACCTAACCCATCAAACAGTCCCTTTTCTTCTCCCCTTTTAAAAATGTGATAAATGACTTTAATTTGGGGTATAATATAAGAGGCAGTTGCTTCTCTATTACTTAATAAATTTGTACAATTAATGAATTGTTTAAGTATTTTCAGTAATTTCTGTAAAATCTTCCATTGGTTGGATTCTAAACAATGTGGTTTTGCATGATCACGGAAATAGGAGATAAAAGCATTTTTGTTCAAATACTAAGGATATCATCTGTTCAGAGTATTTGAACAAAAAATGCTGACTGTTTTAATACTGGCTATTCCATCTTGTCTGGACATCCTGAATAAATTTATGATCTGGTAAATTAAATTTTTTCTAATAATTTACAAAAGCTGCAGCTGAGTGATTGAAATGCCCAACTCTTTGTTTACAAATAGAAAGGATATATTTCACATACCTTTGTGCAAAGATGGATCATTAATGGTCAATTGCAAGATGTGTAGAAAACAAGATAACTCATATTGGGCTTGTACAGCTGCTGTTGCCATATTAGCCACATTATCTCTTATGAGAACATGAATTTTACTATGAGAAATATTAAATTGCTGTACTGTCTCTGTGATACATTCACTTATACTTATTACAGAACTTCACTTTTTTGTTCAAAATCCAATGAAATGTTTCACTTAAACAGGATAAATTTGCTGAATTAGCAGTCCAGCCATCATTAGTCATAGATAAATGAGTAGCAGGGTTGATTTCCTCCTTTTATCTTATTTCTAACCTTCTTATATATATCTTTCACAATATTTTCTTTTATGTACTTTCGAGAGGGAATTTATGGTTCAATAGTCTTTTAAATCCAAGGTCTTCTACAACAGAAAAATGTTGCAGGTCAATTGCAACTATTTTTCCAATACATTAATGAATTATTTATATCCCAAGTTCTAATTTGGTCAATAACTTCATGTAAAGTTTGTTGCTTAAAAGAGTTGCTGACAAATTTTTTCTGTTTAATCATAATTGAACAGTCAATAGGCATTTGTATATCACACAGTTGACGTATTGCTTTACTTTGATTATCATCAGAAATCTTTAAAAACTTCCAAACTACACTTTTCTGCTTAGCACTGAATCCACTTGCCATAATTGGGGTCTGAAAATTATAAACATTGGTTAAAATTTAAATTTTTCACTGTTGGATAAAAAAGTTTTCTAGTTTTCTAATGTGTATAATTTGTAAAGATTCAACTAATAATGTTTTGCTATGGTCAGTATAAGCAGTACCCTACAACGTAACAATTACCCTGGGTACATGGTAGCAGCTCCAACAAACTGGGATAGAAGGGTGCAAGAGGATAACAGCTCTCAGAAAACAGCTTTAGTTTGCCTACTCTATATGAAGGGATTATCGGAGAAAATACAAAGGATCTGTGGTCCATATAGCATCAGGATAATCTTTAAAAGTGGTTCAACACTTCACAGACACCTCTTCCAAATAAGACCCCCCCATACAGGAGAACATGACTAATGACTGTGTACGCCATCCCATGCAGCTGTGGTAAGAAATACAAAGGAGAAACATGCTGCTCCCTTACGGTAAGACTACAAGAACATCGTAAAGCAGTAACACAAGAGGAAAAATCAGGCATAGCTGACCACATATAGAGGAAAAAAGGGTGATCACTGCCCCCTGTGGGATGAGGTTGAAATGATAGACAGAGTATCATTGGAAAATACCAAAACTTAAGGAATCAGCACATATGCTAGGCCACAAAAATCTCCTGAGCTGACCAAGCATAGAAATAAATACAATATGGGAACCAGTAATAAGGAGTGCTAGAGAAGAGCAATGAATAACAACAAAAATTGCAATATAAGCACTGGTAAAAAATGGTTGCTGAGACATTAGGTTTATAAGTCCCAAAAATTCATACATACATGTCCTCAAGGTTGTTTAAATCCAGTGACTAGACCCAAAGAGTTTTGAGTTCAGTACCAAGCCACAGTAGTGATAAACCAAACTTGGAGAGTTGAGTTAAAGGGAAATAATTGAAACATCCAGAAGAGGCATTGTACGTGGAACTAGAACAATCTACCCCAGTGGACAAAATAAAAGGTTTGGTTTGAAATTCCAATCACCTGAAGAACGCCAGACTGGAGTGTACAACACTCGAAACGTTGTGAATATGTCAATGAAGATGAGGATAACTATCAATGATATAAATAATGCAAGTAATCATAATACCTCATCTCATTTCGTTCTGCCTTTTGAATTTCTTCAAATGTCATGATTTTCATGCACTTCTAAAAAGTGACATGTAAACAATGTTTCAAATGTTCATTTTTTTTTAACAAAATCTTATGAGAGAAAGAGTCACCTTCAATTTATTTACAGATTTTGACTTCTGCTTTCAGTGCATCATTAAATATGATACCTTTAAATGTTTGGATTATATGGTGACAAAAATCTCATTGAAAAGTTGAGTGAATAATGACTTAAAATATTTTTTCTTACCAGTTTTATCAAGTTAAAATGTTTTGCATTGCAGATTGCTCGAGACTCCAACCCAAATTGGATGACAGCTGTTGAAATACTTGATGATGAAAATTTCTTAGGAGCTGAAAATTCTTTCAATTTATTCACCTGCCAAAAAGATAGGTAAATAGACATTTGTGTCCATATAAAAATTCAGTTTCATGCCTTTTTCTTATACATTGTTTATGCCATTTGTTCTGCATGTTGTACAGCATTTACTTGCCTGAAGCTGTTGTTCTTTTGAGGAAAATTAGGCAACTACTGTTTGACTCTGGTTCAAATAAAATTTTCAAGACTAATACCAACTTTTCATTCTCTAATATTACTATTACTTATTGTATTTGGAGAATCTGTCTTTGGGATTAAAACACAACTGTCATTTTTTTATTTTTATTTTCCATATTTAGTAGGTTTCCACTAAATATTGTCTGATCTTATTTTCTGTGTGACAATCGCTGAATTTCATGGTTGCAATTTAATTCTTGATTTTTGAAAATGCTTTCAAGAAATAGTCACTGATAAAATTTTAGAGAAACTAAATGGAGTCTATTGAGAAAACATGGTTTTCTTCAAAAGCTTTATTATATGTTGAAATTCTGCATAACCATTTTATTTGAGGAAAAAACACTTGCAGTATTTTACAAATGACGTTTAGATGAATATAAGGATTATAATATCTATGTAGAATATCCAGATTTTATGTAAAAATTAACATCTAAGAATAAATATGCCTCATATTTTGATACTTGTATTTATTTCTAAAACACTTTACTTTAGTTGTTTTTTTTTTTTTTTCCCTAAAAGGAGAGTGACTTTCATATCAGCAGCAGTTTTTGTTTTTATTTATATAATATGAAAAATCTTACTTGCTAAGAGACCCTGAAATATTAAAGCATCCATTCTTGGTTGTTCCCCACCTTTTTTATTTATATGTTTATTTTTTCATTTATTTTTTTAACAAAAATTGTTGTAATCTTAATTATTGAGCTTATTTGAATTTTTTTTCTTTCAGTAGAAGGACATTTGCTTGTTTTCTCTCATTTGTTTTGTTTATATTTTCTTGACAGTGCTGCAACAACTGATGAAGAAAGACAGCATTTACAGGAGGTTGGACTTTATCATTTGGGAGAATTTGTAAATGTATTTAGACATGGTAAGTGATATGCTTTATTAGTTTTAATATCCTGCCCCTCACATTTTCCTTCAAATTCCACCCTAACTCAATTGCAATTGACTAATAAACTATTGAGAAAGGCTGTAGAATCAATATATCTAACTTTCAGCTCATATTTGAAAGATACATGCTTCTTAATTAGTCATAACATTTGGATCCTGTTACATACACAGTCAAAACATTTTCTATTTTGATGAAATGCTTAATGTCACATACAGACATCTATAATTTGCTAAACAATTTTTTTCTTTAAAATAGGATATATAATAAATTTTGCTTTAAAGCAGAAGTTAGTACAATTTTTTTTTTTTTTTATTATTTTTACTGACTGCACCAAGTTAATTCCAATTTCAACTTCACACCTGTGCAACTTGCTAATCATTATAATTTTGTTTTTAGAAATATCTACTTGTTTGATTTATTGTTTAAAAGGAGTGTTGTAGATCCTTTAACTTTTTTTTTTTTTTTTTTTAAGCTGAAATGTATTTAATTTAGATAAAATCTTTCATGCTCTATTCATATATGCATTTGTAAAATATGTCATGGATATAATATGGGAGAATCTTTTTTATTGCACTTTGAACATTTGCATAATTTAGTACTACATCATTGATGATGCATCTTTTTCAAAATGAAAGAACCATTATTTTTAAATCAACATTTTTTTTTCTTTTCTTCTTATTTAGGATCTCTTGTTATGCAGCATGCAGGTGAAAACTCCACACCCACCCAAGGTTCAGTTTTGTTTGGCACTGTCAGTGGAGCAGTAGGTAAGTGAAGACAATAAGAAACATTTTTAAATGTTGCTGAAGCCATTCTTTGCCATCAGCATTGTCATTTTCTTAGTTAGCTAATCGTATTATATCCATTGTTCATACAGATCTTGGAAAATTAACAGGGCCTTTTCCAGGGTTTGAAAAATCCTGGAAAAACAGCAATAGCCCAAAATCTTCTTGAAAAGTCTCAGAATTTTCTAAATTGAGTTGCCCAATTTTTTTCTCTTTTCATGAAAGTCAAATAGAAAATCCCAGAAATCTGGCTTTTTTACAAGCTAAAATTGTCCTCTAAGAAAAGTGCTTTTTTTAGTCATTAGTAATATTTGGCAATTATTGCCAATGGTGGTTTGTTTCCTTGATTAGAATGAGTTCATGACTTCATAGTTACTTCAATATTTTCTCGTCTAGGTGATGAGAAAGAACATGAAAGCATGTCTTCTAGCTGCTACCCTCACTCAGCAAGAAAAGAGGAAAAGCAAAGATAAAAGGCGTCATAGACAAATAAACATCTCTGTCAAACATAAATTAATTCACACTCATTGAATTTGTAGTTGAAAGGAAAATAATAAATTATTTTACACTAATAAAATACATTTTAGTAGAATCTTGAAAAATTTATCAGTGTTTTTTTAAAAATTTGAACAATTGAAGAAATTTTATTCACATGTCAATTTCAAAAGTAAAAAGTCCTTTTGCTCACTAGTTAACAGTGGATCAGTTCATGCTGAAAAAAATAGATACTTTGTGTAAACTATGTCTAAATTGTTGCCAAAAGTAACAAATTTGAGAATCAAATATTAAGAAAATGTAACCGGGAACAACAATAGAATAAAAAATGAGCCTTTTGATGTATCTTAGGATAAGATAGAAAATGTATCTTTGAAAAAATAAGAAAAATGTTATGTTTGCTGGCTAGTAATGACTTGTATCTCTAGCTTGGTTGTAAATGTGAAAAATGATGAAATATATTAGAACTTATTTGACTTTTATTGCTTAGCTTTATATTAAAAGTTCAATTTGGCAACCCTGTCTCTTTATTTTTGAATTTCTGCCAGATGTCATCAAATTTGTGAACTTAATTAAAACACAGACCAAATCCTTCTCTGTGGTGCTGTCAAATGTGAATGATGTTTTATTTCCAGTGAAACTGCAGTCTGTTTTGAAAGACATTGAATTGTTTCTGATAAATTACCAGTGATAAACTGTTGCTTCCTTTCCTTGCAGATGATCTTTTTAGTATGATCATGAAACTTAAGATTTGTAAAGGAAGAGCACATTAAAAAGATAATTGTATTTTCCAAACTAAATGAATTTGTAAGAATTTCGTTAAACCCGAACATGCATAAAGATGCTGCAAAGATTGAGTGTGGACTTCTGGCAGATAGTGCTATGCAAAATTTATCCAGAAAAGAAAATGTGTCAACAAAAGATCTGTTTGCATGCAGATTTGCAACAAAGACAATGTCCATCACCATCATTGAGAAACTTCTGGTAAATTCTCTCCTTAGATACACTCTTGTAAGGTCACTTGCATGGCTGAACCCGAGATCCATTTGTGAAAAACAAAGTGCCGCAGAATATGTCTTTCCCACATGATGGACAGAAAACAAGCCAGCAAGTCTGATTGTGATGACATCATGAGTCAGTACAAAGAGTTTGAGGAGGAGGCTGCTGGAAATATTACTTTCAAGAATTTCAACAAGCATGAAAACCATCTGGACACTTTGTTCTACTCTTCTTTGTCTAGCAACAAAGAATATTAAAAACTGGAAAGTTGTTTGCAGATTGGAGAGAGGTTTCTCAGACAGAGAATTTTTCACTGACAATATGAATTGACAGACTCTGGTTGCACAGTGCATTATCGTGGAGGTGCTGGGAATGTTTCCATGACTAAGGCTCTTCTCTGAAGTGCTTTCAATGCCAGAACATCATACAACCATACCTTGAGGCTGAGGAGAAAAAGGTAGGGAGAAGCTGGACAAAAACGGAAATCCATGCTCATGAAAATTGAAGACCAAAAAAACACAAGCTTGAAAGTTGCACACAAGATTTGCTCAAGTCTGCTCAGCTTTCTCCATATAGCTGTCAGCTGACTCAGAACTTCACACTTATTGCAAAGTCCAATGACATGCAAAGATCTGCAAAGGACAAATCCATAGAGATATCAAAATTAAAAGAGGAGCTGAATGCTAAACTAGATGGACTGAAAAAATGTTAAAATCATTGTGTTCTGTGCCATGAGTAGCAGGGGTAGCTAAAGCGTGTAGTCTTTTTGTGAAAATTTCTATTTGTAGTTTTGTTCATTAAAACCATTATACATAACTTCACAGGAAATATGCAGCAGTCAAAAAATTTTGTGATATTCACAAACCATGAGTAGTCTAGATAGCTTAATGTGTAGCAGTATAAACTAAAGTGTGTAATTCAAAATTTTCAACTGTAGTAGAACTCCAAACTATATACTGTGTGTAACATAACCAGTTTTGCATTCAGCACTTTGATTTCTTCACTCCTTCCAACTAATCCATGTGACATGAATTATTGGAATGAGCTGTAGCTTTTCTTTTCAGATGAGATGTTCAAAGATAAATCACAAAGTTTGTATTTTTGAAATTGATGACCATTCACTTTGTGTGTGTGCGTGCACGCACACCAGTTACAGTCCTTGAAACTTCTTGACATAGTCCTGGAATTTTTTTTACACACATCTGTGGTAACCTTGTGTATCATTCAAAGTTTTATGTTTGAACCTCAAATTCTCTTTGGTGCATACAGAGAATTTGATTTAAATTCTTCACTGTACATTTAAGTTTATAGACTCAGCAGTCTGCATTCTAAACAAAAAAAGTTACTGAATTTCCTGCTACATAACATGTGCTCATTATTGTAGAAATACTTAATCAAGATTTGGCAAGGAATATTTAAGGAAAAATTAAATTTTCTTTTATTTTTTAACTTTTTCCCATTGTGAAGGCTTTGAAGATACAGGTATTTTATCCTAGAAATATTTAAGTGATCAAGGGCATGTGACATTTCAATTTATTAGCCTATACCAAACTTTCTAGGGTGAAATAAATAAAAGTTTTTTTATATATATATATATATAATTATAAGTTAGACTTAAAATATGGTTTTTCGCTACACAGTTCCAACCATGTTTCAAAAATGGAAGCTAAAAGCCCCTAATTTAATTTTATACTTAAATTAAAGACATCACTTCCATTTCATCCTCAAGCGAATTTTGGAGTAACTTTAAAAATTACAGGGTTTTAAATACACGGCTAAAACCCTGTAATTTTTAAAGTTACTCCAAAATTCGCTTGAGGATGAAATGGAAGTGATGTCTTTAATTTAAGTACAAAATTAAATTAGGGGCTTTTAGCTTCCATTTTTGAAACATGGTTGGAACTGTGTAGCGAAAAACCATATTTTAAGTCTATTAACTTATAATATTAATGCTCTGTAAATTTACATTGAGCACTATTTTGTAAAAATAAAAATATCTATAAGAACACCGGATTATATATCTTACTGTTCTTTCTTTTTATTAATATATAATTTTGTTTAATTTTATATATTTGTCATATTTTTCTAAATACTGCTTAACTGGAAATTTTTTTTTTTTTCTGATGCGTTTTCTGTTAGAATTTCATCAGACTGGGCTTTGTTGACGTTGCCATGACTACATGTGCACACAAAATGAGTTTCAAAATTAAAAAAAAAAAAAAATTTTTCAAAGAAATTTTTTTGTATTTTCCTCAATCTAGCCAAAATCTGTATTTTTTTTTTTTTTTCTCTCCATCTTTGTCCCCAACTATCCCACACTGTGACAATAGAAAATCTACCAAGAATAGTGGTAGAACCTGGATGTAAATTTATTGTGGCTCATTATATGACAGTAATTGTAATAGTTTCTATTATGAATAGATTAGCCAACTACTTTTATGATAGTTAATGAACACAATGAGTTTATTGATCCTCTTACAATGAATTTTAATGCATTGGATTTTTTTAGAAAAATTAAGTTTTCCCCTCTCACTTTTTCTTTGCTTCAAATATTTTCAGTTTTTAATGTTTAATTAATTCTTACTTTTAACTTTGTTTATCTGTCATGGTTGTTCATGTTAAGAATTGTATTCTCTGGTATAATTTTATTTAGTTAAGTGAAAATAAAGTCTGACTTTAAAGTATTAACAATTATCAAAACAAAATAATATTGTTAGCAAAGGAATCTTAAGAAAAACAATATTTTGAGTTAAGCTCAACTCTTTTACTTCCACACTTTCTCCAATCATTTCTCTATCATTTATTGGCATTTTTCTAGGATATCTGTTATTAAAATGTATAAATTATTGAATTCCATTGTTTACCAGCAATAAAGACATGAAGCTTAGATACAAAGTTTTAGCCTTGAATAAATCAAGGCAAGAATAACTTTGGTTAAATATTAAATTGTGTGTGTTATGCTTTATTTTGCAGGACTTGTTACTCAGTTGCCTGAAAAATTTTTCCACTTCTTATTAGAAGTACAGAAAAATCTTGCAAGTGTCATCAAAAGTGTGGGAAAAATTGAACATTCTTTGTATCCTTTTTATTAACTTTGTTCTTTTTTATTAGTTCTTTATAAATAGCAAATCAATTGCGATTATAATTTTTTGTTTATATTACTGCTTAATAAAGGGTAAAATTCATGTTTGTGAGAGTGTGGCAATTTTCAATGGCTGATTCAGATTCAAACTTGAATTGGTGTGGAAGGTTTTTTTTTTTTTTTTTTTTTTTTTAATCATTGTTAAAAATGTCAAAATTAAGAAACATACAGTTTAGAATTCTACTGGGAATAAAAATGATAGCAGAGGAGCTTATCTCTACTGCAGAAATAAATGGCATGCTTTTAAAAAGGAATAATAAAAAAAAAAAAAAAAAAAAATTTATTCTATACCCAAATTTCAATGAATCAGAATTTGTTATCCATATTAATATTTTTGTTAATTGTAACCAAAGTGTGGAAGAGAGAGAAATAGAAAGTATGTGTTTGTTTACTTTGAGTGCTGATCCTTTTGTTACAAGATAATGGATTATTTCCACATCCTTAACAGATTGTCTCAGTTGGCGATCATTTCACACTGAAAGGAAAACGGAACCTGCCGAGGGCTTTATAGATGGGGACTTGATTGAGAGTTTCTTGGATCTTGAAAGGGACAAAATTGAGCAAGTTGTGCAAGGACTAAAGAGTTCACACACTAAAGTAAGTTCAGCGTCTATACTTAAATTATAGAATTCAAAAGTAGATGTATCATTTATAACTTTTCAACTTTGTCTTGTTATCTTCCCTTTTGTTGTGGATACTATTATATATTCTTACACACACACACACACACAAAAAATCCTGTTTGATTCGGTCTGCTTTACCACTCACCTACAAAGAGTATCAATGAACAGCATGGTTGTATTTTTCCCTTTTGAGGAAAGCACATCTCCTCACTAAGATAGCCCAGATTTTCAAATTTCAAATATAAAGCTATTTCTCTAAAATTAAATTTCTCAATACATTGGATTTCTAACATCTGTGCATATTTAATTTATTAAAACCTTCAAAGAGGTTTTAATGAATTAGTAACTCCCTCTTGGCATGTGTTTTCTACATCTGAAAAGAAAGTTACTTCTGGAGAAAAAGGGTAAATGTTCTACATAATATGCTGAAGATGGAATATCCAAAATAGAAACTGTGTGTAACAGGTGTTGCCATAAATGTATCTTGGATATGCTCATATTATGTGTCCTCTTTCACTTGTCAACTAATGAAAAAAATTGTTCTGTCAATAAAAGTAGTTGTTTTCGAATGGGGGAGAAAAAAAAAAAACAAATTTGTTTACTCTACCTCATCCATCAGCTGGTGTATTGAGATTTGTGACATAGGACTTGTAAATTGAGATTTTGACATTTCTTTATATCCCTGGATCTGCAATTTTGGACTTCCGATTTGTTTACTTCATTGTGGAAGTAATCTGTCACAGGAATTTTATTCCGAGCACAATGAAAATGACTACTTGATTTGTTCCTTGGCTCTTGAGCATTACAACTCTGTTCACTTGGCAATTCAGATCACACTGTAGTATTTCTTTTGAGTCATCTATTAGACATGAACCTATTAAGACTTCTTTCTGTTACCAGCATGCTGATTGAGATTTTCTTCATGATGCCTCTTGAGAATTAGGCCACTGAGGTTTTTCCTTCGGTAAAAACTGACATCAATGCTTTTGTGCATTCTCAGAAATTTCTCTTTGGTTCACACCTGCATGTTCTGCCACTATAGCACACAAAAATCACTTTTTTTTTCTAGCTGTACTAATGTGAAAAAGAAAAGTACTGACAGCCTCTTTGAGGAACACTTTTTATCCCTTCACTCAATTTGAGATGTTGATATCTTTTGCTAATAAATCAGAACATATTTTGCTTGTAAATTCCAATTTTACTTTTGACTCATCTTTACATTTAGAATGTGTCTATATTGAGTAATATGTATAGAATACCAACTGTAGTTTCTGGTATAATCTGTGGACAATAGTATCCTTGCAATAATCTAAAATGTGAATACTAGATAACTGGTGATCATGAAAGCTAATTTTATTGTAAACAGACTACTTACAATACATTTGATATTACTCTGAATTATTTTCAAGAAAAATTAAAGATTCAGCTTTAATTAATTCAAGATTATTCGAAATAACAGTTAAGGCTTCCTTTCTTTTAAGGAGTTTCACTATATTTAAAAATCAATAAGCTCAATTTTTTTATACATTAAAAAAAACTTTTGTTTTGCAGATTGATGATGGGAGTGGAATGAGCAGAGATGCCACAGTGGATGACCTTATCAAAATTGTTGAGGAGTTGACTAGAATTCACTGAGCTAGCCATGAACACAATTCTTTCAAAAAACAAAAACAAAAAACGCACCCCCCCTTTTTTTCCTCTATAAAAAGAAAGTTTCTTTTGAAATAGGACAAAAATAAATAAGAGGAAAATTAATTTTTTCCCTTTCTTTGTGTTTAGTATTATTACTGAGTTTTTCTTTATTTCAAATCTTAGCCATGATAAACGGTTTCAATTATGTAAATCATTTTCATGGATTTTGATAAACTTCTATTCTGTGTACAGAAAAATTTAACGAACACTAAACCTAGAAATGCAATATCATTAGTCGTCTTTTAGCAACAGTTGATAGTGGAACTCAAGAGATCAATTAGTGATTAGAAAAATTCATTAAGAATATAGTGCAATTGCATAAGTTCTTTCTGAATGGTTAAAAAACAAAACAAAAACCGCTTTAAATTCTGTATTTTATTTTCAATAAGCTTTTAACCATTGACACATATCAAATCTCTCTTATGCATACATACACACCCGCATTCATGCTATCCGCTTTCCCCACCCACCCTGGCACAATTTTATGTTTTTGTTTTACATGGCTGAATAGCACCAGTTGTTATAACAGCAATAACAGAGGGGACTAGAGAATTGCCAAGAAAACATCACCCCTCACCTTCATGTCTTGAAGCAGCAGAGATGGGAGAGGGGGGGGAAGGAAAAATCCAACATGCTTGCTGATGCTGGTGATATAAGTGAATATCTTCAAGAGTCCAAACTGTATGGCTTTATTTTTATGGACAAAGAGTGGGTAACAAGTATTCTTTTCCAGTCAACAGAATTGATTTTGGAAAGGTCTGCCAGGAAGGGGAAGAAAAAAAAAAAAAAAATCTAAACAATTATAAATTTTCAAAAATATTGAAGCTGAAAATTAACATTGGGTCTTTGACGATTTTGAGTATTTGCTAACTGAGCAGTGAGCATCTGTTTCTTGAGCTTGAAACAAAGAGAATTTACATAGTCAATGAACCAACAGTTTTGCATGGTAGTAGGCGAGGGACCTAGGAGGAAAATAGGAAATATTTCCAAACTTATAAGAGTAGTTGGTTAATCTTATTCTTAAAAAGACAAGAGAAGTTCTGCATAAGGAAAAAAAAAAAAAAAAAAATGAAGACATTTGTTTCAGTTAAAGTGAAACTGTATAAAATGTAGGGGAAGAAATTATCACTGGTAGAAAAAAAAAAAAAAAAATAGGGTATAAAATCTTTCCCCCACATTATTCATGGTGACATTGTTAAGTATAACTTATGAAAAAGTAAACCGTTCATTTTCTTCTATTCTAGAATGAATAGAACATTTGGGAATTAAACAGCAGTAATAATCTTTTTCCACATCAGTCACATGTTCAACCAAGCATAGAATACCAAAGACATCAAATGTAAACCCCCCCCTTGAGGTTGTGAGGGGGTCCTCGTTATATAATTTGACTTTGTCAGAAAATGAAAGCATCATTATTCTAATTAAAAACTAAAAAATATATGCCTGGCCATCTTATCTTAGTGGAGAATGATGAAATATTGCATCGAAGCTTTGTTATGCTGCAGCTATTTAAACAAATGTAGAGACATTTTTAAATGTCCATCACTAGGATCAAATGATCTTGCTATAAACAAATTGTTAATATTTTTAGTAGTTTTGCTTACATGACATGTAGATGGTGCTGTCAACCACTTTGGTCAGTAAACCCATAACCTTGTTTGACTAATAAGATGCATATCAGTTTAAAAGCAAAGCCAATTAAAACATCTAACGTGGCATGGGAAGGGAGAGTTGGTCCATTAACTTGATAATTTGGTAGATAAAAAGGGGAGGCAGGGAAATTTAGATCCCAAAGCAGTCTACATGATCTGTGTTTTTCCACTCCATGAATGTAAAATAGACTTGACAATTCCTAATCCTTTTGGAGTATGAGAGTAAATAACACACATCAACAGTCAGAATGTGTGTGTGTGGGGGCTCTTTGCAGATCTACACCATGAAAATGCAAATTTTTTTTTTTTTTTTTTTTTTTTTTAAAAGATTTCATTGGCCAATCTCTAGGAAATTGGTACTTTGTAGTGCAAAATTATTTTGATGAACTGGAATGTAAAAGCCAAACTGCGTTAAAAAAAGAAACAATTCTATTTGCCCATGTATATTTAATGATTGGGGGGGGGATGCACGAGTACGTTATAGCTGCAATACTCATAAGGAACTTATTCAATCAGACTCTTCAGAAAATTTCAACAAGGTACTACTAGTAAAAGAAATTATCTTGTTGAATTGGTAAATGTTGACATTAATAATCCTAATTAGAAAATATGAAAAGTAAAATAAAATTTAGATATTGATTTTGTAAATAAGGGCGTTTTAATTTTTATATATATATATATATATATCTTAATCTTGTATAGGGCCTCAGCAACTTGAATAGAAGAGATACAAGCAAAGTTTGATCCCTGAGTTGAAAAATAAATAAAGTATAACTGAATTATTTATCAAAATGATTCAAGTTGTTTATTTTATTTTTTTTTTTCTATATTAAAAAAAACATGATTGAATAAATAAAAAGCAAGTTAAGCACTGAAAATTTAAGAGCAACATTTTCTCATCTTGCTTTAAATAAATAGCTTTTATAATATAGGTAAAAATATGTATATTAAATAGAATTTAATTTTCTCTCTCAAATACAACTAAATTATTTAAATACCAGGAATGTTAAAAAAAAAAAAAAAAAAATTTTCCTTGCAGACTGGCTTTTATTTCACATATTCAAGTAAGGTTTATATTTTCATGGCAAAAGAGTGGACAAAAATAAAAGCCCAATATGGATTCAGTTAAAATTATTAGAAATTATCTTAACAGAAATTTAAGTTTTTCTTTTTCTTTTTGTGTCCTTCCTATGATCAAAAGGAAACATAATCTTCTGAACCGTTTTCATTGGAGGAGACGTTTCTTAAGATGCTTGATGTTAAGAGAGTCTGTAGACTTGAAGGCAGACCATAGGAGCCAATATAAATATACACACAACAATATAAATATATACATGTATATTTCCTCTGTTAACTGGAAAAGTTACAATAAGGCTAAAGATGTCATTGCATGCAAAATAGGTGCCAATAATAATTTTTTTGTTTTCTTTTCATTTAGACGGGCTCAATCATCATGTTTTTAATTTTGCTTTCTTTTTTTTCTGTTCTTTTTCTAACCGAATATCTTCAAGATCCTCCAGGATTCCAATCTTGGTACTGAAAGAGAAAAAAAAAAAAATTATATTTGCTATGGTATCTACTCTTATACAAACAAGTTGAATATAAAACATTTAATGCAAAAAAAAAAAAAAAAAAAAAAAAAAAAAAATTGTGGGGAGGGGGTGGTGAGATGAAAGGTTCTTGCATTTGAAAGATACCATTACTAGGGCAGCTAGCCAATTCCTATTGCAGACACTCAGGTACATTTGTGTTTAACACACAGAGCCCACCTGTGGTTTATACTGCAACTGTGGTGAGCAGACCTTAGTTACAGTTTCTAGGAAAGAGCGCGTTATCTAGTGTGAACAACAATCTGAACAAGGCTAGCACACGGAAACACTGTCACGATGACTTGGGACTTCAAGATTATATATATATATATATATATATATATATATATATATATATATATATATATATACACACACGTTGCACTATTGTGTCGACATAAAAAAAAAAAAAGCAACTAAATTTTAAGACGTAACTGAAAAGTATGGCATATGCATGCACATTATTATCTTGGGGTGTGTGAATATAGACTACATTTCCAGCTGCAACTCTGCACAGATGGAAAAGAAAAAATGCAGCAAAAAGATACTGGTAAAAAATAAGCCACTGTTAAGAACAGGTGATGGTGGTGGTGTGTGTGTGTGTGATGAGACTGGAAGAGCTTTGTGAACTTCTTCCGCAAAAATTAGACGTTGAATTCAGAAAAGTGCTGTTCCCAATTAGATTGCTGCTTTTAATCAATCTGAAAAGCATCCAGAATTGGCCAATGGGAAGGTATTGGTTTCCATTAGGACAATGCCAGATTTTGTGTGTCTGCAGCACCAGCAGAAATTGGTACAGCTTGGCCGAGATGCCATACTCACCTAACCTTGCACCTTGGGATTACCACTTATTTTAGATCCCTTCAAAATTCTCTTAATGAGAACAACTTCCATTCTCTGAAAGCCAGTAAAAATCAGTTTATCACCCAAAACATGTTAAGTTCTGGGAGGATAGAACCATGAAGCTGTCTCAAATGAAAGGTAGAATGGCACACATGTTGAATAAAACTATAAACAAATATCCTTGAAATTGCAAAAAATATTTTCTTAGAAGAAATTATGCAAATATGTCCTCTTAAATCTTTCTACTGCAGTAGAATTCAGTAAACTTAACATATTTGCATAACATTATACAATGTCTGCATTGATCTTAACTGCACAGGTGGTGAAGGATAAATTTGAGACTTCCTTTCTTATCAAACAATTCTTTCTAAACAATTAAGCAGGTATCAGAAAAAATTTCATTAGATGCTAATTTATATATTAAATTGTTTAATCTTCATTTTACATGCAATTTAACTAAAAAAAAAAAAAAAAAAAAAAAAAACATTTACATGACATGAAATACTGAATTAACGGGGGGAAAAAAAATGCAAATTATTTACTTGATATGAAATCATAATCTATCGTCTATTGACTTTAAATTTTGAATTGTAACTTCCATTTTTTTTTTTTTTTTATAGTTTGTAACCAAAGAAAACTAATGACAAACTAAGAAACCATCTTCATGCATCTTACTGAGAAGGCTTCAGAAATTTTTAGATTTTGAGAATTTACCATTTCTGAAACACATTTTACTCTGGTTGTCCACAGTTGCACGTGCAGTGTATGAAAGCACATTGTCTGAAGATAGCCATGTTTTATGTAGAAGGCCTAAAAATCATACTTCAAAAATTCATTATACCTGAGGAATCATTTTTGTCCCTAACATGGTTCAAAAAACATTTATTTGTAAGATTATAATAGCAGTGGTTTTAATTGGATTAATTTAAATTCATTTTACTTGAAATTATAGTCATAAAAAGTATATACGAGTATCCAGGATTTTATAAGTACAGGACTAGTACATTAATGGACAGGCACCCTGCATATAATAAGCGATATTTTCACACAAATTGGTACAATAAGGTTTTTAAAACTAAAGTTATTTTGATGTTAAGCTTATCTGTGTGACAGAATACAATAGGAAATTTAGAGTTGAAAGATTGGATGTTGTGGTTGGCTAAGTAATTTGAAAGAAAGGGGGGGGTATTTTTTTCATAATGAGAAATAATTTTGTCTGGTTCGATTTTTACATGGTGATGATTCACACCCAAAATAACTTTGTTCAGGGAATACCTGGTTTTTTTTTTATTATTAAATCATTACATTCCATGCAAAACCACCAGGACGCAAAGGGTTAGTGAGTGTGAAAAAATATAAAAACATTAAGAGTGAGAATAAAAGAATGGAAATTAAGACAATATTGATATTCAAAAATTTAAAGTTGATTGGAAAGTAAGAAGCCAGAAGATAGGTTCACAAGCAAGTACAAAAAAAAAAAAAAACAGAACTTACAGTTACATGTAGCCATTTCAACTGTAAAATGATGAGGCTTTGCTGCCAATCTAGCACTGCACTTAAATTCATTAAGTCTAGGTATTATAGAAGAGTTCAAGACAATTACCATGAAAATATAGAAAAGGCTCAGGGAAGCTACATTACAGCAGTGCAAGAGCAACTGAAAATGAGATGACATTGCAGATTCTTTTTGCATTTCATCAAAAGGTAAGGGAGCAATATTCTAAGCATGGATGATTGGTAGACTTGTAAAATATGTCTACTATGACAAAAAAGTTGTCTACTATGACAAAAAAGTTGTCTACTATGACAAAAAAGTTGTCTACTATGACAAAAAAGTTGTCTACTATGACAAAAAAGTTGTCTACTATGACAAAAAAGTTGTCTACTATGACAAAAAAGTTGTCTACTATGACAAAAAAGTTGTCTACTATGACAAAAAAGTTGTCTACTATGACAAAAAAGTTGTCTACTATGACAAAAAAGTTGTCTACTATGACAAAAAAGTTGTCTACTATGACAAAAAAGTTGTCTACTATGACAAAAAAGTTGTCTACTATGACAAAAAAGTTGTCTACTATGACAAAAAAGTTGTCTACTATGACAAAAAAGTTGTCTACTATGACAAAAAAGTTGTCTACTATGACAAAAAAGTTGTCTACTATGACAAAAAAGTTGTCTACTATGACAAAAAAGTTGTCTACTATGACAAAGTGAATCCCAGCAAGTGATTAGATATAAATCTTATCACTTTATGTCAGTGAAAAACAGCCTGGGAAGAGTCACTGAATCACTTGTGTACATCAGCATTAGCTATGCCGATGGATGGTTTCTCTTCTCTCAGACAATAGAGAGCAGTTTCATTTTGGAGGCAGTAAAATTAACAAACCATTCCTTGTCTCAGTTAACAGAATGTAGGTCATTTTTAGATCAGCTGCAAATTTAACCTTATTGAATCAGACTTACTATTAAAGACAGGAATAAATAGTTGGGTCATTAACATAGATACCAAGTTGAGAATTAATGCCATCAGGAAGGTCAAATGAAAATGAGGAACAACTTGGATAGAACTCTGGGTGATGCCTGTATTAATGCAAAAAGATCGAGAAAAGAGTGGCCAATCAAGACAACTTTCAATTCATGATTTGACAAGAATGACTGAATCCGTTCAAAAATTCATCTAGAAATAATGTAACCTTTCAACCTGTGAAGACCAATAAAAGATGCTTTCAAGATATCCAAAAGCAAAATCCTGTGTTTCACCATTCTTATCTAAAGCATAATAAACTTTCTGCAATAATCATTAATACATCAGCAGTTGACACTGAGAAGCAAAAAGCATATTGCTTATATGAAAGATCCTGCAAGGTGAGATGTTTAACCAATTCAAAGTTGATTAGAGCATATAGTACTTTGCCAAAAAGAGTTACAAGGCTAATAATCTGATAGAAGAATCAGAGTTCTTAAGTTTTCCTTTTGCCTTCATTGATTATATATATATAAACTGATTGTGTGTGTGTGTGTGCGCGTGAGATACAGCTTAAATGATGCATAATAACTCCAATTTAAAAGCATATTATACCTTGAACCCATACAGAGTGCCATGAAAATTTATTAGGATGTGCAGGTAGTGTATTGGTTATCAATATTTCGAGTAAGAATCCTTTGTTAGTCAAATTATAACTTGGCTGTTAAAATAATTTTGAAATTTTATAGAATAGCTATTAAACAACAAGGAGAATTTTTCAATATCAAACAGCATTTTTTCATCTGACATACCCCCCCCCCCACACACACACACACACTTTCAGAGGCTACTCGGCAATTGAAGTTGTGTATTTTTTCACTAGCATTAGTGTTTAAACTCAAATAAAATACAGAATTCTAAATGCTCTTTCCCCGTGGACAATGAACACAACAATCTCTTTCTATCCATTACTTGTGATAAAGTAAACAACAGTGGGGAAACACAATAACAAACCTATGTGAATTTATTTTGGGACTAATGAAAACGGAATTTCGGTGGTCAGCTGAGAAGAAAAAAAATTTGCAAGTCTAAGCAAAATTCCTTTTGATATAAAATGAAGAGAAAAATTAAATTAATCATAGAAAAGTGAAGTCGTGTAAAAAGTTTCATTTCTGTTCATCATGACCAGTGTAAAGGCACTTCAAAAAATTTTTCTCAACAATCCAAAGTATTTCAAACTCTCTCATTGTCTACTTTTGAATGTATGCAAACCATTTATCCCTTCTGTGAGCAACAAACTTATCTTTGCTTTAAACATTTTTGACTTATTTTGTGGCAGATCATTTAATCTGTTGTATGGACATTTCCTCTTCATGTCAATATGCTAAAACTAAAGACTTTAAGAACTGATTTATTTCCCCCCCCCCCGAGACAAGCTACTTTGAGCATGTAAATTTGTGAATAAATTCCTTGTCTTGTTTTGTTAAAATTACCCATGTGTTTCCTCATCAATCTTCTTTGGCATGGAGGCAAATCAACAGATTCCAAGAGAATATGGTTAGACAATATTTTCCCTGTGATTTTTTTTCCTTTTCAAACTTTCTAAAATCAAAACCTTAGCTTTTAAAAGGACATTTTATTGTTCTTTATCAAGAAGAATATTTTGTAGATAAGAAACACCGACCTTCTAATCTCTTCCTTCATCTGTTGAGCAAAACTTGTCTCCATATTATCATCATCGTCGTCATCATCCTGGAATCTGAAAAAAAAAAAAAAAAAAAAAAAAAAAAAAAAAAAGGAACATTAGAAAATTTAACCAAAGTTAAAAATCTATTCTAAAGATTTTTTTTTTTTTTTTTTTCTTAATTTTATGGAAAAAATTAAGAAATGTGGTTAACATAATTCAAATTTTCTTTCTGAATCTATGATTGTGTTTTTTAAAACAGAAAGACCATGACAAGGACAAATTAGAAAAGCTATAAATATTATTTGTAAAAAGGTTTAAGAATATCCACATAATGCATGAGTATGCAATTTAGAGATGATGTATTGATTTCAAGTTGCCTAAATGAATGTTGCCAAGTTTCTTTAAAGATCATTTTAGCTGGAAAATGACAAACTTTTCTTTCTCGGGAAAGGAAAGAAAAAAAAGAAAAAAAATGGCCCCAAAGTTTTATTAAACCCTTTGTTATTATAAAGACGAAAGACCAAAAGATTTTTTGATTATTAAATTATATTTTTCGATATGTTTTAGAGAGTTTTTAAAAAGCGTTGGAAGGGCGATAAAAGGTAAGCATAGGAAATTTTAACAGATTTTTTTTTTTTTTTTGGTGAAAAACACCGATTTGGAAATACTTGCAAAAATCAAAGTTTTTAATAAAATTTTCAGGGCTTATTCACAAATGAATGAAATTTTAGAAATGTTTCTTTTTTCAGAATTTTTTTTTTTTTTTTTTTTTACACACATCTGTTACACCCACTTCTTTACTTTTATGAAATTAAATTTTGTGCTACTTAATGTTTATATTAGTATATGCAGGACTCCTTGGAGAATTTAAATTAATTTTTTTTTTTTTTCCGGGTAAAACAAGACCACAAGTTACTAAAAGTCTACACTGAATCATAAAATAAAAAGTGTAATAAAACCAAGACATTTCATTAGGAAAGCTTTTGTTTTTATGAATAAGATATTACAGACACTATTGTCTCGAGAATAAAAAAAAAAAAAAAAAAAAAAAAAAAAAAAAATATAAAAACTTTTAATGTATACATTTAAATAGAAAATTTTCTTGGATTGATTGTCAAAAGAATCCTCCCGACCCCAGTCTTGCATATGTGCACATACATATTTTTAAATTTTCCTAAAAAAAAAAAAAAGAAAAAAAAAAGTAGGAAGCAGACTTACTTTCTTCGATCGTATCCAAAAATCTCCCTGATACATTTGGAATAATTGGATGAGTATTCATCCTCAAGGGGCTCATCATCAATGAAGTCTGCCATTTCTTCATCCTCCTCATCACTGTCTATCACTCGTTTACGTTTCACTAGAGGGAGGAAAAATAAAAATCTAATTTTTGGTCTGAGAAAAAGGAACAATATTTGTATTTTTGAACACTTTTATTCAGTTTTTCTATGGTTCTAGGGAAAGTTTCTACACTTAGTCCTAAAACACAAAAACCAAACACACAAAAAAAAACCAACACAAAACAAAACAAAAAAAAAAAAAACCCAACACAAAAAACAAAAAAAAAAAAAAAAAAAAAACCCCACACAAAAAACAAAAAAAAAAAAAAAAACCCAACACAAAACAAAACAAAAAAACCCAACACAAAAAAAAAAAACCCAACACAAAAAAAAAAAAAAAAAAAAAAAAAAAAAACCCAACACAAAAAACAAAAACAAAAAAAACCCAACACAAAAACAAAAAAACCCAACACACAAAAAACAAAAAAAAAACCCAACACACAAAAAACAAAAAAAAAACAACAAACAAAACAAAAAAAAAACCCAACACACAAACAAAAAAAAAAAAACCAACACACAAACAAAAAAAAAAAAACCAACACACAAACAAAAAAAAAAAAAACCAACACACAAACAAAAAAAAAAAAAACCAACACACAAACAAAAAAAAAAAAACCAACACACAAAAACAAAACAAAAAACCAACACACAAAAACAAAAAAAAAAAACCAACACACAAAAACAAAACAAAAAACCAACACACAAAAACAAAAAAAAAAAAAAACCAACACACAAAAACAAAAACAAAAAAACCAACACACAAAAAAAAAAAAACCAACACACAAAACAAAAAAAACCCAACACACAAAACAAAAAAAACCAACACAAAACAAAAAAACCAACACACAAAAAAACAAAAAAAACCAACACACAAAAACAAAACAAAAAAAACCAACACACAAAAACAAAACAAAAAAAACCAACACACAAAAACAAAACAAAAAAAACCAACACACAAAAACAAAACAAAAAAAACCAAAACAACCAACACACAAAAAAAAACAAAAAAACAAAACAACCAACACACAAAACAAAAAAAAAAAAAAAAAAAAAAACCAACACACAAAAACAAAAAAAAAAACCAACACACAAAAACAAAACAAAAAACCAACACACAAAAACAAAACAAAAAACCAACACACAAAAACAAAACAAAAAACCAACACACAAAAACAAAACAAAAAACCAACACACAAAAACAAAACAAAAAACCAACACACAAAAACAAAACAAAAAACCAACACACAAAAACAAAACAAAAAACCAACACACAAAAACAAAAAAAAAACCAACACACAAAAACAAAACAAAAAACCAACACACAAAAACAAAACAAAAAACCAACACACAAAAACAAAACAAAAAACCAACACACAAAACAAAAAAAACCAACACACAAAACAAAAAAAACCAACACACAAAACAAAAAAACCAAACACACAAAACAAAAAAACCAACACACAAAACAAAAAAAAAAAAAAAACCAACACACAAACAAAAAAAACCAACACACAAAAACAAAACAAAAAAAAACCAACACACAAAAACAAAACGAAAAAAACCAACACACAAAAACAAAACAAAAAAAACCAACACACAAAAACAAAACAAAAAAAACCAACACACAAAAACCAAAAAAAAACAAAAAAACCAACACACAAAAACCAAAAAAAAACAAAAAAACCAACACACAAAACAAAAAAAAAAACAAAAAAACCAACACACAAAACAAAAAAAACAGCAAAAAAAACCACACAAAACAAAAAAAAAAGAAAGAAAGAAAGAAAAAAGCACAAAACAAGAAAACATCAGGATGCTAGAAAAACTCGAAATATTCTGTGTACATCACAGTCAACATTTTATCTTCAGTTCTTTTTAATATTATTATGCTAAATAGAGTTAACAGTATGTGGAATGTGTGTGTTGTCCACTTTCACAGGATGTTCTGCCTCCCCAACTCCTGCAAATGCGAAGGATCAACAATACTTCATTGATGGACCTGCCTTGTAGTTAAGGCAATAATGCATTTTTCATTGACACCAAGTCAACAAGATTCTGAAAGCTAATTTTCAAGGTAAAGATTTGGATAGCTAGTACAACACAATTCTTCTGTTACTATTTCCACTTTATTATGACCCCTACTTTAAGTGTTGTGCCATTTAGCAAGAGCAAACAGTGTTGCAATTACTATTGTAATTATCTATTCACTAGGTGCTTCTTTATGGCAGCAAATGTTGGACGATTTCCTCAAAGATGAAGAGACTAGAGGTGAAGAAGGATGCTAAGGATATGGATCAATCGTGTGAGCAACGATGAGATCTTAAAGAGGATGCAAACAAGGAGAATGTTTATACTTAACGTCAGGAAGAAGCGGCTGAAGTTTCTGGGACACATAATGAGGAAAGAGGGCTTGGAGAATCTGATGCTCACAGGTCAAAGAGAGAGAAAGAGAGACAAGGGAAAGCAGCACGTGACCTACCTGGTGAGCTTGAGTAGGTAGATGACAGAATATTGTCTGGGGGAGGAAGCAGAGAAAAGGAACTTGCTGAGAGCTGCAAGAGATAGAGGGAGGTGGCGAGCCATGATCGCCCATATCCTGAAAGGCACATAAAAAGAAAGAAAAGGTGCTCCAGACTTGTGGTCATGTACTTTACTATACTTTTTGAATCAATAGACCTACCTGGTTTTTTGACCGGATTAGACTTTTGTATTTGGTTATAGATCCTGTCCCATGCTGATGTAGGCTTTTCTGGTTCTTTCTCAGCTGGACGACAAATGAGAAGATTATTGTTTTCAACGGTGTACTTGCCAGAACTCTTACTTGATGTCTGTTTGTTCTGAGAATTGGTTGTATGGTTTGATGATGATGATGATGACGATGAGGATTTCTGGCTAAAAGATTTTGAGACTTTTTCCTTGGCACTTTCTTTCTGCTTCAACTTCTCCTCCAGGGCTTTATATTTCTGTTCAAGGATTTTGTATTTATCAGCCAAATCGTCTTCATTTTTGGATTTAGATAAAACTTTACTGTCTGAAGTGGATGCTTTTCGTTTGTGATCCCCGTTCATAGACTCTTGTCGTTTTTTTTCTGAAGAAACATAGTCTGAAGTTTTTTTATCTTTTTTGACGAGGTCTATTGTTTCTTTTTTCCGAACCTTATCTCCCCCAGATTTTGTTAGATTTTCTGTTGGGCTCTCTGACCGCTCAGGACTGACACCATATTTGTACCATTCCTTGAACTGTTTAGAGGTCATCCGTTGAAGCCTTTCTTTCTCATCCTGTGTCATTGGACGATTGTTCAAATTTTTAGTATTTGGGGTAGTGACAGCTGTAATGGCTTTAGGGTCGGAAGCTTTTTGTGATGCCAGTTTCATTAGAGAATTAAAGTCTAACGGGGGTGGTCCCTTGGTCACTGGTTTCTTTGTGGCAGTTTTACTAGAATTTTCCAGTTGGTTTGAAACACTGATTTTATATAGAGGTCTGGCACCAGCAGATATGATTGATGTTGAAGACTTTACAGATTTTTCATTTGATAATGAAGCCTTTGGTCCATCAGAACCACTTTTGGGTATTTTAAAACCTTCTTTCTTTGATTCAGCTGAAAATAAAAAATAAACATGAATATGATAAAAATTTTCAATATCTGCTATCAAAAATATTTCAATAAAATCAGTTGAGATTGAAATACTTTGCAAAGGATTTACTTAACTAATATCAGTTTACAAGTTTAACTTACTAAAATTAATATAACCAAAGTGACTAAAATACAAAATCGTAGGAAAGAAAATTAAAATTTAGAAAAGTCAAAACATTTTTTTTAATAGCAAAAAGTTGGGAATTAAATTTTTTTTTTTTTGTAAAATACAGAAACATTTTTAACCCTTTGGGGGCTAAAAAGAAATGTCTTACCACCACCACCACCACCATATGCACACACAGATGCCCTGTGGCAGTGAATTGAATTCAAGACAATTCATAGATAATGAAAGCAGTGAAAGCAATGTTCTGGAGCAGTTGACAAGATATTTTGCCAATCTAAGATCAAAAAAAAAAAAAAAAAAAAAAAAAAAATCCCCATTCCAAGTACTTAACCAACAACCTAATCATATTAGCAAAAATGAAAATATTTACTTTTATGATCAATAACTTACTCTTTAGAAATTAAGTTTTTCCTTGAAATTTCCTCATATTACAAATGTACTTTATTTAAAATTTGATTTCATTATGTATATTTTTTTTATGCTGATCAAAAATGTTACAATGTTCAGTCTATATTAAATTTGATAACATGCTTTCCATCCACAGAAAAATTACATTTAATATTACAGCAGGAGAGGGTTGAACTAAGTACAAATAATTGTCTGCCAGATCAAGTTTTTGCATAAGATTCCCTATTTGCATTTAATCTATATGGAGTTTGGTTACATATAAGAACTGGTAGCATATGTTGGCTGGATAAATATTCTTCCATTTCAAATATAGGGATTAGCATATTTTTTTTCAAGACATTTTTGTGATGGTAGTGTGTCTTTATATGTCAAGTCTTTCTAATGAAATGATAAAAATAAGAAAACCATTTTAAAACAAAAGACAAATTTTGGAGTTGTATTATTGATATTATGAAATAAAAAAAAATTTGTTCTCATAAAATGTTTTATATGTAAAAATTTCAAATACATCTAAATAAACACCTAATGACAGTTAAAAGTTTAAGAACAAGGTCCTGTTCATCAGCAGGTTTTTTGAAAGCCAAAAGGAGTGAAGTGGCAATGCTATTGTAGGAGAGAGCGGGGGTGTAGGAGGAGAAGAAAATATGAACCAAGAGCTTTGAGCCTGTGTTTTATTGTGGTGGTTCTGGTGATTTCTACAAGTTGAACAGGAAATGGACAAAAATAGTGAGTTATCTAAACTGTACCTAAATGAAAAAGGGAACAAGCGGAAAATAATACAGTGGTTCTGTACTGTGGTAACAGAACAAATGTATTTGTAATACAAAGTAAGGTGGTTATATATTAGAAAAAAAAGAAAAAAAAGATTGTAAATGTTTCTATAGATTACTGTGCCAGCAGTCTCCTGTAGACAATACATCCATTGATAAAGAAAATTCATAATTTGAGATCATTTGGAACCCAGCTCCATTTCTTTTTAAAAATATAAAGGGAAAAAAAAAAAAAAAAAAAAAAAAAAAAATCAAGATTATATTTTTGATACTTCCTGTATATAGCAGAACTAAAACGGTTTTCTAAATAGATCACTTAGTATACATTGGCAATATAGAAAAAAAAAAAAAAAAAAAAAAAACTAGTTTTACTTTGAAAAATACTTTTCCATTGGAGCATTTTTCCGAACATACAAACTGAAAAGAAAAGCATTCTTAATAACCCCCTCCCAGACAGAGGGGAGAAGAGTGTATATGAATATAAAACATTGGGGGAAAGAGGCTAATTAGTTCACACAGCACCAATTGACTTCAGTAGCCATGACAGAGTCCTCAAAATGAAGAGAAAAAAAAAAGAAAAACCACAAGAGGTTTCATTCAAATTAGCTAAATAACTACCAAAAAAAAAAAAAAAAAAAAAAAAAAAAAAAAAAAAAAAAATTACTTTCAATATTTTATTTGTATTATAATTGAGCATATCTGATGAAGGCATACAAGATTATCTTCAATTACATTTAATATTACACCATTAGGAAGTTAGACCAGGTAAAAACAATGCTAGTTTACAGTGTTTGGGCAAATATTAGCCTACCTACCAGATGCCTTATGCATATAGGACACAACATTATATGTCCTCCAACAATGACATCTTTTCCGATTCATTTCATCAATTTGTCAATCATTGTTTCAATCCAACAGTGCCAAGACATTGTAAAATCTTAGTTTCAGTTTGATTGTCAATGTTGTTCATTTCCAATTCTAAGATATGGAATCACCAATAAGCAATATCACTTGTCACAGATTCATAATCACAAAGTCATTGTGTGAAGAAACCCCCTTCAGATTTTGCTAGCATGTCATTTCTAGTTCTCTTTTTTTTTTTTGTGTTAAAATTATTTTAATACATAAAATGTCCAACTGAGATTAAGCCAACCAAGTGATTTCTCTTCAGATAGAAAACCAGCAATAAAATTCAGATATTTGGAACAAAGTTATAGAATCTGCAGAGAGACTAGTTTTGCCAGGATTTTTAAATCCTTTACTTTCATGAAAAAAAAAAAAAAAAAAAAAAAAAAAATTGTTAAAGCGATCATCTGCCACCAAGTCACTTGGCCACTTTCTCTTCAGACACAGGAACAGCCAAGAATCATTTGTAACAAATTTGAAGTTTAGATAAAGTCATAAAATTTTTATATTCAAGGGACTGAAATTTCATTCAAATAATCAGTGTTTTGATAACTTAGTGGATAACTTCCACTTCTTGAGATATATATATATATATATATATATAAAGCAATTTGCCATTAAAAATACAAAAAGCAAAGCAATTTAGAAATATTACCAAAGGTTTATGTGTGTGATTGTTAAGTAGGAATTGGTCTTTATTGATCAATTCAATTTTTTAAGCAGTCTTGAGCTTTATATCAAATTACTTTTTCTCTTCACACAAACCATTGCTAAAGTAAAAATTGAAAAAGCAAAAAAAAAAAAAAAAAAAAAAAAAAAAAAAAAATCAAAGACAAAAAACAAACTAAATTAAAGCTGTACAAAGACACATGCTTTTTTTTTTTTGAGGAGGAGGAGGAGGAGGAGAAAAAGAAAAACAATTCCATTGATGTTAAGATAAAAATTGTGAATTATTAGTCAAAAAATGAAAATAAAACAGATTTTACATAATTATTTTTTAATGAATAAAAAGCGAATGAAATATGAATTTAGATAAGAAAATTGACTATCAAGTTATGATAGTAGGTTTTTATTTTATTGGTAAAAAATCAGACTATGAATTTAAGTGCAGTACTACATTAGTCTCATTTTACAGTTGAAATCGCTAGATGTAACAATTTACATGCTGGCAGTTTCTTCTCTCACACTTCTCACATGTGGAAGTCTTCTGCCGTCTTGCTTTCCAGCCAACTTTGATCTTCAAAAATTTAAATGCAATGTCAGTTATTATATACAGTCTTAATTCCTGTTCTTTTATTGTACTCACTTAATATTGAGTTTTTTCTTATATTCTTTCACACTCAGTAACCCTTTGTGACCTAGTGGCTTTATTGTCTTGCTCGAGTGAAATGATTAAAAAAGGAAAAAGTAATAGATAAATTTTAAATATAATTTTTATATTACCAAATGTTTGATTTTTGTCAATGTAAAATAGGACTAATATGGTTAAGTAAGGATGTGTTTAGGATTAAGTCGTGTAACTTAAGCTTATAAAGAGTGATCACTGAAATGAAATCCTCTTTACTATAGAAACAAAAAGATTAAAAAAATGAATATTTGAAATTTTATAAAATTTACTAAGACCTAAAAACATACAGTATTACTAAGAATCAACAGATGTGAAATCCACCCATCGATCTTCCCTTCGACCCAACATTCTGGATAATTGCTTTCCACTAGGATCATCCATAGTTGTTGAAATCTGTTGAAAGTTTTTGTTTTACAGACATTGTATCTGCACTTCATGTCTAACCATCTTTGTACAGTTTCAGATTTAGTTTTGAATTGACAGTTGTCTTTATCATAGACTGGTTATCAATCATGGCTAGTAAACCCAGTTTTCACTAATATTTAACCTATAGTTGCATGAAGGGAGAGTCATACCTCCCCCTCACCCACAGTATATTTGATTAAAATTAAATGTAACAAACTGAATGCAAGATAAAATTAATAAAATGTAAAAAAAAAAAAAAAAAAAAAAAAAAAATTGCAATAATGCAATTTTTAAAAAATTGTAATTAGGAAGAAATAGTGAACAAAACAATAAAATTTCCCTGACAGGAAAAATAATTTTTGTTCATCCAGTCAATATTTAAGGTGTATAATTAAATGCACAAACAAATTATATATATATATATATATATATATATATATATATATATATATATACACACACAGTGAGCCAGACAAACCTACTTGGGTTTCACCTAAACAGATCGTCAGGGAAAGTTCGGCTAACGAGGCAAAGAGAAACACATACTTATAGGCGATAGCTAAAATTATACCACGTGACCAAACACGAACACCTAAGTTTTAATATTTATCCAACAAAAATGGGGAGGGAGGGAGGGGAAAAAAAAAAAAAAAAAAAAAAAAAACCTTAAGGAATGACAAATAAGCAGGAAAACGTCTAATTTAGTAGCCAAGATTTTTTATGTCTACATACGTTAAGGATTTCAGTTTTGGAGTTTAATAGTTGGTTAGGTTGATCATATAAAGCTATGGCTAATTTCTCCTCTGCACATAATTTACAGAATTTATGACCTGCTCTACGGTTGTATTGAGCTCTTTTGTTAGTTGTTTACTCGTATCGGGGTTTTTTCTTTGGACTTCAGACCTGCATCTGTGCGATTTTTTTTTCGACAGTAGTTCATGTTTGTAGCTCTTTCTTTTTTTAAAAACCTTCTCCCCCCCACCCCGAGATTGATTTGATTATTGGCAAATCAAAAATTCGAGGGTTTTTCAAAATGAGTCTAGTTATCTATATTTGTGTATATATATATATATATATATATATATATATATATATATATATATATAACTAGGTGTATGAATATGAAGATACACAAAGATTCTTACTTAGAATTCAAAGAGACTGATCCGAGATCAATAAGCAAGACCTTGGCCAAAGAAAGATGCAGAAACATTTACTAACTAAATATTGCCACTTTAAAGATATTGTACAGTGAAATCTTACATGCACTATGGTTTAAACACTTAGCTAGTGGTGATGTCATGTTTCCAATAGTAACATCAGCTATAAAAACAAAATGCAGTCATTTATTACTGAAGCTCTGTCATGAAAAGTGGCATGACATCTGTTTAATATGCATAAAAAAAAGCTAAGAGCAATGCTAAAGTGAGCCTCAGTCAGTAACTTTTTTTTTTCCATACAGCTTTCTAGGCAGAATACTTTCCAATGATTCAAGTAAGCAACTTTTGATAACACTAACTCACATATCTATTTCCCAGAATTTTGTTTTGGGATAGCATATTAACCAACTCAGTTGAGGAAAACTATGGTTACTGATTTTGAAATAGCAATCATTCTTACTACATGTATCTTTTCTAGAGGAATTGATGCAGGTATTGTCAAGTCCATGAAAGAGAAGATTGAAGGACATAAGATGAGAGTTCAACTCTTGACCTCTTTATTCTTACTTTATGATATTTAGTTTCATGATCATAAAATATCTACATTAGGTTGTGGCATCTGGTCTGCTGTTTATGCTATGTATTTAGGGATTCTTGGTAAAATCCAAAAAAGAATCTGCAATGTTATTAGCATCTGGCATCTCAGCTTCAATCACTTTCCCACCACCGTAATGGACATTCCCTGTGCATTTTCTATAAATATTTTCATGGTAATTGTTCTGATGAATCTTCCTCTATGATACCTAGATTTTATGAATTTAAGTGCAATACTAGATTGGCAGCAAGGTCGTTTTGCTTCTGAAATTGCTAGATGAACTGTAAGTTCTATGCTAACATTTTCTTCTCTTGCACTTCTCACTTGTGAAACTTTTCCAGTTTCTTGCTTTTCAGTTAACTTTGAACTTTAAAAAATCTAAATGTAATATTAGTCATTATCTTGTCTTAATTCCTGTTTTTTTTTTTTTTGTTATTCACTCCTTAATGTTTTTTTCATTATCTCATCCTTTCACAGTAACTCCATGCATCTTAGTCGCTTTATTGCTTTGCTTGGGGTGAAATGGTTAAAATAAAATAAAAAAAATAACCAACAATACTGAAAATACTTCTCAATGTACATATTTTAATAATTTAAGCAGAATTTTTTTTAGATGAGGAATTATTATATATATATATATATATCTTTCCTGTTTAATCTAGAATATTCTCATTTTGGACATTGTACTCTTAAATAGAGATCTTTTTTAGCAAAAAATTTCAAAAAACATAGAATAAATTTTATTTCATACTTCAAGACATTTTTAAAAAGGTAAATGTAAAATTAGCAACATCAATGCTATTAAAAAAAAAAAAAAAAAAAAAAAAAAAAAATGCATAAAATAAACAATACTCTTAAATTCATGAATATTCAAATAACATTCTCCTGGCCTCCATCCAATTCTGACCCCCCCCCCGAATATTAATTATTGCATCTAACCAAAATGCTCATATATTTATTCAATGAGGAACAAAACTTAATATCCTCAACAAAATAGGAAGAAATGATTTTCAAAAGGTAGGACATTTTGTATCACTTTTATCATGAATAAACTTTGTCTATTTATTGTTGACTGTGTACCAGTAAACAATAGGATATTTGCCAATATTGTCAACATTGCCAACTGAACTCCCATAAAACAAGACCTAGTTTTAATTATTTACATTACTTAATACTGGACCCTTGAAGTAGTAATAAATTTTCTCTTCATTCATGAACTGTTTTTTTTTTTTTTTTTCTTCTTCCAGGTGTAAATGAGAAGCAATTTTGGTTATGAAATTTCTGATTGGCCCTATATAACAAAAGCACAGTTACTTAGTGGAATAATTAAAACAAATGCTATTTAGTGTTAATTGATTTAGTAATTGAAACAAATTGATGTTCTTAGGAACAAAGAAAATCATGCAATGAATTTGGTAGTCACAAAGTTAAATATTTTGATAGTTAACCTTATTTAAGTACAAATAGTAAAAGTACTTTATTAACAGAAAACCTTAATTTACTTCTACCAAAATTACTAAATGTCAAAAATATTAAGAACAATAATTAGTATTAATTTTTGTGAACATTTTATATGAAGGAAAACAAAAAAACAAATGAAAACTGGGACAACATAACAAGATGATAAAGATGACAATTTTTTTTCCCCTTCAAAATGAAATGTTAAAAATTTTTAGGATATGAGATTTGGTGTGAGGTAGGGGTACAATGGATGTGAAAATCTTTCAGTAAAAAGGTTTGATGAGAACGCATCTGAAACATTTGTAATTCAAATAAACTTGCCTGCTGTCATTCCTTCGGTTGTCAGCTGTATTTCTGAAGGAAGAGAGAATATAACAAGCAAGTGAAATTGTTTAAGAGACGAGAAGAATTTGGTGGAAGCAGCAGCAGCAAAAAAAAAAAAAAAAAAAAAAAAAAAAAAAAAAAGAATTTGTGTAAAAGATGGAAATATTGATGGAATAGTATTTCTTAAAAGCTAAAGACAAATTTAAATGGAGGAGCGAGGTTGATGGATCTTCAGCTTGTTAAACTATTAAAAGAAAAAGTAAATTAAAATCATAACTAATTTCCTTATATAATCATAATTCATAGTGAAGAAACAAATAATTAGCAAAATTCACACAAAGTGCAATGCATATTTAAACAATTGTTCAGTACACAGATACTACATGAATCTTCTTAGTGGGTAGCAATATATTGATTTTTGACAGAAGTGCCCATGTAAATAATCTCATTTTTTATGAATATTATAGGCCGACATGCATATCTATCTCACACATTGAGTACTGGTGTTAATAAAATAATGCTCAATGTGGAATAACAGCTATAAATTATATATTATTATGTAATGGTCAATTTTCAATCAGCCCCTGAAGATTGCATTGTGTCAGAAGCTCAGAGTTACAGCTTTACAAATTAAAATAGATAAAATGAATTTCTCTAGGCTTGGTATGTTTTAATTCAGGTTTTGTCGATGTACAGTGCTTGTTGATACTGGTGGATCAAATAAAAATGTATTTGAATTGTATTTAAATACTTTTTCCAGTGCTTTTGTATTTGTGTGAAAAGGCATTTATATTTAGATTCTTACCTATTTTCAAAAGTAATTTTTTTTTTGCATTTTTGGAATAAGATTACTAGTATTTATTTATATCACATCAGTAATTGCAAAAAGCATTTGTATTTGAATTTCTAAAAAATTAGTATTTGATCAATCATGGCTTGTTGGCCACTGGTTGTGGTAGGGGGCACCAAATCAAGTTCTTGTCCCACCCTGGACCAAGACCTCAGCACTATTGGTCACATGATAGTTTTTTTTTTTAATCTTCATGGTCTATCTCTCTCATATATATATATATATATATATATATATATATATATATATATATAAAAAGAAATGTAAGAATTCTAGGAATAAAAATGCACTCACAAAAAGTAATAGTGAAAAGTTAACCTATTTTCATAAACTGCTTTACAGTAAGTTGTCACTCAACAATTATTGTACAAAAATAAAGAGGTTTTTTTTTTTTGTGGGACATGTACAGTTGAGACTCAATCTACACTATAACATGCATTGTTTATTTTATTTTATTTTATTTTTTTAATAAAAGACAAGATTTTTAATAATTTAATTAGCTTGAATCTTGTCTGAACACACAAAAAAAAAAAAAAAAAAAAAGGGTAGGTCTCTGAAGGCAGTTGTTAATGACCAGTCCTTCAAGGCCCTATCAATCAGCATGGGCATTCCCCAGGGCATCGCTTGTCAGGAACAATCCTCTTTACTCTACATGAATGATCAGCCTAAGAGTAGACTAATCATTTGTGAATATCTGTGCTGATGGCACAATGGTATACAGGTGCATCTCCAAAAATCTAGATGGCCAAGACTGGCAGCTGATCTTTCCTCCGATATAGGTCTAACATCTCAGTGGGAGGAAAAACTAGCTGATTACATTCACTATGTCCAAAATCAAACTAGTTACATTCCATCATCACTGAACTATCACCAGTCATGATGAATGGATGTTTCCTCAGGAACTTGAGTGTCTATTGGGACTTCAAACTCAACCCAGACCTCAAGTGGAACTCATGCATACGATCACTGACTAAAGATGCTGGAAAATGGGTCGATTCCCTGTACCCAATTCTAGGCCAGGTCAGGCCTAAAATGAGTACTGCTGCCATATATGGACAGGAACTCCAGTCTTCACTTTCCAGTTTCAATAGAGTCCAAAAGGGCCACTGCATCTTTATAGGGGACAAATTATTTTCTACTTTACAACTCTTTTCTCACAGACAAAACATTGCAAGCTGCTCACTGCTTTATCACTATTTCCAAAGAAAGTGCTCAGATGAATTACATTCCTTAGTTACACCAGTTCTAACCTTCATGGCTAAGATCCATTAAGCTATGGACATTGTAACAAACCACCATCATATTCCACTGGTAAGATTAAGTCCCACTCAAGTAGCTTCTCCCTACAGACGCTGCCTTGGGGAACCAACTGCCATGAGAATATTTTCTTGACTACAATCTTAACCTGATCAAGTCTACGGATAACAGTTATCTTCCCCCACATATACACGCATAAATTGTGCCTCTTATTCTAATCTTAATTGGTTGCCAGGTCTTGCACAGTGTGAACATCACTGAGGGAAAAAAAAAAAAAAAAAAAAAAAAAAACCCTATTGTTACTTGACTGCAATAATGAGAGTATCCTTAAAAATTGAACTTACTTTACTAACAATGGATTGCTAATCATGGTTCTATGATAGGTATCCAGATAATGATATTTTAGTTGATTGAAGGCAAATATTTTCTTTTTTTTTTTTAAATTCTGTCATGTTTTTATAAGTTTAGGGTGGAAATTTCTTTTGATAAAACAAAACCAACCATAGCGAAAGAAACTTGCTGGTTTGTTATTTAGTAAAGATGATTTTTTTTTTTTTGTATTAAAAGGAAAAAATTTTCCATTCAAAATAATCACTTAAAACAAGTCATACATTAACCTTTAACTAGGAGAAAATAAATTAAAAAAAAAACTAGCTCTTTTCTAAAAACTTAATTTAACTGTAGATCCATAAACCAAATTTCCATATATTTTCAAAATGTTTTGGTAGCCTCACACATTGAAGAAAAGAAAAGAAAAGGGGGTATTTTGCAAAAAAAAACCTAAGTGTAAAAGGTTAAAAAATAAATGCATCTTTACAAGGCACAATTTTTTTTGTTATGAAGAGTAGAATTTAATATTCATACATTCCCCATTTTACGAAATTGAAATGGTCAGTTTTGGCAATATGAATTTTACTA
>OZ010582.1:19369325-19451825 GCA_963932145.1 Acanthosepion lycidas | reverse complement strand
AGCTGCAGAGGCCTCACCTTCTTTCTCACCATAAAACCTCCAGTTTACAATTTGCTTCCAATTATCAAAATTGGAATGTGAATAAATGGAAGAAAGTGTTGGTTTCAGATGAGGAAGAAAAAAAAAAAAAAAAAAAAAAAAAAAAAAAAAGATGGTTTTCTCCATTACTGGCATTCAAAAAAATATCCCAAAAGAAATTTTCTCAACATGACACAGTGGAGGTAGATCAATTATGGTCTGGGGGTTCATTTTCGTACAATGGAACTCTTGAGTTACAGAAGTTAAAAGCCTGTCAAACAGATGCTAGTTACATTGATATGTTAAGGCACTGCTAACTACTGAAGGCCCTTGTCTATGGGGAGAAAACTGGATTTTCCAGCAGGACAATGCTTCAATCCACAACACTTGAAGGAGTTTTTTTTATGGAAAACATTCAGCCATCCACCGTGCTCACCAGATCAAAACCCAATCAGGAATGTTTGGGGATGAATGACAAAGGATGTTTATAAACATGGATCACAATTTGAAACTGGATGCTCTTCATGCTGCAGTTTATGCATCCTGGGTGAGCATCCCAAGCACCCTCATGCAGAAGTTAATGAGTATGACAAAGTGAATTTGTGAAGTACTTCGCAAAAATGGAGGATATACTGAATATTAAATTGTCATCGTGACTTATTTCTTCTGTATTTTCTATTTTTATTTACATGGTCTTATCTGTATGACCAACAAAAAAAAAAAAAAAAAAAAAAAAAAAAAAAACTTTCAATGTTTGTTTAAATTAATCTAAAGCTTTAAATTTTCCACTTGTTTGTTGATAAACTACATCTCCTAATTAAACGTAAATATTTCGCAAATATATTTTGATTAGAGTAACAGTATTTTATATTTATTTTTAACTCTTTTGTATTTGGTCTCAAGATTTTGATCAGGAGTGTACATACCAAATTAAAACATGCTCAAACTATTTTCTTCCCAATAATAGACAATATTACAAAAATGCCAAAATATTCCACAATATAGCATACACACTGTTTAATCGATTCATTTTTTACATCTTAACCCTTTGCAGGTTAAAGCCAGAAAAGATTTTTGGGAGGTGTGTGTATGGGGGGGGTATGATTTAGTGATACAAGTCTTACTAATTAACCCATAGTTGGAGGAAGAAGGTGGATTCATACCTTTCTCAAGAGTATTTACATTTAAGTGACTATAACAAACCCAACTGGAATTGGAACTCTGCTCTCCGATTAACAATTCTGAGTTATTATTCATTACACCACCCACACATCCAAGCTTACAGCATCTGATATTTCCAAACAGTCACCCATTGAGGTATTTGCCAGAATCAATGTTGCTTAATTTCAGTGATCGTACACTGTTTAAATAAAAATGTCTATTGGTTAGAAATTAACACCATCACGTGGAATATTGGACCAATCAGAGAAAACTAAAACTATTTTTCTTAAGTCTAATTTTGGGAAAAAAGCCACAGATTGCAACTTTCAGAGAGCAGAAAGCCAAATTCAAGAGAAGATGTGACTACATAGCTGAAAGACCCATGCATGCTGAAAAAAAAAAAAAAAAAAAAAAAAAAAAATGTCAGCATCTTCATTAACAAAGATGGCCAATGAATCTCCATTAAGTCTTTCCTAAAACCAGCCTTTTCTATGAACCAATCACCCAAAATTTTTTAACTCAACTAAAGACTATCTTTAATAGTTTTTAACTCTTGAATTCATCATGTGCATGTGTTTCTAAATACAAATGATTTATTTACCAGGTATGACCAGGTTTTCTTTATTTTATTCTATTATTGTCTGGAATTAGAAGGTTCAGCTGATGCTGAGTACATCTCTTGTTCAGACAAGACTGACGTACTCAGCATCAGCTGAAATAGACTATACTCATGAGGTAATTTGGATTACTCTTGTATAATATATGCTCTGTTTTAATAAATTGAGCTCTTTTGTGGATCAGTTTTAATATTTTATATTATTAGGATTAACTTGGATTATATACAAACATTTATTACTTGTACTAATATATATATATATATATAAAAAATGAGAAATTTTCTACAAGTACTTACAAATATACTGCCATTAGCAATTCTAATGCTCAGACAAACTCAAGTTATATTCTGTAGTAAGAATTGAGAACTGAAAATTTATTTTAACACTAAATTCAAAATACATTTTTTTTTTTTTTATAACTTACACAAACTAAGTTTTCAATTATACATTTTATATCAGGGCAGACAATGACATCCTAATTATAAAACAGTGAAAACTGTTTCATTATTTCAGTTTAAAGCAATGATTCCCAAGGTGAGGCATGCGTAGGATGTGAACCCTTTGGCTTAAGTATACCAACGTTAGCTCATTTCATTTTGCATTATTATTTCATGATTAAAGTGATCAAAGTATATTACTGTGACACTATTTAGCTATGGTAATTGGCTAACTAATTAACCATAGAAATTAAAAACAGGAAATACTTAAGGCAAGAAAGAGCTATATCGAAAGATAGACTGAGTGACATTAAAAAGAATTTATTTTATTTAAAAAAAAAAAAAAAAAAAAGAAAAGAAAAGAATTTTCACAAAAGACAGAAAATCCGTAAGAAAAAGTGAGATTGTGATTCTGTCAAAATTAATTAATGTCACAATAAGGGAGTGACGCGCCAAACGAAAGAATTCCAAAAGAAAAAACAAAGCCAACCAATGCATGCAACCATAAAAAGATTTCAGTTCGAGACCACCACGGAGAATAGACATTATCTTTCAGAGATATCATTTAATTTTAATTCCTGGTTCTAGCGAAGGAAGCCATCTGGTATATTCACAAATCTTGGCATGAGAAGGAAAATCATAAAGGGAACCATTATTATTGCTTATTCAAACTATTGACTTCAGACAGCGTCTTGAAAATGAGCATCTGGTGATAAGAGAATTTTAAGGCATGAGAAAAATAAAGAATTTGATTCTCAGGTAAAGACGACCACCCAGTTAAAAGTTGATTAGCGGAGAAACCCGGTGTCGGGTTTTGACAGTGATTAATGAATCGATAGAGGTCTGGACTAAGTGAATTTTGGGTGTCCCCAAAATCAAGATGTGATAAGAATTAATTGGCAATCTGGGATTTGTAAATGTTTTGTCTGAAGGAAAAGGAAAAAGAGAAAAAGGATTTTGTAAACAAAATTCTGGAATAATTCTAAGAGGGCCAGTCTAGCCACACCCACACTGCCGAGAGATCATTGGCCAAGTGGTAGCATGGGTGATAGGCAGAGGTGAATGTATGAGAAAGAAGTTGTTAACACCCATTGAGGGGATTGGTATGAGATACCAATGTGAGAGAGGAAGAGTCTAGGAGGATAACTCTCCTCCGGCCTTCCCTCACGGACGAGGGATGAACCCCCAAAGTGGAAATTGATTAATCTTCCAAAAAAATGGGAAGTAATTAATTTTCCTGGCCTAAGAACAAAGAAAATTTTTGTTGGGAATTGAGAATTATCAAGGAATTGAAACCATGTCAGGCCCCCACACCAGGGTTTTGGTAGATGTCCATATAAACGAATATCTTGAGGCAGCTGAGCGAGTTGCAGTCAGTTCGAGTTTGGAGTTAGTTTGAGAAGTTGGAGAGTTGAGTTGCAGAGCAGCCTTGCAGAAGCTGGCCAAAAGATTTCCACATCCTCTCGACTTGGTCTACCTACCAAAAGCAAGTTTTATTGATGAATGATTTAAGATACCATAACTCGCTTAAGAAACGCAAAATGTGTCACGAATCCATAGAAATGGGCTGGGAGAGAAACACACTCCTGTATTCAACAGACAGATAAAGATAATTGTTATTTCTCAACATATTTGAACCTCTTGAGTTTGTTTTATTTTTTTTTTTATTCTTTTTACTTACGCTTGTGTGGTATCACCTTTACCCCGGATTCAGCTTGCACTACGGCCCAACACCTGATTGATTTCATCTACCTAAGATCAAAGTCAATCATGGGTAGGTTAGACTTGAGATCAAAGCAGTTACTTCAGTGACCAGATGTTGGAGGCAAGCTGGGAATGACAAAGCTGATATCGAACCCGGAATGACTGTGACACAGGCTGGTGGCAGTGACAAAGAGTCAACCCCAAAACACCGGTGGAAGAAACCTTACAGCTTTACGCCACAACTGGGAGTTGACCATGGGCTGATGGCGCAGTGCCATATATTGATGCTGTGACCAGTGTATGTCACATATTAGCGCAGCAACAATACCAGTGGGTGTCATATATTGGAACGTGACCGCCACATTACAGAATAAGCTTTCATTCAAATACTTTATATTTCTGGCTTTCAGTTCTCTATCATATGTTTAGAAACTATATATATATATATATATATATATATATATTTTTTTTTTTTTTTAACTGTCTGTTTTGTTTTAATTTTTACTATTTTATGGACGCCATGGTCTTTGGAGGCTTGCTTAGAGATCAAATTAATGGCCTTTTAAGCTCCCTTCACATGAATTGCAGTAAAATTTTGAATATGTAAGAATTAAATATTACACGTGGGGAGGGGACCAGCATTTTAGAAATACCAAAGTGGGGGCATGGGCCAAAATTGGTTGGGATCCATTGATTTATAGTCTCAATCAATTGCTTAACAAGTGGTTGATGCAAATCATAAGATCAACAAAGATTTACATGGACTGAAAGCAGAACGAATGAAGGAACACAACATTTTACACACAGACTTTAGTATTTGCAATTTAAATTGCTTAATTATTTGAATTTTTTTTTTTTTTTTTTTTTTACTGAATTTATATCCTCCAAGATGCTAATATTAGACAGTAATATGATCAAATGGTGCCTCTGCTCATGTCTACATAAATATGAAAATGTATCTACATTAAAGCACAAAGCTAATTTCGTATTTCATTTCAGTCTCTTATAAACTGTATTCTTATATCATGACAAAATAAATGCTTCTCCTTCCAATAAAAATTATGAATACTGTCAAGGAGTTTATTACCAGAGATGTTAAAAATGAAATAATAATTAAAAAAAAAATTGTCTTTGGCAAATGGTGCCTCTTTGCTGAATCATTAATTACCAACTATCCCTCCCATGTGACTTTATATCAATACAAAGAGAATACATGTGAAAGCAGAGGACTATACAAGAAAGAGTCAACATATAGACCATGATGAAATGGGTGTGGAATAGCAGGATAAGTTAGACAGTCAACACTTTGAGGTAAAACAGTTTAAATGCAGAATTTGAATTCGTCTAACCAATCACATCTATTCAATTATAGGAGCAAATATTGGCAACAACTGTATCAATAAGGACCACCAGCAATAAACTAAACAGAGATGCTATCAGAATAGATACAAGGAAGCTATCTCATTATCTGTCTTTCATAAGAATTTTTTTTGTGAAGAGAACATGACTAGTAAGAAATGTGCCTTTTGGGTTCAGGGTCCAAATCAATCTATTTGCAAATAGAAACTGATTTCTCAGAATCAGCCATAAAATTGAAAAGCATCTAAATAATTAATTGTATATAATAATAAATTAGAAAAAGAAGCAACCCTGTATGCTTTTTCATGTGCAAAAGTTGATGTTCTGGTTTAAAAAAAAAAAAACAACAACAAAAAACAACAACAAAAAAACAACAATTTAATTTTTAACCCTTCTGATTAGTTTTTGTTATTAAGAATGGTTTGGTTGAAATTACAAATGGGAAGGTTAAAGCATCATGTATCACTGGTTATGTCATAAATAACAAAAGATAAAAGCCACTTGTTGCTACTGCTTGAGTAAATAATTATCAGTAAGATAATCATCTAACATCTTTTCTTATGGCTCACCAGTATGTTCCATGCTCACCAATAAGAAAGCAGGAGAATAGATTCATTTCTTTACATATTAAATAATTTTCTCTAATTTGCCAAATTGATGTCAGCTGTAAGTTCATTTAATCAGTCTTAAATGTTAGCAATTTAGACAAGATCCGCAATTGACGTGACAAAGACAAAAAAAAACAAAAAAAAAAAAAACACAAAACTTGTGGAATGATTCATCTCAGAATTAAAGACAACACATTTAATCCAAAATTTATTTTAATTTAACCAACACCCTGACAGACTTTAGTATCCTTGCAGAAACTTTACATGTGTTTGACACTTCCTTTGCTTTCTTCTTTTTTTTTTTTTTTTTTTTTTTTGTTAACATGAAAGTAACAAAAGGCATATGAATAAAATTCAGTTATGGCTGTGACATTTCTAACCCCATTCTCACATTGTATATCTAATTGAAGTTGTTGAGATTACTCTCTTTCCCTCTCTCACACACAGACACACATGCATGTCTTATTTAGATTGATGAATGTGATATGCTCAATTTCAAAACAACTAAAAGAGAACAGTGCATTGCAAGAAATATACAAAGAGAAGGAGAAAATGCAGTTGAATTTTACAATTTGAGGAATTGATCCATCAGGAATCCCAAAGGGTCAACAAATCCAAATATATTTCCAAAATATAGATTAAATACAAAGCAAATGCTAGCATTATTTCAAATTGAACATTTCAGAATATATCTTTATTTCATAAGAAATTTAAACTCACCTTCATTATCATAAGCAAAGAAATAAAAATATTTCACAAATTGGTTAAAGTTAGGTTTAAGGCTACAAGTTCTCCATTCATGATTAATCTATTAGGCTATTGTCTCACAAAGCCTAGTGGATTAAAGCAATGGTTAGTGAATTTCTTGGGGTGGGCAGTATATACTTACAACCCATGGAAGGTTAGCAATAACCAAACTGGACTAAAATAAGAATGGGGCAAGATATCCTTAGACAGGGTCATCAGAAAGACAATTTAGTACCATAGATTAAATAAAGGGTTCAGTTTTAAGTTCTCTGAAGGGTACCTGGATTAACAGCCAGAGGTCACAATAGCCAAAATATTGTGATAACAAAGGTGAAGACAACAGTTAGCAAGTAAATAATAACTTCTCAGCCCAAAAATTGGTTTCACTTAGAAAAGGGGGGGGGGGAATAAAACATTTTCATATGAACAGACACTACAATGTACACTGAAGCTGTACCTACAATTGGGCACTAAAATGTGTTGGGTCATTGTTCATATTTTGGGAAGTGGGCTGGCCCAGCAAACTTTACAGCACCTCTTTGCACATCTACTACTAGGTGACAACATCTTAAAGATCTACTCCTACAGCATCAATAACTGCTCCTTATCTCTCTTGTAGAACTCTCCAGTTAATAAACTAATAATCACCATCTCTAATATTGATGTTCTTACAATATTTTCCCTCACTCTCTTATTATGAAGAATTAGCAATATATATATATATATATATATATATACACACACACACACACGTTTTTCAATTTCTTTAAGAAAATTTGTATGAATTTAGCAAAGGACACAGAAGACATGAAAGAGGAGCTTTATTTAATAAAAACTGGTATGGAGACTCTTCTTGATGCATCAACTTAATCAATCCACCATTAGCATTGATAACTGATTAAATATGATATCCGAGACAGACATACCCGAATCAGATTATCTTTATGTTGTACATTGTGCTTGTTATGGTAGACTTCAGACATTTCATGTCATGTGAGAATTGATTGACTTCCCTCTTGACTATGACTTATATGTACTAGTCCAAACGATTCAGATCTGGAAACATAGGAGGCTATATATTTGGGGTGATGTGATCATGGAGAGTGTAACTTGTCCATTCTTGGATGGACTTGGTCTTATAAGATGGTGCAGGTTCTTGTTGGTAAATACAGACTTCCTTTGTTCACACTCTCTATCCAAGGACTTACAATCATTTCCAACACTTCCTTATAGACAACAGCATTGCCCCTTAAGCCAAAGCCAGATGGTCCTTTCCAAGCCATATATATATATATATATATATATATAATAAAGGTAATAAATTCATTGTTATATAATCCAAGTGGATACTAGTAATATAAAATATAACTGATCCACAAAAAGAGCTCAATGTATTTATTATCACAGAGCAAATAATTAGTACACAAAATGGGTAACAGGCTTATTTCAACCAATGAAAAATCCATCAGTCTTATTCAACCCCAGTATAGCATGTGTTTATGTTGGAATTAGAAACTTAACTGTGACAACACACACCACCACCATGCTGAAAAACCAATACAGAATTTATCCATTTCAATGTTTCAGTCAGACAAAAGGTACAAGACAGTGCTCAGGGGAGGCATTAGTCTTAAAGAGAAGAGGTTTTATAAAATTAAATTTGGATAGATAATTTAGGATTTTACTGTGTACTAATTTATATTACATCATATATATATATATATATATATATATATATATATATATATATATATATATATATATATACACACACACACAAGGACAGGCTTTCTCAAAAATTTCTAAGTTAAACTTGATGACCTATCTTTTCTTAGCACATCAGTCAGTTGTTCACCACCACATATCTACAATAATGTCATTTTGTCTATTTTGCAAACAACTGACATTTCAACTGTTGGATGTCACTAATGGCTTTTAATCTTTTTGCAGCAACAAAGACTTATTGTTAACCTTGAAATGGATAGGTAATACAGAGTTTCTATTACTGTAGATCATTTCTGAAGGAATTTTGCTAGAAGATATGCCAACCTTCATCAAATAAGTTTTTGCTGCTAATCTTGATTTGACCACAACCTTGATTTGTACTAGATTTCCAGGTCAGTAACAGCAAGATGTCTTCCGCTGCAAGAAAAACAATTTTCCCCACTTTGACTAGCACCCCTATTTGGAAGTTTGCAGCTGTAAATGTCACTATATTCACTTTGAGATTTATAAATTCTTGCAAAGCAGTTGCCACCCAGGGAGATTTTAATCTTTTATTCACTTCATTCAGATGAGCAACTTTAGTGTTTGCAATCAGAGCTCAACTGGCAAAACTTTCTTTTTATGTGAGAAGAGCCACGATCGTCATGTCCTTTCAGGACGTAGGCTGTTGTTGATCTCCACCTCCCTCTATCTCTTGCAGCTCTCAACAAGTTCCTTCCCTCTGCTTCCTCCCCCAGACCACGTTCTGTCACCCACTTGCTTAATCCGCCAGGTATGTCATGGGTTGTTTTCCCTTGTCTCTTTACATCTATTTGGCTCATGAATATCAGATTTTCCAGGTCGTCCTCCATCAGAATCTTCAGCTGCCTCTTCCTTGTTTTCAACCTCTCTAAGACCTCATCATTGCTCACACGCTCGGTCCATGATATCCTCAGCATCCTTCTGTAGAACCACATCTGTTGCCTAGAGTCTCTTCATAAACCATAAAGCCTATTGTGGGGAAAATCATGAAAATTGCCTACCTTGGAAACACCCGCAAATCTGTGCGTTGTGCAAACTGATTACTCAACGATAAAAGGAACCAAAATGGCAGCACCCATGTTTTATGCCGGGCGGTCTCGGACAGTTAATGCGAAATCTCGTCATTCACATGCAAATCATGGTCAGTACTTAGCTGTATAAAGCAGGCGCATTTTTGTTTCTGAAGAGTGTTTTTTGCTAGTGAGAAGGTTGGATGTGTGACACTATTTTGTCGGTTACCCTCCTCACATTTTCTATCTGCTACTATCAGTTAAGTCGTTGCTTTACCACTACAAGCTATTTTGGCAATGGACAAATTCGATTTAAAATTGATCCCAAAATTCAACGGCTCCCCCACAGGCCCGACTGTCATCTAATGGTTTGAGAAGGCTGAACATGTTTGCAGGGTGTCCAAAATAAAAGAACCTGCACTAGTCATCCCACTGAGACCACGAGGGGAGCCTACGCCGTATATCAACTCAGGGACGATGCTGACCTAGAGGAGATCAAGAGTGCCCTATATACTGCCTTTGGAATAGACCCCTTCATTGCTTGGAAACAGTTCGTTGGACGATGGCTCGAGCCGGGTGAGATGGTGGATGACTACCTGGCCAATTTGCGAAGGCTGGCGGTGCCGTTTGGTGGAGCAACAGACCGCATACTGGGATGCACCTTCCTGGCAGGACTCTCTGACAACACCAGTCGGCTCCTGCGAGCGTCTTCAAGATTGGACACACTGGGAATTGACAAATTGCTAGCCAGGGCCCGAAACATCTTGAAAGACATGGTTTTACATTCACATGTTGGACATATATAAACATTTGCATCAATTAGTTTAGTCTCAAGAAGTAATACTTTGTGATCAAGAAAATGAAAGACCTATGAAGTTTAAGTATAATTTGTACAGTTTCTCTATGCGCATATAAGACTACCTGTCTAGATTTTCTGGTGTTACAACCTCTCAGAGTTATATAATATTGGCCATGCTCAACTTCTTCATCATAGACTTCTGACACTAATTCTTTTTACTTTGCATCAAAAAGTAGCTTACAGTGCTTGAGTTTGTAATATTTTTGTTGGTTAATTTTATGTAACAGTATCATCATCATAGACTTCTGACACTAATTCTTTTTACTTTGCATCAAAAAGTAGCTTACAGTGCTTGAGTTTGTAATATTTTTGTTGGTTAATTTTATGTAACAGTATCATCATCATAGACTTCTGACACTAATTCTTTTTACTTTGCATCAAAAAGTAGCTTACAGTGCTTGAGTTTGTAATATTTTTGTTGGTTAATTTTATGTAACAGTATCATCATCATAGACTTCTGACACTAATTCTTTTTACTTTGCATCAAAAAGTAGCTTACAGTGCTTGAGTTTGTAATATTTTTGTTGGTTAATTTTATGTAACAGTATCATCATTATACGTTATTGAAAGTCAAAAATCAGTTATCTTTCATTAGTTTCATTTTCAGAATTCCACTCATTTGCATATTGCCTCAATATTTATCAGATTTAGAAAACCGTTTTGTTGTCAGCCAATCCTCTTTTACATGCAATTGATATTGAACCTCTATGTTAGTTTATTTTTCAAAGTCCTGTTATCAAAAAAAACAGTAGCTAGATTATTAGCATGAAAGAGATCTTCCTTTGCCTTGGAGCCATAGTTACAACTTTAGTTGTCGAAACTGGCATGTCATTTTTGCATTCAACGATATAGTTGGTTTCTTTCTCACCGCTGTCATTTTCTTTTTCACTCACATTTTTATTGGGTTTGCTGCATTGTAAACCCATAATTTTTTAAACCCTTATTCACCTAATACAAGGCCCAAGAGCCACTCAAAGCAGAGGGTTATTAAAGGGTGTACAGAGAGGGAGAAAGAGATGCATATGAGTATATGTAGAATAGATAATGGCTGACCCTCAAGTTGAAGAGGTTAAAAGGTTTATTGCTTTTGATCTGGTTACCCCCATAGCTAAGTGACTTCATATGTCTAAATTTGTCACTGATAAATGAAACAAAAAGGATTTCAAACATAAAAAAAAAAAAAATAAACCACACAAAATTCATAATTCTGCCCTCTAACACCCTACTGTACTTGAAAATAAATTAGTTAGCCCTAATACTAGGATCTTTACTACCACATCCAAGACCATCTAATTAGAAAGAAAAATAAATTCAACAACTCAAATACCGGGACATATGAAATAAATTGTTTACAATGTGAAAAGATTTTGTAGGAAGAGACAACACGTGATCTAAAAGCCTGTATCTTGAAACACAAGAGATTTAAATTTAGACAACTAATATACAGGAACAAAACTGGCCATAACTTTGATTTTATTAATGTCACCCTAATTAAAAAAACAAAAAAAGATTGAGATCTTAATAACAATATTACATTACCACCCTTTATTGAATCCATTCTTAAAAGAATCTAACGCATGTTTATCTAAAACAAACAGTAGGTACATAAAAATGTTTCTAAATCAACATGCAAAAAAAAAAAAAAAAAAAAAAAAAAAAAAAAAAAAAAAAAAACTGAAATATATAATGCTTACTAGACACACACAATAAAAATCATGTCCATATGGGCATCAGATACTAAACTAGAATTTCTATACACTTACATACATATACATATAGCAATCTTTATAGTTTTTCAGGTAGGCTTGGAATCCATTGACTTCTTGAAACTAGGAAAGAACACATTATCTCTCCTTGAATTCAGAATGCTACAAATTATATTCACATTGGTCAATAATGTATCACATGCAATCAATCAAATAGAAAAAGGTAAAAATATCAGAACTTTATTTTTATCCCATATCTCAGCCTGATGAAGCTTTAATGAAAGTGAAACATGCTAGATTGGTAAGCAATTATATATATATATATATATATATATATATAGATAAGGAAGAAATTAGCCATAAATCAGTAGAAAAACTTGACTACAGACAGTTTGTGCAACCTAAAAAAAAAAAAATTGCCAATTTATACAACTAGATATAAATTTCTACTCTTCTATAACAGAAGCCATAATGGATAAGGCCCTCTCTTTAACTAAAGAACAAAAAAAAAAAAAAAAAAAAAAATCATTATTATTCAACAACAATGATGCATAGATAAAGAAGTGACCTTTGACATTACAATAGGAGGTTTTGATGGTGCAGGGACCTGTGAATTCATAGTCCATGTAGTAAAAGTAATTTTAACAGATAAAACTAGAAAAACAATCATAAAAATTTTCCAAAATGAATGGGATTCAACAGACAAAAAAAACTAACCTAAAAGTAGATTTCGTAGGTCACATTCAACCTAAAAAAAAAAGCTACAAATCAACCATGCAAAAACATTCCCACTCATCAAACACTCTTCACAAGATAAAAATAAACGAAGTCAGCTACAGTAGCACTGAGAACATAAAACAAATAACAGAAAAGCACAAGAGGAAAATAATCAACAAACCACCTGCACAAATCAATCCTACATGTAACTGCAGAGCAAAGAACAAAGGTCCCTTAAATGGCAATTAATTACAGAACAATGTAATATACCAAGCCACTGTAAAATCAAATAATGAATAAAAAATACACATAGGAGTAACTGAAGGACTCTGGAACCAAAGAAACTGCACACAAAACATCTTTTACAAATAGGAAACAGCACAATGCTTTCTAGACACATCTGGAAAATTAAAAACAAAAACCCAAATTACGTCAAAAACATAGGAAAAGGAAAACAGCATCAATCTACAACAATAAATTCAAAAACAGTGAACTGTCTACAGAAAGAAATACCTTTCCAGATGAACACAAATTACTAAAACAATCAGACCTATCTCAAAATACAGACACAAAAAACAAATTTTTACTATTAGGTTGGTGCAAAAATAATGACGTAATAATGCCGTTTTTTGACGTATTTTTTGACGTCAAAAAACGACATTATTACGCCATTATTTTTGTACCAACCTAATACATTACTTAAAAATAAAAAACAAAAGATACAATAAATAAATTAATTATTGTAAACCAACAAATTAAGTAAATAAATTAAGCCACAAATATACACAAACAAACAGAATATCAACCAACAATAAATAATATAATAAATGATGAATAAAAAAAGTTAACTATAAAATGGCCACAAAGCTTCATTTGGATTCACAATTATTTCCACTTAATAGCCTCTAAATAATTTGAAACATAACTTACTGCCCACCCAAATAACTGTTAGAATAATACAATAGACCTATCTATAATGCATCACTGACCAGCATATATAAATAGCCAAGCCAAAACAAAATACAGCCTGACGATTGGGTATCAATGCACATTTTATATATATATATATATATATATATATATATATATATAATTAATACAAATATAAAGTTTATCACTTAGCTGATTGGTGTTACCTTCAGCATCTCGACACCAGAGTTTGTAGAAAGAACCCCAGCAATCACTCCAACTCATTCATATATATAATATCAATTAACCCACATTTTTGCCAGTTTCATGAAGACCACAATCCCCCGAAAAATTCATTAACTTGACAAATGAAAGACTTAGTTTAATAACTCATCTGTCAGATTTAAACAGTTTTCAATTAATGTATCTTCTGGTTCTTTATGCTTTTCATTTTCTGTCAGGTCATTTGTTAATCCAATGCTGTATACTGCCCTTGAATCTCAATGTAATCCCATACTCATCACAGGAACTAAAATTTGAGTCTAAAATTAGCACTACCTTGGTAATCCTGTTTAGCCATGACCATCAGTAAATCTATTAGTATAATAGTGACTACCTCACATGTTAGTATAGCTATGACCATATCAGACTCCTTAAACTGAATGCTTTTTTCAGCCATTGCATCATGTTTGATGCAACTAGAAAGATTAGACCCATACATCTTTTTTAGCTGCACTTTCATGTTCTCTAACAGTTTTTGATGGAAGGATAAATTGACTGAAGATGATATTCAAGAACATCTTTAGATAGTAATATTGTACAACCTTATTGCAATATTTATCAAATTCGTTAAAATATCCAGGTTCTTTGGTTTTCTCTAACATTTAAATACCTCAAGAGTAGGTTTTATCTTTCAGACATCAAATAATGTCTATCCAAAACTTTTTTTTTTTAATCCATAATTGAGTAATTTGCTCTTACTCCATTTTTAAATATATTTGGAATTTTCACTAGAGGCAAAATAAGTAATGCAGAAAAAACATTCTTAGATTCTAAAATAGTTAGGAGATCTTCAAAATTGCTAAATTTTTTCTTCCACTTTTCATAATTGTCTTTTTAAAATTATGGTGATGTTTTACTGTAATTTGCACAAAAGCCATGATAGAGAAACTCATGTAAACAAATGTTAACATTAAAAAAAAGTGAAACTATTTCCTCAAATGTCTTCATTTGTCCTTAATCTACATCCTGCTATCAAATGTCTGCTTGCCTACCACAGGTAATTGCTTCTTGCATTTCTTAGAGAATGCAAGAATTCTAAAACCAATAATTTATATCAACAGAAGAACTGCCCCCCCCCCACCATAGCCACTTCCTTTTATTACATTGTGCTATTGTGTACAAATAGTATAAAAACAGCACATAAAATGCAATTTGCATGACAAGTTTAGATTCTGATCACTTACGATTCATTCAATTTTTCACTAATGACCTTGGAAAAGTCATTAATCCATTTCCCTTCAGCTATAAGTTAAATAGTAGAATATACCGGGATCATGTCTTGGGTGAAAACAATTCAAGACCAACTTAAAGACAGACAGGCCCCATCAGTCTACCTTGCCAAAAACACACTCACTGCTGCAGTATATGCGATGAAACAATGACCAATGAGTTACAGAACTTGTGACTATGTTACTGTAATCACCAAAGAGACCCAGAGCAGGAATTGAATCTCTTGGATACAAAGATGCATCATTCTTAACGGTCAGTGACACTAATGCTGCAATTAGCAGCAGAATTGAAAAACAATTTTCCAATGACAAAAAAAAAAAAAAAAAAAAAAAAAAAACTATGAAAAGTACAAAATATTTTAGGGGATAAAAAAAAAATTGTTTTATTGCATTTACATAAGCCTTTTCTTCTCCAGGCATTAGTAAAAGAAATTGTAGTCTTATACCAAATGTTTACAAACAATAATTGTTAAAAGATAAATCCACATAAATTCTAGTACAATCTAAAAAACAAAAAGCAATAAAATAATGTGTTACTAAATGTCTACACAAAAAGTAAAACTTTCAAACAAATAAAGCCATTGGTTTACTGGCAGAAGTTAGGTGAAAGTGATGAAAAATAAAAAATTCACTTTTTTAGAAAATAATAATGGTATTAATTCAGCATATGAAGGAGATTCAGGTACATATAAGTCCGATGATGATTAGCCAACTGCAGTGATTAAAAGAAACAAGTTAACATCTTTAGCTTTCAAATCCGTTATCTTTTCATGAACAAAAAGCAGCAAGTTTAAGTCTCAACAATTCTTAGAACAATAACATTTGATGACATTTTTAGTAAAATCATAAAATGTTAATAAGATCTGTGTTGTATTCTGTTTTGTATCTAATGTGTTTCATATTGAAAAGGGAAAAACAGATTCCTTATATTAAACAACATTGTGCCATATTTGGCATTAGTAAAGTGCAATGTTTTGTCATAATACCTGATTGCTGACATATTAACTGAACTTTATACATTTTAAAACCTACACACTGTAATGGTGAGCACTAGAGAAGAGCTCACTAGTGTCAAGGAGAGGAATAAAGTCTGGTAAATAGTCTTCTGAATAATCAGCTACTAAGCAGAAATTAGGGAGAGAGGAGGCAATCTCTAAGCTATCAGTTGATTACCCAACCACGAGCAGCAATCCTTTTGTCATACCCACCTTCAGTGGCTTTATTTGATGAAGTAGACATCATTTTCTGCATACTTTGACATTCATCCACTTATTCTAAGGTCCCAGATGTGAGAGAGAGTGTTGGCAGCAGCAACAAGATTATTGTAAGATTATGACAAAATTCTAAATGCATAAAGAGAGGGGAGTAAATCCAGAAATAGACATGGAAAGAAATTAATTTGTTTTCTGCTGATCATACTCCTACAAAAATTGATATATACTTTTGTTTTTGCTTAGTAAGTGTAGGATGCCCAGTAAAGATGAAAATTATGTTAGTAGTTTTGAACAGTATAACTAGTTTGCTAATCACTGCTCCATGGCAAAGCACGTTGTCTTGTTCAGAGACAATTACAAAAATCGTTTTACAAGAGCCCAGTATCCAAACTGATAAATAATGCTTTTAACTCAGAGAAAAAGAAAAAATGTTACAAATGTCAAACCTAAAGGCTGTAACAGAGAAAATATTTAATTCAAACTTGGTTTTAAAATTATGAGCTATTTTATTTTTTCTTTTAAGTACTTTGACCTGAAAAAAGTGATTATTTTGCATGATAAATATTTTGATATTGGAGTAAACCAGAGTTGATTAAAATCACAAAGTCATTCTTTTATTAACAAATGTAGCCAATCTCTGAATTATGATATTGAATAATACATTTTTAAATTACAAACTGCATTTTACTATGAAATATTTAATTCTTCTATGATTATACATATGTACACATTGTTTGTGGCAAATATAAAATAGAAGACAATGATTATCATCCTAAAAAAATTCTCAGAAAATACAGAAAACAAAAAGCATCATATCAAATCCAAGTTACAAAATAATGAAAGCAAAACATTAGATATATCTCTCTCTCTCGATATCTATATATATATCTATATATATATCTATATATATATCTATATATATATCTATATATATATCTATATATATATCTATATATATATCTATATATATATCTATATATCTATCTACATATATACACACATATATACATCTACATCTACATATATACACACATATCTATCTCGATATCTATCTATATATATACATCTATCTCGATATCTATCTATATATATATACATCTATCTCGATATCTATCTATATATATATACATCTATCTCGATATCTATCTATATATATATACATCTATCTCGATATCTATCTATATATATATACATCTATCTCGATATCTATCTATATATATACATCTATCTCGATATCTATCTATATATATACATCTATCTCGATATCTATCTATATATATACATCTATCTCGATATCTATCTATATATATACATCTATCTCGATATCTATCTATATATATACATCTATCTCGATATCTATCTATATATATATACATCTATCTCGATATCTATCTATATATATATACATCTATCTCGATATCTATCTATATATATATACATCTATCTCGATATCTATCTATATATATACATCTATCTCGATATCTATCTATATATATACATCTATCTCGATATCTATCTATATATATACATCTATCTCGATATCTATCTATATATATACATCTATCTCGATATCTATCTATATATATACATCTATCTCGATATCTATCTATATATATACATCTATCTCGATATCTATCTATATATATACATCTATCTCGATATCTATCTATATATATACATCTATCTCGATATCTATCTATATATATACATCTATCTCGATATCTATCTATATATATACATCTATCTCGATATCTATCTATATATATACATCTATCTCGATATCTATCTATATATATACATCTATCTCGATATCTATCTATATATATACATCTATCTCGATATCTATCTATATATATACATCTATCTCGATATCTATCTATATATATACATCTATCTCGATATCTATCTATATATATACATCTATCTCGATATCTATCTATATATATACATCTATCTCGATATCTATCTATATATATACATCTATCTCGATATCTATCTATATATATACATCTATCTCGATATCTATCTATATATATACATCTATCTCGATATCTATCTATATATATACATCTATCTCGATATCTATCTATATATATACATCTATCTCGATATCTATCTATATATATACATCTATCTCGATATCTATCTATATATATACATCTATCTCGATATCTATCTATATATATACATCTATCTCGATATCTATCTATATATATACATCTATCTCGATATCTATCTATATATATACATCTATCTCGATATCTATCTATATATATACATCTATCTCGATATCTATCTATATATATACATCTATCTCGATATCTATCTATATATATACATCTATCTCGATATCTATCTATATATATACATCTATCTCGATATCTATCTATATATATACATCTATCTCGATATCTATCTATATATATACATCTATCTCGATATCTATCTATATATATACATCTATCTCGATATCTATCTATATATATACATCTATCTCGATATCTATCTATATATATACATCTATCTCGATATCTATCTATATATATACATCTATCTCGATATCTATCTATATATATACATCTATCTCGATATCTATCTATATATATACATCTATCTCGATATCTATCTATATATATACATCTATCTCGATATCTATCTATATATATACATCTATCTCGATATCTATCTATATATATACATCTATCTCGATATCTATCTATATATATACATCTATCTCGATATCTATCTATATATATACATCTATCTCGATATCTATCTATATATATACATCTATCTCGATATCTATCTATATATATACATCTATCTCGATATCTATCTATATATATATATACATCTATCTCGATATCTATCTATATATATATATACATCTATCTCGATATCTATCTATATATATATATATATCTATCTCGATATCTATCTATGTATATATCTATCTATGTATATATCTATCTATCTATCTATGTATATATCTATCTATCTATGTATATATCTATCTATCTATCTATCTATATATCTATCTATATATCTATCTATCTATGTATATATCTATCTATCTATCTATCTATATATCTATCTATCTATGTATATATCTATCTATATATCTATCTATATATCTATCTATATATCTATCTATCTATGTATATATCTATCTATATATCTATCTATCTATGTATATATCTATCTATATATCTATCTATATATCTATCTATCTATCTATCTATATATCTATCTATATATCTATCTATATATCTATCTATATATCTATCTATATATCTATCTATCTATCTATCTACACAGTGCTGGAAGCTATACAATGATTACATCAAATAATAAAACAAAATCTAAGGAAATAATCTTTTAGAATGGTTCAATAGAATCCATCATGCTTTTTTTTCCTTAGATTTTAACTATGGACATTTTCTCACTGATACTGTAAGCCACAGAACTAAGGAAGCCTATAAAATGGATTGAAGGAAACAAAAGTTATCACTAATAAAGAAAATTACATTGTATTTTTGAGCAAGAGAATTTGCAAATGAAACAATTTTGAATTGCACAGCATTCAATTTGTTTTTTTTTTAATTTCCATGTGACAAGTTATCAAATTAATTTAGTTTAAATATTTTATAATCATGTAGAGGATCTAATATCCACACCCTGGAAGCAATTTCTGACTTGTACTTATAGGGAAAAAATAATTTTAATGCTTATAATAGAACAACAACATAATGCCAATTGAGAGACTGGAATCTTGTGTGTACAGGTTTCTTAATATGTATCTCTCTAGCATGAATATTGTATTGGGCTTGCTGCTATTTTACACAAACAAGAAAGAAGCTAACATGAACAGGATTAAAAAAAACAAAAAAAAAAAAAAAAAAAAAACACACACACTGTCTAGATTAAAATATCCCAAGATCATCATTAACATTTGTTGGTCTATTTTTTGTGATCCATATTTAACAAAGTGCTTCATTTTAGGAGAAATCCCAAGAGAATAATTTTCAAGTAACAAAAATTTGTCCAAACTTAAATTCAAGGTTTTGCACTGGAATAACATCTGAAACAGAAATAAAAACCCCAACAAAATCAATTTCTCAATGCAAATCATTTAGATTTGTTATTGTAGGAAGAATTAGATTTACAGTTAACCCATTACATCAAGTTCTATCAAGTTTTATTATTGCTGGACATCTTAAGACACACACAAAAAAAACTGCAGAAACTTATGGACAGGGTAGTAAAAGGCTGACAATCATCAATAGTAAGACAACCCTATATACAGTTGTTACCAAGACAAAAAAAAAAAAAAAAAACCCTCACAGTTAGAGCTACAAATTGAAGTTGCCAAAATCAAGCACATACGGGAATATTATCACAGACTGCTTAAGCACAGGATGTTTATAATTCCCCCTAATCCTAGGATTGGTAATTTGCTAGTAGAATCAGTTTATGAGCCATATAACTTGTGAAAGAAAAAGAACAGTAAATTATGAGGCCATATAGTGGTATTTCTCAAATTTAACTTTACACAAGTAATTTGATAGAAAAGAAAGAAAGAAATTATGTCTTTTAGAAAGGCTCAAACTTCAACTAATCTGAGGGAAGAGGGCTTATATTTCATTTTAATTGTTAAGGTAAAGTAAAATTGGCTTCAGACCAGAGCAAAGTGTCATTTTTTTCTGTTAATATTTAACAGTCACTGCTCCCTTGGGTATTTGTACCATTACAGAATTCCATCTTTGTTTTTGTTAGAGCTGACCTTAGGATTTGATATACAAAGCTACTGAAACCAATTTCATGAAATTTATTAAACTTTCAAGGAGAGGAAAAACAAAATGCTGATATGCATACTTAGCATAGGTTTTGTTTTTTTTTTTCTCTACGTGTGACATCTGAGAACCATATTTGTTTTGTTTGTTTATTGGTTTATTTAAAAATAAAATTAATATTGTCTAAAATAAAACTGTAGAATGTACACTAATTTGTGTGAAGGGCAATATGTTACAAGACACATACACGTGTTGCATGGCAACAAATGTATTAAGTGTTTATAAAATTTCTAATAGTCAAGAGACAGAAATATTTAACAAGTATCCATGTTCAACAGTTATTCCAATTTTGTAGACTAATTTTTCAAATAAAAAGGTAGAAAAATCCCTGACTTTATTATTCAGATTAAAAAAAAAAAAAAAACAAAAAACAAAAAAAAAAACAAAAAGCTAAAATCTATCTCCAAGTTGCTCTTGATGAGCAATATATTGTTTCACATGCTTATTTTGGAAGCTGTTAATAGCAAGTTCAATTCTCAATGATTTTAGTAGATATATTACCTTGTGCCAAAATTAACTGTTCAATACTCATTTAAAAACCTATTTATAAACCTTATTCGTGTGCACACACTATGCTACTCTTAGTTTTTGCAACTTTCTAGGTCATAATATATCATTAAATTAGCCAAAATATTTTTCTCATTAAATACGTGTAATGGTATTGTCACAATTATTATAGTAGCAAGCAAAAAAAAAAAAAAAAAAAAAAAAAACAAGTCAAAATTGACATTTGATTTAAGATTGAATTTGTAAAATCTAAATTTTTTTTTTTTTTTTTTTTTTTTTTTTTTACATACAATCCCCTTTTTATTTTAAGAAAGGCAAAAATGTAGCTCAAATGCAAAGATACTGATATATCTTGTATAATAAAGATATTCTGTTTACAGAGGAGATATTATGACTGGAATAGGTCAAGAAATGGTTTGTGAGGTGTTGTGCTCAGCATTTCTTGTTGAATTATGCTCTATGGTCAGAGTAGATCAGTTGATGTTACTTATAATGAAGTCAGGACATCACTTGAAAGTAATCAAGTTTATATGATTAGGGAGTTGGCTAACATAATCAAATCAGAATATCCATATCAAGCAGGGAAAATCATTTAGAGCAGCTTGGTAAGAGTTGTAGTGACATTGATATGTGGCTTTCACATGAGTGGCTTTGATTATTTGCATGCTAGATTCACTAAAGAACACTGATTTTTTTTTAATTGTAACAGATGATGAAAATTGTAATTCAAGGAAGTTATCAAGCAAGTGAAATAAACCATCATTAATTCTAACAAAAGGACTGGTTTTCACCTGAAAAAGTGATTTCTTTTTTCTGGAAGAATTGGAAAGAGCACTCTAATATAAAGACCCTTCTGGAGAAGGAAAATATTTAATTCAAACAAATATGATAGTCTAACTGAAAGCAAAAAAAGCAGCTGGAATTAAGAGAAATTCCATCAAGATAATACTAGACCAGAAATTTCTTCAATGTTTAGGCAAAATTTTTTACAACTTGGTCGAGAAGTTTTTATACATGGTCTGGTTTTCACCAAATATAGCACCTTCAGATTATTATTTATTCAGATCTTAACAGAATTCTCTTAATAAATAAGACTTTAATCAGTTGGAGGACCAAGTAGTTTTTCTTGTTTTTTTTTTTTTTTTTTTTTTTTTTACAGACAGGAGAAGGATGATAAAAGAATGGAATTAATAATTTACCTTGAAAATGGCAGAACAGTAAAAAGGTATTTTTCAATAGAGTTAATGCCAAAAATTGTTTTGGTCACCTAATTAAATAACTTGACATTTTTGCATCCAAAACGAACAGCATAAAAATAAAGATTTAAGTCATAGATCACTTATTTTACATGCTTGAAGATTTTATCTAAGTCTATAAAAATGATATTTCCTTAATGCAAATAAGTTATTGTAATGTATTTAAGAGGTGATTGCTTTGAAACAGTCATACCATGAAATTTAAAAAAGTGTTTGTGTGCATTTTAGATGAAGGCGCATGTTCAATATATAAACAAAGATAGAATCATACAAAACTCTAGTTTCTACTATGGACATTTCTTCTTTTTAATGGTAACTGTAGTGAAACAAAGTTATTAATGTCTCTTCGGTATGTCTATTTTCCTTTTTTGTTCAGAATTCCGGGTAGGTAAGCATAAGTATCACATTCATGATCAAACTCAAGTCAGCCTTGTCCATAGTTAAAACAACCAAAGGAAAGTTTCAACTTGTTTTATTCCTGGGAGATTTAAACATAATTATGGGATACTTTTCTTTTCCTTAGACTAGAAGTTAGGACAAGTCACTATAAGCATTATTACTATGAAGTTGGTTACTCCAAGTGGCACTTGTGGTAGCAATCAAAATATTCAAAAATTAATTGACCACTGACAGGGTTTCCCCCCCTTGCATTTTCAAGGGACTTTTTTGCGAGCCAGCACCTGCTTAATGGAAGCTATAAATTAAATACATACCATAAAACAAACAAGCAGTTGGCAAATAGATTTCGCTTTGTCAATTCAACTGATTTACTAATCCATTGAAACATTTCAATCATGCTTCTGATGTGGATTCTACAATGAAACCAGGGTATGAACTTTTCCCTTTTCAAGGGGTTTTGTTTTACCAAACACACCTAACCGTTAACGTGTGTCTTTCCATTTTCAGGGGTTATTTAATGTTTAAACACATCTAAATGTGTGCATGTAACTTTCCCCTTTTAAATGTGTCGTGATCTTACCTTATGTTTCAAGGGTGTTTATATTCACCACACGATGTATAAAATATCCAAATTGTCATTTGTTGATAAACAAATTTTTATCTTTTTCATTTTAAATTAACTTGTTTACTTCATCATTGCGTTGTTACGTCTGTTTGTATGTACGTTGGGTCAAGATTGCTTTCTTCCGGACAGCACCCGGAATAAGTAGTAATCGCTGCCCCTATCTTATAGGAGTTTAGCCCCGACAACCAAACACTTTCTGCGCCCCATAAATCCCGTAACTGCCACCGAGAAAAATCAACTCCCGCAACAGATGAATAATTTTAAAAGAAAGTAGGAAATTATAGATGATTAGAGTACAATGTACATTTATGTCAAAATATCTGAAAGAAATATCAAAAACCCAGCTTCCAATTGTTATTGATTTTTTGTCGTTGAAAAAAATCAATTGAAACAAAAAAAAAAAAAAACAAACTCATTTACAAACGTTTTCTATTAGGTGAAAAAAGTGAGCATTAAAACTTAAAAAAAACCATCAAAGTGAAAAATCAGATAATGTTTTAGAAGAGGGTTTCGTTTAACTGCCCAAGATATTTTAATAAAACAGTTAACACTAACAGTATTTATTTTTGTTGTTAATGTTTTGTTTAAATTAAATTAAACATATTTCCTTTATCTTTTTTTTTTTTTACAAATTATCAATACAGTTTATTTTGGTCTAGCAGAGAAAACAAAACTGAAACAATCATAAACCAAGTTTTATAAGGTTTTATTAGATCATAAAAAAAAAAAAATTATACAATAATCATCTGGATCCTTGAAAGAAACAAATAAATGACGATAAGAATGATTCAATATGAGAACTTTTGCATACAAGAGCAATTTGAGCTGTCAAAATTCGTATTTATGAAAACAAATAACAAAACAAGAAGGTAAAAAGGACAATTACTGTTAAGATTTTTGTTTGCTTCTTACTCATCTGGGGAGAAATTCCTCCTTAATGAAACAGTTTCATTAATAATCCTTCCTTACTTACTTACTTTCTTTGCTCTAAGACTAAGAAAGCAGCTACAATTATTGACCCATAAAAATAATATTTTTACAGCAATTATGAGTTGCAAACCAAATCAAAATTATAAAGAAAATATAACGGTCATTTGATTCTAACAGTTTCTTCCTCTCTTGATACACCGAAATTTATAAAGCACTTTTTTGACGGACATTATCAGTTGGGAGAAAAATGACCCAAAGTTGGAAACATACAATATCGACAATGGATCAACTTATGAGGCAATCATAAAATAAATTCAACTTTATAATCAGTAATTTCTTACAGTGTAAGAAATTACTGATTATAAAGTTGAATAAATCGATTGAAACGATCCGTGTAAGACTTACACGGATCGTTTCAATCGATTTATTTGAATTTGTTCACTCTTCATATTTCTTCTTTTTTTCTCTAAAAATGAAATTTTTTTTTAAACCAACCTTGCATAAGCATTATTCGAAAAATCTCATTTAAGAACATCAGGCTTTCAATTCAAGAAACTGTGGACATCGCCAGTTCTTTGCCCAGACACGGTTTATTTACAATACAATATTGAATACATATAACACTCTTCCTAATAAAATAAATAAATTAATGCAGTTTATATATCCTTTCAATTTTTTAAATTCAAAGAAAGAATTTTGAAAATCTAAATACAAGTGTTGTACATGACAAATAAAAAGGAAAACAAAAGAGTTAGCGCATTAATTCTGCTTTGTGAATTAGAAAGAATCCTTATTGGCATTGTTGGGTTTGTTTGTTTGTTTTTGTTGAGACAAATCTTAACGAGTGCTTATGATCTTTTCTTATCAATGTTGACAGGTGAAGCAATGGAAAAATATTTAGTTTGCTTTCAGTTTTACTAGGGGCACTGAACTGAAGACTGGATGGCTTTGAAATCTCTTGTTTTCACAAAGTTACTTAAATTTAACATCCGTTTTGTCATCAGGAACGAACGAGCAAATAGAATAAATAAATTTAAAAAATAGGAATATTTAAATTTAAAAAAAACTTCAAATTATGCAGTCCTAGTATCCAGATTTTTTTTTAAGTCATAAAAAAAACAGTCAAAGTTTTTTTTCTTCGAGGGAAAAATCACATAAACGAATGGATTTGTTTGGTACAAATTATGAAGAAATTTGTTAGAATAATATATTTTTATCAACATACAAAATTAATTTTCAATAAATTAAATAAAAAAACTCATACAACTTGTATAGGATAATGTATGTTATTTTCTACAACATAGATGTTCGCTTCAAAACATTTCTAGAAACTAAAAACAGCAAATAAACTTTGATGTGTCATCCAATAAAAAACTAATAGTAAAAAAAAAAAAAATACAAAACAGAAAAAAACAATTATGATATTGTCAAAATCTTACCTCTTAAAATAAATAAATAAATAAAACATTCCATTTATTTACATTAAATTTGCTTTCAATAAATATTTTTATAATCCAACAAGAGAAAACACGATTTCCATAAGGATATTTAATTAAAAGGGAGATTACCTCAAACATCGACTGATTGATAAACTTGATCATTTTTATATTTTAACTTATGAATCACACAAAATATGAAGTGATTTTTGAAAGGTTTTAGAGGTATTTTTACTAATCTGCATTGAAAGAAATTTAGAAATATAATTTTGCAAATTCAATTTTGACATCTGTAGAACTACATAAAAAAGTATCAAGAAATTGAATAAATAACAGAGGATGAAATTTAAAAATTTATATCCTTGAGAATGAGATTTAGAAGGAAAAAAAAAAAAGGTACATTTTAATTTAAATTTAGAAACATTCTGTAACGGGGGCGGGGGGAGAACCTAGTGTTATCCTGGACCCATGTGTTCAAACGGGATATGCACACCTGTGGTTTGGTTAGGAATTTTAGATTTTCATTCAGTTTATCACAATTCCAATTTTAAACGGAATTTATTTATTATTATTACTACACATGGAAGTTTTCTAAAATAAGAAACAGTTTCGAGAAAAATTAGATTGGCACACCACAAGTTCAGATAGGATAAAGAAAAAGTTATTGTTTCAGTTTAGTTTACTCTGGCAACGACAATTTTTTTGTATCTAATTTTAATCTTTAAATTAAAATAGTTAATTTAATAAAAAATTAATCCGTTTTTAGGGTTTAGAGACTTAAAAAAATATTGCATAGGGCTTTTAAAGTTTAACGGATAACTAATTGATTAATAATTTAATAATTAAATTAAAGTTCTTTTTTATTAGACTTCAATAATAATAAATAATAATTAAGTGATGTCTAAAGAAAAAGGCGATTCATTTTTTAAAGTAATTTATCTTAAGATTAATGACTTCAAAGAGCAGGAAAAACAAATTTAAAAAGACTTATATCAAGCAAGATTATTAAATGTGACAAAACTAAAATAGACATTATCAGCGTAATTTTTTTAAAAAAATTACGCAACCCTATTGACAGATATGGCAATATTTTTTTTACTAAGTAATATGAAAAACATTAAATAATAGAAAAATAGATGAACTGTTGTTGGAGTCAAACCAGATGTTTATAAAAATTGACTTCGGACATCACAATTTACACAACGATCCTGACCAGAACAATAAAAATACACAATTATTTAAAACTACATTCGGTAATTTAATTTGCAGTTTAAAAAAAAAAAAAATGGTAATCTTTCCTTTTTTTTCCAATTAAAAAATAACCAATTCTGGAAGAAAAAAAGAAAAAGAAAAGACAAACCACCAGGATAAACAGAACTGAAATATTTAACAAAATTATTACTAGCTGTTCAGTTGAAATTCAGGAAAATACTTATGAGGCCTAAAAAGGTAACGTGGGCATTTTAAACAAACCCGTAGAAAATAGTTTTTTTTTTTATTTCAACTGGGGACTTTTCGAGATTATTAGAGTCGGTATTTAAATTACAAGTCTCTTATTTTTAAGAACTATATTGAAAAGCTACAAAATGGGTTTTAAAACCGACAAAAGCATCAAAAAAATGACATTAGAGAAACTTGCAATAATTAAAATCAAAAAAGACCTATCTCGGTAAACGTCAACATCTCTCAGCGAGATGAAAGAAGAAAGAGGATTGAAAACTAGAAATTTTCTATAATTTAGTCGTGCCATCTTAATTAATACCTACTTTATAATCATACTTTCAGAATTTTGTTTCTCGTAAAATACGGACTATACTTACATTTTTTTCAGCTTTCATTTGATTTTGAGAAGCAAGCATCATTAACTGCTGGAAGTCCATCCTGTCGCTTTGATGGTCGAATACTAAATGCTAAAAACAGCTAAACGTTTAATTCTACATAACCAGCTGTTCATTTCCTAGCGCCACCTTCCGCCAGGGGGACGTAATCCATGTCCACAACTTGATTCATTTCAATGAAGTTTAGATTTAAATTAAAATTAAAAAGTATGTAGGAGCTATAATTTTAAGTTTTCTTTGAATTTTTGAAATCCATTATGAAATTGCATTTTTTTAAAATTTAAGAATAGTTGGTAACTGGATGATGCTAAATTATAAGCATTCAATATTTATTAAAAAAAGCAGCAATAATGTTCTAGTCTTTTAGGATCAGAAAAGATCTTTTTAAAGCTGACACTTTTTGTTATTTATAAATAAATAAAAAAACAGAATAATGACTATATAAATAATAAAACAAATAAAAAATATAATAATTCATATCTATTGCATATCTATGAGAAAGTGTCTAAACTATTAAATTCTCTGATATTTTTACTTTATTAAAAAATTATAGCATTGAAATAAACAGAGCATTTTAATTGTTTTTTAAATAATTTTTTTCCAAGAAATTTTGTCTGAAAAACAAACATCTTTCAACTTAAAATTTGGATTCATGCTTTTTTCAATATTTACTAATATTAAACAAAACATGCTATAAAATTTTATTCTCTTATAAATTACAAAACTTTTGAATATTCATTAATAAACTTTATTAAAATTCTGTACATTTTGCTATCATTTATAAAATTGAAAAGGTTTGGTTTATAGAAATAAAACAAATACATAAATGTTTATTTATAAATTATATATATTTTTTAATAAAATGATAATATTAAAATTGTATGAGAAAAAATAATTAAATGTTGGAATTGTCTTATTTAATGTAGAAACTATTTTAATAAAAATGATATTAATAATTAAATTGTATGAAAACTAATAAAGAAAATTAGAATATTACTAACACGGTTTCTTTTCAAAAAGAAACCACCAAAATGAAGACAGATGATTTATAAGGGAACATTCATAAAAATTGATGCATAAAAATTTGAAAAAAAAAAAGAGACTCGAAATTGATGTTAAAAAAAAACATCAAGACAATGGTGCCTTAAACCTCTTCAAAGTACACTTGTTAGGATGTCATACATTTATACCAATATCCTTTCTACTTTTAAAAACATTTTGAAAAGTCATTTTTTGGGATCTCTACTAACTGTATCCTCCCTGATCTCATAGTGATCTCAGTCTAAAATCTCTTTTACAACAGTAATTTTAACTTTAGAACAAAGACAGAAGTTGCAGTGTATCAAATCTGGACCACAGTTGGAGTCGACATACCTGGGTGATGTGATGTGTTGTTGGTGAACCCTGTACTGGACATGAAAACTGGGCAGAGACATTGTCATGAGGAATGTAATAGGCACACAATACACAAACTCACTCAACATCATCTGACTACTGACTGATTAACCCCAGCAGTGGGGATGTGGGGGATTTATATTGTGCAGTAAGGTTCCCTCTGGTTGGCTGCCAAGTTACATCAAGCCCATCCCATCAATACTTGAGATTATTTACAATAGATTCAGACTGACATGCTCATCTTTGTTATTATGATAATAAGATGAGGACAATAGTCTGAATGCAAATAATGATAATTCTTCATCCCAGAAACTTAGACAGAAATTCTTGAGATATTTGAAATGGTGGGATACTTTCCAAACACTTTATGTCTATTTACACCCCCTACATCTCTAAACTGTGATAAAATCAGTTACCTTTTATAAAGATTTGTTATTTACTATTTTATAAAGAAATAAATTTGAAAAGAAAATTTTTTTATTCAAAAATTTATTAAAAAAATGCAAAATTAGTCAGCTACAATGCAATACTTATTATTATTTACCATTTTAGAAATAACTATGAAAACAAATTTTTTTCATAATTTTATAAAAATATCAATAAACTATAAAACAAGAAAAGTAGAATAAACATATGCTATTATCTATTTAGCTTTTTGAAACAATAAACATTTCCAAAGGTGTTAAAAGTGTATACAGTAATAGCAGCATCAAGGGAATTCTTTTGACATATTGATTTTTTTCATAAACAAAGGTTAAATATTGCTGAACACTCCTTGTCTAAACCACTCTAAAATGTATTTATTTTTTGTATTAAAGCAGAGTAAAGCTTCCTAAGCTACACCATTCTCCCATGTGTTATTGCAAGTTCATAAGAAATTTAAGGCAAACTAGAGATTCCATATTGAATATTTCTAATATATTTGGATACATATATTTAAATTGTATACTGTATTGTACATAAATTACTGTACTGTATTATACATAAGAGTACAGACTGTACAAATTGCTGGTAGTCTCCATTCTCCTTTATGGATGTGAAATATGGACACTGTTGGTTGATACAGAGAGAAGGATCCAAGTGGTTGAGAATAAATGCATGAGAAAACTCCTTGGCATTTTCACATGGTTTCGACACATTACAAGGCACAACAGCCTGTGTAAGACCATCATGCAAGGCACCGTTGAAGGTGGACGTAGGAGAGGACACCAATGTAAAAACTGGTTGGACAACGTCAAATAATGGACAGGTATAACTATACCAGAATTGCTGATGGCTGCCATTGATAAACCATTGTGGAGGAGATTTAGTGTGGTTTCAGCTTTTGGATCCTCACCCTACAATTGCAGAAGTCAAGTGGATGATGCTGTTGATGATGATGATGAGGATGATGATTGTACATAAATTAATGTACTGTATTATGCATGCATTACTGCACTCTGTTTTACTTTCATTATTGCATACATTACTGCACTGTATTGTATATAAATTATTGTGCATGTTTTACTTCACTGTATTGTATATACATTACTGTACTGTATTCCTGTATTCTGCATGCTTTCCTCTTCTGTATTATGCATGCATTATTGCATTCCATCATGCATCAATGCACCATATCATGCATGTATCAGTGCACTGTATTGTGCAAGCACCATTTGAATATTTCTATTTCCATTTTTAAAATTTAAATGTACTTTCTCTTATGTCAGAAATTTTAGGTGAAAATTATCATTATGTCTTTTCATTCAGACTAGTATCCTCATCTTGGTTGTTATACTTAGCAGCATTTCAGCCATTGCACCTTTTAGTCTTCTTCAGGTACCTGCTGTACATGGTAACCATATCAGCATTCTGAACTGAACCCTTTATTCAATCTTTTGGGCATAAGGAATAGCTCATATCAGTTAATTCTCTCTCATTTATTCACCTATATGCCATGTTTCCATTTCTTTCCCTGAAAGAGAGCATATAAATTTGCTGCACTACCTAACTCAGGTATAGGTAGAATACAGTGGCCATTCTTATTTTTGCTGGGTGGATAGGTCCTACTAACATATATTATTTTTTAGTTTGAATTTTTTTGTTATATTTTAGTTTCACTTTCTGGGTCCATCCCCTCCCCTCATTTTATGTCATTATATTTTAAAAAAAAAAAATGGAAAAAAAATCATGAAAGAAAAAAGGATATTTGTACATAATTAAATTTTTATGCCATGGGGATTTTTGTAGGTGTCCTGTGAAGATGTGCTATTGTGGTATATACTGGATTGAATGGTGATGGATGAGTTTTTGTGGTGAATGAGCAAATTGTAATGGATGAATGGGTTGTGAATCTGATTAGCTAGGTTTAGGATAGAAAGTGTTGGCTGGCCTCTCCCTACTTTGGTCTTGTGCCGCAATTGTTGTAAACAAACAATAATAAATAATCATTCCAACAGTTCATGTAGAAGGTGTCCCCAAAGCCACCAGGTTCAGAATTGGGCCTCAAAGAATGTTGATGAGTGGACCAACATAAAAAAGGAAGTGAACCTAGCTAAACTTAGGAAATGCACACACACAAGACAATCACATAACAGAAAGTTACATAAATAAAGTGAGTAACAGAATCCCTTAAATCCTTGCAAGAAGATCAAACTTTCAAAGAAAGACCTGAAACGACATAACCTTGATTTGAACAATGTGAATTTGATGGAGTTCAGATGTGAATAAACAGTTATTTTACATGTGAAAAATCTGGTATCATTCTTGTCAGACATTACTAACATGCCCTTACAATTATTTTTCATTTTAATTTTGTTTAATTTCTTTTCATCACTTTATGCCATCAGGCAAATAGAAAATTAAGATGGAAGAAACATTTTTTTTAGTGCCATGTACTTTTTTAGGCTGTAGGCGATCAGAATTTTCCACAGATTTCATTTCTTTTCTATTTGAATTTCCATGACTTCTTGGATACGATAATGGAGTGATTTCCCATTGCCTTCTGCATGATTTTAAATCTAGCTACCAGTCAAGGTTAGAGAGATCAGTCTACCTTAATATATATATATATATATATATATATATATATATATATATATATATATATATATATATATATATATATATATATATCCAAGTATAGGATTAGTGTATATGGAATAAATTCCAATAACCAACAAATACTATTCTCTAAAGAGTGCTCAATACAGAGTAGAGCAAATATAATTATTTATTTGAAAATTATAACGCAAGATATTTATGTTATAATTTTTGAATAAATAATTATATATATATATATATATATATATATATATATATATTTTGAATAAATAATTATATATATATATATATATATATATATATATTCATCAAAAATTTATAAAAAAACTAATAATATTTGCTCATGCTTCATCAAAAAATAAATAAAAATAATATTGTTATCATAATGTTTCGTTTAATATTATAGATTAGACATTAGAAGATACATTAAAAGGACCATATATGTACATAAGAACAACTTAAAGACATCAAAAGAATATAGGCTATTTTTTAAAATTTATTTTGTCAATAATACATTATAGTTTTTATCCAAAGAAATAGAGAATTTAAACTTAAAACAAATAAAACTTGCTTTGACTTAAATCCTATGCAATGTTTTTGAGTTGTAAATCAGCCTATTGATATAATTATTTATGTAAAGTGTAAACATAGTTGAAATCATAGAGACATTGGTGAATTCTACAACCCTTTCCTTAGCTTTATAGAATGTGCTTTGCCAGGGCTATATACGGTTTTGAATTCAGAGTTGGCCATCTCCAAGACTGGTTGCTATCCAAAGTGAAAGAGCCCTGTCTGCTCTACTATTTGATCTACAGTTGGAGGTTTTGAATTCAAGAGTTCTTCTAGACCAAGGCTAGAGGATGCAGTCTGTCCTGCTATTTACCCATAGCTGGGGAGGTGGAGGTGAAGATATAGATTCATGCCTTTCTCAAGGATATTTGTACATAAGTGGATATAATGAACTTGACTGGCTCTCCAATTTCTCAATCTGTGCTTCCATTCTGTTATTGATAGTTATTCTCAATATTTGACTAATTTGGATAAAGCCAACATCTTTATTTAAATAGTGGTTATAATTATTTAGAGAAACAGCTTCAAATCATGAAAATCAAAAAGCAATGTTTTAAATCATTTGTAATAAAAAATAACTGCTCATTTTCTTTTCAAAATTTTTATCTTGAAAATACAAATTTAAAAATATATTAATTTACACTTGGGCCAAGCAGTGTCATATATCCTATGTAGGTTTAGAAGATTTTTAACTATATAAATTAACAAATTGTTATGACCATAGGATATAAAGAATTTCAGATTTAACTGACAGCTCAACAGCTTCAATCTCATGCTGACAATGCTTATTTTAAAAATGAACTGCAAAATACTAAAATCCTTAGATGAAAAATGTTAATGATATTATAATTTATCGACGGGAGATAACTCAATTCATAGGCTAATATATGATGTCCAATAGATGGGAAAGAACTCTGGCGAAATTAATCTTAAATTTAATTGTTTTTGAAATTGAAATCGACTACAAAAATATAAAATCCCTATCTCTGTTGTTGCTGATGAAACGAGTAGGAAGTAATTAAAAATAAAATTGACTCATATAAACGTCATGACAGTTTTATAGCTTTTCTGTTTGTCTTGATATGAATAAAGAATTAGCTTTTTATTTTGATTAATCTATTGACAGAGGAATATTTATTAGGAATAAATTTGCTGTAGTTAAATTGAAAACACATTATACAAGAAAACTAAATCTGTTATGAAAATTGTTCCAGTTTAAGGTTTGAAAACTTAGATAATACCAAAACCTTTCTTATTCTACTTTTTTTATGTTCAATACTTTCTGAATATTAAAATAAAAGTCAAATTAAGTAAAGATAACAATGAAGTCTCTGCTTTGCCCCCTTATTATAAATGAAAACAATTATAAAGAGTAAAACCAATTCTAACATATGACATATATATTCAAACATACCTTAATTTAATTTTATCTATCTAAAATGTCAAATGTAATTAAAGAGATTCTATAACATATGTCTTGTATTTTTACTGTATCACCAAAATAGTCCACTATATTGGAGTTCACCTACCTATATGTATAACAGACTCTTCTATTGACAAAAAATTGTTACACACACAAGGGACATGGGTGTGTATACATACATGCCTGAATGCATAAATAAATAGTCAGAAAGAGATAAAAAAATCATTGCTTGACCTGTTTTCACTAAGTCTAAGTTTGAACTACCTGGCCTAGGGATTGAAATCACAATTACTATGACACCAAATTCATGAATTGAATCAATGCAATAATCCATACAGATATTGTACCATGTCTATTCTGATATATATGTGGCATAAAAATCTTTCATGCTCTAATGACAGATGTTTTATGGGAAGATGCAAACTGGAAATAAAAGATATATCATTATTAAATTTTAAACAGTTTCTTATTTTCTGACTTAGTCCAATGCATTTAGCAATTCAACTGGAATTTGTGATTTGACACAATGATGCATGCATTAGTGTACTGTATTATACACCCACTACTGTACTGTATTGCATTCTATTATTATGCACACATTAATAAACTGTATTATGCATGCATTACTGTGAGTGTTGTACATTCATTACTGCACTGTATTATGCATATATTATTGCTTTAATGTTTTGTGCATTCATTACTGCACTGCATTATGCATGCATTACTACACTGTATTGTACATAAATTACTGCACTGTATTGTACATAAAAGTACAGACTGTAAAAATTGCTGGTAGTCTCCATTCTCCTATATGAATGTGAAACATGAACACTGTTGACAGAAGAAGAGAGAAGGAATTATTTAATATTTTGGAAAGTAGCCATCGTAAAGAATTTTCAACATAATTTTTACTGATGAGAATTGAAATGCACATCTTTTTATTTTATATTTGTTTAAATGGCAGGATGGATTTTTAAAACTCCTAAAAGTGGTAGTTATTTTGCAAATAGGAAAATAAAATTCACATTAAAACCCAGTCAAACAATAATTTAGATATTTTCTGTTAATTCACCCCAAAATAAAAAGAATTTACATTTACTAAAAATCACACCAAATTCTTCCAGAGCAAGACCCTTCCATTGCACTCTAGTTGAACTGATCTTTGCGATTGCCCCAAATGTGGGTGACTCGGGTGTGCTATTTCTAAGCGTAGGGTCATCCTGATAAACAAGCCCAAAACAGATTTTTTTTATTTTATTTTTTTAAATTGTAAAATTTCCTTGTATGTACCTCGAATATCATTTGCACTTATGAAATGTGAATAACTCTTTGATTTTTGGCAATTTTCCATTCTGAGGGTTGGAATGGTTGTAAAGCAAGCTAAACAAATTTTGATTTAAAAATTATAATTTCAAGAGAGTGCCAAAAATTTAATAAAAAACAAACTTTGATTTAAAATTTATAATTTCTTAGGATGAATTAATATTTGTGATAAATAACTTTACATTATTTGGGGTGAATTAACAGAAAAGATCTGATAATTTATATATAAACTAAACTTCTAAACTTAAGTTAATCTTGTAGAATATATATATATATATGGGTCAGAATCATGGACTCCATCCAGGACACACATCAATCAACTTGATGCTTTTCATAAATGCTGTCTTTGTTCAATATGCTGTTATACACTGCAGGACAAAATCTCTAACCCTGATCTTTTCATCAAGTGTGGTGTTGATGGTAGCAAATCCTTTCAGATGCAATCACAGTTCAGATGGGCTGGTCATGTCATCAGAACAAGTGATGATCAGATGCCGAAAATCCTCATGTATAGCCAACTTTTTCATGGTAAGTGTAATGTAATGCCTTTGGTTACGCTTCAAGGACAAACTCAAATACATTTTAAATGCTGCAAACAACCCTATAGAGGAGATCGAAATTGATGTTGAAAACCGAGCAAACTGGAGAAACACCTGCCACCAAGGTATAACTAACTTTAAAAAGAATCATCTGAACCATCTGAGAGAATTAAGAATTAACAGTAAGTCCCAGGCTAAGATATCGGCCCTTATGATGGTCAACCCTTCAGCATGTCCCTTGTGTGGATTTGTTTGCCAATCCCGTGCAGGATTGTTGTCTCATATGAAACATAAACATAAAAACTGAACTGAACGACAGAAGAGTCCATCATCATCATATATATATATATATATATATATATATATATATATATCCCTTTATTATAATTTTTATTTTTTTAATAAATAATAATAATAAAGAGGACTATGTGAATGACTTGGTCAAACAGTTTGAACATTTGAAAGATTGATATGTTTATTATTGATATGTTTGTATTATCAATACAATACATTTTGTGCAGACATTTTGTTTTTCATTTCTCTATACCTACTTTTGCATACCCCCTATATATATGTGAGTGGATGTGTGTACAAATAGGTTTTGTTAAATTCAACCCACAACATCTGTCTTTGATTTTTTATTATATTTTCCAATTTTTGAATAAGATGTACATTTGGATCAAAATTGTGAATAAACTGAGCAAAGTTTATGTTTTGTTCTGTTTATTGTTTCAGACAGTTATCCATAATTTTGAAATTAAACAGCTGGATCTACCAGTTCAATTTAACAAAGCTTCTTTAGATGAATTCCTGCTCACTAAATACAACTTCATATATATATATATATATATATATATATATATATATATATAGTTTATGCAAAGCTAGGTAATCCGTATGGGTAGACCCAAAGAGAGTGATATCCAGAGAGCTCAATAGACATATACATACAGTCATGTGTTTGCGCTCATGTGTGCATAGTAATATTTCCAACAGCAAAAAGACACTGATATACTTTTTGATGCGTACATGTATATGCATTTACATGGAAAGAGAGGCATACAAGTGTTTTTTTGGGGGGTTTTTTGTGAGTGTGAATGTGTATAACTAGATGGGTACCTATATGTCTTGCCATAGATATGGGATAGTGAGTAATATATGTGTAAATTATATGATTTTGTGTATTCATTTATATAATTACATATTGATATTGATATGGTCTTGGAATGCATGCATAAGTGGGTGTATGTGTGGACATGTGTATGTATATGTATGTTTATGTCTATGTATATAGATATATACATGTGTGTATGGGTATATATATGTATAGCTATATGTGTGGGTGTGTGTGTATATATATATGTGTGTGTGTATGTGTATATGTATATGTGTATGCGTATATATGTCCATATGTATGGATGTACATATGGGCATTTGTGTGTGTATGTGTATATGGATATGGATTTACATATAACTTTATGTGTGTAGAGGTATATATATATAAGTATATGTGTATGTGTGAATATGCGTGTAGATATGTGTGTATGTATTTCTCTATAGGTGTATATGTGTAGATATGGGACTATACATATAATTTATGTGTAGATATGTGTGCATGTGTATATATGGATTCATAGGTATATAGGGAGATATAGGGATATAGATATAGATAGGTGTTAGGATATGAGTAGAGGTGTGTATGTGTATGGATTGTAAAAGAAGGACCTAATTTTCTCTCAGTAGTGTTTTATCCAAATTTCTCCTCTCGGACTCTCCAATTGGAAGTGAGTTTAAATAATACGGAGGTAAATTTAAATTAGTAATTTAATTTGAATGGAAATATATTACCCTTTAATAATTATTATTGATTATAAAATTATTTAAATTGGAACAATCTTTGATAATAATTAGGTAGGTATCTAAAAACAGTCACGAGTTCAATTTATGAACAAGACTCAAACGAATAGATGTCAACTGAATAATCAAGAAGAAAAGAGTATGTGTACAAATATATAGAATATTGTAAAAGAAGGACCTAATTTTCTGTTAGTAATCTTCTATCCAATTCTCTCCTCTAATATTCTCCAATTGGAAGTGAGTTTAAATAAATAATACGGAGGTAAATTTTTAAATTGATAATTTAATTTAAATTGAAATATATTACCCTTTAATAATCATTATTGATGATAAAATTATTTGAATTGGAATAAACCTTGATAATTAGGTATCTAAAAACAGTAACAAATTTAATTTATGAACAAGAATCAAACGAATAGATGTCAACTTAACAAGCTATAAGAAAAAAGTTTAGGAAAATAAAAAGGATGACTAGATATAAAATGGATTATTCTTTCAATGTACTATGATTTTTCCAATCGACTATTTCATTTTATCTGCCCAAAACTCCAACAAACTTCAAATTAAATTCGTCGTAGATTTTTTAGACATTTAGATTTATATCAAACTCTAACCCCCAAAGATACCCTTTAAAGTAATGTGAAATAACAGCATCTAAGAATTTGAGTGAATCCTGATTTATTATTTTATTGTTAACTGTATCTTCCACCTTTAAGTCGGCCTTCTCCCTTACCCCTTACCCATCTATATCTAGATAGCATGCGTTAAGTTAAGCGGCGTCTATCCTACACAGAGGGGGGTTAAGGATAAGGAATTGAAAATGGTACATCTAACTCACTCATATTTTCTCTCCCACCTCACTTCCTCATTTCGTTAATTTCACATACACTTGGTGCGGTCCGTCAAAAATGTGTGAGTTTCTTTTCATTTTTCCTTTCAACTTTTGGAAGTAAAGTCTGATGATCCAGAGCCCTGTAAAAGGGTTGTGGTGAAATAACTTATTACAGGGAACCTTAAAGTGATGTGTTTTTATTCAAAAAAAAAAAAAAAAAAAAAAATATATATATATATATATATATATATATATATATATATATATTTATAATTATTTTTTATAAATATGATTTTAGGGTCACCTTGACTTGGCCTCTTTCTGAAAGTAACTAATATGTTAATACAAATTGTTAACCCTTTTGCCCCTTATTGAAATAATTGCTTCAGCCGTTTCCATAGTAATTAATTTTACAAATGAATATGCTTATAAAGCTGTGTAAATTTAAGATTAGTTATTTCAAAAATTTCACTCGAGTAAGAAACAGCGCTTGATACTTTAATTCAATTTAATTTTAATAATTATATTGAAGTTTTTGGCTCCTGTTTTTGAAACATGAGAACTCTTATGTAGCGAAAGAATCATATTTTTAAAAAATAATTATAATTCAGGCTCTGCTTTTGTATTGAGCACTTTTTAAAAAAAATAAAAACAAAAATACTAAAGAACTTTGGATTATTTACCTGACGTGTTCTTTCCTATTTTTCTATATATTTGCACACACACACACACACACACACACACAGAGTATAAAAAATTAGGAGATCAGCTGATTCTGCTACCTTAGTTTCAACCTTTTTGTATCTTCAGGCGATTTTGATCAATGGATTTCCTAATGCTTTATTTTTTACAAATAAAAATTTTATGAAGACTTTATTTTTTTTAAAATAAGTAAACAAATGAATAAGTGCACAGCATCTGTTTTAGAAGGTGAGGAGGAGGAGGAGGAGGAGGGGAAAATCAAGTGTATTGGAAATGTATCAGTGGGGGATTAAATGAAATATACTTTTTTAATTTTTAGATTTTTTTATTTTTAAAAAATAAAGTGTAAGGAAATCAAGTGACTGAAATCACCTGAAGATACCAAAAGGTTGAAACCAAGGTAGTGGAATTGTCTGATCTCCTAATTTTCTATACTTAAAATATTTTTATACTGTGTTAAATTTTTATCTTTTTATATGTGTATTGAACACTTTTTAATACTACTGTTTCCTGGTCTTGGTTGTAATGTGGATTTATTTAAAAAAAAATATTATGCTTTGTTTTACATAATGTTACACCTAATGTTTACACATTATGTAAAACAAAGCATAATATTTTTTTCTAAATAAATCCACATTACAACCAAAAACGTTTACGGCACCTCTCTTCTCTTTTTTTAATATATATATATATATATATATATATATATATATATATATATATATATATACCTGGTGTAATAGCAAAATTGTCCAATTGTTAAATTAAGGTTTGAACCGTTGTATCTTAGAAATGATTAAAGATATATTACTGGAATTCTACAAGGTTTTTATAACACTATTGGACTCTACTTTGAACATTAAGAATGTATTTAGTTCTAAGTTGAAATGATTATTTCTCTTGCTCTTGTGAACTCCTGATCCAGTTTTTCTCTCCACTGTTCCTTCATTTTTAAACTTATTCACTGTTCCCTTGATGGTTCTTGAATGTACTTTGAAGATGGAAGCCAGAGTATGAATGTTGGTACCATTACTGAAGACCTGAATGATCTTTTTCCTCTCACCATTGCTCAGTTGAGAAGACAGCGTGAGTCTGAGGCAAAATGATTTTAAACTGTTCTCTTTCTAGCTGATAACTTACTGCAATTAAGGTTTTTATTTAAGTTTTCTTGTGTTTGTGCAAGTGTTTTCTTTTCTGAGCACAAAATGTGTAAAAACTGTCCAAAGGTTCTGCATATCCGAGCACTTTCAGCTATTCTGTTAGTCCTTATCAAGGGTGATTTTTTTTTTTAACTAAATACATGGGTTTTTTATGTATATGTGTAAAGTTATAGTTAAAAATAAAGAAAAAAAATCATCCATGATTTTACTTATTATAAAACGCAGATTGTGTGTGTGCGTCTGTACATTTATATATTGGATCGGATTTCCTACATTTTTCAACCGATTTCAACAAAACTTCACAGGACTACATAAAATTACCTTGCGGTGTTTCTGACAGTGCCAAAAATTGGAAAAACACAATTGTTTTTGCACAAAATCAATTTGAAAACACGATTAAGACGCATTAATGAAAGGGGGACAACTCATATCAAGTTATACTTATTAATATCGAGTTATACTTATTATAAAACCCAGGTTGGTTGTTTGTGTGTGTGTGTTTATATATGGGATCAGATTTCCTACATTTTTCAACTGATTTCAACAAAACTTCACTTTTTTTTGGCAGGTAGTGTTTCTTATTGTCTTGCACACTTTTTTCTTTATTTTTACATTCAGAATGCTTTAAAAATTCCATTTACAAGACAATTGTTTATAATAAAATTCTATTCAATCGGTAGACTCATAATGATTGAAAACAATGTTTTTGTTTGAGTTTGGGTTTGACCAATTCGTAAAAAAAAATATAAAAAAAATAAAACTAATTAAGACATCCGTGTCCGTCAACCTTAAACAATAATCTTTGTCAATTTTATTTTTCAGTCTTTATGATGGTCGATACTTGATCTATCACTTACTGTTACATCCCCGGGCAATGCCAGGCTCTCCTGCTCGTAATGACTAAAAAGAAATCATGAAAGCACTCAGATATACAGAACTTTGTGTGCAGAAAAAAAAACATTTGTACAAACACAATTTCAGCATTTCAACATCTTCAGCATATCTTAATGGTACATAATTATAATTGACGCTTGTGTTTTTATATCTCCTTGTCCCCTTCTTACATATATAATTCTATCAACAAAAACACTGCTTTAGTCTGATGAAGTCCTTCGAGATTACGAAACACATAACAGAATTTTTCCAATTTGTCATTGATTTGCTCAATATTGTTCTGACATCTATAAATGTATATAATATATTCTCCAATATTCAGGGTGAGGTAAAAGTCATACACCATAAGGATTAATTAATTAATCATGAAACATACCTTCACATGCTATTGACATTACTACTGGGTTACATATGCAATGTTCCATTGGCAAAAAGAATGAACATGTTCTTTCAGAAAGATAGAGCACTTCTGCATTTTGCTTTGGTTGTGTGTCACTTTCTAAATGAACATTTCCTTAACAAATGGATAGGTCAAAGCAGTCAAACATACACACACACACTTTTACACACACACATAAGTTCAAATGACCTATCTTCTGACTTGAAGTTTCACAGGTGCAGATCCACTCACACCAAATCTCTTGAATATATTGAGAGAGAGAGAGTGAGAGACAGAGAGAGACAGAGGTATTAGAATATTTGTGTGAATGTGTGCCTTTTAAGTAAAATAGATTCATTATATTTCTCTAGTTATCACAAGTAGAAAGATTTTTTTTTTTTACTTTGGTTTGAAATCAGAGTTCTTGCCCCTCGAGGAGAATATGTGGTAATGAGCCTCTCCCAGATCTTCACTGACAGTTTTAGCTTTTTGCCTGCAATCCTATGTGCTAAGCATTAAAGTAGACCAGCAAGTGCGCTGTTTTAGGAGCATGTGAATAGATATCATAATCACAGTGGGCCTTTTGCCAGATAAAAGGTTTTAATAACAAAGTGAAGAGTTTCAGATTGGAGGCAAAATCATACTTGGTAGATGGCCACATGTCATTCAAGTAATCAATTGATTTAATATTTTGCTATATCTCTTCAAGTTGCTTGCAAGAAACCATATAAGAAAGTTTGTCTTCTTTAGAGGCTTGTTATTACTCTTTGACCATAGCCTTGTTTCCTTGGTAACCATTCTAATTGGTCATCATTAAAGAGTTTACTGTGAGGCTTAGATTGATAAAACTGACTTAGAATTTCTGCAAGACACTATAATTATTGTTATTCTTTTTATTATCTAAATATATTGATATTTCTCTGCTCCTTTCAACCCATGGATCCATTAATGGTTCATATATACTTTCTGATATACTTGATTCTATTGAGGAAACTTTCTCAACAGAAAATATAAACTTGTACAAGTTTTATTAAATCTCCGTATTCTATTCTAACAGTTTTTTGGGAAATTAAAATGTTTTATCTATATCAGTCAATGGCAATAAATACAGCCTAATACAAAAAAATAAGAAAGCCTTAAATATCTGTCTATATATCTGAGATGAGGTATTATCATTACTTACATTATTTACATTATTCAGACTCTTATCCTTATCTTCATTGTCATATTCACAATGTTTCGGCCGTTGTATACTCCACCTGTCTTCAGGTGGAGAAGCATGGCCCGTGGAACTAGAACAATCTACTCCGGTGGATGAAATTTAATCTCTTTTCCAGCAGTGTCAGATGCTGGGATCGTCTCTCCAGGCCAATATTACAAAGAAGTCACCTCCTTAAAAAATCAAGATGGTGGGTCTTGATTATGGGTCTCATGACTAGAATGCTAATATTCTAACCACTCGGACATAAAAACCATACCATTATTGAATCAAACCTCATGTGTAAAATTGAGTAGACAACACTGTTTTGAAGCCATCAATAGTTGAACTAGCACAAAGTCACAAGTCACCATGACTGAAGATTCGAGTGTACTGATGTTTTTCAATTACTGATCACACAAGTTTATGTGATGACAAGACGGTGACATTTTACTGCATATGAGATATAACAGAACGGTAAATTTGGTTCAATGTTTTATTACATGAGAATTCCTAATGATGATTTGAAGCAGAATATATTTAAGTTTAAACTGTGACAAAAATTCAGAGAAACTAATTAAGCACCAAGGAAAAATAGAAAGAAATATTAAGTTAAAAATAATAATTATAAGCCATAAAACAAGTTTGGGGATGGCTTTGGGTAGATTTGAACCTGAAATAAACCAATTAGAATTCATTAAGATTTAGTAAGACTAGATCTTCCCCACTCTATCCCCTGGAACAGTATGACAAGATTGACAGTCTTCTAAAATTTCCCAAATTCCAAAGAAGTATTCTTGCTTTAAACCCAATAAATATTTATAGCTTACCAAGTCCAATGTTAGGGGTTTCTGGAATTAAGCATTCCACAAGAAGCCATCTGCTTTTAGACAAAGAAAAATCATGATATATTATCAAAATACATGCAATAAATCAATGCCAGAGGTTTGGGAAATTCTTGTATGAATCGGCCAATACTCTGGCAGAGAAAGACAGAAAAGAAACATATAAAGACCAGATGGCAAAATAAAGGCCATTGAGTCTTAATCTTTATTCTTCCAGTTGCTACTGTGGGGTTAACTTCATTTACTTTCCTGAAACTACTATTAGGGGATGCTTTCTGGTCTATAAAAACTCTGCAATATTCTTTCTTACTCTCTTCTTACATTTTTCGCTTAATCATCGACATGTTAGTCTCTCATGGGAAAATGTGTTTCCCATTTGGAAGCACATGAACAAACCACACACACAACACACATACGTACACACATTCATTCACTTCAAATCCTTTGGAGCAAAAATCTTTGCACATTCTTTCATGACACATGTCATTGTCTTTGGTACTTGTATACCGCTCTTGTTAATACATTATCATTTGTTTGTACATACATTGGTTCTTGTTGTTTCTTTATATTTATTTACATGGACTCACATACCGAGTCCACTATTTTTGTTGTGGGTATTCCAGGAGACATGTGTTTGTTTTCTTAAGCTGAAACACACAACGTATGTAACGCTTGCAACACTCCTCTGAGATCTCTTCATTTACTACAAATTACTGCTAGAATAATTTTCCTGTTGAAACACCATCAACAAGATTACATAGAAAGATTAATAATTCTTTACTCTTCAGTGACGTGCTGGGTGGCACTTCCGATGTAGCATTTGTTGCAACAAAAACAGAGATAAGGAAGAAGAAACATAACTTTTTGTTTTTATTTAGCAAATACACTTAAAATTAGATATTAAAAATAAATAAAATAGATTTTAATTTTAGTTTTAAAATGTCTATATTTGGCTGATGTTACCGATAATTCGGCCAAACCTGTGAAGGAAATTCTAGAGAGGGTTCAAATGGCACCAGCTTGTTCTAAAAAAATGTCTCCAAAAAGCGCTGTCTGGTGGTGGGACCCCACTTACGCACGGTGATCAATTTGGGCTGGCCATTAAGTATACCACGAGTTACCCACCGCTCCTTAGTGTTTTGTGAATACCTCTACTTGAATCCAAAGTTTTTTCACACCTATGTGAGAAGTTCAAGTCTTTGATATCAGTTATTTCATTTTGATTTTTCATGTCTATGAACTGGTAGTGAAAAGAAAGTTCAAAAGATATATAAAGGATGGGTTTAGAGATAGAATGGCATAAAATCAAAGAGTGCTTAAAAAAGATTCTTGGTTATTATTAAAACAGTTATATTTTCATTCTTGTAGAGTCAACTTCTTTCAGACTAAACATAAGAAAAAAAAATAGGAAAATCAGTTGCTATCATTTTTTTTTTTATTAATGTTTGTTTCATATTTAAAATTATATTTTAATGTAATACGGAATTTTAAATTGTTTTCTTTGTTAAAGTCGATCTTTCTTTCAACTGTACTATAGTATTGGTTTTACTTTCAAGTTTGAAACTTTAAATAAAAGTCTCTCAATCCCATCTTTTACCCACAAATGAAGAAAGCAAGTTCTCAGTTTTGGAAACAGAAAAAAGCAAGAAAAGAAGATAATGATAGACAAAGAGGAGCATTGGAAGTGTTTTTAAAGAAGGAAGTAAAAACACAAATTGCACCTGCAGTTGCAGAAAGAGATTATGAACACAAAAATGAATCAATACTATTTTCAGAATCTGATTGTTAGAATCTGAGAAAGAATGACAATGAACAGATTTTGAGTGAGAATAAAGATGAGAAGGAATCTTTTACTGATAAAGAAATTGAAAGTGAAGAAGAAATCAATGATAATAACGAAGGCAGCCATTTATATTGGAAAGTAAAGGATTTAGGGAGATTAGAGAAATAAGTTGCAGATGTACTATTCCAGAAATTAGTAAAACAAGGTTCGGAAGATTTTCAGCATTCTAATTGTCCATTTGTTGCAGATGAACAAGGAAGGTCCTTGTCAACGCAGTAGTTTGTCAAGCAGTCAGCAAATGGCAAAGCTGTACCAAGAACTTGGTTATTGTACTTCCCTTTTCATGAATGCTGATACTAATTTCCTTGCTTCTTATTTGCAACAGAATCAGATTCCCAACAGTCTAGTTTTGGAAAGGAGGATGGATTTAGAAATTGGAGGAAGTTAAATCCACGGATTCCAGATCATGAAAATAGTCCTGTGCATAGAAATTACATGATTAAATATCTAGATATGAGATGTCGTTTTCAAACTCATACAACAGTGGGTGCTGTGACTGTAGTGTACCAAAACCAAAATGAAATAATAGTCTATCTTGAACATTTACATCTTGGAGAGTCCAGTCAAAACAAAATGTGATTCTGGGATACTTATAAACTCATTTAAAAAAATTTCATTTATCTCCCTACTTAACTTTTGGCATCTAATTTTATGCTCTGTGGGGAGAGTCCAGAAGAGGATGCAAGAGCCTAAGATTGGGTTAAATCAAACAGATATGGACTTGCAAGGGTTGACCAATATACTGTTAATAAAAAAAGGAAGAAATAATCAGCAATGCCTTGAACTCAACTGAAAAATATTGCTAAGAATATGGAAATTAAATTGAGCATTGCACTAGAAGGAAAAAGATTATGTCAGAAGTTAGAGATGCTGCTTTAACAGCAAAGGAAGAGATGAAAAAAGCAATGCATGATCTTTTCAATCGTTTAGTCGTTGAGATTCAAGAGGGGTGTCAGTGTTTGGCAGAACTAAGAAAAAGATTTGAATTGGTTCTTAACCTGCATTTATTAGACACTGACGATGAAAATGAGAAAGCATGCCTTCGAAATAAATGTTTGGATTTTCAAAATCAGTATCCAGATCATATTGGTAGCATTCTTTTACATGATGAAATGATAGATTTCATTTTGCTAATTCAAGCTAGCGGGAAAGAGGTATCCTCTGATCCTCTTGGTGTATTATTAAATATGGCAAAGAATGTTTTGGTGAATTATCCGTGGCATACAGACGGTTGCTAACAGTAGCAGTTTTCATTGCTTCTTGTGAGTGATCATTTTCTAAACTTAAAATGATTAAAAATTATTTACGTTCAATAATGTCACAGGATAGACTAGTAAACTTGTCACTTATAAATATTGAAAAACAATTTCTAACTGTAGAAGTAAGAAGTAAGTGTTTGAAAAGAATTTGTTGATAAATGTGTTTTATCTGGTGTTCTGGGACGGAGTCATTAAATTTAATATCCTGCAGACTGATTTATAGAAAACCAACAGTTTTCCCTTAACAAAGAGATGTGATCATTTTTTGCTCCAGAAAACAGGCTCCAGAAAGCCAAGAATTTCTGAAGGGGTGAAATTTGTTTTTTCAGCCAATCAGATTCTTTCTTTTAAGAAATACTGTCTTGTAATTCAATTAAGGTTTTCGCTCCAAAAATATTTAAGGCTCCAGCCTCCAATCTTTTCCACTCAACATTATTAATAAAAACAAGTAAACTATTTTAGAACAAATGAAAATTGCTAATTTGATAATTTCTGGAAGCCTATTTTTTCCCATAGAGAACTTACCTTAGTTTAATCAGTTTAAAACCGAGAAGGGTCTGTTGCATGTAAATTGGATTTTCATTTTTCCTACAAACTTTTGAGCATTTTTACTTTGCATTATCTAGATTAATTAACCCCTTCATTTTCTTATGTTCAGTCTACTGATTTCAGCTGATACTATGATTTTGTCAAGCTGCTAGTCACACGCACACATACACACTCAAATGCGTGTATTGACAACCTCCCGTGCCAAACATGTTACATATCCACACAATATTCTTCATGGGATGGTCTTAAACACCTTACAAACTTTCATATTTGAATAATATGCAATCACATTACTCGTTATTATTTTTCAAAAAAGGAACTTGATAAACTTTCTTTTGCCACTCAACTTTGAAACAAATAAATAAAATTTGTATAATGTGTTAATCTTTCTTATTTAAATATTCTCTCTAAATGATTGTGATAAACCATTGTGAACAATGGATCTGTCCAAAAGAAAATAAACTAATTATACTGTTGCGATTTATTTTTTTTGAGCTTTATGGGGCACCAGTCACAATCTTTGCCCCAGGTGCTACCAGACCTCTGCATAACACGGTTACTCCTTATATACTTTTAAATTCTTCAATTTGTTAGATATCGATAGTTTGTTGGTTTTTGTCTTGAAATTACTTTTCAGTAAATAATTTACCATGGCTGTGAAGATTTTTCCCCTAATAGGAGCAGGTAGATTTGCCTATCACCCACTTCACACTCCTCTCAAGTCTTTTGAAACATAGTAGAGTTTTATACCTTGTTTCCTGCTTAGGATTGGGTTTCCAGTTCCTTCTAACATCTACTTCAATTCTATACTTCTAATGTCTTCACCTAAACTGTGAAATTTTATTTACCATTTTTTTCCTCGATAGGAGTAGATAGGCTTGCCTATTGCCTATTGCCTGGTTTACTATCCTTTCCCATCTATTGAACAGGAGTAGAGGGTTATCCTTTATTTCCTGCTTAGGATTGGGTAAATTTCTCTCATTCTCTTTCACTCCTAGTAAATCTTTGCATCTTTGTGGCATTATCACCTTGTTTGGGGTGAAATGATTAAAAGAAAAAAATACATTAGTAGGCAGGCATACTCGGAAATGACTAGTCAGCCATTGTTTATTTGTTCTCTTTCATTCTATATGCTTGATATCACACTATATCAGCCATATTTCCTTGATATTTTTCTTCTAGGTCCTTGTTTAGAATGTCTGATGACTGAAGAATCCTTTGAAACTGGAATACCAGTATTTCAATACCACATTCTAGGCGTTAACGATCAGCAAGTAGTCAAGTTTCAAGATTCAAAAGATTGAGGCGGCAAATCAGTTCCATTACCATATTCCTCTTGTTCCATTGTTTTTGACACTTCTGCTATCAAAATCCCTACAACATCATAAAGAGGTATGCCACTCCCTATGGAATGAAGTTAAAATAATAAAGAACAATATTTGAGAATAAGAAAATTGAAAGAATATGTGTATATGTCATGCTCAGATCATCCAATCAATAGGCCAAATATAGATATCTTCATACAGAAGCATATAAATAAAAAAAAGAAAAGAATAGGCATTAGATTTTGGGCTTTAAACCTCATTAAATATTCTGCTAGTAAACTTTATATATGTCTTGAAATGTGACAAGAATATGGATTAAACCCATCGTTAGATATCAACAGTGTGCTTGAAATTAATTTTTAGCAAAGTTACCATATCTGCAAGGATTTCACAACTGAAATATACGCAGAATCACAAAAAGCATTGGGCAAACTCCCTATAGAATCTAGTTACCTCCTAAGTTGCTGATGTCAACATCCATTTACCATGAAGATAAAAAAACACTGCCATGTGACCAGTGGAGTGCTGAGGTCTTGGTCCAGGGTGGGAAAAGACCTTGTTTTAGTGCCTCCTACCACAACCAGTGGCCAACAAGCCCTGATTGATCAAATACTAATTTTTTAGAAATTCAAATACTTTTTGCAATTACTGACGTGATATAATTGGAAATACAAATTGTTATGGGACCTTACCCATAATAACATAATGGACTATTCCATACGTAATCAATACTGCACATCAAGAGGAAGCAGGGAGATCAGCCTGAAGTCGGGCGACCGGCTGATTGGTTGAACTCTCTGCCTTCAGGCGGGGAGGAAACCGAACGAGGCTACGCCGAAGGGCGGAGTCTCTTTCGGGGAGGTAAACCGACTCTGAACCCGTTTATACGGGTTTAAAGAGCATATTTTTGGCCGAGCCCACGGGCTCGGAGATCCCACGTTAAACCGGCCTTGTGCCACATGATGCCTTCGTGGGGTGGGGGTGACTAAATACTGTTCAGTCTGAAGTCTGGAGTGAGGTCCGTCAGAAGTCCGTCAGGAGTCTGTCAGTCAGAGCGAGCGAGTCAGTCGAGTCAGAGGCAGTCTGAAACAGAGTCGCGTTCAGACAATTACTACAAGACATTGGAATAGTGATACTGGTCGAGACTGCATTGTTCTCCCTACTAAACCTGATTGTTCGTACTAACACTTTCTACTTCTCTGTATATATTCCTGTTTGTAATATATCTGTGTTATTCCATATCCGTGTTCGAGTTCTTCTTTATTGGTTCTACCTTGGACCATCACCGTGGTACAAGGAACCGGACCATAACACAAATATAAATACTAATAATTTTATTCCAAAATTTACAAAAACAAATACTTCTGAAATTAGGCAAAAATCTAAATATAAATGCCTTTTCACACAAATACAAAAGCTCTGAAAAAAGTTTTTAAATACAATTCAAATACATTTTTATTTGATCCACCACTATCAACAAGCACTGCGCATTGACAAAACCTGAATGAAAAGATGCCAAGCCTAGAGCAATTCATTTCGTTTATTTGAATTCGTAAAGCCGTAACATACGACCAGGCTTGGTCGTCAAAAATTTGTCAATGACACCATCTACATTTATATGTCCAAATTCTTCATTTTCGATGCTTAATAAAGCCAAATTACTCCGGCGTTCCTGACGCATTGTGCTTCGGAGATTTTAATTTGCTGTATGAGCGTTCGCAGGACGCCACAGAGACAACAACAACCAAGAGTATGTGCAATGCTATTTGTAAATTGGGGGACACATCATCACCGTAAGATATTGTGAAGTTGAAAAGCTCCATTGAGGCTTTTGGATTAACGAAGGCGCTGTCTTTTCTTTTTTTATTAACATTCGTCAGTCTGTAACTTCGCGACCGAGTTCTATTCCATCAAAATTACCCTCGTAATCACCCTGCAGCAGCTACTTTGCATTTTTTCTACCGAATTTTTGTTCGAGTCAACGAGACTTTCAGTATCCAAGAGGAACTCGCATTGTTCATGTAACTGACTCAAGCTTGTAAATCGATCTTTCAGTTCTGTATCCAACCTGTCCAGTGCTGCCTTCAAGGTAACATCCATTTTCTCCAACCATTCTTTTTTTTCTTCTTCTCTGTCGACCAATATCATTCTAAGTATTTTTCCTCACCTTTTGCAATTGAATTTTTCCAGAGAGAACCCCGTTCACTCATAAAAGATTGTTGCTGGTTTTGAATGTCTGCTCGAGCTTCATTGAAATTCATTCTAGAGCACTGAAGTCTCTTCTGTACTCGGTCAATGGATGTCAAGACGTCGCCCTAAAACAGCAGCATAGAAAGCTGAAAGTTTACATGTTGTGCAGCAAGCAGCTGGTGCCACTTTTTATGTCGACTGATGCTGAAGTGTCACTTGCCATATCCTCGAACAATTTAGCTAGGTCATTCAACTTCGTTTTTACAACGTGAACAGCATCGCACCTAACACTCCGTCTTGTATCAGGAGACCGCTTTACAGCCGTTCCTATTGTCTCCCTTCAATTTTCTCCCACCGCATTGTTGAGCTGGAGAAAAAAATTGTACAATGAATGGAGAACACCAAAAAATGATCCAGCAAACACGTTTTCTGATTCTGCATGCACTCCTAAGAGGTTCAAAGGATGGTTGTCAAAATTCACAAAGATTGTTTCCGAGTGTCTCTATGATATGCATTTCTAGACACCGGACATCCTCCTAGTCATTGTTGCAGCATTGTCATACGTCTGTCTGCAACAATCATTCAAATCAATGTCATCTCGTTCAAATTTTGAGGTAATTTCTTTTGCAACACTCTCGGTGTCTTTTTCATGAATTTTAATAAAATCAATGAACACTTCCCTGACTACAGCATTTTTATATTCGTTGTCAACATCGGCAAACCTGAGAATTTCAGACATTTATTCGTTGTGAGAAATGTCAGTTGCGTCGAACATAATTCTATAGTATCTGCTTCTTTTGACTCTCGGATAGACTGACTGATGTACTTCTTTGTCCAGTAGTTCAATGAACTCATTCTGTATCTTGCCATACAAAAATTTTGCGGAATGTAGATACGACTTGACATAATCCAAGGGATGCTACAACAGAGTGTCGTACTTGCTTAATGAGTGCAAGAAAATAACCTGGATAATTACTTGATGCAATGATTTCTCAGTGTCTACGAAAAGCCAGATGTTGGGTCTTCAAAAACTTGATACAATCCACAAAATGCATGAGCAGATATTTCCACAATCATTTCTGTTCTTTCATATGCTTCAGTATTGACTGCTGACCTGAGATGGAACAAATACATTGAGTCAATAGCTTCGTCCACCGCAAGGAAAGTTGGCTCCCTGTGCCGCGCCAGGAAATTTTTCTCGCCGAAGTCGATCCTTAGAATCTACAAATCAACCATTCGCCCTTGCATGGAGTATTGCTGCCATATATGGCTGGAGAACTTTCTGTTTGTTTCAAGGTTCTTGATAAAATCCAGAGACGGATATGCAATGTAATTAGCCCTGATCTGGCATTTCATCTGCAGTCGCTCTCTCACAGACGTCCCGTCGCATCCTCCAGTCTTTTTCACAAATACTTTCATGGTAACTGCTCCGATGAGCTGGTTTCTAGACTTCATGAATTTATGCGTTCTACTAGGCTGGCATCTCGCTCTCACCTTTTCACTGTCGAAACTGTTAAATGTGGGTGTCTCTTCTATTCCAATAGGTTCATGTCTCGCACTTCTCGCCTGTGGAACTCCCTCCCCTTTTCCTGTTTCCCTGATAGCTATAATCTCCAACTATTCAAATGTAATGTCAATCGACGCCTCCAGATGCCCTGATCTATTCCCTATCCTTCTCTTCATCCTTTCCTCTATCACTCTTATTTGCTATCGCTCCAACTCTCTGTAACCCCTTGTGTGCTAGTGGCTTCCTGCCTTGCTTGGGGTGAAACGCTTAAAAAAAAATTACTCTGTCAATCGTAGATCCTTCTTATATATGTCTCAAAGTATTTCCATACAATAATGACGCACAGTGATGAGTGCCCTGTTCATGTTCTGCTATTCTTTTGTTGCATTTTTTTCCATTTTCGAAATCAACAAGATTTTTCGAATACCGTACTTTGGTTGACTGTTCACGTTGAAAATAATAAACAGCAAAAACAATAAACTGTATCATTTTTAATAGCGTACAACAACCAATTACGTGGAAACGTTAACCCATCTTGTAGTTTTCTTTGAAGCTTGTAATTCGTGAAGCTGCGATTGACACCCACATGTTTTGTGCTCATTTCAATTCTCATCGCTTTTTCGACTTGTCAGCTCTCAATAACTTCCCGCATCCAATGGCTTCAGTGATAGAGGCGGTGGTGCTAAAGGTGTTGTTGGTGCTGGCAACACTGGTGAAGATGACGATTGCTCCACTGACCCTGGTGTTGTGTCTGTGGAGTTAGTCATTTCCAAGAACACACGGGGAAACAACGCGATTGTCACCATCTCCATCTGGATATGGCATTTTTAGAAACTTCATAACTTGACTGGATTTCTGTAGATCTTCGTGTTTTCTTTTCGTACGATTTCTTCTTTCATCATTTGTTGGTCATGTCGCTCCATTCTTGAAATTTCTGCCTGAAATAAAAGTATAGCTACCCCCCCCCCAGTTATATAAAGATCGTGAGGTTAGTTTATGGATATTGATTGTCAACCGAACGACAACACTATGGAACCATAGCACGATAACGTCATAACACCGTGACACTATTCCACCATAAATAAAACCGTGACAACATCACTGTGAAGACTGAAATAAACAAAAGGAGTCAATACCAGAATCTATCCTAACTTAACAGCCGAACACGTTGAAATAAACCATTTTTCCCTATATGTTTAGCAGGAGTGCATGGTTTTAATAAACTTCAAAGACATTCATTGAGTTTCTCCGAGTAGTATAATCATAAAATAATATTATTATTGCAGCAAAGGCTACAAAAACACTCTGCAAAGCTTTTGCTATCGCTAACGACGACTAAAAATGTGCCATGAAACTCGTGAATCTTTTCACATCAAAACCCTGTATATGAGAATATACGACCCGTTATATCTGACACTGAGTTGCAATAAGATCATTATTCATTGTTGAAATGCTATGATCTACCAATTGAGGCGAGGAGGAAAAAATGCCATTATTATTATTTTGAAACGCTGTGTTTATCACCCCAGGAATACATAAAACATTATGGATTAGTTTTCAATCTGGCCTCAACCGAAGGAAAACGGAATTAAACAACACTTTTTTTTTACATTATGCGCTTCCGTCCGCAATGCACATGTTCGAAGAACTTACTGAGCGCCGTCGCCAAAATAACTTATGACACGCCGTTAATGAAATAAGTATCTGAGGGCAGTCACAAACAAAAAGGATATTAAAGTAAATAAAACAATATTAGAGGAAATTTTAGGTCCTCTTTCACCAATTTTTCAATTAATTTCCCGACTTTTTTGCCAGTGTCACGGTGTTATGGTATTATCGCACTAAGGATCCACAGTGCTGTAGTTCGGTTGACATTACAATAATAAACACCTGTATAAGACAAACTAGCCTCACGATCTTTATATACGTGTCAAAACTTGGCCTACCCTAAATCTAACTTAGTTTTTTTTTTGTTTTTTTTGTGAAAATATCGAAAGTGTAACATTTCGCTTGCAATTCACTCCCAATCCCGGCAATAAAGTTGCCAATCACTGAGCAATTTTGTGCGCCATGGATGGTGCGCCCTGGGGCGGATGCTCCTCACATGTTCCTCCACTGCATGTGACAAATCCAAGTAAAGTGTTCTGATCAACATTCTGAGAATATTACCAAATGTTACAAGCACCTGGAAAAGGGTCGATGATATAGGGATTGGAGTTTTGATAAAAAATGATCAGAATGAACAAATATATTGTTACGACATGAGAAGGTTTTTGACCTGATGTGGACACCACTTGTCTCCTGTGAGGTTGATATTGTAACAAAACCTTTTAGTAACTTGAACCATAATACCTATTCTTTATTAGGTCTAAGTCTTAATGACTTTGATTCATGAAATCAAACACTCAACTGCCAGCCATTTAGACATCAGCCAAACAGAAATGTCAAGATGTGACATCATAGTAGTAGTAACGGTTATCGTCCTTCAATGATCCGAAATGTATATCAGGTCTATCATAAATTTGGAAAAATGTATGAAAGATAAAGATTGACATCTCTTTAAACTCAGCAAGTATTAGTTTTACAAGTATTAATTTTACTCTTACAACAATAAAGAATATTCATTTTTATTTTATTAATTATTTCAAGTAGAATTAAACTTTGGATTCTAATCAGTGTAAACATATTTTATTTTCTTAGTGTTTAACTTTATCTGTCTCATTCCAAAAGGAAGTGATTAGAAATATTTGAACATGTGTGAAGATTAGGATAAATGACTTAGATATAAATAAAGCTTTCCATAAAAACTAAAGTTTGCATATTTTTAATCATCTTTACTTGACGTGGAAGAAAAAAACTTGTTTCGATGAATTTGACCTGCTTTGAATCTTTTAATGATACTAACCTGAAATGCTTTCCGGGGGCAGTACTTGTTTGAATCAATCATCTGGTTCTCCATTAAGAGCTTCCTTCCAATTCCAACATATTTACAGCATCATATTCTTTGAATGAAGTACAACGTTCGCATGATGGATCATGTTGCTTACCCCAGCATTTCTTAGATTGTATCATTTTGTAAAGTATCCACTTTTCATTACCTGTTGTATTATTTTTAAGAAATATTGAAGTGTTTTTTATGTGGAAGCTACATATAAAAGAGAATAACATAACTAAACTGGTGCAAATCTGCTGCCTTGTAAAACATTGATTATTTTCAAGTTGTAGGGATCCTTCTACTGGGTTTTTCGTTGAATGTTAAAATTCGGAATGTCGGGATTCGATACAGTAACAAAATATTGTTGCGGGGTTGCTCGTAATTCGGCCATTTAGAATAATCACACGATTTTCACTGAAAGAATAAAATTCAGTACAAAAGACAATGTAGTTTCAACAAATAAACATTAAGTTAACATAACGACAAGAATACAAGCAGTTGGTTATAGATTGGAAAGTAATGTCTTTTTGTTTCGGTTAATAAAGATCTGAAATAAAGTATAAATTTTCTTTGTGTATGTATGTGAGAAACAATGAAATGTTGTTATATGTGTGTCTGTGTGAAAAAGTCAACACGTGTGTGCATGGTTCATAGTAAAGAGGATACAAGAGATAGAAATTGTTTCTTACTGTTGGCGGTGTTTCCGTAGTCTGAAGCAGTCTCTTTGAAGTTTGTTAGCGCTGTCGCTTTTAGCATGTAGACATGAATGTGGTCGTGAAGATAATAAGCGAGATTGGCGCGGACCTTGGTGACATCTGTGAGTATTCTGTTTGGAGCCGGATTTCGTGTGTTTTTATACACGTTTTCGTAAGAAAATCCTCTCCAGAATTAAATTATTTCTTTCTTCCTAATTGGTCCTAATAAGCCACATTGTATGTCTTCTACTACGCCCGCACGGTATACCAGCATCTACCTAAATCATGATGACTAATACACCAAACTTTCTGATTTGTGTTCTATGGTTTTATTTGTGTGTTTTAAGATGTTTATTGAATCTGATTGGTTTATAAATATTGTATTTCATATTTTAGTGGGCACGATAAAGTAATGTCTTGATTTGGGGTACTATCATCTTCAATTGCTCTCACTGGGGAACATTCTTCAGTGAAAAATCTCCAACACAAAATTTTGCAAACCACTTTTAAGATGTTTGATCATTTGCATTAACTTCTCCATAAACCGTGTAATTCTTCTCGTGATCGAGTCACATTTTTACCTTTATTAAAATTTAAAAAAATCATACTATGCTGAAAGTTTTGCCTTTCTTCCATCTTCATAGTCAGAATCAATAAATATACAACAATCTAAAGAAACTATTTTCATTTGACAACTGTCACAGTACAATAAAAACTTTGAATAAATTTAAAACTAAACACCCCTAATGTCATCTAACCATAAAAATAAAACAAATTTGTTAGCCAACCAAGTAGATAATTACTAATTTGACTAATTTGATAATTGTTATTTAGTACAATCATAGTATTGTTTCACTGGTTAATATTGGTTCAAAGGATAGATAATAATATATTAACAGTTGTTACCAACAGAAAACTGTACCGAAGTGTTAATGGAAGAATTGAAAACGTAAGTGAATCTAGACATGAACATGGTGCGCAAATATTTATGTTTTCTTTTTATTAATCATTTTACACCAAGAAAGGCAATAAAGCCACTAAGACGCAAGGGGGCTACTGAGTAAAACTGTATGACAAAAAATTATTAAAGAGAGGGAACAATAAAAGAATACAAATTAAGAAGACAAAAGATAATGATTGAGATTGCATTTAAATTTTTGAAAATCAAAGTTGACTAGAAAGCAAGAAGCCAGAAAAGTTACAGTAAAAAAGTTACATATAGACACTTCAACTGTAAAATAATGAGACCTAGCTTCCTATCTAGTACTTTGCTTGAATTCATAAAGTCTAGGTACCAAAGAAGAAAGCTCATCAGAACAATTACCATGAAAATATTTAGAGAATAGTCACAGGGAAGCTGCATTACGCCAGTGGGAGAGTGACTGAAGCTGACATATTTTGACATTAGTGTTATTTGATCTGAGGATTTTGATAACATAGATAAACTAAGTGCATGCACAACTAATACCTTTTCAGTCTGAATTTCTGCGATGAGGAGTTATTATTTACACTCAGGATCATCTTTGTTAGTATCATCACATTTTGGCAATTGCACCCCTTGGCCTTCATTAGGTATTTGTCAATTAGGTTAACATTCAAGGAATTTCAAGCTGAAACTTTTGGGCGTAGATTCTTCTTGTTCCACTGACCATGTCTAGTGATATTTTGTCTAGATTTCATTTTAGCATTGCTAACTCGACTTCCACTGAGCCTAAGTTTCGCCATGATCACCTCTCTCGTCACGAGAGAGGTGATCATGGCGAAACTTTGATCTCACCCACGCTTCACTAATCTCACCCAGCTTATTACACGCGGAAGGCAGCCTATCCATCTACAGGTCAAACCACAGCCGATGTCCTCCAACTTGAAGGTCTGCTTAGGTCATGGACACATGGTTGTTGACTTTAGTTTAGGAAGCCGTTTGCCAATCAATGCCATATAATTACTGCACAGGCTTTATACATATCTATGGCACCCAATCTAGCCGCCATTATACTAGACGGCCATTGAACCTACAAGTAGGTCCAGCAGTCTTTTGACAAGATTTTAATCCTGCTTGATGTCTAGCCACTCTCGTCACCAAAAAAAAAAAAAAAAAAAAAATCCTGGTAGGAGAACCAGTTTAGTCGCCAATAATCGTCAATGCGACGGATAGTACTGGGTTACATGATACCAGTAACACTCGTAGTGTGACCTGATATAAATGTTTATGACATTTCTTATCTCAAGAAGTATTAAGAATTAATTCTTATATAGAGTTTTCCTTGTCATGACATATTTATGACTATATTTTCATATTTCTTTGAATCATTAATGTGTTTTGTTTTGCTATATATGTTTAATATCGTACATATATGTATAAAAGATTTTTAGTTCCAAAGTTCTTGTGGAGCTAGTCGTGCATTAAAATCATATTAGAAATAGATCACAAGATGACGTTATCCAGTAACAACAATTGCCATTTGTACACTATACCTGATATATAAACAAAGAAAAAATGAGAGTGCGAGATAGGGATTTAGATTGTGGGAGAGAAAGAGAAAGGCCGATAGCTATACTGGCAATCATAGCAAGGAAAAACGTTTTTTTAGTAATAAATATATAAATAAACAAATGACCTGTTTAACTGTATGTATTGTTTTTCTCAAGCTCTGAAATTAAATCATTATTTCATATATTTTTCAAAGTGAATGAAGTCAAAGTAATAAACACAAAATATTAATAGAAAATGCTTAACATGAAAGAATCAGCTCATATGATATGAGTTTGTCAGAAAATGAATGCTTAAGCAAATTGAGTTTAGATTTTAATATCATATAAATATTAACTCCCAGAAAAAAAAAATGTTAGCTCTTAAGGACTTCCGTAACGAAGGTCGACATAAAGCCATTTCAAAACCTTTAGTTCAGGGGTTCTTAACAACCTTGCTTTCCTATGCACCCCTTTCACCATTTGTCAGAATGCCGTTCTCCCCTCCTTTTCAAGGTGACAGGCCAGATAGGCCAAATTCTATAATTGCTCTTCCTCATCCCCTAAACTTTGTGATTACAATTCACTCCTGAAAATCCAAAATTCACTCCCTGGGAGTGAATTTCACCCTTAACCCCCCTCTTGAGAACCTTTGCTTTAGTTATTATTAGCCTGATGTGCTCATTCTTGTTGGCTTTCCTTTTACTGACAAACATGCTAGGCAATTTTTCTCATCAGAATTCATCTTGCATATTTATATTTCTATCATTCGTCCGTGCATTGAATATTGTTGGCATATCTGGCTTGGTGCTATATAACTCGAGAGTCTCAACAAAATCCAAAGAAGGGTCTGTAACGTTATCAGTCCTAACCTGGCATCTCGACATCAGTCACTTTCCCACTGTCATAACATGACTACTCTTTGTCTTTCATGTAAATAATTTTTCATGGTAATTGTTCTAATGAGTTCTCCTCCTTGGTACCTCGACCACATAAATTGAAGCGTACTATTACATTGGCAATTAGGTCTCATCATTTTTCTGTTAAAATAAAGGTAACCGTAAGTTCTATTCTAATGATGTCTTTTCTCGCACTTCTCTACAGCTTCTTGCTTTCCTGCCACCTTCATTAAAATTTAAATGCAACGTCAATCGTCATCTTCTGTCTTCTAAATATATAATAATTGATTGATCGATTGATTTATTTTTCACAGCTTATCAACCATTTGCAGATTAGTTAAAGCCAGAAAATATTTTTAGATTGTAAGAATTGGAGATAATAATGATTTTTACTGATACAAGTTCTACTAATGAACCCATAACTGGGGGGAGAGAGAGAAGAAGTGGATTCATACCTTTCCCAAAATATTCGTGTTTAAGTGAATATAACAACGAACTCGACTGTAATTCGAACTCAGCCCTCCGATTTCCAATTCCGAGCCGTTATCCACTGCACCATCTGTGCATCTAAGCTTACAGCACCTTCTATTCCCTAGTGGTCATCCATCTAGGTACTAACCCCGTTCGATGTTGCTTAGCTTTGGTGATCTTACTAGATCGGTGTTTCAACATGATATGGCTATAAGCCATATTATATATATATATATATATATATATATATATATATATATATATATATATATATATATATATATATATATATATGTGTGTGTGTGTGTACAAATGTGGTTTATTTAGGGTGCGACAGTAGTCAATATCAGAGGGGGTGAAGATCTTTTAGAAGTCCTCCTTGTACCTCTTCCATAATGCTACTTTTTATCGTAACCCGTAAACAAGCTATTAATAGTTTAACTATTAGTTAAATCTTTATAAGGGGCAATTTTCCATGCTTGACATATAACCTGTCCAGAGAAGATGTATTTTGTAAAGCATATCCTTTTTCTGGTGGATTTTGGGATCTGGAGGACTTCAGTGTTAAAAATCAATTCACCCAAGTGCATATCGTGAATGAAATGGAGATAGTGCTGAGTTAGCTAAAGTATTTAAGTGGAGGCATGTGACAGCAAGTAGATCATCCACTATTTGGCGCCACTGATCAAATTATAGCCTGCTATCACAAAACTGATTGATTTGTTTTTTATGACTTATCAACCTTTTGTGGGTTATTTAAAGCCAGAAAATATTTTTAGATTGTGAACGATAATAAGGATTTAATTAACCCCTATCTGGGAGGAGAAGAGGTGGATTCATAACTTTCCTAAGGATATTTGCGTGTAAGGGAATATAACGAACCCGAGTGGAATTGCAACTGACAAAGTTTGATGTTACTTAACTTTGTTGGTTGTAAGAAAATCGATGTTTCAACGTAATATGACTGTAAGCATATCATAAACAGACCAATTCTTTGATATGAATGGGCGGAACTCATTTACATTTGTTTGTTCAGACTACGAACAAGAGACTTTAAGACTCAGTTCTTAGGTTCTTTTAGATCGTAGTATTTGCGATAAAGAGATGGAAAAGAAACAAAAAAATTTCAAGGGGCGTTCATGTTTTCACCATCTTTCCTGTTGTCTTAGCTGTGCCCGCCACTATGGCTACCACCCGGCCAATGGCTTCTCGATCTTCATGATGCAATTCAAATTAGAACAATTTATCTCTTCGACGTTTTGCTTACGTAGGGTTTTCCGGCTTGTCAGCATTAGAATTAAAATTATCATTCCGAAATTTGCCTACGCAAGTCTTTTTCTCACCTTGTCAAAATTCTGGTATTTAACACATGGCCCTTCTTGATCGGCCGTTCCTTAAATTCTATGTCTGTTTACAAAGAATCTGTTTTCCACTTCTGGGCGACAGATTGCATCTGCGTTGAGCCTTCATTCCATATCCCCAATCAACACTTCTCTAACGCCCGCCTGCTTTGTATTGTGTTTTGATAACCAGATTTTTAATGACCATTATTCATCAATTGTCAAGATTGCCTATTTGTAAAATTACGGCTTACGCACTTTCTTGTTTTATAAACTTAAGAGTAAGACTGTATTGTTCTCAGCTCCAGGTCCCTCGACCACCCTCCTGGTTGAGTCAGCCCATCCCAATTATCTCCATCGCCTTTCGTAATTAATTACTCTCACACTTGCCAAATTGCTCTATCAAAACATTATCCTTTCCGCAAATCTCATTCTCTGAGAATCTTAATTTTTCCTTAAAAATAAAATCTTTAATTTTCTTCATTGTAGCCGATCAGTCTATCTTTCATTATATCTTCTAATCACTATTTTCCAGCGTTAAATATTCTAGTTGATCAGTTTATCTTTTAATCCTTATTTTTCAGCATTAAACATCTTTCAGCGTTAAATAGTGTCACATTTGGAGATATATGTAATTAAATGTGTAAAGGGGGAGAACTCATTGTCTAGAAAAACGGTTGTAAAAATGAATTTTGAGACGTTTAGACAAAATAGAATAATTTCATATCACGCCGGTGTGTGTATGAATGGAATCCCAGTTAAAATATTTCTGAAAAGACGCTTTACCCTAGTGTGTAACAAGAAGCAGGAGATTCTCATTCCCTATTTATACAAAAGGTGAAGGAAGAATTGAATAGACCGGAAAACAAGTGAATTATTGAAAAGGTTACAGAACCAACAGATTGGTGTGCGTCTGTAGCACTGTTCTTTTATTGTTCTTTCTCATTAATAATGTTTTTTCTCATATTCTCTCACACTCTGTAACCCTTTGCGTCTTAGTGTATTGCCTTACTTGGTGTAAAATGATTAAAAAAATTAGAAAAATATCTTTCATTTTTGGGTAGTTAGTTCAATTTTTATGCATTATTTCTCTTTGGAATACATGATGTAATTTGGAGAAAATTATGTGACTGACTAGTTTAAAAACTGGTGTATCTTCCTAAACAAAACCCGAAACTGTAAGTGGTTTTCAGTTCCGATAAATCGGTTTATGTTTCCAAGAATTGCTTAACATTTTAAAAGTTCGGGTCGTATTTTTAGGGGACGCGTCCAATAATTGTTTGAAAATTTCGTCCACAATTAGCGATATATCCAAGAATTTCTGGGTTAATCAATTTATGTCGATTTCGTAGTTTCTGTCTTCTAAATAATGTAAGGTAGGAAATTAATTATGCCGCATAACTCATCAAGTAACTCTTTTAAAAAGAAACAAGTTTATTCTATTCGAAAGTATTGGCAGTTGTAAAATTGCGTCAAATAGTTTTTAAATTCAAATTTGCCCGTTTTTTTTTGTTTTTTTTTTTTGTCGCTGAATTTGCTACACTACACTCTTTCGTGCCTCTTAACATTTTCTACACAAACCCGATGTTGACCACTCGAAGACACAACGCAGAATGCGTAAATACGTTTTCTGTGCATCGACTCCACTCATAAATCCGCTTTAGCAAAAATAAAATGAACAATATATTATGACCAGTCAGAGACACTCTCGCACAAAAATCAAAAACTTAATTTCGAGGCGATTGAAGGCTATATATACCTAAATTCAAACAGACCCAAAACAAACCAGCGTTGATGTCAACACCGACACGCTGAGAGAGAGAGTGAGAGAGAGACGCAATGTAGATCAGTGTTTAATGTCAACACCGACACGCTGAGAGAGAAACGCCACCGACGACGACAGTCATCACCAATGTCCATTTCAGTTCTAATTTCACTGTTCCCTGTTGTCTTAGCAACGGCAACAGATAAAAGTTACTAGTTTTTGCATATATGTAAATAAATTATACGTTTATTACCCATACTCAATGTCCTCTTGTGTTTGATGCTTGTATTTACGTTTGACGAAGCGGGGAAGGAATTAAAATCCACAACAGTAACAACAAGGTTCTGTCTTCCAGATTACTCATTTCCGCCTCCACAGCAAGCTTTGATAATGGAAGGGTTTTAACTCATCGCAGATATCCTTAGTGGGAATAGATTTGTTTATCTGCAAAAGCGACATTTCTACGATCTCTTTAACCTCTGACTTGTAAACAATCTCACTATAAGGATACAAAAGGTACTTATCCCCCTTTGGTGGAGATAATTCACGTGGGTCACCTGACAGCCGTTTTGTGACGCAACTCCATACAGTGATGAAAAGCAGTAGTCAAAATTCAGTTCGTTTACAGTAACCAAACGATAAAGTTGTTTTCTTTAGCTCGACCCTCCCCTCGACCCAGGCAGAAGCAAAATCTGCTTTCCCAGCAGCTTACTAGTTCAATGGTACTGTTTCCGTTTAGGAATATACCTTTCCCTGATATAGAAAGAAACTCCAGCTTGCAGTCCTCAATTTTGTAAAACCCATGACTCGCTGTTTCCCGTTCATGGAATATGCCCTCGCTTGGGACATAGATTGAATTTGGAGTCTTGAAATGGCTTCTCCAGGTACAGAAGTATCTCCATATTATATGTAAGATCCTTCCTTTTTGTTTCTCTTTACACTCTGTTTTGCTGTGTAGATATATGTGATATTTTGTTCTCTGTGTGGGACACGTCTATATATATATAGTTCTGTGTATGTAGTGGTATATAAAAGTATCTCTGAGAATAAAGCATGTCTGTTATGCTTTTTTCTTTCAGCCATTCCGTTCCATCCGTGAAATATCGGTGTTATTATACCATGGATAAAATAATGTCCATAATTGGAGAAATATAAATGGTGGTATAAATCTTTCTTCCATAGTTCTACCTCGTTACATCTTCTTCTAAATAACCATTTGATTCAGGGTCGATATCACCTTTGTTGCATGCTTCGTTTATTTTAGAATTTACACTTTTAATTTCTGTCATTCAATTAATGACATGTTATCCTCTTTAAAATAAAGTTTCCGCCATATCTTTTCAGCATTCAAGTAATTTATGACATGATTTATTTTTCGTTTTAAGAATACTCTAGAGGCCAGTAGAGATTTTATTCTGTCTGGACTTCAAAAATGTACAAAAAATAAATAAATAAAAATACATTTTCAAATTCCCAATTTCATGAAGTCTAAAAATAGACTCGCAAATGCAGACTTAGTGGCGCCCTTTGGGGACTCACAGCGAACACAGAGACGTACTTACAGTCATCACACACAAGAGCACATACAGACGCACACACGGCGCTTTCATCACATCACGCCGAAGAATGTTTTTCATTCGGGCACTCATTCAGAGCAACACAACCGAGATAAAATCTTACCCTAAACATCAATTACGTCCACCGCAGAAAAAGAAAACCCGTAAGTGAGTTACTTCACACACTTCGGTACATACACGGACATTTGTTTTCTCAAACTTTATTTCAATAGACCTTTTACACATTTTCTCTTTCACTTAATTGATACTGTTGCTATTAAATAGTATTCAAATTGTTAGGCATTGTTGTTTTATTCTTCGTTTTCGTACAACGAAATTTCGTTGACTTTTTCTTTCTCTCGTTTAACCTCGGTACAACATCACTTCTCCTTTACTCTAAAGGAGATTAGCAGTAAAGTCCTTTGCCATCCAAACAAGGCCAGCAACAATCAGTAGCATCCACCGAAACCATAACTTCTTTTACATTTTTTAGATTCCGCCATTTTGACGAAAAATCCAATTTGTATAAAAAATACGAGTTCCTAATTACAATATTTCGTTCCTTCTCTTCAAAACAATCGCCCATGTTCATATGCGTCATTATCTGCAATAACAATGTGGTGATTATATCCACGATATTACGCCAGGATACAAGTTTATGGAGGGTGAGTGCTAAGTCCTCGTGGGCTAACTGGGCGAACGCTTTTGAAGTGAAAGAAACACTCTGTACTATTTCAACATACTTAATATCAAAATAGAAAAAGAGAAATAAGAAAAAAAGAAGTGGTTGCAGACAATGTGCATCTGCAGACTTAGCTTAGGAAAGAGGCGTCCGGTTATCTTGTTAACAGTTCTTGTTGAAGTAGAGGTCCATTTCAGCCCTCGGCTAGCTTCTTTAGGTAGTAGTAATTTCTCTTGAGGTTGGTGGCGCCATTCCCCCGGCTTGTGGTGAGGCAGCAGTGTTGCCTGAGTAACGTGGTGGAAGAAAAAAAAGACTGGTCTTTGAATTTGGCGCTTATATAGCCAGGATTGTGTGAAGCTTACGGGGGCGGTGATTGACCCTTTCTTTATTCGGTGTCTACGTTTTATTTTATGTTTGACTAGTTGTATATTTCTGATTTGTTATTCTAAATTCCAATACGACATGACTTTTCTGTTATAAAAAGAATTGCGGGGTGAAGAGCGAACGGTTAACAACAGAGATAATAGAATCTGCTATCCAAATTTAAACTTCGACTGGTACATTTTGCGTTCACTTTGTGTTGATAAAAGGCATGTACCCACTTATCTCCCGAGCGTCAAATAAATAGTAGAACAGTTGAAACTCTTTTAGTCTTTAACCCTGTGAAAGCAATTCGGTAATGGGTCAAGACAGAGATCGTTCCTTGCTGCTAAAATACCATACATAATGTTGTCGTTATAAATACTAATATAAATTATGGGTTAAATAGTAAAACAGCCTGAGTTATCTAACCTTGGGTGACGTCCAATCTAGCAAACGGACTACTCTGAATTCAAAATGATCTTTCCTAAGAAGTCATGGCAATTCACATATAATAAAGAAAAGGAATCCATGGAAAGTCCTGATCGCATACACCATGAAAAAACATGACATTAAAAAAATAAAAGGAACGCGTTTGAAATTAAGATATTTTAGTGCAACTATGTTTAATTGGTTTTACTTAATTTTTAACAAATTGTCAGATGACGTGACATGTAGACATATAAATGCCCTGCTACTGCTTTTTTAGTGCAAAACTTGCATCTTCTTATTACCTCCGAGGTAGATCAAAGATCAACCTTTTGATCTGTGCAGGAGCGCTTCTGATTGGATAGAAATTACAATTATTTAAATATTATTCTTTTTAATATAAACCGGAAATAACGCGAAGGGTCCCATACACAGAAATGAACTTGCTTCAGCCTGTTCTTGGTTGTCGGGGTGTCTATATCCGGTATATCCCTTCAAGCAATTAATCGGCAAGGGCAACCCGACAATCTAATGGGTCAAAGGAAAAAAAACAAAAAAAAAAAACGATTAGCACGATTTTTTGCATATTTTGGATAAGAAAGGGTAAGGGTTTGTGCTGTATGGTAGCAATAAAGAGGTTGATGATAGAACTGTTATTTATTATTGTTTACTGTACTAGCTGCCACCGGCAATGTCTGGTGGTTTTCAATGAAGATCAAGTGCCAACAAGTCTCTTCTGTACACCATCATTCTCCTCTGTATTCGAACAGCTTTTGATTTTTTCCTCAGGCTTTCAATTATTCTCTAACCTCTTTGCAAGGCTCTTTGGAACTGTTCCAAACACGCCAATAATGCTAAGCACAACTGTCACCTTCCTGTTAAGTGTTCTACAACTTTTCATTACACTAGTACACACACACACAGACACACACACACACACACACACATATATATATATATATATATATATATATATATATATATATATATATATATATATATATATATACGGAGGGGCACACGCGCATGCGTGTATTTTCAGGGTTTCACTCTCACTTTTACATCATGAACAGTAGCATCCAATATATGAGTGACTCATTTTTCTCCTTCTTGTTTACGATGACTTGTTTTCTGGCCTGGCGTGGTGGGTGATCCTTTTGAATTCCAAAGCCCCCCCCACATTTTATTTTTTTTTTATTCTGTAGGACAGCATCTGGGTTGTGAATATATATACCTTTTGTTGGCATTTTGGTACTCATAGAGTACTTAGTATTTTGTATGTTCTAGGTAGTGGTTGTAATTAGGAATCGAGTGACAGAATGTCTCTTCAGATCAATAGATAATGATGATGATTTGATTTTGTTTTGAGTTTGACAATGATGATATGAAATTGGTTGATGAATGTAACTATGGCTTAAGCTTGAATCTTTTCTATGTAAATTAAAAATAAAATTATTCTTCTGGGTCTGAGATTCGCTTCTGTTCTCTCTATCTACCTCCTCTCTCGCTTTCATTTAATTTTCTTTTAGTCTTTCTTTTTCCTATATTTTGGTCTTTCTTACTCACTCTTTTTTCCCTCTCCCTCCCTCTCTCTCTTCTTGCGGCGATTTTCTTAATTACCATTTCGAACAAAAATGTTATTCGCTTTATCTTTTGGTTTTTCATTCCTCGGTCGCCTAATATTTTTATTTATTTAATTTTTCCTTTTTTTTGTTTTGTTTTTTCCTTTTCGTTGGTTTGTTTCTATATTTATTTCTCTCTTCTCTTCACTTTTTTTTTCATTCATTCATTCATTCATTCATTCATTTTCCCTTCCCAGCCCAGTGCAGGATATTAATGCAGTGTGGGTGGGGAGATTTGATAACTTGACTGAAGTCAAATCTGTTACTATAGCAACAACATCATTGCCTGCTGCTGGCGGGTATTCTCTCTCTCTCTCTCACACACACACACACACACACAAGAAAATAGAAGAGAAAGAAATAGTAGCACATGGCTACGCTGTCAGTCTTCGACACACAGACACAAACAAGTACATTGGCATTTAAACAGTTGCCTGCTTCTCGAGCTGTGCATAATATATACATACATACACACATACATATACAAAAATAAAATAACCATACAGAGACGCGCACGATTTTTTTCTCTCTAGAGAAAGTCGTACTTGTATAACTTCTGTTCAAAATTCTTCACCTCGCAGACGTATCACTGTGCATTGTCTGACTGTATAATGTAAGTAAACATTTCATTTTCATCTCTCTGCCTCTCTTGTTGTTAGTTAAGGTATGATAATTATTATTGTTTGGGTCAATTTGTTTTTCTGATATTGTGCACTGAGTCTGGAATGTTAAATTAAATAATAAGTGTTTTTTTTTCCGATATAAAAAAAACAGATGCTTGTTTTTAGGATTTCGTGATTGCCCCATGTCCATCATCATTAAGATTTTAAAAAAAGATTTTAAATTTAAGTTTAAAAAATGCATAAACACACACACACACACACACACACAAACAAAATGATTTAGTAAACTTATTTTTAGCAATATTTTTTTTTGTGTGTGATGTTTTTTGTTTCTTTGATGCGTGTGCATGTATGTAAAAAATAAAAAATGTTTCTTTCTTTTTCTTACCTATTTTTTCGACTGTCGTATTCTTAAGAAGGGGGACACCTGCTTGATGACTCGGTGGATATTCGTTATGCAAGAAGAAAGAAATATCGGTTCGGTGGTAGATCACCAGAATTTATTTAAATATTTTAATAAAAAAATTCTATCATCGACTCGATACCTATTTTATTTTCAAACTGCAAACAGAAACTCTTTACTTTGTTGTTTTTAATTTTAGTTAATTTTCAGTGTAAATCCTCTGACTGAATGACTTGTTTTTTTAGAAAAAAAAATCTCTCATTAAGTCAAAGTGTCAGCATAGCTTTTTTTTTTTTTAAATAAACAATTTTTTATTTAATCTTCTTGTCAATTATAGTGTTGTTTGTAATTTTCACACACGTAAAGAAAAACTGAAAACAATATTTTCAAAATATTTTACAAAAATCCAAAGACAGGATTTCTTATCCGATCTGGAAGTAACAGTCGTTGTTATTATTGAATTATTGAATTTAATCCACCCAACCCTTATTCACGTCGTATAATAAACAAACTATTTTTTATTTTATGGTAATTGATAAGAAGAGAGAAGTAAAATGTATGTTGCACTAAAATGGGAATTTTCTCCACGAACGAAATGAATCTCTGATTATATTTGTAGCAGTTGTTAGAGCAGCTATAATTCGTTCATTTCTTAATTAATTGCTGATAGGTAATCGACACGTCCTTTTTTAATTTTGTTACTTTGTAACCCCCCCCCCTAAAAAAAAACCACTCGGGATAGGTGGGATCTTTTTGTTTTAATTTCTTGATTAATACAAAAAAAAGAAAAAAGTATTGCAGTGAAAAAAATTAAAAAACAAGAAATAGAAAAATAAAACAAAACTTCATCCCCATAAGAAAAATTGATGGATTGGAAATACTTACAATAACGTCGTTGTTTTTTTTAATTTATTTATTTATGTGTTCTGTTGTAGGATAGCAATTTTAAGTTAACCAATACGTTTTTTTATTTTTTTTTAAATTAATGTAAAAATCTAAAATTTACAATTATTTTATAATTTACATTGTAAAAATTAATTATTGTTAGCGGTTCATTTGAGTTGAGTTGGTGATATAACAAGTACACTACACACAGTACACACTGACTCTCTCTAGTGACTAGTCTCTATACTAGTCTTTGACCAAAACAAAAACAAAATACTATTTGCAAAAAGGGCAAAGGGGAGGTGGCAGCACAAATAAGAAGGGTGTTGTTTATGAAAAAGACTTTTAAAATCTTTCATGTGAGCAAACGATTATTAAAGATAAAGAAATAAAAATAAAATTGTGTTGTTAGCAACGAGTAAAGCACGTGTTAAAAAAAGGTGACTTTTTGATTTTTAAAATCACTGATCTATTCTTCCATCTATCTCTTTTTTTTAGTCTTTTGCTCTTTTCTATCTGAAAAATACTAAAAATTATCCGTTGCTTCGTCGTTGGATTATATTATTCGCCAATAATGTCGCTCGAGATCGGTGTTCTGAGGTGGAAAGAAGACATAATTAATTTTAATGACGAATGCGCCGTTTTTTGTTTTTTTTTTCCTGAACCTATAATTCACATGCTTGTCGCCTCTACATCAGTACTTTCACATAACAAAATCCTCTACTGCACTCCCCGTATTGGTAGCTTCTTACCCTTGCATACAAAAAAGCAAAGAAAGGCAAAGTTCAGAAGTACAGGGCATCTAGTGAGGATCGAAATCATTACTCGATTATCTTGAGAGCCGTTTACTCCACAGCGATTATCTAGTCTGCTTGGTGCTTGAAACAGTGGCACCAAAAAAATATAAAAATTTCAGACATTTTTTTTTCAGACACTTCACTTAAATGAGTCAGTATCAGAAGAAAAGGATTGTACTATTTTGAGTGTTTATGGGATCGGTAGTAGGGGCAAGAAATAGTGCAATGGTAATCTGTGTAGTCAGTTCATTCCATCACTCATAAAATCTGTTCCTTTTGGCTTTTGTTTTTACAGTGACTCCACCAATCTCCTTATGCAAATTTTTGTACAAACTGTAATAGTAGGCTTAATTTAATAAATAAAGTAAAATAAAAATATTTAATAAATCTCTTTAAAAGCATCAGCTACATATCATCTTCACACCTCATTAACATTAACATTCTTAAATACAGGTAAATCAGCTAAACCATGCAAAACAAACAATCAGACCCTGTATCAAAGCAAAGGACAATCCTACAGGCATTCACTGCACTCCCTGATCACTTACTAAACTCAGTATAAACCCAGGAAAAGAAGGTTTTGAGGCCCATTTTCTCTCTCCTTTCATCAGAAAGCAGGAGAGGCTGGTCCACTCCTCTTACCACCAAAGAGCTAACTGGGACAACTTCCTGCTACAAAGAAGGAGGGGTCCTACTATCTGTCTCTGTTCCAATGTACCACAAGCTATAGACTCTGTTGCATGTATAAGGATGCAATTTGTATTCATACAAAAGAAAATAAACCTTCCAAAACAATGTTTGCTCAGAGTTTATTCATTTTGAGTGTAAAAATCAACATTTGGTGCCAGCCATAACAAAACAAAGTAAATATTTCTGGTGTTAGGCATAATACAATTAAACATTGAATTTTACAATATTTATTTAAATTTTAGCAAGTTTCAGTATTCAGGCTGGGAGTTATGAATAAAAATCATGATGCAAGGGATTGTCAATGGTCAGGAATTGAAGCTACCATTATTGAAAGAACAATAGTCTAATAGATTAAAGCATTGATTCATGAATTTGGTGACATAGTAATTGTGAGTTCAATCCCTAAGACAGGTAGCGTAGACTTAGAGAAAACAGAACAAGCAAGAACTGAGTGGTACTAAATTAGAACAAGACATGAACAGTGAAATGACAACAATCTATCGTCATAAATTAAATAAAGGATTTAGTATTGAAATTCTTCAAAGAGTATTTAGATTGGCAGATATGTGAAAAAGGCCAAAGAGCACAAGAGCCAAAACATTGTGATAATACCAACAAAGATGAGGACATCAATCAGAATGTAAATAATGAAAAAAGAGATGTTAATAGATGTATAATGTGAATGCATTGCCAATGATTTTAATATAGAAATAAATTGAAATGCAAGAAAAACGATTATCAGTCATCATAATTTGGGCAAAAAGAATTGAAAGAATAATATATTGAATGTAAATGTAGTTTTTTAAAAAAAATATTTCAAAGATTTTCAAGTAACAATGGTATCCATCTCATTATCTTGCATGGCTATGAGTTGGGTCAATAACCTCATAAAAATCCTCATCTGTTGTGATCTCCACTTCTAAGAGTTTTTAAATATTGTAAATCATTTTTTTATTTGAAGTGGTAGAGTTTTCATCATTGAAATGGACTGCTTTGGAGACCCATCTGAAATCACAAGATGGTGACTATTTTTGAAAAACTTGATTAGTTATGTTCAAAGGAACATATCTGAAAGAATACTGTGTACACACACACATGCACAAATATATACAGACATATAATTATTTGTAATAAAATAAAATAGGTCACTTATCTTATTTAAATCTGTTTATAGTTTCATGAATTTTTTATATCCAGTCCTCAGCACATATTTTGGTGAATTAAGTTTATTTACAAATTGTATTTTCTTTTCTCTACGAAAAAAAAAAATGCATTATATTTATGAGATAAAATGTTTCTGTTAATGGCATAAAATTGATGTGCTAGATAAAATTTCTAATTTGTTCAGAGATAATTAACTATGGTAGAGGTATTTTATTTTGTAGAAAATATCTGCGAGCAATATATGTCTTAGCTCTATAGTACCCTTTGGTTAAAAAAATAGAGTTTATGCCTTTTTCCTTTATACTACTTTTTGAAAAAGCTATCTAGCAGTCAGTAGGAGTTCATTGGAAGACAAGTGGGGTAGTCTCAGAATGTACCAAACACACAATTTCATTCATTCTGTAGAACCTCCACCAGGTAACTTGCAGCAGTTAAAGGATAAGTTAAATTTTCCTGTTGCTTTCTTCATGGATACCTTTTTTTTATTATTTTGAGATTTGGCATGATTTCTTAGGAAAGATAGTAGAATGGTTTTCCATTTCCTTCTTCACAGTTCCCTTTTTTATTATTCTGAAAATTGCCATGACTTCTTGGGGAAAAATAGTAGAGTGGTTTCCAGTTACCTTCTTCATGGATACCTTTTTTATTATTCTGTGAATTGCCACTTGAGAAAGATAGTGGTTCCCCATTGCCTTTTCCAAAGTATTGAATTTGGAGCCATCCTTCTCTTATAATCATTGCTTGGTGTAAATTGTCCAGTTTAATCTATTATTAAACCCAAACCTGGGAGAAGAATAAATGAATTCCTGACTTTTACATAGGCATTAATACTGAATTCTATAGACTAGGTTTGAACTTGGCTTTCTGGTTTTAATTTTGACAATAATAACTGTTCAACTAAGTGATAATAACAGAGAATTAATATTATTAATTATTTTGGTTTCATAAAGACTTTTGCATAGGCATTTGATCTCATCAACTAAGTATCAATTGAAGTGTTTTTGAGAGTGATCATTGATAACTGAAATTTTCTGTAGTCTTCCATAATGATTTTTCATCTCTTAACTCTTATTTTTGACCATTCTTCTACCAGAATTGTCCCAAATACATCCAATGTATTCCATTTGTGCACAGCAATTTCAGTTCAAAAGTTCAGTTTGATTTAAGTCAGGCAATTGAAACAGCATTTTCGTTATCCTAATTTTAATATACTTTTAAGACTTTTTATACTTGTCAGATGATTATCAAAATATGTTTTGGATTATTCTCTTGTTGGAAGATGAATTGTTTACCAAGTCTAAGCTGGATGACAGATAAAAGATTTTTGAAAGAATGGACTGGTATTTTAAACAAATACATTTTCCTTCAATGCTGGTGATTTTCCAGGTAGATTGTTGCACTAAAGCAATCTGATAAAGCAATGGGATCACCACCAGGCTTCACTGTTAAGATGAGATATTTTGCATCATGCATTGTGTTCTTTTTATCTAAAAATGTAATGTTGCTGATTATGGCCTAAAAAATCAAGTTTTGTTTTATCTGATCTAACAACTGCATTCCAGTAATCATTCAAGTGATCCAAAAACCTTTAATAAAATAATTTTGGTCTATTTTCATCAGTAGTGGCTTTTTCTTTGTATAATCCGTCTGTGAAATTCATTTCAGTTCAATGTTCTACAAATTGGCAAGACAAGTAAATTTGTTGAGTATTCTTCAAATCTGCCTGGACATCTTTTATGCTTGATTTCAAGTTGAATGAAATTTCTCTTGTGATTTTAGTTGCTTCTTGAAGTCTTCCTTGGACAACCTGGAAGCATTGATATAGTAAGTATTAAAACTACTATGTCTGACTTCCACCCATTCTGTATATTGTAAAACTCAACATCATTTTAGATGCTTATATTAATCTATAGATGAAACTTATTTCAAAGTACAGAAGAGTACATTTATTTTGATTACTTTGAGTGATTGTCTTATCATTCTGATCACTTTGAGACAATGTCTTAACACAGTGATCTCTTTGAGACAGTCTTAATATGGTGATCACTTTGAGACACTGTTGTAACACTGATCAATTTGAGACAGTGTTGTAACACTGTGCTCACTTTGAGACTGTCTTAACATGGTGCTCACTTTGAGACAATATCTTATAATTGTGATCACTTTGAGACAATAACAACTAATAACATTAAAGAAATAATACAAAAATTGAAACACTTTACATTCAGCTTTATAAATTACAAGATGCGATGGATAAATTGTCGTCTAAATTATGCAAAAAATGAAAATAACACTAACATCACATTTTAACAGATATATTTAACAAAATTACACAAAAATATCTTGAAGTACTAAAGAGTAAATTTATTCAATAAAATTGACATTGGCTTTAACCACTGCTTTCACACAACTTTGCAATCTCTTGAAAATCTTCTGGATGGTCTCTTTTGTTTAAGTTGGTGAATGCTGCCATATTCCTTACCTTCAGTTCATCTTTGGTTTTACAAGGAGTTTTGTTGGTCTCTCACTCAACTGTGCCCCATACATAATAATCACGGGGGTTACAATCTGGCGAGTTAGGTGGCCAGATGTAAGGGATGATGTGGTTGTAGAAATTGTCTGACAGCCATGATTGGGTTCTCCTGTTTGTGTGGCATGGTGCAGAGTCCTGTTGCCAGACATAGGGTCTTCCAGCAGCCACCCTCTTGACCCAAAGCAGCACTCTTTCCTCAAAGCACTTGATGTAGGCCTTTGTGTTGAGTTTGAGGCCCTCACCAACAAATTCAGGTGTTCTTATTAGAATGATCACAACATTTTGGCTGCTGTACCCTCTGGCCTTTTTTAGGAATTTCAAAATGAACCTTTTATTTAATCTACTGAGGTTGATTATTCTGGTTTTATTGTCCATGTCTCGGGGTATCTTATCATTGGTTTCAACTGGAGAGGTGAAGTGCTTAATAGGCATTCCAGTCTGTTAAACACCTCTCCAATTTATAGGAAGAAGCACACAAGTGCATGCAGGGATTTTTTCTTAGCTAATAAAATAGGCCAGTTCTCTACTTCATCTGACTCAGTCCCAGTGTGTCTTGAAGTCAGAACATTACGTTTGCTTGTCCAAAATTTTTCTTGTGTCAGCCCCAATTCTTAGTTTATGACCTTCTTACCATATTGTTGCTTTGCTATATTACTATTGATTTGTCTTTCATATATTGTCTGCTTGCTTTATATTATTTTTGTCCTGTTCTTTTCTTTTTCTTGTTATTGCTAATTGCAAATTTTTTCAATTATGTTCGTTGGACAGTTCTATAATTTATTTTTTATTTAATTATGGCCACTCAGTCCACATTCATCTTGTTCTTGGGTGACAAAATCTAAAAGATTTATATTTTATATTTGAGAAAGTCATAAGTTTGTGATCACCTTGAGACTTTGTATTGTAATTGTAATCACTTTGAATTAATGTCTTTGGTGATCCCGTTAAGATTTCATCTTATTATTGCTATCACATTGAGACTTTGTCTTAACATTGTGATCACTTTCAAACAATGTCTTAACACTGAGCATTTTCAGGCATTGACCCATTGTGATAACTGAGATAATGTCTTAACACTGTGATCACTTTCAGAGTCTGTCTTATCATTGTAGACATAAACAGTGTGGACAGAGATAATAATCTCTTGAAATTGCCAACCACTATTCCGCAACATATATATATATATATATATATATATATATATATATATATATATATATCTTACTTATTATAAAACGCAGATTGTGTGTGTGTGGGTGTCTGTACGTTTATATATTGGATCGGATTTCCTACATTTTTCAACTGATTTTAACAAAACTTCACAGGACTAGGTAAAATTACCTTGCGGTGATTCTGACAGCACCAAAAATTGGAAAAACACAATTGTTTTTGCACAAAATCAATTTGAAAACACGATTAAGATTCATTAATGAAAGAGGGAAAACTCATATCGAGTTATACTTATTAATATCGAGTTATTGAGTTATACTTATTATAAAACCCAGGTTGGTTGTTTGTGTGTGTTTGTTTATATATGGGATTGGATTTCCTAAATTTTCAACCGATTTCAACAAAACTTCACTTTTTTTGGCAGGTAGTGTTTCTTATTGTCTTGCACACTTTTTTCTTTATTTTTACATTGAGAATGCTTTAAAAATTCCATTTACAAGACAATTGTTTATAATAAAATTCTATTCAATCGGTAGACTCATAACGATTAAAAACAATGTTTTTGTTTGAGTTTGGGTTTGACCAATTCGTAAAAAAAAAAAATAAAACTAATTAAGACATGTGTGTCCGTCAACCTTAAACAATAATCTTTGTCAATTTTATTTTTCAGTCTTTATGATGGTCGATACTTGATCTATCTCTTACTTTTACAACGCCAGGCTCTACTGCTAGTATATAGTATGTATGTAAATATAAAAGTGTACACTAATTTTAACATTGAAAAAAGGGGTTTGTCAATAGTCAGAAATCGCTACAATCTTAGACTATTATATATTTAATACTTCTCTCTTGTTTTTATTTTCATTCACTGATCTCTCATTGCCTGCCTTTTTTAGTTCCCAAGTCCTTCTCATTACTTCCTTGACCTTTTTTGCCTTTTCATTATCTTTTTCCCCAGCATTCATAAGGATTCTCTCATCATTTTTCCTGGGCACTTCCAGTTCTTCCCTTGTCAGCAAACAATTTCTAATTAACTCATAAATCTAAAGCCTTTTATTTTGACAGCCTCTCTTCTTTCAACTGGTGTTGCTTTGCCCTTTTTGTCTTACAAGTAAATTAACCTACTTCACTTAACTTCCATGACATTTTATATTTTGACATTACTTCTAAATAAGAACATTTTAAAACATCTAATATTTCTTGTGTTGTTTGCATGTTATGATAATATCTACAGATACAACACCATGTATTTTTAGATTAGTTTCATTACACATAAGTTGTTATTCCCATAAGAAAATAATTTTATATTTGGCATTTAGATGACCTGCCTGTCCAAAAGGGTTTATTATTTATGAAAATGCATAAGAATGATTTCAGAGATTTATCTCACTATTTGCTTGATCAATATTTATTTTGTAGTTATCCTTCTATGTGTCATGCCTCTTCAGAAAATTGGCGATGTTGGCTCTCCATAATTTCCTGTCTTTTGTAGCTCTTAGTAAATTTTGTCTTTTTGCTATCTCTCTTAGACCCTGTTTGCCATCCATTTACACAAGCTCATTAGGTCATTTATGTGCTGTTTTCCTCTTGTCCCTCTTGCCTTTAGTATGACCAGTGAGTATTAAATTTTCCAAGTCCTCTTTCCTCATTACGTGCTCTAGAAATTTCAACTGTCTCTTCCTGATGTTAAGTATAAGTTTCCTTTTTGTTTCCATTTTCTCTAAAACTTCATAGTTGCTCACATATTCAATCCATGGTATCCTCAACATCCTTCTGTAGAACCATATTTCTTTTACTTCTTCTTCTGAGAGGAGATTATTCAGATTTCACTGCCATATAGAAAGACTGATATTACATAAAAGTTCAATACTCTTTTCTTCCTTTCTAACGAGATTTCCCTGTCTCTTAATACTTTGCTTAGTTTTTGGAAGGTATCTTTCACTATCTCAATGCACATTCAGATTTCAGTATTGCACTTTCCATCATCTGTTAAAATACTTCCCAAATATTTGAATTATTGTATTTTCTTGATTTGGTGTCTCCAATTTGGAATTTGGAAGTGACAAATCCACAGAGTAGGCTTGATTTGAATTATGAGTGATACCTTTTCCAGTAAATATTAAAGATATACTATTTACATTATCTGGACTATTGTCCTCATATTTGTCACCATATTTATTACAACGTTTTTAGCTGTTGTATGCTCCAGCCTTCTTCAGGTGGTTGGAATGTCGAACTGAACCCTTTATTTTGCTCACTGGGTTTGACTGTTCTAGTTCCATGTGCCATGGCACAGTGGATAAAGGTGTTAGATCCAGTGACAAGACCCAAAAGAGTGTGAGTTCAATACCCAGTTAAGGCAGTGGAGAACTTTCAGAGGAGAATTAACAGGAGATAACTGATAACTGACATCCATTAAACATGGCACGTGGAACTAGAACAGTCTACCCCAGCAAGCGAAATAAAGGGTTCAGTTCGACATTCCAACCATCTAAAGAAGGCCGGAGCATATAATGGCGGAAACGTTATAATAAATATGGCGACAAAGATGAGGACAATAGTCCAAATAATGTAAATAGTGTACATAATACCTCATCTCAGAAATATAGACAAATATCAAAGATCTTGCATCACTAACAGGATACACTGAAGCAACAATGAGGATTAAAATAATAAATAAATATAAAAACATTAAGTAAATCTAGATAAGTTTGGCACAAGGCCAAAGGTAGAAAATGCAGTGTAGGAAGGTTAAGCTGTACAAAATAAATAATTGCAAATGTGTAATTTGTAGCTTCTCCATGAATAGATTTCTATTTTTTTCTCAGATTCTCTTTATCTTTTTAATATATGCCATTCTACTAATATAACTGATAATAATATAATATACCAGTCTACTAATATTATTGGTATATATCATTCTACTAGTATAATTTATATATATCATTCTCGAACTATAACTGATATATACCATTCTGCTAATATAATTGATATATACTATTCCACTAATATAATTGATCTCTACCATTCTGCTAATATAATTTATCTATACCATTCTGTTAATATAATTGCTATATACCATTCTACTAATATAATTGCTATATACCATTCTACTAATTGTGTTTTTTGTTTCATTTTGAATTCCCATATATATTTTGGCAGTATAGTGTTTATCTTATATCATTTATATCTGAATGATAACAATTGCTACAAATGATAGAATTTAATAAACATGAATAAAATTTAATAAATGAAAGGAAGGTAATTATTTCATTTTGTCGTCCTGCTGATGGCTTTGGGTGGCAACTGGTCAAAGAGAAGGATAACTCTGAATTTTGAAACCTCTAGTTATGGGTTAACTAGCCTCACCAATGCACAATTGCCCAAGCATGGTGAGTATGGCTACACTCCTGAAGACATGGTCAGTCAGGGTGGGTTTCCTCCAAGGCATGAGAAGGATATGGATCCTTTCTAATTAGCATTCATCCTGGTACCTTTATCATGTAAATAACATCCTAAAATACAACCAAGGAAATCTTATATTTCAAAATCTTTGTAAATATATCTTAATATCAAATTAAAGATGTAACATATTTAAAATTTGTTAGAAAATATATTAAGCAGGGAACTATATGGAAGCAAATTGTATTCAATAAATAAATTTGACTCCTATTTCTCTTTTATTTTACAGAAGGCTACATCATGGAGTCCAAGACTTTTAAATCTCCAGAAACAGCTAAAATGGAAAAAACAAACTTGAAAACTAGAATAGAGAAGCTGATCGGATTTAAATTTTCAGACTTTTCCAGTCCTTCCAGATTTATGGCACTGTTAAATCGTCCAACTGATTCTGCATCTCTTGGAGTGGTTCGGTTCCTTTTTGGTAAGGCTGTTTTCCTTTGTCCTTTTTTCTTAATATTTACTGATATTTGCACACTGTATAATTATATTTACCAATATTTATATACTGTATAATTGAATATCATAACCATATGAAGCATGAATAATTTGTCCAACTTTCTAGAATTTATAGCATTAATAAAACTGAATATATATAAAATCAAATTCATTTTCCAACAATAGATTTGTTAGCTGAGGTTGACTACTTAATTTTTAATAATTATGATTTGCTAATATTATAATCACAAAATGTTTTATAATTTTCTATCTCATTTCAAGAGTTTATTAGTCACATCACAAGTTTTGTATATATATATACATATATATATATATATATATAAATTGGACACAGCCATGACCTGAAGATTGCAACCAAGAATGAAACAGACTGTCTTCGCTCAGAGTTGACCTCATTGTCCACCTTTATATTTACATACACTCTATCCCTGATATTGCGCACTTTAACCCTTAAATATAGCATACCTTAAAACTATTAGGTTGGTGCAAAAATAATTTCGTTTTCTAACATATGTTACTATGTGAGAAAACGAAATTATTTTTGCACCAACCTAATATATTCCTATATCATTGGAGGCACATTGAAGTAATGGATAGCAGCTTGGATTGAGGAATCAGAGAGCTGAGTTCGAATTTCAGTTGAATCCATTACATTCACTTAAATGCTAATACCCTTGGGAAAGGTGTGAATCCTCTTCTTCTCCCTCCAGCTATGAGTAAATAGCAGGACAGACTGGGTTCTATAGCTTTGAATGGCAACTGGTCTAGAAGGACAACTCTGAATTCAAAACCTGCTGAGGGTCGTTTGGGGACCTTGTGGCACGTAGTGCACCAAGTCTCAGTATTCAGACCTTCAAAAAGTGTGGATGGTCCTGCATGAAACCTTCACCACTATAATCAAATCTCATGTGCTGTTGTCGGGCTGTCGGTTTCCTAGGAACTGATCTGCTTGGCCCTCATATGTCAAATTCGACAGGAGAGTTGAGTGTATATATAAAATCCAACCAGTCAGTATTGTACAAAACTTTGATTGTGATTGTTTTCTCCTTCAAAAAAAATTGTTTAGGGATCAGGTCCTTGGAATGGAAACTTGTTGTTAAGTGAGGAGTGAGTGTATAGCATATTTTAAATAATATATATATATTATTTATTATATATATATATATATATATATATATATATATATATAATATTTTTTGTTTAAAAATATGATTCCTTCACTACATAAGAGTTCTCATGTTTCAAAAACGAGAGCCAAAACCATCCAAATAATTATTAAAATTAAGTTGACTCGCCTAGCCACTCCCACAATAACGAATGACTCGCCTAGCCACTCCCACAATAACGAATGTTACAACGAACCATGCTTAAAAACACACGTAAACCAAAAGATAGCTTATTCCTAAATTTTCGCTTGAAGATGAAATGGGACTAAACACCTTAATTCAACTTAATTTTAATAATCATTTGGATGGTTTCAGCTCTTGTTTTTGAAACATGAGAACTCTTATGTGGCGAAGGAATCATATTTTTAAACAAAAAAATATTATAATATAAGCTCTACTTCTGTATGGAGCACTGTCTTCTTAAAAATAAAAACAAAAATACTAAGGAACTCCAGATTATGCACCCAACGTGTTCTTTTCTATTTTCTACATACCTGCGCACTTATATATATTCTGTATATTTTGGCAGCATATTTTCATTTTAGCATGTCTGATTAAACAATTTAGACATGTTGTGTTTGTTTATTTTCAGCAAAATCCTTTCATAATCACGTATAAGCTTTCTTGTTTCATAATTAAAGAAAGGTATTGTGGTTATATTTATTCATTTTTATTTTTCCTGAGTACTTTTAATATTTTCCAATATCATCATCAGGATTATGATGGTTAAGACAAATAATTTTGCTTGTTTGAAATAAATTTTGTTTTGTGGTTATACTGTTAACAATTCAGGTCATGCACAGAGTCACAAATAAATAGGCAGTCCAAACCAGATATGGCAGCAATACTTGACTCTTGCAAAGATTACACACACACACACACATACACACACTACAGTTCAAAAGTTTGAGGAAACCCTTGGTAATTTT
>OZ010582.1:19349325-19366825 GCA_963932145.1 Acanthosepion lycidas | reverse complement strand
CATTTTAACAGATATATTTACCAAAATTACACAAAAATATCTTGAAATACTAAAGTGTAAAATTACTCAATAAAATTTCCATTGGCTTCAGCCATAGCCTCCAGACGACTTCAGAATTTCCCGCAACTCTTCTGGACAGTCTCCTTGTTGATGAATGCTGCCATAATCCTTGCATTCAGCACATTTTTGGTCTTACAAAGAGTTTTGTTGGTCTCTTGCTCAACAACACCCAATACATAATAACCAAGACAGTCTGGGGAGATACATGTAAGGGATGATGTAGTCACAGATATTGTCTGACAGCTATAACTGGGTTCTCCTGCTTGTGTGGCATGGTGCAGAATCCTGTTGCCAGACATAGGTTCTTCTTGCAGCCACCCTTTTGACCCATAACAGCACTACCTCTTCAAGTCACTTGATGTAGGCCTTTGTGTTGAGTCTAAGGTCCAACAAATTTGGGAGTTCTTTTCTTATCAGAATGATCAGAGTAAGTTTTCCAAGCTGCCGTACCTTTGTAATCATCATTAGGCTCATCCAACTCTTTCCAAATCCTCTGCACTGTCCTCAGATTGACATGTTTGTATTGGAGCTTATGGTGCAAATGTCAAGCATTACAGCATGCTGTTTCCACTTTCTATATATTTATATATATATATATATATATATATATATATATCTTAGAAAATAAAATCTGTATCCACATTGTCAGATTATAAATCTGGGGATTAAGAAACTAAGGGATGGATTAGCTCTATTTAATCTTTTAGTTTAAAGATTAATGGTTTTGTTAACTGTTTAACCTTTTTTTTAACTGTTGAAAGCATTAAAACATAAAACTACACACATACATTATAGCAACAAATAAAATTAAGATGAAATGTTCAGCTTATCTTCCTGACTCTAAGTTTCCCAGATATGCTATCTGCCTGTTAGGGAAAAAATAAGTTGAAATTTTAATTTTATTTGATGTTATTAATGGCCAATTTCTTAATATTTAATACTGAGCATTCTAATTGCAAAGATCTCTTGCCTAAAAAAAGCTCATACTCTGATTGACCTTTTTTCTCCAAAATACAACCTTTATTATTATAAACATTATGTATAGACACACAATATGTAGATATTTAACAAGTGTAGCTTAGCCTGACACAAGGCCACAACAAGGAAGCATCCAGTGAGGAGCAACTTTACATTATGTATGTAACAAACTTTGAAACTGACTTAACCTAGAGTAAACATGCCTCCCAGGTTGAAGATAAAAAGCGTTTGGTATTGTCAGATTTTAACAAAACATGGGTGACTGTGGCAAGCCTGGTTTACGTGAATGGAGTTAGCCTTGATTTTATTTTTTAAGTTTCCCTAAGACACATTGGTGCAGTTTCCTGTGGAGTTCTCCCCCTGGTTAGGATAGACCCTTCTTGTGTACTTAGTTAATGTGTGTAAGTGTTGTTCCTGGCCTTTTCCCGGCTTCTTTGGTTATAATCCAAGCCAAGATTCCCAAACTCCCCAGTTTGTTTTTTTGGCCTCCCTTCTTCATCTAGACTGGGTCAGTTTTTCTTTCCCCATGTCTGTATTTATTTTATCTTTCCCTCTCCCTTAGCAAGAGAGCCTCTTGATTTTGTCTGTAGACAGAATACAGCAATCTTTCTAATTTTTTTTTTAGTTTGCATGTTTTGTTATATTTTAGTTTGATTTTGGGTTCATTCCCACCCTACTCATTGCTTATCATTGATAAATTTTTATATATATTTTTATATTCACTAATTTTTATGTCATGGGTTGTTTTTATAGGTTCCCCTGAGTGTATGCAGTATTTTGGTGTATGGCGAATTGAATGCTGATGGACGAGTTTTTATGGTGGATGTGTAAATTGTAATGAATGAATGGGTCATGAATAGGATTAGCTAGGGTATAAGATAGTTAGTGACGACCAGCCTCAACCCATTCCTCTTTTTGGCCTTGTGCCACAATTGCTGTATTTTTAGCAATAAATCTCAAGTAGACACATCTACAAATTCTCACTATTCAAAGAAAAACCAAAACACAATTCTGACTTTGTTCTTTTTTTTCCATTTAGGGTTCCTGATGTTGCTGGATGTCCCCCAGGAACGGGGGCTGGGTTATGTTGATGAGAAATGGGGTAACAGTGAAATGTGTAACTTCCCTCTTTTTAATTTTATGAAACCACTTTCCTTGGAATGGATGTATGTGATCTATTTTACAATGTGGGTTGGTAAGTATACACCTATATTGGACTGGAGAGGATTATTAAATTAATATAAAAACATTTTTCATTTGGAATATTAATTATACTGAGCAACATACCATGATTCTCTGCTATCATTCAACCAACTTCATTATTCCATTGTAATCCTATGTTAGTAATGTCTGGTAAGAATATGAAATTAAAGCTTTTATACCTAAAATAATTGTTAATTCAATTCTGAACTCTATCAAATTAATGTTGGCTGTGAAGGGTATGTGATTACAGGGACTTTCTTCAAACATTGAATCTTTTTATGAGGATCCAATAGATTCTGTCTTTTCCTTGTGGATCTGGTTGTCTTGTGTGAGTATATCTGAAGTTAAGTTGGGTTGATTTCCTGTTTATGCTAGTACGCCCACTGACATCCTTTGAGGTTCAATTCTGCACTTGGTAGCTATGAGGTTACTTTCCAAGTTGATCCTCTGTGACATCTAGCTCTTTTGATGTCCGAGCTGACATTGAGTACAAAGCTTATTTTGTTATCACTTATCTTGAACTCGGTATATATTGGGGTCACCACAGATCAACTCCTCTTAGATCAAAGTCTCCTGATAAAATTCAATTCAGATTAAATTCAATTCCTGATTAAATTCAATTCAGATTTCTGGTATTTCCTGGTGTGAATTGCATACTACACCATACTCCCATAACCTTTCTTTTTATCTTTCTTAACAAAGAACTATTCTAAATGCCTACTGTGTTCTTCCATGCCATCTTTTTTTTTTTTCATTTATATTATTTTCTAAAGACTGTCATGGAAAGTATAATATCTGGTGAATAGGGTAAATGCATGAAAACTTACCATGACTAAGTTTTTAAAAAAGAATGCTAATATGAGAGCTCTCCCAATCAAAAACAATAATTTGGTTGAAGTTAATTAAAACTGAATGATCCTAATGCTATTTATTGCTCTCCCCAAAAAACATTTTGTTTAACCCAAATATGTCAATCTTCCTTCCCCTCCTTATAACTTTTGTTTACTGCATGAAACTCTCCAAACTAGTTCTTTGAGTTACCAGATGTAACTCCTTAATACCTACCGACATATGTCACATTCTTAAAACCTATTCTCTGATAACTGTTACCAGTTGCCTTACGACTTATAGAGATCCATTAATTTTTTGGATAGAAGAACTATTATTTAATAACAATAAAAAAGATGATTATTCAACATTTCAGCAACATTAGAATATATTTATTCAAATTATTATTCAGCCACAAACAACACTGTTGCTTTTCTGCAGCCAAATTTTCAGTCAAGCAAAGAAAAATGGCAAGGCAGAAGACTGGAAATATTTTTTTAATTTCATAAAAATTAAATATTCTCGCTCTATTAGTCTCCTACCGCTTTTTGGCAAAGTATTTGAGGTTTTGATCAGTGCCAAAGTGGTTAAGCTTCTTACCTCTCATGACCTACTTTCTGACAAACAATATGGCTTCTGTTTTCCCAGGTCTACCACTGATGTGCTGACAGCCATCACTGAATATGTATATCAAGCTCTTGATAATAACAGTGAAGGCATTTGACAAGGTTTGGCATGCTGGTCTTCTATGTAAGCTTCAAGGCTATGATATTACAGGACGATTGTTTGATTTAATCCAATCGTTACTATCAAATTGTGAAATGAAGATAGTTTTGAATGGGCTTGCTTCTGGGTCTTTTCACATGAATGTGGGTGTCCTCCAAGGCTCTATCCTGGGTTCTATGCTGTTTCAGATCTTCATCAATGATCTTCCTGATGTCATCAGTTCCCAAGTAGGTATTTACTCTTGTCTCAATAGCAAATCTTTCAGAGCTGACAAAGTTAACCTGACCATTACTCTTGAAAAGAACCTCCAATCTGTGGTTAAATGGAGCAGGAAATGGCTCATAAATCTTAATGCCTCCAAAACAAACCTGCTCTCAGTTAACTACCATAGAGAAACTTTCCTGCCCACCATCAGCCTGGCTGATGCTAGACTCCAGGAGAGCAACACACTGTGCTTTCTTGGCATCATGTTTTTAACTGACTTGAAATGGAAAGACTACATCAAATCAATAGCTGCATTGACTGCAAAAAAAGTTGAATCACTCTGTCATGCCAGAAGGTTTTTCTCATCAGAGTCCATCTTGCACATTTACAAATCTACCATTCATCCATGCAGTGAATACTGTTGCCATGTCTGGTCTGGTGCTCATGCTACTCATCTCAAGGTTCTTGACAAAATCCAAAGAAGGATTTTTACAATTTAATCAACCCTGACTTGGCATCTTGACATAGGTCACTTTCTCACTGACGTAACATGGCTTCCCTCTGCCACTTCTACTCCAACAGTTTCTTTTCTTGCACTTCCCACCTGTGGAACACCCTTCCATTTCTTTGCTTCTCTGATAACTACAATCTTTAAAAATTTAAATGAAATGTCAATTGTCATCTATCTTCTTGAACCTGTTCATCTTTTATTCTTTCCTCAGTCCCCGCTATACCCAGTTTTTTTTCTTATCTTCACTTGTAACCCCCTGCATACTAGGGGCATTACTGCCTTGCTTAGGGTGAAATGATTAAAAAAAGTTTTTGTTGCAAGGAAATGCATAAATAAGTTATAATTGTCAATAATACAGCTTTTTCTTGTTTTGCATTATTAAAGTATATGGATGTTTTTTTGTTTTGTATTCCTCAATAGTAGAGATACATGTTGGAATTGCCAAAGGTTCTGTTCATTGTTGTAACTGTTGTTGTTATTATTACATGCTTAAGAGAAGAGCATGATTTAATAAAAGAAAAAACACAGTGTTTGACAATATTACAAACACTTAGTGTCAATTGTATTTATTTCCATTCAATAGATCCCACCCTATGTACCAAACATGACTTGATTTATGTGGGTTGCCCAATGGAAAAATTAAATAACGAATTCAATTGACACAGGTATGATGTCAGAGACAATGTGACATCAACAGAGCTTGCAGAACATTTTATTACAAATGACTTTAATTTTGACAAGCACATTCTGAAAAATATTCTGAATCTACCAATCTCTTGACCCTTAAAATGCCTGAGGTTAGTTACGTATGCAAATTACTAACTTCATGACCTGGGGGAACGAACAGAATGACAGGAGAGTTCCATAAAATCTATACTAAGCTGTTTGGTTAATTCTTCTTAGTAACTAATTAGCAGAAAATTCCAAGATTAGCAAGATTACCATCATATTATGCACATTTCAGTTTCATGCCTTCACGCTGGCAGCATTTCATTCATTTTGATGTGTTCATTACCAGTACAGACATTTTTTCATTACAAGACAAACAATGTTTGTACAAAGACTTATCATTTTTTGTAGACTTATATATTTTTATACTTGAAAAGAATTTTAAAATATAACTTGAAGAAGACAGACGGACTCTTGAAATATTGTTTAACATTGTCAAACATTGTGTTTTTCTTTTCTTAAATCATGCCCTTCTCTTAAGAGTTGAAAAATATTTCATTTTGTTTATTATTATTATTATTATTATTATTATTATTAATGTTATTAAAAAATTATGAAGTTATGTGGTTATGTATTGCTGGCAACAAAAACTGGATTGTATCTCAATGTATTGATTACATTTTTATTAGATAACCTTCTTACATTTCCTGTGTTAAAATCCATTCCATTTTCTAACCCAGTTGCTATGCATCTCTCTGCTAAGTTTCTTCAAATCTATCTATCTATCTATCTATGTCTCTCTGAAAGCAATACCTGCTATTTTATTATAGTGATTCACAATGTCAAAAACTGGTGTTGGTCATATGGCAGTAGAGGTTGAACCTTCTTGCTAATAACTCATAATTTTATTTGTCTTGTTACAGAGAGCAGTTGAATAGCAGTCTGGCAACATAGTTTTTGTATTTGTAGCTGAAAACTAGTTCTATCTTGTGTGTTCCCTATATCTCTTGTCAATTTCCATAGATATGAATAGAAAGCATTATTTTTGAACTGCTCATCTATCTATCTATCTATCTAAATATATTTCTATTTTATACATTGACCTATCAATCTATTTATCTCAGTCTATTCATATCAGAAGCCAGTACAGAAAAAGATTTTCTATAATTTTCAACCAGTTAGAATTAGCTGTGCTGAATGTACTTTAGGATCCTATCTACTAATATAAAAAAAATACAGCCACCATTCTAACAGAAAAAAATCAATCTGGTCCTGTAATCTACAAGCAGCTACATCGAGTTCACCAACTTCTACTTGATATACATTCCAACTTATATTTAAAGCTTCTCAGGATTTAATATGCTAACTTGTAAACATCCTTCTTATAGCAAGAGAATCAGAAACAGGATATTTCCATTATTTATATTATACCATATTGAGTATAATCCATATACTGTCATTGTTATTGAAATTTTACCTCCTGTTTTTAAAACTACATTCTTCCTCAGCATACTTGATGTCACACACACACAAACACACAGTGTGGACATAAGAATCAACATTGTATGATGATTGTCAGTTTCAAGCTTAATGTGATCTTCAGATCATTATCTCAGGCCTGAAGATTATATTCAAACATGAACCAAACTTTTGCTGCTCGGTGTTGACATCAGTTTCCACACTTCTTATATTTTATATTCACCACACTATCCTAGATATTGAACACTTTTACCCTATAAATATAGGATACCTTAAAACTATAGTTTGTCATATATATATATATATATATATATATATATATATATAATACATTTTTAATGATGTGACCTGATGAACCAGGAAAAATGTATTTTCTAGGGAAATAAATTATAGTCATGGAAACTTAAGGTTGTCTATTTCTTAATTACTTAATTAATATTTGCTCTGGTTTTACATTGAGCTCTCTAATTAATGATTAGGACAACCAATAAATTAGCTTTTACTTTACAAATAGAAAGAAGTACTTTTATTGCAGATAGCTATTGGGGATTATCTCCACATAGCTATGCCAGTTTTGACAAGAAGTCAGTAGAGGGTGCTGTTATGCACCTATAAAAACAGAATACTTCTGTCATCACTCTCTTTTCTTCTTAGCATCAGTCAGTGCCATGCATGATACATGCTTAGGTGATCATGTATCTTTCAATACATGACTGACAAGGCAGATTTTTTCCCACAGTAGGTTGCCATTTCTTTCTGTGGTAGACCAGTTGCCATCCAAGGTTATAGAACCCAGTTTGTCCTGCTATTTACCTATAGCTGGAAGGAGAAGAAGAGGATTCATACCTTTCTCAAAGGTATTAGCATGTAAGTGATTCAACTGTGATGCTTTACTGATAACACCACTGAAACTTTGTTCCTTGGTATGGGGATATCTTTCTCTTTAGCAACTGAACTCTCTCTCTCCCTCTCACTCATTAACACACACACACACAATTCCCAATTTTCAATATCTTTTTTCTTTCGGATGTATACTGTGTATTTTCTCTCTTTTTACTCAGTTATATAAAAACAAAAAAATATAGACTATACCTTGTTGAAATTGTCTTCCATTTCCTTGCATCCAGTCGTTTATTAGTGCAAAATATTGCTGCCACTGCTTTTAGTCTAAACAGAGGTAGTGCCTGCAACACTATAAAAAAAAAACATTATTCTGTTGAACAGCTTTTTTTAATAGTTGCATGAAAAGATAGTGGAACTTGTTGACAGGAAGCAAAAGTTTTCTTAACCAAATCTTGATCACTTTAAATTAAAGAAAATTCAGTTGTCTTTTGAGTAAATAAAAAGAAACAGAGGAAAAAAAAATATTAAATTAACATAACACTTTGTTTTCCATAAATTCAGCAGCTGTTTTTCTTTTGCACAAATTGGCAAATTTAATTGATTAATACTTTGAAACAAAAGTATGTTTGCATGCAGGAGAATTATTAGGTTGGTGCAAAAATAATGACGTAATAATGTCGTTTTTTGACGTATTTTTTAACGTCAAAAAACGACATTATTACGTCATTATTTTTGCACCAACCTAATATCTTTTATTGAAGAAGTTTACATAATGCATTAAAATGAGCTCAAAGAGAAAAAACAGTGATTTACTGTTATATTGTAATGAGAATATATTATTTTTGCTTGTTATTTCTCTGGTATATCATAAAACCCTATGCATCCTATAAATATCAACTTATTAGTTACGTTCAAAGGTTTCCAGCAAAAAAATGTTTTCCAGCTTTGTTTTTTCAATCTCTAGTCTTCAAGAAAAAAATACTGGCAACTGTTGCACACGCCTAATATATATTTTTATTTTATAGGGGCTTTTTTGCTGATGGTGGGTTTATTTTATCGTATTGGCTGCTTCATGTTCATGTTGTCCTATTGGTACTTGTTCCTTCTGGATAAATCTAAGTGGAACAACCATTCTTATTTATACGGATTGCATGCCATTATGTTTAATTTTATGGATGCCAACCGATATTGGTAAGTAAAAATAATTTATCTTTCTTTATTCACCAAACAGTTCATAACAAGCACTTCTCAGTGACATTGTAGATTGGAAGAGGAAGTACTGCTCATAAATAGTGCTAAAGTTTAAAAATACAAATATGATGCATGTAGATCTCAATGTATCAAGAAATTTTACTTCAGTCCAAATTTGTTGCACATGTAGATGTCTGTGTTTTTTCTCAGTGATGAAATTATTGGAGATATGTATGTTTTTCTGTTACAAGGAAATTCAAACAACTTCTTCACCAGAAATGTTGCTTTGTGGAACAGACTCCCCAGAGATTGCTTTCCCGATCACTATGATCTTAATCTCTTCAAATGTAGGGTCAGTGGTTAACTATGGTACATATCCTCATGATATACACATCTTATTCCCTTTACAACCTTGCAACAATCTCCATCAGTAATGCTCTACCTTGAGTGTTTTTTGGGCCTTGTATTGGGTGAACAATAGTATAAAAATTAAAATATAATTCATTTATAATTTATATAGTGTATATATATATATATATATATATATATATATATACACACACACACACACATATATATATATATATATATATATATATATATATATATATGTGTGTGTGTGTGTGTGTGTGTGTGATAAAAATATAGTTTTACGGTATACTATATCTGTGGGTTAAAATGCTGAATATCAGGGGTAGAGCATATATAAATATAAAGGTGGACACTGAAGTCAACACCCAGCAGTGACAGTCTATTTCATGCTAAAGTTTGTGTTTAAGCATGAAACAGACTGTCACTACTGGGTGTTGACCTCAATGTCCACATATATATGTTTAAAAGTTTTTGATATTTTACTCAGCATTTGATTTGATAACATTTGTGATGATTGGTGCTGAAGAATCTTTCTCTGTTGTGCTGGATTTGATTCCATCCAAATTTTTCTCCTTGTTTTATGCTTGTATAGATAAAAGTTTTTAAAGATTTTTGTTTTTTCTTTATTATTTGCTTGCAGGACTGTAGGGTGCTTGTATAAAAAAGTTAACAGAGACAATTTCAAATTTCAAAATGTAAATTTTTAATTCACTCTTTGACTGGTTGTCCTCCTGATATGGATACCCAGGGTTGTTGTGCCCTCTGCCCTCACTTCTCTACATTAGTGTTTGAAACCATATTATAGTTTCTTAGTTTATTTTATAACTTTTATTTGTTTTTTCTTTTATCACATCACCATATTTACAATTTATTTTTAAAAAATTTTCCTATGTAAAACTCTCATTGATTTCTTCATGAATATTTGATCTTAAATTTTAGTAGCTGGGTTACCATGGTCGTAATTTTTTTCCTTAGATATTTTCAGCTTTCAGAATACTCATGAAGAACAAAACAAAACGTTAACAAGAAAAAAAAATTAAACAACCAACTGGTTTTCACATATTCCATCTTTGTTCAGATATTTCATATCAATCATTTATCATTATAGTTTCTGTACTAGGAATATTCTACTTGAATTAGTTCAGGCTATCTGGACCTTGAGATTTTTTCTCTCATTTTATCCTAATTCAGGTCTTTGGATGGAATACTGCAGCCAAAAATAAGAAACTCTCATGTACCATTATGGAATTATACACTTTTACGAGCTCAGGTAGGTGTTATGTTTATCTTTAGTTTTTCTACTTTAAAACTGAAGGCTTGGCTAATATTGTTTTTGTTGTAACATACCTATGGACAATAATGGGTATGTCCCCATTCACATAAATACAGTATTAAATACTGTAGGTTGGTTTGTAGTTGGAGATTCATCTCCAGCTGTGCTGGTCAAAATCTCTGCCTCCAGATCCCCAGAGAGGATCCCTAGACAAGGCTATGCTGAAAGGCAGATTCTTGTCTCGGGAAACAGCTACCTAACCCCATTTTATACAGGGTCTACGGGGAATTTTTGGCCGAGCATATGGGCTCGGATACCCCATATTAAATTCGGCCTTGTGCCACATTTGATCACATGGGGCAGTTTCATAAATATCCTGCAGTTGGAGATTCATTGTGGAATTCACTTGACTCACTTCTAGCAGTTGACTACTACTTCTATGCACCGCTGGCGAATCTTATATGTATTGTTCATGTCCTAAGTATTATTGTTAATTACCAACCTCCATATGATTATTCTATTCAGTAAACTTCCCTAGGTTACAACAGTTTTCAATACAGGTAAAAATTTAATATGGCTTATTTTTTTTTACATTTAGTTAGAATTAAATATGTATAAAATAATTCAATCATGTATGTTTTTATGCAAGTGTTTATGCTTTTGTATCTAAAAAAACTGTAAATATAGGAATTCTATGAAGAAGATGATTAATTTCTTGTTCTGTGTTTTTGTAATTTATTTTTGTTTTTCTTTCAGAACTTTCTGGTTTACTTTTTAGCTGGGTTGAAAAAATTCAACCCTGAATGGTTAGAGGGATATTCAATGAAATCCTTAAATGAACATTGGGTATTTCTGCCATTTAAGTAAGTTTAACTTCCTATTATAATTGTGCTTGTCTCTTCCTTCGTTAGTTCACACGACCGTTACACACTGCCAGTAACTTGTAAGTACACGTGTCCATGGATGAAGATGTTGGTTAGAACCAGTGACTAGACCCAAAGAGTTGTGAGTTCAATACCAGGCCACAGCAGTAGTGAACCAAAACTTGGAGAGTTAAGTTAAAGGGAAATAACTGAGACATCCGGAAGAGGCATGGCACGTGGAACTAGAACAATCTACCCCAGTGAATGAAATAAAGATTTCAGTTTAAAATCCCAATGGCCGAAATGTTGTGTATGTGGCAGTGAAGATGAGGATAACAGTCCGAATAATGTAATTAATGTAAGTAATCATAATACCTCATCTCAGTGATATAGACAGATACCTCATAAGTAATAGGACTATTCTGTTTTGACTTCAGTGAGAAAATGAATGAAAGAAAAAAAGAAGGGAAGATAGAAGTGTTTAATGTCTGTTTCAGTGAAATGGAAAAAGTTGTCAATTTAAAATCTTTTCGTTTTTACCCACTTCTTAAAATAATGACTAGCATTCATATTCATATTTATGATTATTATTTTGTATTTTGTTAAAGTGTTAAGCTGAAATATTTAACGATGCAATAGGGGCATTTCTACGGATATTTTGTCACAGAACTCGCCATGAGCTTATTCAATTATTAACTTAAGAATTAGGATTTTTCAGAATATTAAAATAGAAAATCCGTGAAATTTTCACAGGTTTAAAACTAGTGTTATAATAATTGTATTGAATACCTAATAAATCTAGAACAATTTTAATGTCCTAATATGAATCTATAAACAAGTTCAAAAGCTCTTAAATATATTGAAAACTGCCTTTCTACAAAAAAGCAAACAATTTTGGGCACCTTATGAAGTAAAGGTTAACAAGCTAGTCTACTAAGTAATGTTTGATTTTCCATATTTTGTACCAAAACTATGCACAGCTTAGTGAGGAAAGATTACGAGCAGCCCCACCCATGAATTTCTTTACTATTGCTTCCCCTTTTATCTACCACACACCTTCAAGACATGGTTTCCACGACTTCCTATCCTTTGTAACTCTAGGCAACGTTTGTCTACTCTTCCCAGTCCTTATTCTACCATCCATTTACCTGCTAAGTAGGTTATTCACTTTTGCTTCTCTTGCCTTCAATATGTGCTGTGAGTGTCAAATTCTCCAAACGCACTCTCCTCATTATATGATCCAGAAATTTCATCTGTCACTTTCAGATTCTAATTTACAAGTGTCCTCATTTTTGTTAAAACTTCCTTGTTATTCACATGTAACTCAGGAACAAGAAAATTTCATTAGAAACAAAGAGAAGAATGCTGGACTGCTATGTCATATATATATATATATATATATATATATATATATATATATATATATACATATATATGACAAAGTGGAAAAAGTTTCCATGTGATGTATTTTGTCTGGTTTCATTTAGATTCTTTTTCTTTTTGTTAATGTTTTTATCACTTTTCTTATTAAATATCCCACATTGTGATAATAGAAGATTTGCCAAGAAAGGTGAAATGTTGTAAGAACCTGGACACAAATTTACTGTGGATGATCTAGCAATTAAAGCACTTTCTAAACATTTTCGTCTTCATGAAGTGTTTTCTCTTTTAATTAGAGTAGCATTTTTTATATCAAATTTGTGGTCAGTCTCATTACAGTGAGCAACTAATGCATTTAATGTGTTGTTTTGTAAAATATCCCTTTTGTGTTCATATAATCTTTTATTTAAATGTCTTTTCTCCAATGTGTACTTTGAGAGAGGAATTTATTCTATTACCTGTAATGATTACAGTTAATAAAATAAATTCCTTTTTAGCTTGTTGGTTTGTTTTGTACTGATAAAGTCTTGTATTGTTTTAAATGTGGTTGTTACAAATATTATGTTGAGTTTAGATTGTAGTTGCGATAGAGTTAGTGAGTAGATAAATATATTTTTTGATTCATTGGATTTGTCAGGAGGGGCTGCTTTTCAATTTTGAATATGAAATATTTAGAGTATCGGAAGAACTTGAAAGTATCTTCAATGTATTTCTCTTCTTGTAAATATTCAAGGCTGCAAATTCTGACTGATCTTAAATAGAATCCAATGATTATTCCAAATTTTATTTTGTTATGATCGGAATAGAAATTTATTAAATCAATTTTATTAGTTGATTTTCAGTGGACACTAAGTTTTAAGTTACTGTTAACATGGTGTATCATAATATCTAGGAAAGGTATTGCTTTCTTCCATTTTGTATGTAAATTCTATTGTATATTTGAATTATAGTTTATCTACAAGACCAGGTAAATCAGTATCATGGGGATACATTAATAGAGCATCATCAATATATTGTAAATATGTTATATATATATATATATATATATATATATATATATATATATATATCCTGCTATATAGCAGTGAATACTAGATAATTTCTTCACAGATACTTGAGGTAATACAGATGTTGTTCTATGGAAGGGTTCTGAGAATGCCAAAGATGGAACATGTGGATAATGAGGAAGTTTTAAGGAAACTGTGAACAATAAGGAAACTTGTATTTAAATCCGAAAGAGGGCTTGGAGAATTTGACACTCACAAGATATACTGAAGGCAAGAAAGGTAGAGAGAGCTGTTGAGTAGTCTACCTGGCAAATTTATGCAAATAAAAAACAGAGCAGGCATTGAGAATATGGTAAGAGGATAAACATTGCTTAGAGTTACAAAGGATAGGAAACTGTGGATAGCCATGATCACTCATACCTTGAAAAGACAAGTGCATAAAAGGAGAAGAAGGTAATCACCTAGTTTGTCATGAGTTGGAATCTCTGATCAAACTTCATTTCTTTTGCTAGTGATGAGATCTTTATCAAGATATCTGGAAACAGGACAGAACACAAAGAGGTGGAGTCATGATTTCTTCAAGGGAAGTAGTGTAAAGTGGATGCATGTAGCTTCATCCAAAATTAAGACTTGACTTCCAATTCTATTTGGTGAATTTCAATTGATTATAATGAATTGATAAAATAATCAGTTATTTTATTGCAAATTATTTGATGTATAGAATTAAAAATTGTCTTTTCTGGATTTGATTTTTTCCAGATTGATTCTGACACCGGATCAAGTGGATTTATTTGTGATTCATTATTTTGGTTTCTTCCTGGATTTAACAATTGGATTTTTTCTTTTCTTTGACTTCACTCGTCCATATGCCATGATCTTTGGAATCAGCTTCCATTTAATGAACTCACAACTTTTTAACATTGGTAGGTACAAGATATATAAAAATTTGTATATATACACCCAACTACTCCCTCCGCACACACATACACACACACACACACACACATATGATGCGGCTGAAAAATTTTCTGTTGCCCTTTCATATATACATGTGTATAATTTATTTTCAGATGGAATGTATCTGTAAAGGAATAAAATGTATAAAAAGACAATAGGAAAAACTATTAGCTGACACATTTTATCCTCTGAGGAACTTTATCAAGTCAAATGTTCCTCAGAGGATGAGATGCATCCGCCAAGAATAGTATTTTCTCTTGTCTTTTTATTCATATATATATATATATATATATATATATATATATAGTTTCAGGGTATGCAGTATCTATAGGTCAAAGTTCTCAATATCAGAGATAAGTAAATATAATTATAAAAGTGTACACTGAATGCAACAGTGAATGGTGACCGTTGCCATTCAATGTGTGTATGCATCTATATATATATATATATATACATATATATATTTTGTGTATTTGGGCAGCAATCCCTCTTTTATGCAAGTTTCATTGAAAATGACTGACAAGGTGTAGTGATTGAGCTTTTTTATATAATTTCTCATATGTTCATATAATTTTTTTTCTTTTCTGGGTATGAATTATATAAAAATTGTCTGAATGTTTTCCAAGCATTTTGGTTATCCTTTTAGTCATTATCAAGGATGAATTTTATTTTACTTTTAACTGAATATATGGATTGTTTTATTTATGTATCTAGAGTTATGAGAATGTTTTATTTTCCAAACACAGTCAGCACATTGTGGCCATGTTCATAGTTGATGTTATTGAATGTTGGCTTTTTCTTTTTTATTAATAATGCTTCCATTATTTTTAGCCTTTTTGTACATATAGATGATGCTATTATATTTGTATTATCAACAAGTATGTTATGGAGAGAGTTTAGTAGGTCTCCATGTGTATTTTCATGAGATCTAATTGAGCTATGGTCAGAGAGATGTAATGTGAGTCTTCTTGTTAAACATGTTGTAGTATATACAATATAATAGTAACAGTAATCATAACAAAGATCGTGTCCCACCTAATAAAGAAAACAACAAAAATAATCAACTTTTCTATTACTTGAGGATTATGCTTTTTTAAGGCAAGCAATCTTTGTAAGTAAAATGCTCAATAATAAGAACTAAAATATCAGTTATTAATAAATTAAAAAGTTTATTTTCAGAAATGAAGGTCCATTCATCAGGGCTTAGATAAATCAATTTATCTGACTTATTTGCTGGATGCACTTTGTCATTAGTTTTTCTAACTCTTGATGAGCTGATTGATTTCTGTGATACTTAAAATCAGGAGATAAATTTCTGAAGTTTTTATTTTAATTCAACTAAAACTGATATAAGTAAAATCTCTCACACTTTTTTTTTAAAGGAATGTTTCCTTGGACAATGATAGCAACAATAACAATCTTTCTATATGCTGATTGGCCAAGAAATATCTTTAAAAAATTATCCAAAAACTTTTCATGGATCTGCCCAGTTGATGAGCCTCCACAGCAAAGCTCACACTGTATTTATCCTGTTGAGGTAAGACTATTTTAATATATAATGTCAGTCTTTAATATGTGTTTGTATTTATTATTTTTGCATTTTTCTCTTTCATGAAGTCAGTCTTTTCACTTCCTGGTTTTGTAAATAATGTGGAATAATTTGCCATTATTATAACAAAGATACTGCCACCTGTCACCAAGAAAGGTAAACCTTGAAGAAATAGAAAAACGTTTCAGACAAAATATAAAAATACATATATTGTATTATATATAGTACTACTAGGATTCGCTTGCTTGCTATTGATATATTCACTACTTGAAATATTTGAAACAAAAATTTTAAATGAAGATTTCATTCATAAATTGGCTTTTATATTTAAGGAAAGTTTTACAAATAGATGCCAACTTATTGAAGGCCAAATAAAATGCAAATTTCAAACACTTTTCTGCAGTACATGACAATATTCCTAAACAGAACTATTTTTGATATGATAATCAAAAAAAATCCCTGAATAAATGAACACTAATTAAGGACAGTTAATTAATGAAATATACTTTTTTAAAATCAATATGCAAATTATTTAAACCTGAAGAATGATATCACCTAATAGTGGATAATATATAATACAGATATTGAGCCTTTAGCGTCTAAATTACTCTTTTTGAGTACTTATCATCTCTTAGTTGCATCTCTGTCTTTGGGCAGAGTGCACTCGGGGGCAACTCCGTCAAAGGACAGAGTCGCAACTGAGGAAAATTATACTGAGAGGTGCCGGCCCTGGGAAACAGCTGCCCGAGGCTGTGCCTTCTCATTGCACTAGAGAGAAGGATCCGTGCACACATTGAGGCCAGTGCAACTGACAGTTGTGGGAGCTCAGGGAATTTTTGTTCCCCACATTAAACCGACCTTGTGTCACAACCTGACCTCATGGGGAGTCAAGTAAATACCATCTAAATTACTCTTTTTGAGTAATTTCACGTCTACTTAACATCTCTAAGTTGCATCTCTGTCTTTGGGCAGAGTGTGCTCAGGGGCTTCTCTGTCAAAGGAGAGAGAGGCAACTGAGGTAAATAATACTGAAAGGTGCCCAACCCTGAGAAAAGCTGCCCAAGGCCACGCCCTCCCATTGCACTAGAGGGAGGAATCGGTGCTTGTTCCTGTCCCAAGTGTATGTACTCAGGTCCTCACCTAAAAATGGACCTTGTGTCACATCTCGTCCTAGTTGGGAAACAGAGAAAATATTGCATCTAAATTACTATGAAGTAGAGTTGGGGCTTTTTAACCCTGGAATTTATTGGATAATTTTGCTCCAATTTTGTGTTTATTCATATAGATTCTATAATATAGTTTTTATTTGATTAGCTATTATGTTTCTCTAAATCTGAAAATATTGAATAAATAACTAATTCTAATTTCTATTTTCCTATCTTTACACTATATTAATTTTATCTTATA
>OZ010582.1:19319325-19341825 GCA_963932145.1 Acanthosepion lycidas | reverse complement strand
TTAATGTGTCCATTTATTTGCTAAAGACAAATATAGTTCACAAATTTCTTACAATTGTAACATCCCACTACCACTTTCTTATAAATGTTGAATTTTGTACATTTTTGTGAAAAAAGTGGATCAGAGAGCCTGCTCAGCTTAGTAAATATTTTCAGGAAATATCAGCTTCTAACTGGTCAATAAACACACAAGTTTGCGTTGCAATGCACCCACGCACAATAATATTTTTCCAGCATGTGACCAAGTCAAGTTTCCCGCCAAGGTGCTGTGATCCTGTCACGTGATTACATTATCTATAAATGACAGACACGAGTTCGTTCATTCTCTTTTACTCTTCCAAATTCCTGCGAAGATGTGATCTTTAGCATTCTCATCTTGACAATGGACGGTCAGACATTAAAAGCACATTCACACATGCACGTTCGTATGAACTTTTCTGACCTAGATTACAAACATACAGAACATTTCCAAACATGCAATACTTTTCTCTTTGAAATATTCTTCTAAAACTACAGTTTAATAATTAATTTGTGAGTACAGATAAAAATGTTCCCAGTCTAAGAGACATAACTCTATCAGATCTTTAACTTCGACGCATGTACATCAACACACAAATAAATACAATGTTATGTTTTAAAACCATTTTGTTCCTTCTTGAGTTTCATGCTTTGTGGTATTTTACGTTTAATATAAATTGTGTGGTCATGTTATTCATGCAGCCATAAACAAACATCTACAATTGTCCATTCTTATTACCATACCACTACACAGTATTACTGTTTTGAAATGTGTGATTCAAGGTCCCCTATTTAAATGCCCTTTTCTCAATAGTAGAAGGATTATAAATTTTATTGTCATATAGTTCACCAGCTCATCATAGTTTTGGGCCTTGGTGTTACCAAGAAAGTTTTTAACCATCAAAACAGACACAGCCTATGTATTTGACTCTTGAGGATTCATATCATTAACAAGGTTTTCATCCCTGATAAACTTCATTATTTGAGGTCCATAGAAAATGCTTTCAATTTTTCAATGATAAGCCTGTGAAATGACCTGCATATGGATGAAAGTATCTGCCTTCCCTGTCTAACAAAAGGTGTAGATTCATTCCTCACAGGATGTCAATAGCTACCTTTTACACGAATGTGATTGTAGGACAAGCAGATAAGAGAAAGTTATATAAGTGCCTTACTCAAGAGGGGAAGAACAGAGTTTTTCACATCTTTGCAAGAAGATCTACATTTAAAGAAAGCCTCCATAGCTACACACCCTTATGCTTTTGAATTGATTGATGAAGTTCAGAAGTGAATAAGTAATAAATCTATGAATGAGGGATTTAGTTTTATGTTCTTATAATGATAAGGTTACATATATATCACAATTCATTTATCAACAAAGTATTTTCTATCTTGGAAAATGACAATAGACTGGAGTTGTTTACATTTAAATCAAATGATAGCATTATAAATGTTTCTCACTGTCAGATGTTTTCTTTTGTAAGTCCAGTGCACATGGAAAAAATCTTTTCTCAAAATCTTTTCCTATATGCACTGTCCCTTTAGGACATGTATGATCATGGTTCTCCACATTTCCCTGTTCTTTTTAGCCCTTAGTAAAGTTTATCTTTTTGCAATATCTCCTACTATATCTATCTGTTCTGCCAACCAATTACACAAGCTCATTAGGCAGGGGTTATGCACTGCTTTCCTCTGTCCATCTTGTCTTCAATATGTCCTGTGGGTGTCAAATTTTCTAAGCCTTCTTTCCTCATTATATGCCCAAGAAATTTCAACCATCTCTTTCTGATGCTTTATATAAGTGTTCATTTTGCTATTTCCCAAAACTTTGTCATTGCTCACATGTTCTGTTGATAGTATTCTCAGCATCCTTCTGAAGAACCATATTTCTGTTGCTTCAAGTCTCTTCTCCATCTGTGATGAGATTGTCCAGCATTCACAGCCATATAGGAAGACTTATATTACATAACAGTTCAGTACACTTTTCTTTGTTTCTAAAAAATTTTTTCCTGTTTTTTAATACTTTAATTAGCTTTTGGAAGGCAACTTTTTCTGTCCCTTCACAATTTCCATCCCTCTGTTAAAACACTTCCTGCACATTTTGCACTTGTTTAATTTTGGTATCACCAATTTTTAAAAATCTTATTCAAAAAGAAAATTTTATTCAGACATTACAGAGGGCACAGTTACAAAAATGACCGATCTGTACATCTTGACCATTTGCCAGTCATATTGGCCTTATCACTGACAACCAATAAGATATAGAAAGGAAGCTGAAATTTATAAATTCGCTTCTCCATTATAATTACTGCCCAGACAAAGCAGTAATATCTACTCTATTTAACATCAATGACAAATGTAATTAATATATTCATATTGATGTATGGTCACTGAACCAAATATTTGTTTAAATTAGTCTTCTGATTGGTGTCTTTATATAGGGTTATAACAATTGGACAAATGGGTTATATGGTTACTCCTGGGATATGATGGTTCATCGATGGAACATCCAACATGTCCAAATTACCTATGTCCAGAAAGACACTGGGGAAACTGGATTTCTTGATCCACTGGTAAGTAGTAAAATATGGAATTAGAGTGTGCTGGATTTTGAATTTAAAAAAATACTTTAATTGGTGAATGACATTATTTATTTCCTGGCTATTTATTATCAAATCATTCTTTTCAGGCTTTTGTCAGAAGTGAGAGAAGATGGCCTCTCCATGCTGATATGGTAAAACAGTATGCCACTTGTATTGAGGATAGACTTAAAAAATATGGCCTTAAGAATATAGAACTCTATTTTGATGTGTGGATTTCTATGACAAAACGATTCCAACAAAGGTAAGTAAAATAGAAATATTTGGTGCATTCAGTTCTTTTTAATTACTAAGTCTTTTAAAACAGAGTCTGACATATTATCCATGTTTGAAAGAAAGAAACATTTTAAATCAGTGGTTCTGAAAAGTTTTTGGGTTGCCACCCAATTACTTACACCCTACCCACCTAAATGTATTGATTGGATTTTCTTGTTGCTAGTATTGAATGTTAAATAGCTTTCTTAGTATTTCCCATAATAATTGTTATATAAATGGGATACACTGTAAATTGAAGGCAAAATATACTTTGGGTACAATATGTGTGTGTGTGTGTGTGTGTTAGGGTTCAGATGTGCCACTGCCACCCTATGGCTGCTCACTTTTTTCTCACTGTACCCCTGGATTTTTCCACCACCCCCAGCGATCGGTTCTGCCCATTTTGGGAATCACTGTTCTAAGTGGTCTGATATCAAAAAGATGGCATATTTCATCTAGCAGGTAAAGGCTGATGAGGGTCATTGCTGATAGCTGATCCAAGGCTTTCTGCTGCATTTGTCAATAAATTAATGCATTGGCAAACATTATTTTATTTCTATTTATACATTGTATATCATAAGTATTTACTATATTCCACTCAAGTTTTAGGTTAATCACAACAATAGAAATTATTTTCTTAAAAATCCTACATACTCAGTGCTTTTGTGTAAAGAACATATATCCAGAGTAACTGCATATGTAAGAGACAAATAGAGTTGGCATAATATAAATTGGCCCAATTGATGCCATTCTATTAATTAATATTCCCACCTGAAGACTGATTTTGGTATGAAACTCAAAGTCATAGTACAAAGACGCATAAAGAATTTTGTATAAATAAGCTATATTTACATTGTTCAGACTGTTGTTCTCATCTTTATTGTCATATTCACAATGCTTCAAACCAAACCAAGAATAGTCAATCTGTATGTTGGTGCTTCTGAAGATTGGTGCAATTGCATTTGCATAGACATTCTTCCCATGTTTATTTCCTGAATTGGGCTGACATATAACCTTCATATTCCTGGGTCACTCGTTGTGAATGTGACAATAAAAATGAGAACAATAGTTCGAACAATGCAAATATTGTAAAAAGTTACAATACCTCATCTCAGAAACATAGACAGATGTTGAAGGTGAATATGGCAATAAAGATGAGGACAACAGTCTGAACAATGTAAATAGTGTAAATAGTTACAATACCTCATCTCAGAAATAGAGACAGATGTTGAAGGTGAATATGGCAATAAAGATGAGGACAACAGTCCAAATAATGTAAATAGTATAAATAGTTACATAACCTTATCCCAGAAATATAGACAGATGTTGAAGATGAATATGGCAATGAAGATGAAGATGTAAAATAGTTATTACATCTAATTGTTATTCTTTGGAATTAATATTCCAATGATGATAACTATTTGTTGCAAAATCGTCAAATCAACAAGTTTTAATCTTAAAAAACAACTCCCATCATATTAAAATATAGTAAAATATAACAGAAAATGTTAAATTTTGTTTTTGTTGACACTATTTAAATTATGCCCACTGTTGTCCTCATCTTTATTGTCATTATTCACAACATTTTGGTCGTTGTACACTCTGGCCTTTTTCAGGTGTTCTTTTTTTTATTTTGAACCAAGTCCAGAATAGTCAATCTGTATGTTGGTGTTTCTGAAGACTGGTTCAATTACATTTGCGCAGACATTCTTCCCATGTTTACTTCCTGAAATGGGCTGACATATAACCTTCATATTCCTGAGTCGCTCAGTAAAGTCAATGAGAATCTGTTCCATTTCTTTCCACCAACTCCTAAAGAGCAGCAAATCAACTGGCACAGACTGCATTCTTCTCAATAGCTATGTCAGTTTTGAAAACATCTATGGCGTGTGCATTGTACACTGACACACAAAGGAGTAAAATAAAAGTGATGGCTTTTACATTGAAAGTGAAATTCTCATCTATGAACAACAGGGCAACAACAAACTGTGGGAAATCTCTTTGCCAATATCTGTTACAATATTTGCAAGTAGTGCGTGGAGGAAATGGAACAGATTTTAAGTGACTTTACTGAGCAACCGAGGAATGTGAAGGTTGTAGGATTGAATGACACTTTTGTGTTCAGTGATAAGAGCCAGTTCTACTTTTATACATATTATGGTTGTTTGCATGTATATGTAGCATCTTCCAGATTATATTTACTTATGAAACATATGTCAAAACTCTGACTACATGGTATGGGGTGCTTACTCACTGAACAGCACTCATTCCTGCAACAGGAAGACAATGTATCATTCCAGCAAAATAATGCTTGCCCATATTATATCTGTACTTTTCAATATATTCTGCAAAATGTTTGATAACATCCCTGGTTGGCATGATCACCAGAACTCTATATGTTGAATATGTACAGTACATGATGGGACAACACATAACTCATTCAGTTAACCCTCCTACAGCTCTTGTTGTATTGCATTAACAATTGCAAGATGTATAGAATAATGCATCCTAAGATTCTATATGCCATCTTTAAGATTGTATGCATGTGAAAGTACAGGTCCATGTTAGCATTCAATAAGAATATACAGCGCATTAATAGGGTGGGGTGAATATTGCTGATACATCATTCACAGTAATACAAATTAATATTAAGAGTTTTGCAATTTTAATATTGAGGGTTTGCAATTTTATTTTCTGTGTATATGTAATACTTAGCTTCTTTTTGTGTGTACAGGATCTTCAATCCCAAGACAGATATTCTACAAGCTGAATGGAGTCCATTCCAAGAAACAAAATGGATTCTTCCTTTACAGGCAGAACTTTCTGGCTGGAGAAAGAAAATGGAGAAAATAACAAAAGCTGTTCATAAAAAGAATCCAGAAAGACAATTAACATTCATTTTGGATTTTCCAGGTAAAAAACAAAAACATCAAATAATAATAGTTTTATATATTTTTTTAAATATCAGAAGAAATACATACATACAACAATCTATTCCTTGTTAAAAATTAATATATTTCAACCATGAAAATGGCTAAATGTATAGCCAAAAGCATTTGGATAAAAAGAACAATTGAACAGTTTTTATATAATTTATCATCTGAAAAGAAAAAATTATTAGATCACATGAGAAATTGTATAAAAAACTAAATCAAAGCACCTTGTCTGTCATATTCAATGATATATATATATATATATATATATATATATGACAATCATTTCACCCCAAACAAAGCAATAAACCCACCAAGATGAAAGGGGTTAATGAATGTGAAGGAATATGTGAAAAAGAAAAAATTATTAAGGCGAGTGAACAATAAACGAACAGGCATTAAGAAGACAGATAACCAAAATATATGATGTTGTACATCAGTTAACCAATATAGATATGCTGTTCAAAATAATATAATACATAAATTAATCCCAAACTAAAGTAATTTAAATAATAATTTGCATAAAAAAATTTCAAAAACATCACTTACTTTCATTTATTAGACATTGTGTCACTTCTTGTCCTCCATAGTTTGCCTGACTTTTCAGCTAACATCATGAATATTTATGAGCATTCCTAAACTTAAAAATTTGGAAAAACCAATAATATTTTTGCTCTTGAATATAAATACTTGTTACAAAAGAAAATCCTTGCATTAACCTTGATAAAGTCTGTCAGAGGATGAAACACATTGGTTAAGATAAATTTTCTTTTAGTCTTTATTTGTATTGTCCTTTTACAGATATACTCTATCTGAAATTTTACACACACACACACATATGTGGATGCACATTCTATTTTATATACGTGAATATTTACATCATGAAAAGTAAAATAATAAAAATGAGGATAATAAGACCATAAGCAATGTGGCAATCCCAGTATTGTGGTACTGTTGTCAAATTTTCAGAAAAATATTTGAAGAATTTACTTCAAAATGATTGTACTAAAAATTTCAGGTTATCACTTGGAGAATTTTATTTCGGATGATTTGGTGTACAGTCAGTTGACTGTCCTGCGGGGTTCAGTGGTTGTAGAAATTGTCAACCAGATGAAGAACTACACTCTTAAAAAGGGAGATAAAATGAAGGTATGTTTCTTTCATTCACCATCAATGTCATCATTCTATTTGTAACAATCAAAAATACCATATGTAATAAGATTTATGTTGTGTCTCTAGTGTTTTGATTTGTTGTGCATTTTATTACTTTTCTCCTCTTTGCTTTCTTCAACTGATTAACATTATTCATGAGAAGATAATGTAAATCAAGATTTAAAATGTTTATCTGGACATCATTCAGAGGTCAATATTGGTAGAATTAATTTTACATATAGATCAGAACAATACATTAATAGACTTGTGTATAGTAATGTAAGTCCTAAAAATAGAATTAATATATTTTGGGGATTTTAAGACGTCTTATTTACACCTGTATATAGTAGTAGGCAACTGTCAGAGGATGTACAAGTGGTGTAATAGATACAGGGTGCGAGGGATAAATTGTCGTCTGAATTACACAAAAATGAAAATAATACAGACATCTCATTTTAACAGATATGCTTACCAAAATTACACAAAAATATCTGGGAAAACTAAAGAGTAAATTTATTCAATAAAATCACCATTGGCTTCAACTCTTCTGGATAGTCTCCTTGTTTAAGTTGGTGAATGCTGCCATAATCCCAGCTTTGTTCATCTTTGGTTTACAAGGAGTTTTGTTGGTCTCTCGCTCAACTGTGCCCACCACATTATAATCAAGGGGGTTGCAGTCTGGCAAGTTAGGTTACAAGATGGAAGAGATGATGTGGTTGCAGAAATTGTCTGACAGCCATGACTAAGTTCTCCTGCTTGTGTGGCATGGTACATAGTCCTGTTGCTAGACAGGATCTTTACGCAGACACCCTGTTGACCCAAGGCAGTACTACCACTTTAAGGCACTCCATATTGAGTCTGAGGCCCTTACCAACAAATTCAGGAGGTTTTTTCTTATCAGAACAATCAGAGTGAGTTTTCCGAGCTGCTGTACCTTCATAATCACCATTAGACTCATCCAACTCTTTCCAAATCTTCTGCACTGTCCTCAGACTGACACCCAAACACTCTGAAATGTTAACATTGGAGCTTCCAGCGCAAATGCCAAGCAGTACAGCATGCTGTCTCCAAATTTCTGGCAGAGTGAATTGTTTCATGGTGCTTTTTTCTCACAGTGTCCAACTGATCTTGCTATATTGTGTAGTTGATAAAATCACAAACAAAAAAACATGCATGCACAAAATTAAAAATATAAAATGGCGACAATTTACCCATCGCATCCTGTAGATAGGAAGAAAGAAATTAAAAATATAAAATGACGACAATTTACCTATCGCACTCTGTAGTGGCTCAGAATGAGAAATCAAAGAGCCAAGTTTGAACTCCATTTGGATTCTTTTACATTCACTTACATGCAAATACCATAGGGAAAGGTATGAATTCATCCATTTCATCTTTAAACAACCCACCAAGGGTCGATAAGTTGTAAAAAAAAAAAAAAATCTACCAGTTTCAGGAGAATATAGACTCTACTCGGATGGGTAGCTAATCCGAGTTGCAGATACCTGCTCAGGTACATTTGTGTTTCTTCAAAATTCTGTTTATACTGAAACTAGGCTGTGTGAACTTTTGTTACAGTTTCTGAAAGAGAGTGCATAATCTTGGGTGATCAGTAATTGAACAAAGCCAGTACTAGTGTATTGGCCTTATTCAATTACTAATCACACCTCAGTCACAATGACTTGTGACTTCAGCTTCTAAAAATTATCGCATATCCAACTTACAGGCTTGAATCACCCCATAGTATGGTTTTCAGCTACTTCCCAACAGTACGACATGTTAAGATTGTTTCACAAGACTAGGGGTTCTCAACCGGTGTGCACATGGGACCCCTATGGGTCTATGTAATATTTCTGGGGGTCCATAGGCAAAATATAACAAATTGGGGGTCCACAATGATAGTTTGGTGGTCCATGAAGAAAGTCAACTCAGAATGATTTTTATTAGTGAAAAATAGAATAGAATTGTTGTCATATGTCAAATAGCTATTAAGGGGTTCACCAAGGTCCATGGGTAAAAATGGTTGAGAACCTCTGCTCTAGACTGATATTATGAAGAAGGCACCTCCTTTATAAATCAAACATGGTGATATTTGAACCCAGGTCTCATAGTTCTAATGCTAACATTAGAACCACTCAGCCACATGATCATTACACGGTATACATGTTAAGAACAAACAATGTATAAATATCATATCATTACCACAACAGCTGCAACTGTTAGTATGTGTCAGTTGATTGGTTGATTCTAAGTTGCAATTGTAGAGATTCTGTGATTGTCTAGACATTTGAAAATAAACAAGAGCAAAAGGAATCTCAGGATTGTTAGACTGTATCAGATTGCATTAAACTTTCAAAAATAACGAATGTTATATTTGCTGTGAAATAAAATTGTACAAGAGATCTGTTACCAGAACAATATCAATGAAATTATCTTACTAATTATAGCAGTGAGATTTTTTTTATTTATCTTTTAAAACAATAGCAAATAATTATCAGTCATTAAAATATAAAACTTTTTTACATTTTCTACAAAAAACAAATTGAGAGACTAAATAATATATAGTGTTATAATGGAGAGACTATCATAATTGATCTTGTTTTGATTTTTAATGTACTTTTATTTTAGGTTCCTTCTGGTGAATTTCATATTGTTTACACTGTGTCTGATGTACCAGCAGGATATATGTACACATATGTGAATCAAACTGAATGGAATATGAATACAGCAACTTGCATACGGCCTCACTGGTATGAAAAGACAGTTTCATTTATACCAAGTAAGTATTAGCAGATAACTATCATTGTACATTCATTTTAAAGTGATTATCAAATACAGAATTATTAAACATATAATGAAACGAGTGTTCAATCTGTACAGTCATCATAAATTTTGTGAACAAGATTGTTAGATATTTAATATGATCATTGCCTCTATACTCTCATCCTAAAATGAACTCACTTTATTAAAAACATTACTTTTCAGACTGGGCTTTCATTTTAAAGTTACACAATTCAGAGGTTATTCCCTAACCTTAGAGCAATCTGGCAAAAGGCCAGAGTTATAAAATATGCAAGGAGTATCAATCTTACTATTATTAGTCAATGGTATTACAATGTTGCTAAACATTGCTCTATAGTAGGTATATCAGTTATATAAATACGGTTTTGGTTAAGATGATTTCTTCGGTGTTATTAAATGTTCTCTATTAGATGTTTTGAATTTTAATATGATTTGGAACTTAGAGAGACTTTCTGAACCTTTTACTCATTTTAAAAAAGTTTTAAGCTTAAGTCATATCAGTCTTAATTATAAAAACGCAGCTAATGAAGAAATTTCTATTTTTTAATATTTTTCTCCTGTTACCATTTTTGATTCAAACACAAAATTGAGGTTTATTTCTTTTTTTTTTCTAATGTCATTTATTTTTAATTCTTTATTTATTGAAAGTTTTCAATATTGTTCCTTAAACTTTCATCTTGTTTTGTTGCAGATAAAGAAAGCACAAATCTGGAAAAAATCTTATATTTTTTTAAGCTAAAATATTATATATTTTCAAGAAGGTAAGAATTACTCAGACATTTTGTTTCTTGTTTTTACTTCATTTCAGTTACTTTTTCATCCTTAAATGACACTATACAACACATTCATATAGTACAGTCTGTTTTTGTACTCGTTATCTTGACACACTTTGGCAATATAACAGCAGGCTGAGTTAAAAAGATTTGCTAGTGATTAAGAATGGAGAAAGTTAAATCTTCTTATGTCCTTAGGAAGAACTAAGTAGATTCTACAATTAATAATAACAAATATTTATTTATCCAATGGAATATTGGTTCAGTGGTTCTCTATTTCATTCCATATTTAATATTAGTGCATCAGAAAGTTTGTTATAATGTTTTGGATGTTGTACACTACAGTCTTCTTCAGTTGATTGGAATTTCAAACCAGACCCTTTATTTTGTCCGCTGGGGTAGATTGTTCTAGTTCCACATGCCATGCCTCTTCCGGATGTCTCACTAATTCCCTTAAACTCAACTCTCCAAGTTTTGGGTTCACTACTGCTGGCCCAGTGGATAAAGATGTTGGTTAGATCCAGTGACTAGACCCTAAGAGTTGTGAGTTCAATACCAGATTGGACCAAAACTTGGAGAGTTGAATTAAAGGGAAATAACTGAGACTTCCGGAAGAGGCATGGCACGTTGAACTAGAACAATTTACCAAAGTGGAAGAAATAAAGGGTTCCGTTTGAAATTCCACTCACCTGAAAAAGGCTGCAGTGTACAACATCCGAAACATTGTGAATATGGCAATGAAGATGAGGGTAACAGTCCAAATAATGTAAATAATGCAAGTAATCATAATATCTCATCTCAGGGATATAGACAGATATTGAAGGAAATATATAGTTATAACAAGCAGTTAAGGACTAACATCTACTTATTATTGCTTTGGGTAAGTCAATGGTTTTTTATCCTAGTCCATTTCTGTATTTAAAGATCAGAGTAGCTCCTGGGAGGTAATCAAACTTCATTTATAAGTAGCTTCTTTTGATTAGGTAGAAAATATTTTGTTTGAATCAAATTCCAGTTGTAGATGTTCTCCAAGATGCAGTCAGTCAAACAAAAATGAATTTGACATTTATTTTTTGACTGCTGTTTACACTGTGGAAGTTTTGTTTTTTTTTCTCATTGGATGTTCCACAATTGTTAAACATGTAGCAGAGTTCACCTCATCGATAAAATACCTATGTATAAGTAGAAAAAACTATACAATCTAGCTTTCAAGAAATTGCAATATGAGTGAATGTAAAAATGCTACCTGTCTGGAGTATATAAAAGAAAATCTAAAAAATAGAAAATTTATGTATGAATGTAAAATACATGTATATTTTACTAAATTAAAAACATTATTTTTCAGTTTGACATTGTCTGTTGGGGCCATCCAGAGTCTTATCAGTGGTCAACCATTTGAGAAAATCCTGAATGAGACATATCAATATGAAGATAAACATGTCGATCGGACAGTTATACAAAGTTTAAAATATTTCTGAGAGTGACATCTTATGGTATCTGAGGCATGGCTGAACATTGCAGAAATTAAATTCTTTGGATTACGCAAAAGACAAAAATATAAACTGTTTTATTTGAAAACAAAATGTTGAGTGACTGTAACTAAAATGCCCTCAAAACAATGGACATTGTCAATCATTCTTATTGGTAATTCTGTGATCTTCATTATGCAAAAACATGGAACAGAAGAAGCTTTTAAATGTGAACTTTCATTATTTTGTCTATAATCTTCCTCAGATAATTGAATGAGGGACAAGAAGTGAATTGAGCCAACAAAAGGAAAGGAATGTCTACTCCAAAATATTGTGCAAGAAAAAAAATCATATGAATGGCTTCCTTTTTGTCTGGATGTCAGTTAGGATAATTTACCAAATCAATTCCTTCATTTATTCAGTTACTTGTTCCTTCAATCATCTGGATGGATTCCAAAAAATTCAATCTTGGCCTTTTTCATCAAACTATAAAGGGTAAAAGAAAGTGATATTTACTATGGTCATATTCAAGTTATAAATTCAAATCAGGGTGGGGAGTAGACCTAACACACATACACACACACATACACTGAATAATACTAATGAAAACATGTACACACCTACACCTTCATAAATAATAAAATCACTTTTTAAGTTGTTGTTGTCTTGCAATATGCATTATTCCATGAAACTATTAAATCTGCTTGGAGAGTATTAAATTTACTTTTATGAACGATATTCAAGTTGTTGTTATTTGTTATTCCTCCTCATTTTTCATTCTTTTTTCATTTATTCACTTTTTCATTCTTTTCAGCGTATTTTCTTATCTTTCAGTCTATTTTAATTGTTCTTTCTATCTCTTTATTACTAATTATTTCTTTCTGATAAAGTTGTTTGGAAAGAGAGAAATATTTTGGTTTTCTCCATTCTCCAAGGCCCACATTAGGCATTAATTTATCCATCATAGACTAACACTTTGACACAATGGAAGGAAAGACTAGAATAACTCAAAGAATTAATTCTCAGAATGAGTTGTGCCTAAACACATTTTATATACAGTATTAGTATATATAAGTATGTAATACAAAATATTATGTATGAAAATACATATATTTATCACATTTTACCCCATATAGAGAAAATGAAAATACATTTGCAAAAAGCAAGCAGTATATGTAAGGAAGTCTTGGCATGTTTCCAGAAGGGACAATGCCAGATCAGGTGATATCTTTTATGTTCTTTATTAGGGACGCAACAATTTCACTCGCTGCCACTTCTATCTTCCTCATGGTCTACCCACAAGCTAACTCTCATAGCCCCTGAAGATGTTAGTAAATTTATCCAGTGTAAAGGGAGATAATTACCTTCTGTATAGCTATATTTCTTTCAAATTATTAACTTGAAGGCACATCATCTGGTTTGATTATATAGGAGCATTTTTTATTCTTTCCATGAAGTGGGCAGAGTTTCAAATATATGATAGTGACTTTCTTATTAATGGGTCAACTATATCCAAAAAGAAGTGACTCAGAGTGTGGTAATGCAGAGCCTTGGCAGCTAACAATTGGCCTGAGAGGAATAGTGTCTTTGTGAATTTTGGGGAGATTGTATATGTGAATTAGCTTGCTTTAATGTTGTGACAAGTGGTTCTTGTTTTTGATTAAGTTCTGCAACATTTTTCTTTCCATTTTCATTGTTAGGTCTTTCTTTACTTTATTATATCTACCATTTCTAGTGAGGTCTTCCAGTAATGGCTAACATATACATGGAATATTTTGAGGAAATTGCATTAGAATCAACATCACTAAAGCCAACTCTGACTGAAATACATAGATGACACCTTCATACTCTGGCCCCGCCAGGAAGATGTCCATCTATTATGGGATAATGTGAACTCAATAAGATCATCAATACAGTTCACAATGGAGAAAGAAGATGACAACAAACTAACATTCCTGGATGTACTAATATCTTGAACAGAACATGGATTCACAACATCTGTATACCACAGAGATCATCTGCTGCTTACAATATCAAGCAGAACAGAAGTCATAAGTGGGTACCCAGAGACATATGAACAAGAAATGGTTAGTATGAGCAATACTCTACAACATAACTACCCTGAGAACATGACAGCAGCCCCACAAATTGGCAAAGAATGGTACATGACAATAACAACACTTAGGGTAGGCAGACCTGATCTGACAGCTTGGCTTCAGTCTCTTACCCACCACCATAAGTTTGCCTCTCTGTGTCTTTTTTATAAATACTTTCATGGTAATTGTTTGATGAGCTCTTCACTCTGGTACATAGACTTTATGAATTTAAGCACAGTCCTAGACTGACCTAAAGATCTCATCAATTTACAGTTCAGCTGGCTATATGTAACTGTAAATTCTATTCTAACAGTTTCTTTTCTCACACTTCTTACTTGTGGAACTCTCTTCTGGCTGCATTCTTTCCAGCCAACTTTAATCTGCAAAAATTTAAATGCAATGTCAATCATTATCTACTGTCCTAATTACTCATTTTTCTTTCTGCTCATTATTAATGTTTCTGTTCCTAATTCTTCCACGCCCCTTTACTGCCTTGCTCGAGGAGATAAAAATTAAGAAAACAAAACAAAACAAAAAAAAAAACGGTCCAAACAATGTAAATTAAGAAAGCTATTGAAAAATTAAGGAATAATAAAACATCACTTGACATTGAGGCTGAACTTTTGAAAATAGCTTACTTTCTCATCGAATTCAATAACTTTGTCTATTTTGTGAAAGAAGTCTGGAATCAGAAATGCATCTGCAAAAAGTGAGGTTTATCACACATTAATGCATTATGGAAACAGAAAGGTAGTCCTCATGAATCTCACATATACAGAGGTATCTCAATTCGATCCATCATGGTGGAAGTATTAACACTTATTATATTAACTAGGCTCTCATCATTTTATGAACGTCAAATCCTCGTGACTCATTTTGGTTTACATTCTGGAAAGGGATACAATGATGGCATATATGTCTTCAGACAACTCTAAGAAATTGCTTACCTCTCTATAATGTGTACCTGCTTTGTTAACCTCACAGCAACATTATGGCTACATTAATAGAGCTTTCATCTTCTCATCCATTAGAAACTACTTTCCAAGCTACTGAAAGCATTGATTTAACAATAGAAGAACTATATAAATCTACAGAAACTTACATGTCTGGCAAGGACCCTAATATATATTAACATTTCAAACCTGATCAGAAATACAACAAGGAGGAAATGAGAGTCCCAGTCTATTTAATTTCTTCCTAGACTATACCCTGCGCATTTACAAATACAGATGTTATGAGATGTGCACTGACCATTTAAGCATTCCATACTACATTCTAAATGAATCTGCCAATAGAAGACAACAACCCTGCTTTCCCTCCTGAGGCCAATGCACTGATGATGGGTGGGGGCTATGCTAATGACATAGGTATTCGTAATTGGGATAAGAATGATCTTGAACAGAAAATTAACATTCCCCAAAACAGGACTCAATATAAAAGAGAAAATCTGATCTGGAATTGGAATGAAAAACAGTGATGGCACCTATGTTGAACCCATCATAAAAATATGTAGTAAATACTAAACACTTCAGCATATAGATCAGCTATAACAAATTAAGTATAGGAGAGAAGGAAATTGAACATAGAATAGGTTGGGCCAGAGGTAGTTTTACCCAGCACAATAAATTACTATAAAACCAAAACATCAACCTGAAAACTTGAGTCATATTCTTAAATAGTCTCATCTGATTGAGACTTCCATATGGACATCATCCATAGTGCCAACCCATTCAGAAATATCTAAACTGTTAGCTGTATACAAACACTTCCTAAGATCAAAGGTGAAGAAAGGCTTTGAGCAAGTGAAACTTGGGGGGGTGGGGCTTGGATAAAGATCATCCTTCTTTGAATATTGTGGACTGGCACTAGAGAATCACAAAGAACTGTGCCAAATAACAGAAACCACACAACTTGAGGAATACCAACAGTGGCAACAACTAAAATGGATAGCACACATGTAACTTGAAGAGAAAATAATGACAGAATTAAGATGTTGATATTCCACATTACTTCAAATAAAAGGGTAAGAAGGAAATCCCCATCAATACTGGAAAGAAAGATAAACAGCTCTTGAACATGAGAAACATATTTTCCTGAAAGATTTTATAAATTTCAACCAAAGGCAATACTGCCTGCTCAATCAATAAATGCTAAATGTTTCCTTGTAGGGAAATGGCTAATATTACCATTACATACTTATGAAATTACTTTATTTAAGAAATGCACATCTCTTATTGGGATCTTTTGAAATTAGCAAGATACAGAAAGGTCCCAAAAAGATTTCTTAAATAGGGCAACTGAGCTTTGCTTTGCTGTGATAGCTTCTTGTAGCTTAATAGTAAAGCATGCTTGACTTTATATGGGTTATACTTATGAAACTAATCGTACCTAACATCTTCTAAAACTCATTGACTCTAATGCCAAAAATTACTTTGTTGTCATAGATCTGTTGATTGATTTTATTGAAGTGAGATAAGTTAGATAATGATAATTAAAGAAAATTTTAAGACAAACAATTTATACTGTGGTGGCATTAAAGATAGTAGCAGCAGCAGCTCTAAATAAAACTTATCAGCAGCAGTTCTCGAATATAAAAACATGTGAACCCTAAAGTAACTCTCTTCTGGGTTTTTCCTCTTTTGAACTGTTGTCATGAACTTTCAACACTGAAGTTAAAAGAACTGTGAATGTTTCACCCATAAAACACACCAACAATGTAAGTTCTCACTATAACATATTAATGAACATGTCGTTGTCTATATACATTGTACTCTTTTCACCACCATTATTTCATGTGCTGTAAAATGTTCCTGTAAGAAACTTTACACATTTAATTATTGAAGTAGCTAATCACTAAAATATTATTAATAAATATTATAAATCATTTCAGAAGTTGTTTATTGTGATCATTTTGGGATATCTTTCAGATAACAATATCTGGTTGATAACATTAAGTAAAGGATATAAAAATTGTAAACATTTATATACATCTTTATGTATTGATAAAAAATAATTAATTGATAAAAAAACATTAGATTATCAAAAAAAATTAATATGAAATTTATTAACTTGAAATTATAATTTGTGATTCATTTTAAATTAAATGTTTGGGACTGATTGTTTTTATTAAGAATAACCAGCTGATCACATTATTGCAAAAATGAAAAAAAACAAAGAAAATATAGAAGAAACTGTTCATTATAATGATTAATCATTTTTATAATGAACAGTTTCTTCTATATTTTCTTTGTTTTTTTTCATTTTTGCAATATTAAGAAATAATTTATTTTGCAATCAAAGAATATAAGAAAAACTACAAAAACAGATGAAAGTAATAAATATTTTATTCCATATTTTCACCATTTTTTTGTAATATCAGTGATCAGTAGAATAGCTGTATTGGCCTTTGTTTTTTATTGTGCGTTTTTAACAATATCAAAATCTGACTTTAAATGACATTACAAAATGGTGAATGTGCATTTGGTTATTTTTAAGACTTTCAAAATATTCAGAATGAAATAAAAATCAATTCCTTTTTATTAACTTTTATCACAATGTTTTGATCAGAATAACTTTTAACCTCTGTTCTTGACACCAGTTTTGGTATAATTTTTAGGCAGACTGAATGATTGCAGAACTAACTTTATGATGTGAAGTCGAAGTTTAGCACTAGTCAGTCGCTAAGCTTGTCTTCGCCCCACGTTATTCTCAGTAACGAGTTATATAGGCTTTCTCTTGCACTTTATGCAAAGGCATATTAATTTGCCAGTGTAACTAAATTTACTCTTTGTGAAAATTTAAAAGTGAAATACAAAAAAAAAAAAACAAAACCAACAACCTGTGGATTGAATTTCATACTCACGTCTTTGCTCTTTCTCCTTTCAATTCATATGGATATTGATTAAATTTTATGATTTGCAGGAATGAGCAGCATCAATGACTTGTTAACTGATTGCAAAACAGGATATTGTTACTCATCCTTCCAAAATTTGAATTTCGTAAAATTTAATAAAATACAAAATACCTTAATCAAGTGCAAGTCTCTGCCCAGTTCTCTCTCTTCCTGTGCGTATAAATTTGTAAAGCTTTCTGAGAGGTTAATAATTCAAAACAGTTTTTTTTGCCAATACCCTTGAAAAGCTTGCTTTTAATTTATTTTGAATATTTTGACAAGTTTTCTATTTTTGCTACAATTTAGCAATCGCTTTTTTTTTAAGCAAAACAATCTTATTCAAATTGCCTTCCTTAATCCATTCCAATCTTAGATTCTGATGACTGAAGACTAGATCAGGCGAAAAAAAAAGCTTGTGATACAAAACAAGAAAAGCTAGCCAGAATATTTGCAAAAAATTTGCTTTTTTTTGAGAGTATGCAATTGCATTTTTTTTTCAGTTTCATAACTTTAAAATTATGGAACAAAAATTTATAGAACAAAACACTCTGTTATTCAAATAAAAATTTTGTGCTTACAAACAATTTTTTTTTATTTTTTTCGGAATGGACAAACTTATTCAGAAAAGTTAAAACTAAAAGCCACAAACATTTATCAACAAACCCAAATAATCTGCTGTGTCAGCATTTTTTTTCTCAATGAAAAGAAACTCAAAACAAAATGCATTTTTATTAGTATCAGAAAAAATATTTTAATATCTTCCCAATAAATTGTGAAGATGATGTTTCATAAAAGTTGTTTTTTATAACATAATTGCCAAAGCAGAATAATATTTTGGAAAAAACCCTGAAAATAATCAAGTGTAATCTTTGCATAAAATCCTCATAATTCCTGTCAAGAAATGATACTTTTTAAATGGAATTTTTTAATGGATTTTGTTTATTCAGAAAAAATAAAATTCTTTTATTCTTCTTGTTTCTTTCCAGCTACTGAACTTTTTAATATTTTAATCTACTGATTTGAAAATTGGTTTCTTAAAAATTACTAGCCAATAAAGATTTTTAAAAATTCATTCATTTTTTATTGGAATAAAATTTTTCTTAAAATAAATAATATTCACTTTTGCTGTTTTACTAAAAGTAAAACAAGCATTTGATTTTCACAATATTTTCAGGATTACAGGTATATATTTGCAAGTAACTTTTATTTGTACAGTAATAGTCTTCCTAAAATTAAAATACAAATGCTGTTTGTTAATAATAGTTTTTGTGTCAAATTAAACATTAATAAATAATAAATGTTCATCAAACCTAAAAGAGTTGCATTTTCAAATTTTAGCATAGGCATAAGTTATTTTTAAAAAAACCTTTATAACAGAAAATAATAATAATAATAATCATACAGTGGAAACTCAATTCACGAATTTAATTAATTCCTGACGGCCGTTTGTAACACGAAATGTTCATAAACCGAAACTATTTTTCCAATAGGAATCAATGTAAAGAAAAAAGTCACAGCACAATAAAATTGGAAAAGAAAAGCACGCCACAACACATGAATGTATACAATACGGCTGTTGTCTTTGTCTTAGTCAGTCGAGTCAGTACTTTCTGAGCGACTGCTCGGTTATACTCTCATCCTACGGACGGGAGGAACCCGAAGGAGGCTACGCCGAAAGGCAGAGTCTCCTTCGGGGAGGTAGACCGGCCCTGAACCCGTTTATGCGGGTTCAATGGGCTATTTTTTGGCCGAGCCCACGGGCTCGGAATGCCCACGTTAAAAAGGCCTTGTGCCACATGACGGCCTCGTGGGGGGAGGGGTTACTAAATATATCGTCAATGCTGTTTGAGAAACCAAAATTTTGTTCGATAATCAAGGCATTTTTTATCTTGAATTTTCTGTTCGAAAACCAGACATTCGAGAACCCAGGCTGCACTATATATATATATATATATATATATATATATATATATATATATATATATATATATATATATATATATATACTTATTAATATAAAATAAGCTGAAAAGCTTAAAAATGTGAAATGAAAACCAAGTGTTCAATTCTACCAAACAACTTTAATACAACAATAAAATATTCCTTTAAAATGTATAAAGTTCTTCAATGAGCCATTACTCTGAAACTCAGTCATAGTGAGTTGAAGTACTTTATACATTTTAAAGCAATATTTTTTGAGATCATCATCAGGGGTGCAACTAGTAAGCCAAAAACTATGTGTAGCTCTCCATTACTAATTTTTTTTCTTCTTTTGCATTCAAATGCAATGGCTGACAGTTATGCTTTAGCATTCATTAGAATGTGAAAAAATTATCCATTATGGAATTTTTTCTTTTATGTTGTAATGTTATGGTTGAGTGCACATTAAAGCATGAAAACTGTTCTTTTTATAGGCATTTTACAACATTATTATGTTATTATACAGAGATGGAAAGTACTTGGGAAATAAAAGTGATTCTCACTGTTACAGTGCATTTCTTGCCTCATTTGATTGTAATATACGGAAAAATATTTATGAATATGAAAGGATTATGATAAGAATAAGCAGGCATAATGTTTGTCATTTATTCAATCAAACATGCCGAAAAGAGAATGTGCTGCCTAACTACTCAAATATATATATATATTATGTGTGTATATATATATATATATATATATATATATATATATATATATATATATATATATATATGTATATATATATATATATATTGTGTATATATGTATATATATATATATATATGTATTATATATATATATATATATATATATATATATATATATATATATATATATATATATATATATATGTGTGTGTGTAATTTCTATATGTATTATTTATATATTATATATGCATAGTACTTATTGGAAAGCTAACATAGGTGGAGTAATGGATAATGTCTCAGACTGAGGAATTGGAGAATCAAGTCTGAATTCCATTCCAGTTTGCTACATTTACTTATGTGCAAATAACCTTCTTCCCACAACTATGGGTAAATAGGACGGACTAGGTCCTATAGCCTTGGGTGTCAACCTTCAACTGTGGCCAAAGTGTGGTAAGTAGAATTGCACCCCTGAAGACACAGTCAATCAGGGAGAAGTTTTGTTTTTCACGTTGTCATAGATTTTGTTAAAATTGTTCTGATATATATATATATATATATATATATATGGGTAGAATCTCTGACTGTTGCCAGTTCAGCCGGGTTTTGATCCTAGCTAGAGGCAACTGGATGTCTATCACACTGATGAGCTGTGATACAGTGAAACAGTCTGTGTGTGGATGACAATATATATATATATATATATATATATAAAACTGGGCATTGAAATCAACATGCAGAGGCAATATTCTGTTTCTTGCAAAACACAATCATCAGGCCATGAGTGTTGTGTTTTTGATTGACTTTTTATATATGCAGATTAGTGATGCATTATGGGTAGTCTGTTAACGGATGTTTTGGTTGGTGTTAATGGTTGTCATTCAAATTATTCTGAGGCTATTGACTAAGAATAATTGTGGATTTGAATGTATTTTTGGGGGTTATTTATAATGTTGCTAACTTTTTTATTTATTATTGATTATTTTATCGCTGGTTGTAATTACTATGTTTTCTTGTGTTTACTTGTGTGTACATGGTTTGTTAATTTGTTTATTATTTACTTAATTTATTTATTTATATGTTTGGATTAATTTATTTTGCTTCCTTTTGTCTATTTATTGATTTTCATTTATTCTTTTTCATTTAGTTTTCGATTTTTAAGTAACATAGTAAAAATTCATTTTTTTGTTTGCATTTTGAGATGAGTTCTAATTGTTTATTTAGAAGTTTGTTTTGATCTGGGAAGGTAATTATAGGTAATTTTCCTCCAGGCAGAGTTTACAGTTTTTGAATTGATTATTGTAGGCTGATGTCCTTTTTCTTATTTTCCATGATATTTTTGGTGTGATTTGTTTGTTTTTTTCATCTCCCAGATATGTTTAGAAAGTTTTGTGTCATTTGCATATTTACTATTTGTAAAGCATGTTTTGTGTGCATATTTTCTTTGTTTCCAGGTCCTTCAGTTACTTTTATGTATATTTTTTCTTCAATGAAAAAATATATATGATAGAATAAGGAAAAATAGGAACATTTATAAATTTTACATGTTTTGCTTTTATTTAAGCTTCATAAGAAATCAAATAAATAAATAAAAGTGAATCACACTAAATTTATAAATGTTTCCCATTTGTTCCTTATCCTATCATTCTGTCATCCTAATCCATATTTGATTACAAATAATATATATATATATATATATATATATATATACAAGTATAGGATTGGTGTATACGGAATAAATTCCAATAACCAACAAATACTATTCTTAAAAGAGTGCTCAATACAAAGAAGAGCAAATATAATTATTCATCTGAAAATCATAACATAAATATGTTATAAAATCACTACAAAAATAGCCATTTTGTTTGGACACTTCTAGTGTCTTAT
>OZ010582.1:19256825-19314325 GCA_963932145.1 Acanthosepion lycidas | reverse complement strand
ATTCATTTACACACAATAATTTTGGAAATTATCTTTATCCTGATTGTCTTTATCTCATTTAGGTCAAAATGATCTTTGGCCTAATCAAAAATATACATTGCATTTAGATGTTGTTTTGTACTATTTATTTTTATTTGTACTATTTACTTTTATTTGCACTATTTAATTTTATTGACTTAATAATAACATTGTCATTAACAAAGCTTACAGATCTTGTGGTCACAAATAAACTTTGGAATTAAGCTGTTTATTTTTTTCAGAGAATTTACTCTACACTGACCCTTGAGAAACCAAAATCTTATCAACATGAAATAGATTAAAAACTTCAGTTACTGTCCCCGTAATATAGTTCCCTGTGGTTTTATTAGAAATACTTCCATGGTAATTGTTCTGATCAACTTTTCTCTATTGAGATATTATGGTAGCTGTAGTATGAATGGTAAGTAAGAATGTGTTGTTTTGGTGTAAGGAATACTGTAGTATGTTTGGGTTAGTAATCATGGCTAGCTAAGTTTAAGATAAGACATGATTGAAGAACAGTCTCTCCTATTCCACCTTTTGACCTTGTGTCACATTTTTGTATTATTCAAAATAAATATTACTTTCCTCTATTGTATCTAAAGTTCTATGTTAACAATTTTTTTTATCACACTTCTTTTGTATGGAACTCTTTTCCATCTTCTAGTTTTCCAGTCAACTTTGATCTTCAAAAATTTAAATACAATGTCAATTGTTATTTTCTATCTTTTTAATTCCTGTATTTTTATTGTTTTCTCTTCTTTATAATGATTTTTCCCATATTCTCTTGCACTCAATAACCCCTTGTGTCTTAATGGCTTTATTGCCTTGCTTGTAGTGAAATGAAAAAAGGAAAAAAATATTAACTTTAAAAAAATAGGCTTCACATTCACATTCCTTAATAAGGAACTCAAATTTGAATAAGATTTTCTTTATTCTATGAAGAAGACATATAAACTCAGTAGCATCCTAAGTTGACAAATCAAAGATGTTTTTGAAGTGTTGAATGAAAAAATAAAATAAAAATGAAATACCACCAAGTTTAATATTATAATTATGATTAATAACATTTGCTAAGTTGAATTTACAACTTAATGCCACAAGTTTGGGCACCCTATGAGGGTTGAGTACACTATTGTAGATTAGATTAAGCTCGTAAGATTAGCTTGTTTACAATTATCTCTCAGCAAAATGCCAATGTAGATGAGCTTTCCTCTTTGGTACCTAGACTTTATGAATTTAAGCATCCTTACTAAACTGACAGCGAGGTTGCATCATTTCACAGTTGAAATGGCTGGATATAACCATAGGTTTTATGCTAATAGTTTCTTCTCTCATACTTCTCGATTGTGGAACTCTCTTCTGGTTTCTTGCTTTCCAGTCAATTTTGATCTTATAAATTTAAATGCAATGTCAATCGATATCTTCTGTCTTCTTAATTTCTATTCTTTTATTGTTCTCGCTCCTTAATAATGTTCTTATTTTTTCTCATATTCTTTCACACTCAGTAACCCTTTGCGTCTTAGTGGCTTTATTGCCTTGATTTTGGAGAGTGAAATGATTAAAAAAAATTTAAGCTACATATATGAAACATTTAATCATGATCACACATTGAGAACTGATTTAGAAGGTTGAGCAATTTTCCTCTTTCTGGTTTCATGATATATGAACCTTTTAATAGTAATGCAATATTCTGCTTCAGTTTTTATCACCAAGCACCAAGATTTATTTATTATTTAGAAACCAAGCAAATAGAGTGAGTTGATTTCATCAGTTCTTTCAGAGGCAATAAATTAAATGAACTCTTGTAAGAGAGAAAAAAACAAGCCATTAATATTGATTTGCTAATTCACTGTATACATTATAGCCACAATCAGTATCTGCTAATAAAATCCAGGTTTGATAACATCTGCATTAATAATTTTTAATATCCAATAATGTTAATCAGATTGATGAATGGTATGTTGGAAAAATTTTCTAGTGTCTTCAGATATCAACAAAGCCAAACACTGGATGTTGCTAACATTTGTCTCGTTTTGATACTTCAGAAATTAATATGCTTATGTTTAAATACATTTTCCATTCTATAAAAACAGTGATCAAATACTGCAGGGAGGGTAAGATTGGCTGTGGCCTGTAAAATGCACCCTAAAATTTTTGTACAGTTCTGTCATGCCCTTGTCTCTTAATTTATTTCTGCTTTTTCATCAGAATTAAAAATATAAATTCACCGTAACATAGATTATTAGATTATCATTAAACCAATTCTTCACTAATTTCATTTTATCACATTAACAAGAAATGGAAGAAGTGAAAAAAATTTTAAAACTAGAAAAGAAAATATGTCTGTAAATGTATACTATGTGTCAAATTGTTAGTCATTTTTAATTTTTCATCATTTCTAGAAAACTAATGAATGGATTTGTAGTGCTTTAATAAACATCATATCAGCAGAAGCCCTTGATAAACATAGTATCAGTAGAAGCCCTTAATAAACACAATATCAGCAGCAGCCCTTAATAAGCACAGTATCAGCAGAAGCCCTTAATAAACATCATATCAGCAGCAGCTCTTAATAAACATAGTATCAGCAGCAGTCCTTAATAAGCACAGTATCAGCAGAAGCCCTTAATAAACATCATATCAGCAGCAGCTATAAAAACAAAAGTAACTCTCTCTTCCTGTCTTCCTCCTTTCAAAATGTGTGCTATCAACTTCTCATACTGAAGCAAAAAGGGCTGTGAACGCTTCACACACAAACTCACCTACACAGGCAAGTCACACTCAAATACATTCACTAACAATTTTCATTGTGTATGCAATTTATTACTAGGAAAAAACTCTGAAACCTTACTTTTGTTATTTTGTTTAATAAATGTTATCTTGCATTGCAAATCAGTTAGTCTCTGTTATTTTGTACATGTACCTTTTCACCAGCATTATTGAACACACTAAAGATTGATGGAAATATTTGCACTAGAAATGTGTTGAATATTTGATATAATTTGTATAAATTATAGTCTGCTATACAATGTTCTTAATGATGTGGTCATGTGAATTTTAATGAATTTTCCAAGTTTCACATTAATAGTTAGATTACTGGACCTCTAAGAAACATCATGGTATAATTAAAAATTATAATTACAGAATGTGTATAAAGTTTACAATGAGAAAAATTTTGAAATTTCAAAAACACTGTCATTGTAATAAATCATAAAGGAGAATTAAACTAGAAATAGGACAAGACCAGCATAGTTTTGTCAAGGTTGCTGGAACAAGAAATGCTATATTTATGATCAGAATATTATCAGGGAGCAATACAAATGCAGAAGGAATATTTTTGATAGATTACACAAGAACATTTGATAAGGTACAGCACAAGGATCTATTTGAACAGCTAGGAAAACTCAATCTATTTGGAAAAGATGTTAGAATAATCCAAGACTTGAAAAGTGCATCCCAAGTTAACAGAAGAGTAATTTATGTATTAGTTTTATATTTCCAAAATCTTTATTTATAAAAACCTAGAGACACCAATCACATGGCTTCCAAGTTAAGTCTTTGTCATTTGATTATTATAAACTGGATGTTAAATTCCTTTATCTTTAATAGAAGTGGATTATCTTTTCCTTTTTGCTTCCTCAAGGGATTTAAATGAGTTATTAGCTTCTATAAAAAAGATTGTATTTTCAAATTTCATGCATAATTTTTCCTTATTAAAATTTAAAGTGCATCACATAGTTTTAGTAATTCTACAAGTGTGCCCTGAAGTAAAAAAAAGTCTGAGAAACACTGCTCTACACTGAGGCTGTCCTAAGGGAAACCCTAACAGTATTTATTATAGGTGAGAACAATCATAACAACATAAGAGATACAGATGATATTGTGTTGATGGCAAACATAGAAGTAATACTACAGGACCTCCTTGACCAGGCAGTAAAAGAAAGTGAAAGGAAAGGACTATCAATTGTAAGAAGATAAAATACATCTGACCGCACACCCACACATATATTGTTTAAAATTTATTACATTTATTGGAAAAAAGTGCTAAATATTGGAGATAGTGCATTTATAGATATAGACAGTGCCTTTATAGATTGTATGGTGGTGGTGAGCAGAGAGCTCATAACCAAGGACTTCATACTCATGACAGATTATGAGAGAAGGCAAAGGATTAGTGTATCAATATTTGAGGTCAATCCACTAATTGTTAGAGGAGAGCATCTGGCTGTGTATCTGGCACAGTACAGCAAAATACTGGCTGTTTCCTCAGACTGCAAGTGCAGGTAATGGGAATTTGACAATATGCTGGACAAACAATCTTTCACCTCTCTTCCCTACAGTCTGGATGTTGGAGGATCAGAAATTGCTGGTCATAGTTGCTGGTTGGAAACTGACATGTTGGAAGTGTGAGTAGACTGATTGCCTAGCCCCTTCCTGCCCAGAAAATTCCCCTCTGTCTGATACTATTCATTTGATGACATCTGTAATGGTCATGTCAGCAACTGGGACTGGTGCAGTTAAGATAGTTCCCTTTTGGGGCCTACATTCCCCTTCTGGTGGTGGAGAAGGAAAAGGAGAATGGCTGGTCACTGGTAGAGGCAGAGGAAAATGTCAGACAGCAGAACTTCAGATCCTGAATCCCCCACAGGTAAAGGCACTAACAGCTCCATACTCAAAATCAGCACTAAGGGAGATGCCCTGGTCACATATTTAAAAATAGCATAAAGATATGAGCCTTCATATGAAAAAATAGAGATGGTTAAACAAAGATGTTGGCAGTCAAGTGAATGGCTTGTATTCTCCCATTGGAAAAAAAAACATTTGGCACCACTGCCTCATGGCACTATTATAAAGCAGCTTAGTGGTTTTTTCCTTCTTTCTTTTCTCAATGGGCTCATCTGCATTTTGCTTGAAGGGATCTTATATTTATAACATCTCTGATGGCAACACCCTCAAAATTGACTACCTTAATTAAGGGTCCCACCCTCCTTCAAGCAAAATGCAGATGAGCCCATTGAGAAAAGAAAAAAGGCAAAGTCAATTAAGCTGTTTTATAAGATGGCAGAAAAAAATCTGCCATGTATCCCCTAAACTAAGCAGAAAGAGTGAAGTGTTATGGAAATAGGATAAAAGATTTCTAGTATTTGGTATTCATCCAAAAATTTGGAGAGAAGGACTTTGAGGATCTCAGGAAGTTTCTGAGAGCAAAGAGAATGTTAACAGTGATAAGAATTGACCCAGGAGCATAGCATACAACCTTGTATTTTTCCAATGAAACATGACCCAGTGCACATGTTAATACTTTATATATCCATTCCACAAAGTTTTTCCTTGCAGATTGACCAAAGATTCTTGATTGGACTTAAATCAGGAGAGTTTCCGGGCCAATCTATAGTACTTTGATTTGCTCACTGGTAAGGCTTGTTAGTGTGTCTATGCAGCATTACAATTTTTGCGCACTTCATTGGAGTAACATGGATTGCAGACAATGGCCATAAGACAACTAATCGACAGTTGAGACAATAGTGTATGTATGTTTTGCAGGAGACTCAATTTCATACCAACAATTATGAGTATATATTGTTGAGGATATTTGATGTCTTTTCAGCATATATTGATGGCAGGAGACAATAAAGCACACCTTCTGTGTGCCCTTTGTAAAAGCTCATTGAAGATTACATGGGTAGAAAGTTTTTTGTCTTTGAGGCTGGTTCCATCTGTAGTAATATTATGCTGCAGTGGAACAAGATTGAACACTATCTGTTCTTGTGCTTACTTAGCATTATAAGAGTCATAGTGTGGATGACATGACAGATGGAGTTTGAAGGAGGTGAGAAGTTCTCCTCTTTTGAAGTAAACTTTTACTTTAAGCATCAGCTTAAAGTGAAGATTAGGGTAAAAAGTCAGTGACTCTCTCCATTGAAATTCAAAGAGGTGGGTGACAGTTTCATGATTGGTGCATGTGAAAGGGGTAAATCTGGAGTTCCATCTAGATGTTGGCTAGACATGAGGGATTTGGGCTCCTGATTGATCTTATATTAACTCAATTGGGTAAGGTAGTTTTGGCAGTTTACTTTAGTTAAGACTTTGAAAGTTTAACTTATCTAGAGTATGAAAGATCATCAGCCCTTTTATTATTACCTTCGTTTTGTTCAGTTTAATTTCCTTTCCTCTCCATTAAGTAAGAAGGATTTTGGTCCTCTGGCTGTTGTGGGATGGGCTTTTATTTTGACAGTGTGAGTTTTGTACTTGCTAAGGTGTCTAAATGTGAGAATGACCGTGGGAGTGTTTATATGTACATCTGAGTTGAACTATATTAATTCGAAAGTAAACCGTCACCGCTGCTACATTTAGAGTGTGGATCACATAGAGTAAAGGTATTATGGTAACTGCATACAATTGTGTTGTGTAAATTAGTCATTTTTATGAAAGTGAAAATATTTGAATAGATGGGTCAGTAATTGAGTCTAGCTAGATTAACGATAAGACAGATGGACCAGCCTTCTGCATTTTGGCTATTGTGGCAGATATTCTGTATTTACACAATTAAATATTTATTCCCTGAGATTGACACAAACTAATTCCATCTCAAAACATCAAATTTCTGCTGCCTTCTTCATATGTCAATCTTTGAAGACATTTTCTGTGAGAAAAATTTGAAGTAAAATGGCTTCAGTGTTACTAAACTTTTTAAAGTCATGTGTACGCATATGAAACTTTTGACAAATATATTGATAAATGTGTATGTCTATTCTTTTGAAATGAATTCGAACATCAGATGTTTCTTGTGTCACTTGATATAGCTGTACATAGTTGGCAAGTTTTGAGAAAACATGTCTGTACAGAAAATCTGAAGACAAAGTCAAGGAAAAGGGCAAATGAATAAAGAACAAAAAACAAACTGTCTTTTAAACTTTGATTATATTCATTGACTGAAACATGAACCTGACAGACAGCAAGACATCCACACTTACACTCATATGTGTGTGTGAGTGTGTTGGGGTGGGCAGCTGGTGTAACGATTATAGACAAAGAAAACAGAATTAGCAGACTGATTTAAATTTCCAGTCAAGACATTCATTCAATTCACATTAATGGCCTTGGGAGAGGCATAAAATTATGTTTTCTACTCACAGCTATAAGTAAAAATAGCAGTGTAGACTAGGACATCTAGCCTTGGTAGAGCAAAACGATTAGGGGAAAGACAAGTTTAAATTCAAACCCCCTGTTAATATGTCATGTACAAGGGTAAGTCCGATTACCAACTTGTGTTACAAACTTGGGGAAGGCTTGAGTTCTGCAATAGACTAAGAAAAATTTATATATATATATATATAAAAGTGAAACAGACTGTCGCCTCTAAGTGTTGACTTCTATGTTCACTTTTATATTTACACACGCTCTATCTCTGATATTGAGCACTTTATTCCATAAATATAGCACACCTTAAGACTATATTTCTTTATATATATATATATATATATATATATATATATATATATATATATATATATAAAATTATGGGGTTATTTGCATATGGTTAATTTATATAAATTTATATTGCAACCAAAAAGTATATTCAACTTGTGAAATTTATTTTTCTGACAAATTTTTATAAAATAATTTTAAAACCAAACTAAGATATTCAGCAGCAGTATTAGTAGTTATATTACCAGCAGCTGTTTCATACCTCTAGAAAACACACAAACATAGTAGATCCCATTTTGTGTGTTAAGTTTACAAAAAGACTGTATAATCCAATATTTAGTAGCTCCTGCCTTTCTTTCTATTTCCTTTAGAATGCCAGAAAACTTACAAGCAACCAGGCTCAAAAGTAACAACAGCTTTCATATAATAATAATGATAATATATATATATATATATATATATATATATATAGAGATATATATATATATATATATATATATATATATATATATATATGAGCACTTGGCATAGTGCAATGGTTATTAACATAATTTGACATGCCATTTATAGGGAAACTCTTTCTTATTAATTACTCTCTCTTTCAAAACTTGGTATGAATCAATATATATATATATATATATCTCATGTATGCACATATATACAAGGACCTCAACAAGTAAGCTAATATTGGAAATTATTATTAGTAGTGCACTGTTGTGATCTCATGCAAAGGTAATTTGAGTAAATATCAATGAGCACCTTTGTATGAAGCAATGGTAATCAAGCAAGCTTTATAGATCTTTAATAATTGAGTGACTTATATCTTTATTGGATATCCCAATGTTATGGCTTTCTACTAGACAAAGATAAGTTTAGTAAATAATCTATATATATATATATATAAATATATATATATATATATATATATATATATATATATATATATATATATATATATAGTTATATAGTTTATGGTATATTATATTTATGAGTAAAAGTACTCAATATCAGAGATAGAGTGTGTGTACATTTAAAAGTTATTGCATATATATATATATATATATATATATATATATATATATATATATATATATTTACAACAAAAAAACAAAAATTACCTCAACTATAATAAATACATCAAGCTCTCTGTGGATCAGATTTAATAACTAATATTACTAGGATCCACCAAGATTATATACCAATGGATCTGTACTGGATATATATATATATATATATATATATATATATATATATATATATATATTTCAACTATCACCATTTGAAGAAATCTTTTCCTTTTCAGAGTATATATCATAAATTAGCTCAAATATGTCTATACCTCAACATATCTTTTTATATAAACAAGATAAATCCCTCTTTTTTTCATTTTCAAGTTTTGAATATTTTCACTGTTCTCTCCTCCCTATCTAAATACATACCCTTTTTTTCCCTTTCTTTCCCAAATTTTAAATCTGCATATTTAACATAATTTTTGCTTTTTAGCCTGGTTAAATTTTAACTATTTATATTTGTGTGACAGTCTGAAGAGTTGAGATCTTTTGACCTTAAAGAAATAAATATCATCATGGTCTTTTAAGAGTTTGTTAGCTTTATAATTGAGCTCTCCCTGGATCTATATCCTTTTGGAATTACCCTACAGATTACGTGTGTGTGTGCGTGTGTGTGTGTGTGTAGATATAGTAGGCTGATGAAAGAAATTTAAGAGATGAAAGAACATCAATAATAATAATATTGACATTAATAATAATAATAATATTTATCATATATGGTGCAGTAGAAATACTTCCTACATAACTGTTATGGTAATTTACCCACGCATGGATGGACTCTCCCAGCTATAAATAGGAGCAGGTATTGCCTTTTTGGAGAGGGAAGTTTCCAGCAGTCAGCTCTGACAGTTGGATCAAACATTCTTGGTGTAACACTCTCATTTGTATATGTTTGTATTACTGTTTCTGTTAATATATTTAACTCAATTCCTCTCTTGTGTCTTTATTTCTGGTCCTAACAAGGCCACAACAATGATGATAAGACATTAGTCACAATGATGTTTTCACATAGCTAATATCTTACCATTATGTGGATGGTATTTCTGGAAGCTATTTCTGCAGCACCCTGTATAGCATGCAGCAGAAATAGGCTAAATAGAAACATTTTGAGTACATATATATATATATATATATATATATATATATATGATAAAATATAAATTTAAGATATGCTATATTTATGGGGTAAAGTGCTCAATATCAGGGATAGAGTGTATATAAATATATATAGAAAAGTGGAGATTGAAGTCAGTACCCCGAGGGGATTGTCTGTTTCATGCTAAATGCAAATATCAGGCCATGGCATGACAACTGCGTTAGGCATGAAACAGACTGTCACCTCTGGATGTTGATTTCAATTTCCACTTTTATATATACAGTGTACAACAGATAAATTGTTGTCTAAATTACACAAAATGAAATTAATACTTACATCTCATTTTAACAGATATATTTACTAACATTACACAAAAATATCTTGAAATACTAAAGAGTAAATTTATTCAATTAAATCGCCATTGGCTTCAACTATGGCCTCTAGAATCTCCTGCAACTCTTCTGGATGGTCTCCTTGTTTAAGTTGGTGAATACTGCCATAATCCTTGCCTTCAGTTCATCTTTGGTGTTATAAGGAGTTTTGTTGGTCTCTCAATTAACTGTGCCCCACACATAATAATCAAGGAATCTGTGGAGTTAGGTGGCCAGATGTAAGTAGTGATGTGGTCACAGAAATTGTCTGACAGCCATGAATAGGTTCTCCTGCTTGTGTGGCATGGTGAAGAGTCTTGTTGCCAGACATAGGGTCTTCCAGCAGCCTGCCTCTTGACCCAGGGCAGCACTACCTTCTCAATGCACTTGATGTCACCAACAAATTCAGTTCTTTTTTCAGTTCTTTTCTTATCAGAATGATCACAGTGAGTTTTCCAAGCTACCATACCCTTAGATTCACCCAACTCTTTCCAAATCTTCTGCACTGTCCTCAGATTAACACTCAAACACTTGGAGCTTTCGGTGTGAATGCCAAGCAGTACAGCATGCCGTTTCCAAATTTCTGGCAGAGTGAATTGCATCGTATTGCTCTTTTTCTCACGTGTGGTGCCCAACTGACCCTACTACTGTGTAGTTGACAAAATCAAAAACAAACATTGTGTATGTGTGAAATTAAAAATATAAAATGGTGAAATTTACCCATTGCACCCTGCACACACACACAAACACACATATATATATATATATATATATATATATATATATATATATAAGAAGAAGAAGAAGAATAGAATAAGACTAAAAGAAACTAAGAAAATCTCCAATAACTTGTATGAATTTTTGGTATGAATAATTGCTATTATTTACATCATTTAAATTTGAACTAATGTCCCTAACTTTGCTGTTAGTATCAATAATGTTTTGGTCTTCCAGTGCAAATCCACTTAACCTTCAGACAATTTCAAACTGAACTTTGTATTTGATCTACAGGAGTAGATTGTTTTTTTTCCACTGTCCATGTTTAGAGATATCTCATCTTGTTCTTTTTTTAGTACTGCTCACTTATTGCTTGTTTTGTTTTCACTGAGTCTGAAGCTGTGCTACCAAATCCAGTGATTGAATCAATATGTTTTACCAATAATTTGATGAACCAATGCTTTGACTTGCTTGGCTATTGTCCAGTAACTAACTTCAATGTTCAGGCAATAACAGAAGATCAGAATCTATTAAAATTCTATAATTTAATGTCTTGTAATTTTATTGATTATAATTGACATAAAACATAAAATAAAATGTCATGTCCATAAAGAAATACATTAATAAAAATTTAAGTCTATTTTCATGGTGTTGTATCCATAAAAAAATAAGTAAAAATTAATTATAATGCCAAAAAATAATTATAATAAAATAATTATAACAATTATAATTATCATTAATTCACTCATTCTAAACCAATGAGAATCGACCCCACTTTTCTCCTCTACACACGCAAACATGTAACATTCTCACTGTTAGACAAGCAGTTCACACGGACAGGTTGTCAACACTTGCATCAATGAAAATTTTGTCTCTTTTCCCTTTTCTTCTCTACACACAAAAAAATGTGATATTCTAACTAGGAGACAAGCAGTTCACACAGACAGATCGTTAATATGTATGGCAACGAAAATTTGAGGTAAGAAAACCCTAGACACTTGTATTTTTGTTAACTAAATTATCTGGACAATCATTACACAAATCTATAAAAAAAACTTATGAGAAAGACTGTATAGAACTTGCATATTCTTTATCTGGTCCTTCTGTCAGATTTCGATCCATATTTGATCTACATTTGACTCTCAACTTACAATTTTACTCAGTCTTGCTGTTTCTCATTTTTATAAGTACTTTTGTCTATATAAATGTCAGGGTGTTTATAATTATTTTATTTGTTGTTGATATCATGTTTTCATCATTGTGCCCTTCAGCATCCCTAGATTCATGGAAATATTTGCAGTAGAAATGTGCAGGATATTTTACATCAGCTGTATAAATTATCATAGACTACATGTCACTCTTATGATGTAATAATAATTTTTATGAATTATACTGGATTTTTAATGTTTTTCATGCTTTGGTGACAGTCCCAGAAACATTACACTGTAATTAAAACTTCTAATTCCATAACATGTATAAAGTTTACAAAGAGAAATGTTTTGAATAAAAAGATGAACACTGTATCATTGTAATGTTGACAGTTATAAAGATATTAGTATGAGATATATACTGTATGTACTGAAACTAGATTTAGAAGTCATTCATAAATTGGTTTTGTGATCTGTTGTATCCCTTCAGATGAAAATAGTCTGCAGTGTCCAGAATAGTGTTCCAAAAGTCATATTTGCTTGTAAATTGACCGTCTACCAATTTAACCTTTTCTCTTCAAAATGCTCCACAATTTTTCAATTGAATTAAGGTTTGGCAAACCAATTCCTCAAATGAGAATCTTTGAAAAACATTTTTTTTCAGGCATTTATTAGTTTTCATTGCTAAATGTTATTTTTTTAAATTTAAATTTTTTTTAATCATTTCATCCCAGTCAAGGCAAAAAAGCCACTAAGGGTGTCAAAGTGCAAGAGAATATGAGAAAAAAACATTATTAAGGAGAGAGAACAGTAAAAGAAAAGAAATTAAGAAGACAGAAGATAATGATTGACACTGCGTTTAAATTTTTGAAGATCAAAGTTTACTGGAAAGCAAGAAACCAGAAGAGAGTTCAACAAGTGAGAAGAAACTTTTAGTACATTTGGCTTTTTCTTGAACCATGGCTTCACACAAGCCTTCAAAAAAATTAACATATGATTGAACATTTGTATTAACACCATCTGGAACATGCAGTGCCTTCGTCACTTGATCATTTAAAATTGCATCTCAAGACATCAAATTTCCGCTGCCTTGTTCATATATCAATCTTTGAAGGTATTTTCTGTGAGTAAAATTTTAAGAAAAATGGTTTCAGAGTTTCTAATCATTTTAAAGTCATGTGTACACATATGAAACTTTTGACAGATATATTGATAAATGTGTATGTCTGTTCTTTTGAAATTGATCCGAACATCAAATGTTTCTTGTGTCACTTGATATAGCTCTACATAGTCTGAATGGTTCAAGAAAACATGTCTGTACAGAAAATTTACTGACAAAATCAGTGAACAGGGTAACTTGATAAAAAAAAAAAGAAACTGTCTTTGCCCTCCCCCGTCACACACTCACATCTTGACACACATAATAATGGCTGGCTGCTAATTTGTGAATACATCTGTTAGTTTCTAGCTAATCCTTGTTGCAGACGCCTGCTCAGGCACATTTGCATTTTTTCAACACCCACAGAGCCAGGAGGCATGGTAGAGTAATGTTTAGTGGCTCAGATTGCAGAAAGATATGAATCCATCTCTTCTCCCTCAGCTATGGGTAAAATAGCAGGCCAGACTGGTCCTATAGACTTGGATGACAACCAGTCTAAGAGAAGAAAACTCTGAATTCAAATCAGTTCACACTATTCTTAAAGTGTGTATACATGCAGCTGGGGACGGCTTGTGAGTCCAAATTCCCACTGAAACTCCTACTATAGATTTGCATATCTGAATAAATATGACGTTTGCTACATTTGGTCAGCTTTTGCTTGGATGCAGTGGGTTTTTTGATGTAGCTGGCTCAACCAACCAGGTAAATTCCACAGCAGGTACAGGTAGGTACAGAGCCAGTCTGTGGTTTATACCAGTGATTCTCAACATGGTCCAGGTTGACCACTGGTGGTTGACATAGCATTTCTAGTGGTCCACACAGAGTTGATAGCTATAAAAAAATTATAACCATTTCACAAAAATGTATCTAAATTATTCATACTCTGAAGAATTAAAAAATATATTTTGTTTAATTACATACATGTCCGTTATATTTGAAAATTTCGAAATTACGTATACATTATACAGTGTTATATTTATTTTATTTTTTATTATATATATATATATATAAAATATTATATATACTATATATAATATAAATTTTTTATTCATATAAAAAATTATTCCTATGTTAATAGATCACTACAGAATATTGTTTGATAATAAATTTGATAATTCTAATTTATAGAAATAAAGTATTTATTATTTATATTATTAGATGGTGGAATCTGGATTTTCGGCTGTTGTGGATGTTTTCAGTAGAAAAAGAAATAAATTAGATCTCAACACCAGAGGAACAATCAAACTAAGACTGAATGAAACTGTCAGAGTTAGCTCCTCCTTAATTCCCTTATTGTTCACTAGAGGTCGTTCTCCCTACACTATAAATACTTCTTGCCTCATTCTCTTTTTCACTTTGTATTTCAGCAGACACATTTAAAAATGTATTCTCTCGTAGAAATCCACATTGTGGGAAAACGCCATGAAGCACACATACACGTACGTACAAGCATTCACCAAAATACAAACTCTTTACGTTCACACACAAACACAAATGTTAATGTCTTTGTCAATTGTAAAATTGTGTTGTTTAATACATATATTTGTTAATATATATATATCGGTCTTGTTTGTCTTCTTTACATCTTCGGTTGGACTCAACTTGAGTCCACCATGTTCTTGTAGTTGGACCTTCTTCTAGCAGGAAATAAACATTACGTGTTCCTAATTCAATAACACTCATACCTACACAGTCCTCTACAACACCATCAAAACTAATTTTGATATCCTGTGTTTATCCTTGTTTATTAAAATAAATTTTAAAGTGTAAATAGACTGTCTTTTCACTGAGTATTTTAGTATGAAAATTGAACAGCCTAAAATTAAAAGTAGGAGTGGTCCATTTGAATTTTTTGAAGAAAAAATGGTCCATGGGCTGAAAAAGGTTGAGAATCACTGGTTTATACTGCAACTATGTTGAGTGGACTTTAGTTACAATTTCTTGGAGAGAGTGCATAATCTGGTGTGATCAGTAGCTGAACAAGGCCAGTACACATAAACCTTTAGATATTCAGTGTACTGGCCTTGTTCAACTATAGATGATGCAATCTCTCCAAGAAATTATATTACAAATTTGTGAACCAACACTTTATTGATTGATTCATTTTCTATGGCAAGAACAATATATATACACAGATTATTTAAAGTCAGAAAATATTTTTATATCGTATCTTTTTTTTTTTTTAGAAAATAATGGTTTTGTGATACAAGTCTTACTAATTAACCTATAGCTGGGGGGAGAATAGATGGATTCATACATTTCTCAAAGTTATTTGTATGTAAGTGAATATAATGAAACCAACAGGAATGGGAACTCAGTTCTCTGATTAACAATTCTAAGCCATTATCCATTACATACAGCTCTTGGTATTCCCAAGCAGTTACCCATCTTGGTATTGACCAAGTTTGATGTTGCTTAACTTTAGTGATCGTATGGGAATGCTTTATGTCTGGTTCAATACTTCAATCCATGAGGCAATGGAAACAGGGTGAGCAATAACTGAACAATACTAAAAAGAACAAGACAACATATCTGCACATATGGTCAATGGAACGAGAACAATATATATACATAGATTAACAGATCGTGATATCTATCAGAGTGATAAAATTTAAATTTTTATTATTGCATTATTCTAAAATTTTAACACATCAGCAGATAGCTATTAATGTCAACAGATGAGCACAAATAGTTATTAATTAAAAAAATTAGTAATTAATGTAAAATATCCATAACTACATGTACAAGAATGTAATTTTTGATAAAAGTAAAAAAAATGACAATAAATATGTAAAAAAAATGCGTATATTGTGAAAAAATTCTTTTCCCACAATATAATTATTTGTGCTATGTTATAATGCTTATTAAATAAACAATAATAATGCTCAATAATTTTTTTAAACATTAAAGTATATTTAATCACATCACCCTAATAGCTGTTGCAATGTGTAAATAAAGTGTTCAGTTAAAAATACATTGAAGGCCATACAGATCAAGAGACACCTAAAGAAGGCCATAGGACATAATTGATGTAATGATGTGATAATAACAAAGGTGAGGACATTAAGCTGAATATACACAATGAAAATAAAGGATGCATATATTACAATACTTTTGGTTAAGTACCTCTATTTTCTGTTATGCATCTTGCGCTTGCCTCTTTTCTAGACATATATTCATGTAGATCTATAAAATGCTGCTATATTCTCCATTTAGATTTTTCTAATTTATTGATTTAAAATGACCAAAATAAATGCCATTCCATGTGGTTAGGAGTACATGTAGATTCTTAATCAGTGCTGCTTATTTCAGCATATAGCAGAGGTAAATTCTTAACCAAATACCTTATGAAGCTTTATATTCTTCTCAGCCTGACTAGACATTTTAGTGAGATGTATCTGGACAGACTGAGAGGAATACATAGCCACTCCAGTAAAACGAAATCAACATCAGTGAACTCCGTGAAACTTGACTTGCTGATGACTGCTCCATAACGAGAAAGGAGGCAGATACACGTTTCTGTAAGATGAGGACAGGATCTATGGAGTAGAGTTGGGACTGCTTAGGAATGCACCGGTGATTCAAGATAAACAAACACCTTTATATCCCTGTTAGCAAGACCAGACACACTTCACCTCAGTGTAAGTGCTTATACACCTTGTCTTAAAAATTTGGATAATACCAACAATTCTTCAAAATGTTTGATCAAACAATCAAGACATTTGAAATATAACAATTACCACCCATTCACCCAATATCTGACAGGATAATACAAAAGACCTTTTACTCCTAATTCATCATTTACCAGTATATATATATATATATATATATATATATATATGTATATATATGTATATATATATATATATATATATATATATATATATGTATATAGTCAAGCCAAAACAAAACACACATGGTCTGAAGATTGTGTTTAAGCATGAAACAGACTATCACTGCTTGGTGATGACCTTAGTGTTCACTTTTATATATATATATATATATATATATATATATATATATATATATATATATATATATATGAGGGCATATAAGACCCTGTATATGTAAAAATCATGACTTAAAAAATCTCACGGGGCCCAGTTCTTTTACGTGAAGTTGTGGTATCTGTTAGTCTAATGTTTACTTAAATACTGTACCAGTTCCAATCTGCCACCAAATATTATATATATTTACATATATGTATATATATTTTGAACAATAAAAAAATATTAAAAAATTAAAAAATTAAAATCTTCAGACACATGGGTTGTAGATTAATATTCTTTCACTTTTTTTTTTTATTATTATTATTTTAAGATTACTTGACTAGTTTCGACCCAAAAATGGCCATCATCAGGAGGAGAAATATTTCTGCTTGCTGGTAGCAGTAAACTACAGAAAGGAATGCCTTGCTGGAGAAAATGAATTTTTGTATATAGTTTTCATTTGTTTTTTTTAATTTTTATCTTTTTTTTTTTTTTTTTAAGTAAATGCTCTGTTTATAATAAACAGTATTAAACAACATTTACCAACCTGAATGTCCGAGAAATTTTCACAGGATAAATATTTTCTGTGAAAATTTCTCAGACATTCAGGCCAGTAAATGTTGTTTAATACTGTTTATTATAAACAGAGCATTTACTTAAAGATTTGTATCTATAAAAAAGAATGTATAAACATAAAAATGTCTTAATATATATATATATATATATATATATATAGATAATGATAATATTAGTGGTAAATATACATATATATGCAAAATCCACAGGTGCATATACACACATGTATATTTTTTGAATAAAAAATTCCGAGAGGATAGAATCCAGGTAGAACTCAATGTCCAGGACAGAGTAAGGATATAATAATATATATATATAATATATATATATATATATATATATATATATAATATATATATATATATATATATATATGTATATATATATATATAATATGTATATATATATATATATATATATGTGTATATATATATAATATATATATATATATATATATATATATATATATATATATATATATATATATATATATACATATATATATATATATGTATATGCACACCACATTGACCAAAAATATAAAAAGATATAAAAAGAGACAAGATAGTTTTTGAAACCTGATATGAGCTGAATCTTTACAAGATTCCACATTTGGACGTCTCAATCGAGTATCAAGTCGTGTTTGTGCCACTTGCAGAGGAGCTTGTTTATCTTGGATTGATTTTTTGATGAATTCAATATTCTTGTTCATATCAAAAATCTCCTGCAACACCTAAAATCAAACAAAAAATAAAATCTAATCAGAATCTTTCATACATGAATAAATTTTTCAAATTATGCTGAAATGTTGCCACATAAATTTATGAAAAAAAGCATTAGATTTAATTGTTCATCTTTAAATATGAAGTTAAGATAAATTAAGGTCCATTAATTTTGGTTGGAATATTTTTTCTATCATTAACAAATATTAACCAATTATCTGTGGCATCCATTTTCCTCTTTAGTTTTTGAGCCATATAAATACAATGAGAGAAATTGCCATCATGCACTATTAATGCTTGTAGAAGTACGACTGACTCCTTAGCTATTTGTTGTATTACCATGAACCTGTAACTGCAAGTATATGTTCATGGACAAAGCAGAATTATTATTATTATTATTATTTTTAGAGTTATTAGAATTATTGAATTATTAGAAAGCAGAAATCAACCTGTATTCCTATATTTTCAATGAAATTTCTTGAACATTCAGATCAAATGACGGTTTCCATATAGGAATACAGGTTTGACCTGTTGAAGAATGTATATTTTCTACAAAGTTTCTTGAACATCCATGTCAGTAAATGTAATTAATACTGTTTAATTAAAAACCGAGCATTTACTTAAATAAATTGTACCTATAAAAATAACGTATAAACAGAAAATATATTAAATAATTATCAAATTTAATCCATTTCATTATATACATGCTCCTGAAAAAATTATTTTGGTTGAGCTCTTCATAGAGAAAAGTGAATTTGTAAACAGGGACTATTACTGATGCTGATGGAAGACTCTTTGTTAAGACGAATCACATTCTCTGATCACTGGTGTGTTTGCCTAAAAATAAATATATCTAAATCCAGTTTCATCCCTGCCATGCACCAATGGGTTAGGGGTAAAATCTCTAACTGATGCTAAAATCAGTTGGGTTTCTATCCCAGCTTAAGGCAATCAGATATCTAGCTACAATGATGAACTGTGAAACAGTGTAACAGTCTGTCTGTGGATGACAATATATATATATATATATATATATATATATATATATATATATATATATATATATATCCAAGTATATTTGTAGTGATTTTATAACATATTTATGTTATAATTTTTAAATAAATAATTATATATATATATATATTTGTTAAAGAGTATTACAAATATTTATGCCTAAAATTTTACTGGAACTTTGCTTTTGATCATTTGAAAATTTCTTATTTAAGTATTATTTTTGTTTAAAAGTCTTTGTGAAATTCATTGAATTGATAAAAACAATTCTATTTACACGAGAGAATTACAGAAATCATGGGAAAGAATTAAAATATACCAAATCTTTGAATATTTTATTTAGTAGATTGAAGGCATGAAATGGTATGGTTGGAATATCTCATCCTATTTGTTACATCAGCCGCAGTTCTAATTTTCTATAGCTGAATTGCTGTAACTTTTATGTAATCAACAATAATTAAATGTCCATCTGTTAATATTTATGATCAGATGATATTTTGTCATTTGTGATGCTTCAAATGATGTTATACTTTTTTGCTGATACAAATTAATTGCTTGCAGTTAAATTTATGTTTTATATTTGTGTTAAGTATTGGGTATTTTGCTTATGTCACCTGCACCACTTTCTCTTTCAACTCCACACCACTAGTGTCGTCTATGGAATTACTACTTGCCCCTAGCAAGCAATGTCACAACTTATATTGTAATCGGCAGGTGTTGATACATTTGTATAGGTGTGATGTCCATTTCATCAAATCACAGTTGATGTGTGCAGACACCTGTAGACTTCGAACCAAATTTCCTGTTACAGCTGCAGCAACTTGAACACACTTTGTACTAGGTAAGCCATGCTCTGTGTTACCACAATACTTTTAATTGTATCAATTGGATACTAGCATTTGTTATTGGTACTAGATGCAAGTGTTGTGCCTATTACTCTTCCTCGAGACTGAACCTGAAATATTATGGTTGTTGATGGCTGACTTGCAAAGCTCGTAGCTGATAACATACTACCTGATATTGCAAGGAAGTACAAATGATCTACCTGGTTTTACTTGTTCTACATTTTATACACTTTTAATTGACATAGTAAGTTAGTAGAGTATAGGTGGTATGGTGGAGTGATGGATTGCAACTCAGATTGAGAAATCGGAGAGCCAAGTTTGAATTACATTCACTTAAGTGCTAATACCCTTGGGAAAGGTATGAATCCTATTCTTCTCCCAACTATGCATAAAACATAGGATAGACTGGATTCTCTAGCCTAGGATGGCAACTGCTCTACTGCAGAAAGAAATGGCAACCTACTGCAGGAAAAAATCTGTCTCATTAGTTATGTATCGAAACATACATGATTGCCTAAGTGTGTATCACGCATGACACATAACTAACTGACTGACGTGCTAATACCATTGGGAAAGGTATGAATCCTCTTTGCCCCCCAACTATGGGTAAATAGCAGGACAGACTTTGGATGGCAATTGGTCTACCACAGAAAGAAATGGCAACCTACAGCAGGAAAAAAATCTGTCTCACCAGTTATATATCGAAAGATAGATGATTGCCTAAGCGTGTATCACGCATGGCACATTACTGACTGAACATGGTAGGAACACAACACCAGCAGTTGTAGTAACCGAACTCTCCAATACAAACTAAAATACAAATCAAAGGTGATGCTTCTGCCATGTGTGTAACGGCAAAAAAAGGTATAAATCCAACACTTTCAGTTTAATTACATGATAGCTTATGGTGATAAACAAGATAGAAGGATTGTGAATGTGTTAGTAAGAAATAAAGACAATCTTATGTTCACTGCTACTGCTATGATCACTGTTGATTCAGCACAGAATATTATGCTCTACTGAAGTAAACGTCAAGGGCTGCATCTCAAATAAGTCATGTCTTCTGACAAATTTTCTTCATCTATTTTATTGTTGCTCTTTATCATAACATACTTTTGCCTTGAAAATTAAACTGTGAATTCAGAGCAAAATAACCAGCTTTAGAAACTTGATCATCTTCTTTAAGGCAAATCCTGTTAAAGACAATAGACATTTTGTCTCGATTAATTTTATTGATTGACTTTTTCAAATTACTAATAATCCTACTCAGATAAGAGGGAAATTCCATCAGAAATTGTTCAAAGTTAATTTCGGAAGAAATATGATCCAAGCTTTCATCTTTCTTAAGGCATCATCATCTACCTACCCTAAATTATTACTGTGTTACTTAAAAATCAAAAATGAACAAACATAAATAAATAGAAAATAAAATAAATAAGTAAAATAAAATAATCCAAATCAATAAATAAATTAAGTAAATATTAAACAAATTAACAAATCATGAACACACACATAAACACAAGTAAATGTAATAGTAATAATCAACAACAAATAATAAAGTAATTAATAATAAATGAAGTGTAAAAAGTTAGCAAACTACACTATAAAATAGCCACAAAACTACATTCAGATCCACAATTATTTCCACTCAATAAACACTAGACTAATCTGATCATGTTTCTCATCATGGCTGATACTTTAGATCAACGGTTCTGATCATTTTTTTGATAGTACATCATTTTCATCATCATTTCAGAATTTGATTCACCTTCCAAGATTTTTTAATTCAAAAGGTATAGTCGTGGGTATCGACACTTGCTTTTTATGAGATTTTTGTAGGCCCCAAAAACAATTTTGGGTGAACTTGTGTGAGTCCACGGAAAAATAAGAGAGAAATTAAACAAATAAATATTAACAAATATATTGACAGGACATTTTACAAAAAGGTAAAATGAGAAATTAAATTTAATGTGAAGAGTTCAAAGCAACCTTTAGTGACTGTAGTTGAGCTGCTTACATGTTGGCAGGAATGAAAAGAATATATCTTTTCACTATGAAAAGTCACTGACTAAGAGATGGATTCTTTCAAATCTTGTGCTGCCTGTTATTATCATCAGGGGACAGTAATTCAAAATCTCACCTACTTTGATTATCATCAGGGGCCAGTAATCCAACAGTAAATAATTGTACTTTGTAGGAAGATCAATATTGAAAAACTTTTAATCTACCTGTTTTCACAATTCTGTCTTGAAATCCTAAAATTACTCCCTAGAGAGGAATTTTTGGGTTGAAAACAGTTACCTTAAACTGTAAGGCTGACAAACATATGATGATCAAACAATGATTTAATTTACTTTTTCGACCACTGACTATTTCTTCTGATTTATATTATTAACCACCTGGTAGTCGTAGTAGTAGTAGTAGTAATATTTGGAATTTGTTTTGTTCCGCTAATAAATAATAACTGCAGGAATTTAGAAGGACAAGTTGCTGTAGATAGAACTTGGTTGCATATTCCATACTTGAGTAAGTCTATCTTTCATAGATGAGACCGTAGATTAAAAAAATGTTGTGATAAAAAGCAACAAATAGACAGCTTGATAGGATCCATGGGCATGGATGATCCTCTTCCATTTCACCAGATATCAAGAAAAAATGTTGGATTTTGAGTTGAATTCAATTGAAACTTCATCCAAGTTTCCTATTTGGCCAAATCAAAACAAGTTTCTTTTCAGACATTTATTATAAAGTTATGATAATTCTAATATTCTAATTGAAAATTCTAATATGTATATGCTATAAAATAATGTAGTCTTTAAATGCTTCATCTAAAAGTCTTAAAACAAATTAAAAGTATTTTGTAGGCATCTGCTTGATTTTGGACCAGTGTGACTTACATTTATAGAATGGCTTTTTATAGTATTTATATTATGGCTTTTCACTATCTCCAAACCAGTTCTTCAAAGAAAAATATGCTTAATGTTTACACAAACCATATCTTGATAATGCTAAGTTTGATTTGGAATGTATGAATGTACAAAACTCCTCCTTTGGGATTACCATCAACTGTTTTATCACATTCTTTTTAATCTTATCCATAGTTTGAAATCTTCTCCTTTCAATGGTGGATTTAACCATGTGAAAATTCAGAAGTTGCAGGTAGTCAAATTATGAAACATAAAAGGGCTAACAGATCTCAGTGTTGCAATATTTAAAAAAAAACAAGATGTAAAGAATGAGCCGTGAAGATATTGGAAATAATTGGAGACTTTGTGGACAATCTTTGAATACTTAGATTTTCTACGGAAGGATGCTAAGGATATCATGGACTGAGCATGTGAGCAATGGTGAGGTCTTAGAGAAGATGCAATCAAGGAGGAGGTTTATACTTAACATCAGGAAGAGACAACTGAAGTTTCTGGGACACATAATGATGAAGGAGGGCCTGGAGAATCTGATATTCACAGGTCGAATATACAAGGGAAAGCAGCACGTGACATACCTGACGAGCTTGAGCAGGGGGATGACAAAACGTGGTCTTGGGGTGGGGGGAGCAGAGAGAAGGAACTTGCTGAGAGCTGCAAGAGATAGAGGGAGGTGGAGAGCCATGATCTCCTACATCCTGAAAAAACATGGCACATAAAAAGAAAGAAAAGAATTGCCAATTTCCTTTCAACATTTTCAGGAGTTTTGACCATTCAGAATGTGGATTACTTTCAACAGATTTATCAGGACTCTGTTAATTGAACTTTCCACAAAAGATTTAATTATTTGAAGAATTTCTATGAGTGATCATCTGATTTTCAAGCAAATATTTGTTGTGAATGCAATACATACACAGTAAAAAGCTCACTCAGAGGTATCCCACTGTTGAATGTGTAACCTGATGGGAGAGTTTTTTGTAATTCTATGTTAATAACATCTGATACAAATTCAAGAATAAGTTGTTCATGCCTAAAAATAAATCTCCTAAGCTGGCCAAGTATAGCATTGAATACAATATGGGAACTAGTAATACAGAGAGCTAGAGAAAAAAAAAAACAACAATAATAAAAATTGTAATATGAGCTCTGGTAAAAAATTGTTACTGAGACATTAGGGTTATAAGTCCACAAAATTCATACACTGATATTTCCAAGGACACATGACCCACTTGATAAAAGTGTTCGTTGAAGTAATTCAGTGACTTGACCCAAGGAGTTGTGAGTTCACCACAGCATAGGTGAACAAAAAACTTGGGGAGTTGAGTTTTTAAAAGAAAAGGTATAGAACATGCACTAAATAAAGGTTCAGTTTGAAATTCCAACATAAAGAAGATGGGTCATTGAATATGACAATAAAGATGAGGACAACAGTCCGAACAATGTAAATAGTGTAAATAGTTACAATACTTCATCTCAGAAATATAGACAGATATAAAAATAAGTGCTTATTCACTTCTGGACTCTGTCAAATTAACATTGGCCAAATCAAGTGAATTCTTTCTTTGAATGTTTGTAAGGATATGAAGGATTCTATCACTCCCTTGCTTGTTGGGCACTTTTATAACTTCCTGTTGTTTTGTGTGTGTATATCTGGATGGTATGAATAATGAAGAGTGGTCTCCCCTTATTTTGTTACTCTCCTCTTTGAGAGAACTATTTCTGTTTACTGGAACTATAAAAGGACACTATATATGAACCTTGTATTCTCTGTTGAATAAAGCTTTCTTAAAGGCTACATTTGCGTATTTTTGTCATTACAATGGGTTCAATTCTTTGTTTATGTTGATGCAGTCCAGTTTTGCACTTGGCATTAAGGTAACGCTCTAGGTCAACCCTTGAGACTCCTATATCATTTCATATTATAAAATGACAAGGAGTATGAAACTTTAGTATCTCTTAAGGTGGATTCTATATATACTGGCATCACCACACATCAACTCATTTTAGATTAAAGTTTCTGATAGAGATTAAATTTGATTACGACCTCTGGTATTCCCTGACATAAATCAAATACTATAAATGTCTATGCCTTGATAGGCAGTAAGGTACCTTATGAATGGTTGCCATGTGATATCCAGGACAGTTTTCAAGATATTCAAAATGGCTGGATATGTTGTGGACAGATGCCATAAATAACAGAAAACTGCCAAACATCTAGAAAAATCTAGAAATCATGATTAATGTGAATCACCTTTTGTCTGGCCAATATAGACTTGGTTGAAATAAAATTCATTTTTCTCATGACACTTTTATCAGTGAATAAAATTTAAAATAAAATTTAAATTTAAATTAAAATTAAAATTTATTAAATTTAAATTTAGATTAAAAAATGTTTAAATCATATTTACCATCAATTGAAATACAAGTGTTACCAACTGATGTTTGTCTGTCCATTAAAATAAAAGGATACAAGAAGGAAAGAAAGAAACAAACCTTGGACAAATGTGTTTGCAGTTTGTTTCGAGCATCTATGGTTTCTTTGATGCGGTCAGTCAGAGCTTGATTGGTAGAATTCCACTGGTGCCACATATCATTGCAGCATGTGTTAAGAACCGTATCTATTTCATTACGGAGATGTTTTGAAGTTGCACGCTCAGCTTGGGAACGTTTGATATTATTATTAGTGAACATACACCAAGTTTCAGGAACAGACAACCTGAAAAATTTCAAGATCAATTCTTTAAAACCAAAATTAAAATTTAAATAATACAATCTTACAGATGTAAAAATTATATATTTGCAATAATAGTAACTTAGTAATAGTTTGCTAGACACTAATATTAGTACTGTATTGAGCTAATGGAAGAATATACTAAATTAATTTAAATATATGTGGGGGGACTGGTAGTAGTAGTAGTAAGAGGAGAAGGAGGAGGAGGAGGATTTCAAGTCAAGTTGCCAGCCTGATGGTTGGCATTTTTTTTTCTTTCTTTTTACTTTCTCTCCTATTTTCAGTTTTGTCTTTCAGGAGCAGGTGTGTGTTTAGGGGGTGTGGGCAATGGACACCCATCTTCAACTAATACACCATTCAGTAAAAATATCAAAAACAAAAAAGATCTCAGCCAGATTCATTATATATATTATACTATTATGATCAGTACTTATAGTAATAGTAATAATATAATGTTATATATATATATATATATATATATATATATATCAGATCAGAGTAGATGACTTATTCAATGGGTATAGCCTAAACCTGAATTTTGACGTATAAGTCTTGTAGTTCACATGTGGAACACAATTTATGGTATTTTAGAACGGTTGTTTCTTAGCTGCCAGTAGAATAGTTTGAAGTTTTGCAAGAATTCAAAGAGTCATTTATCATTGGCAGATAAAGCCATGATGGAAAGTGATTTAGAAATACAAGAGGTAATTTGATCTTACGTTCAAATGGAGGTGGTTGAGTTGTCAGAATGAGTAAGAAGTTACCTAATTTACAGGTCACATCTTAGTAAATTGAAAAGCAATAAGCCATGAGTCAGACAATAAGTGCCAACAGCTGAACATTTATACTAAATAACCCAATCTCTTTTCATATTCACCAAACCTGACTTAGATATCAAGACAAAGCCAAATTGGAATAAGAATGTTGTGAGGGAAAGACACCCTAACTTGAAAATCAGCGTTTAATCATTGGACTTGGTGCTAGTGAAGAATATACAACTATCTAACTCTTTAAGCAAGTTCATAGTTATTTACCTATTTATTAATATTAGTTTAGTATGACACAAGGATAGAACTTATCACAAGTGAATGGTTTGTACGATAAGCTTATTAACCATCACTATGGCAACATTTCTCAACCAGTGCACCCAGGTACACTCTGAAATATAACCAGGTTCAACCCAAGTTAGCAAAAGAGTAACTTATGAATTATTTTTATATTCATGGTGTTTTTTAGCAGCTATTATGAATAATTTTAACAAAATTATCAAAAGTCTCAATTATAAAGTAACCCATGAATAGTCATAAAGCAAATTCTGTCAATGTACTTAACTAATATTTGATAATAAAACAACTTACGTGTTATCAATTTTTTCCAAGCCATTGTGAAAGTTGATTCCACGTGAGGTGTTGCGTAACTGAAAAGCATTTTCATCAAGATTCTGAGCTGTGAATTTGTCTCCTGTATCCTTTTCCAATTCATGTTGAGCTGCTCGATTCAAACTGAAATGGAACAGTTGATCAAATTTATGAAAATTGCATATTAATTGTTTGGCCTTTCACCAATGTGATTTCTTTCTCTATTGAACAAGAATCTAAACCCAACCCGTCTATGAGAAGAAAAAATGAACGTGATTAGCGAATGCCATTTTAACATGAAATGGGGAAAAAAATCTCTTTAAAAACATGATGGTAAAACAAAATCATTCTTTTGAATATAGACTTTCTTTGAAAGATTATCAGCATTATTCATCGCTTCTTTTTTAAATGGCAGAAATTAAATGAAAAATAACACAACTTCAAAATTACAGAATTTTCAAATTGATATTTGATTGCAAGCTAACAGAAATATATATATATATATATATATATATATATATATATATATATATATATATATATAGGCAGGAAATGTTCTTTAAGACAAATGTTATTAAAAACAATAGACATTTTGTCTTGATTAATTTTATTGATCGACTTTTCCAAATTATGAATAATCCTACTCAGATAAGGGGGAAGTTCCATCAGAAATTGTTCAAAGTTAATTTCGGAAGAAATATGATCCAAGCTTTCATCTTTTTAAGTCATCATCATCTACCTACCCTAAATTATTACTACATTACTTAAAAATCAAAAATGAACAAAAATAAATAAATAGAAAATAAAATAAAATAAATAAGTAAAATATAATAATACAACTCAATGAATAAGTAAATAAATTAAGTAAATAATAAACGAATTAACAAATCACGAATACACACATAATCCAAGTAAACTTAATAATAACAATCAACAACAAATAATAAAGTAATCAATAATAAATAATAGTTAACAAACTACACTATGAAATAACCACAAAACTGCATTCAGATCCACAATTATTTCCACTCAAAAGACATTAGACTAATTTAAAACATAACCATCACCACCCACCCAAATAACTGTTAGAATAATACAATGAACCTACCTATGATGCACCACTGATAAACATATATAAAAAGTCAAGCCAAAACACAACACACATGGCCTAGTGATTGTGTTTAAGCATAAGACAAATTGTTGACCTCAATGCCTACTTTTATATTTACTTATGCTCTATCCCATAAATATAGCATTTCTTAAAACTATATTTTATCATATATATATGATGGATTCCCCCGTTGTCTTCAAAGTATAAGGGTCCAGCAGCTTAATTCTTCGAACAGTACAGCCAGTACTCAGATATATAATTTGGTATTTGTAGCAAAGGCTTGTACAGAACCAACTATGCTTTTCAGAGGCACCAAATGCAGAGAACTGGTGTACATAGGCTGCTACAAGGAGTTGTCCTTTTCCTAGAATAATTGCCCAGCAAGGCTAAATAGCCCAGTTTACCCTATTATTTAGCTCATAGCTGGAGGACTCAAAGAGATAGATTCATCCCTTTCCCAAGAGTATTTGTGTATAAGTGAATGCAACAAACTTAGCTGGAATTCAAGCACAGCTCCGTAATTTCTTATTCTGAACCACTATCCTTTATACCACCAGCACATCCATCCATCCATATATATATATATATATATATATATATATAAAGTTGCTGATACCTTCTGATGAGTGGGCTGAATGATTAAAAAGTTTTGTCTATAAAACTCTGGAGTCAGGTTGCTGAATATAACATCAATCAGCTAATTGACAAATTTTATATTTGTATTAATTATATATATATATATATATATATATATATATATATATATATATATATATATATATATATATATATATATATTGTGTATCTAGGCAGCTATCCTTCTTTCATGCACATTTCATTGAATGCAACAGACAAGGTGCTTTTATTTAGTTTTTTATACAATTTCTCATGTCTTCTAATAATTTTTTTCTTTTCAGATGATAAATTATATAAAAAATGTCCGAATGTTTTTTTATCCAAGCACTTTCGGCTATACATTTAGCCATTTTCAAGGATTAAATATTTTAACTGTTAAATAAGAAATAGTTTGTTGCATGTATGTTTTATAAAATGTTTTCATTTTTCAAAATATGGTCAAGATATTGTGCTCATGATCATAGTTGATATTATTAAATGTTTTTTTTTTATTAATAAGGCTTCCATTATTTTTAGCCTTTTTTGCATGCAGATTATTTAACAGTTAAAATATTTAATGCTTGAAAATGGCTAAATGTATAGCTGAAAGTGCTCAGATAAAAGAACATTCAGACAGTTTTTATATAATTTATCATCTGAAAAGAAAAAATTATTAGATCACATGAGAAATTGTATAAAAAACTAAAGAAAAGCCCCTTCTCTGTCGTATTCAATGAAATATATATATCTATTTACATTTACTACTTCAAATGTTATTCTATTTGAAATAGACTCTCCTTTTTTATCTTTAAACAATGTTTATTATATTGGCTTGTGTACAAGAGAAAACAAAAAGAAATTGCTCTCTGTCAGGGCTTGAACCTATATCCCTTTTTGTAGGAGAAAGCACTGTTTGCTTGCATTAGACTGCTTGTCCATGGAGATTGTCATACCGTAGCAAGTTTCTATTTGCCCTTTTGAAGAATACACAGGAGTTGCATTAGAAATTGGTTTGTTTAACACTGAGCAGATATAGGCTTTTAACAATAACTGAATGAGGATGTGTGCATTCTTCAAAAGGGTAAAATTGAACTTTACTCGGCTGTGACTCTCTCTATGGCTAAACAATCTAAAGCAACCAAATGATCCTTATTAAGAGCTACATTTCTGTAGCCTTGTGTCTTACAAAGCTATGCTTAATAAATGACTATAAAACAATAAATATAAGATGATAGGTCAGAATAATTGGTGGGAGTAAATTTCAAAGCATTTTTAGTTATAAAATGCTTCTAATTATAAATACTTTTACCTGATGTGAGAAAGAGTTCATTCGTTACAGTATTTAGATAGTAATCCAATAAAGAATAATAAAAAAAGGATAAAGAAAGAAAAATAACAGAAGTTTACCTGAGTTGTGCATTTGCTCTGTCAATAATGTTTCTGAGTTTGTCTTGACTTTTTTTAATAACTTCAACTTCCTACAAGGAGAAGAAAATAAAACAAGTTTGTTACTTAAAAAAAATTGTTATTTAACGTTTTTCTATATAAGTTGAAGTTTCTGTTTATATTTCTTAGATGAAGTATTTTAACTATTTACACTATTTACATCATTCAGACTATTGTCCTCGTCTTTATTTCCATATTCACGACATTTCAGCCATGGTATGCTCCAACCTTCTTCAGGTGAAATATGTTGGAATTTCAAACCGAACCCTGACAGTCCACGGAAGTAGATTGTTCTAATTCCACATGCCATGCCTTTTTTGGGACATCTCAGTATCAGTTAATTTCCTTTAGTAACTCAACTTTCCAATTTGTTGTTCCTTCTGTAAGTTGAAGTTTGTTAGTCACCAGCTAAAGCTAATGTCCATAATTTTAAAGTATGAAAGCCTAAAAAAAAACATAATTAAATTGTATTCTCCCCCCTCCTGACTACAAACTCAGTTCATAGTGTTTGTATGAACTGAGTTTGGGTTACATTTTAACACCAATTTAATCTTGAAATATCAAAACTTTTCAACTATTCTCCTGAACAGTTAGTTTTGTATATCTTTTTACAGCTTTTGAAGCTTTGCCCAAAGAAGAAGCTAATGCTGTCAAAGAATTGAAATAAGAAAAATTAACAATATAAGACATAACATTCTGGGTTCTTTTTTTTAAAGTTCCACTAGCACCAATTGATGTGTTAATTTTGTTAGTGCCTCTCCCAACCACCACTGTCAGGATTAAAGGTTAAGATTTTCATCTCCATGCCAAGGACAAACATAAATAGACTTCAATAAATTGTTGGTTCAATCATTAAAATAAATGGAGTGATATTATTTTCTCCTTGTCACATTTAATCAAAAGAAGAAATGAGTCTAAAAAAGAAACCAAGAAAGAAAATCTGCACATTGCATTAGAAAATCTTTCTTTCTTAGAAGAATTTTCAAAGTGACAACTGAAGACCAGAATGCAATTTATCTCTTGTTTCTTCTTATAATTAACAGTGGGCTATGATAAGTTTTTAGCCATCCTTAATTACAGCAATTTTGGCTTGTGTAATAACATATCTTCCTTTTTTTTCAGACAATACCGTGTTAGTATCAAGCTACTCTAATCTATGAATGATAGTTGACTTATATTTTGCAATGAAAGTTTGTGGAAAAAAAGAAACTGGTAAATTTCAATGAGGGCAAATAATAGGATGGCGCCAGTGTGGCAAGACAAATAGAGAAATGGCTAGGGTGTTTCCAAGTTAATCATCAAATGGTTAATAATATTGTCAAGAAATTTAAAGAAGAAGGCCATTGTCATGCAAAACAATGTTCAGGAAGATGAAGCATTGTGTCTGAGCAAACAAAAAGGGTACTGAAGAGGAAAGTCATCAGAAACCGTTGTCAGAGCATCAAAGATGTTGCCAAAAGCATGGAAATGTTGCCATATGCGGTGAGAAAGACTCTGAAAGAACTAGGCTATCAAAGAAGAGTTGCAAGAAAGAAGCCCTTGATTTCAGAGGTTAAAAGGAACATTTGTATGGACTGGGTGAGAGAATTCAAGAGCAAAGATTATGAATTTTGGCAGTCTGTAACTTGGTCAGAAGAAAGTAAAATCTGCTAATATTTGAATTCGAGACAGGTTTATGTTTGAATAAATCGGAATGAAACTTGGACCACTGAATGTCTGCAGGTGACCATGAAACATGGAGAGATTGGAGTAATGGTGTGGGGCACTGTCTGGTTTGGAGGGAAATCTGAGCTGATTCTTGTTGACGAACAGTTGAATGGTCCAAAATACTGTCAAATATTTGAGAAAGGAATACTCCCACTCTGAAACCAATCAGATTGACAAGAATGTCTACCTTTTTCAAGAAGATGGAGTGCCATGTCATACAAGCAAAGTAGCAAAGGCCTGGAAAGAATTGCAAGGAATTAAGTCATTGCCATGCATAGCCCAAAGTCCTGCCATGAATCCAATAGAGCACGCTTGGGAGCACCTTCACTGAAAACTTTGAGGGTGTGCAACCAAAATCACGTCAGTAGCAATCTTTAAAGAAACCTGCTAAAGGAGTGGCAAAATATGGATCAGACAATTGTTGATAACTTGATCAAATCCATGAAAAATTGAATACAAGAACTGAAACTAGCAAATGGAGAAACTGCTCTGTACTAGTTCCAAATACTGTTTATTTCTGTTGAGTAGGGACTACGTAATTAAATTTTGAAATTGGATGTAGTCTATTTCTCCTGGCTAAAAACTTTTCTTAGGCCACTGAAGAAAAAAGGCCAACAAACAGATATTTGAATTTGTGGATGTAAACAAGTCTTCGGTTTTTATTTATCACCTGTGTTTACTAACAGCAATAGAATAATTGTCTGAGTAGATACAATAAAAAGTAACTGAAATTTAGATGAAATACTATATAAAAATGACTGATAAAATTCAAATTTTGATAACTGTTTTTGTTTTTAAATAAGATCGTATTGCTTACCCAACTGGCACCACATTTTCAGAAAAGGATTTCTTCATCTAAGTCAGGTATGAAACTGAGTTTCCTCTTGTGATTGGGCATTTTTGAATGTGTTATATAGGAATAAAGTATCCCTGCTGACACTTGAGTTTGAATATAGCTCACCAGTGAGCAAACACAAGTGATCCCATTATTCAATTAAGTGGCTCACATGACGATAGAAGAAATGCATATATAGTAAGTTGTGTGATGTCTAGATTGATTGCTATATTCTAGTCTATCCTCTATACTATTCGGATCACTCTTCTACACTATTCTCTATCTCTATTACTATATGGATCACATTTCTCTATACTATTTTTCTATTCAAATCACTATACAAATTACTATTCAAGCAATTATTATTAAGCAAGTACTATTAGTGTGAGTGCTATTCAAAAGTGTCTGACACCAGTATTGTTCAATGGCATACCATAGTTGTATCAGCAATTACAAAGTCTCTACTATAATGAGCATTACGAAAGTGATGACGAATATTCGTTGACATCACAAAAGCATGAATTGTAGTTTTCAGGTTTATCCCTACCAGAAGGCATTTAAGATTCAAGGAAGAAAATTCAGATGTAAAACTGCACTTTTTTTTATCCCATGACCCGTAGGGTTGTAGGGACACCATGTGTACTGCAGCCACAGTAGAAGTGGTGTTCCTTGGGAAAGATTGCCTAACAGAGCCCAACCCTCTCCAGCCTGGTTTTGAATTCAGAGTTTTACCTTCTCCTAGACCAGTTGCCATCCAAGGTTATAGAACCCAGTCTGTCCTGCTATTTACCAATAGTTGTGGAAAGAAGAAGAGGATTCATGCCTTTCCCAAGGGTCTTAGCACATAAATGAATGTAATAGATCTGACTGGAATTTCAACACAATCCAAGCTGCTATTCATTACTTCATCATGCCCACCCTGCACTACTTATTCTAAAATCTGATAAATAACCACTAAGCATCTTTTTACTTACCTTAATCAAGACCATTTCTGGGGTGTCATGAACCAAATCAATTCCTTGCCTTTTCTCTCGGTTGTAAAGACATTCCTGTGCAATATTGAGTGGATTTTCTGTCTCTAGTAGCGCCTTTTCTACCATTCTCTTGGATTCATTTAGCACTGCCATTTCTTTAAGAAGCTCATCTGTTTCTCGTAGGAGTTCATTCTTCCAAAAGACGATATCATTGATCCGTTCTCCAAGTCTCTTCCCAACATCCGTCTGTGTTCTCTTTGTTTTGTCATCAACTTCTTTACACATGCGCATGGTATCGAATCTAAGACGTTCAGCACCAGTGCGTAGATGGTCTGACGTGTAATAATTGTTCTGGTTGGAACACTCCCATTCTTTTGGTGTGTAGCGGGTGTACAATGCACTACGGGCTGACTGATAGATCGAGGGAACCTTGTAAGGATCCAAAGCACTGATTTGTGCACTTCTGCTCAAAGGGTCTGATACACGTTTACACAGTGCCAAGTTAGGATTCATATTTGATGACTGGTAATAAGTACTGGGTCGCCAGGGTAGGGTGGTAAATGATCGACGTAAGGGTGGAGGTGCATGGTTTGGAAAAATGGATTGTTGCTGACCAATAGTTGGAAGGGACCGGGTCAGTCCAAACATTGGTCCTGTTTGGTAAGTTGCTGTCTGCGTATGCCCAAGATACTCCATTTCAGGTTAGTTTGCTAAAAGTAAAGAAAAAATTAATGAAAGCATTTTAATAGATTATGTTAGCTTTAGGACAAGCACTTATCTTCTTTACTTTGTTCAGAAATGCAATTAAAGAAAAATATTAAACCTGATTATTTTATCAGGTTGATGGAAAAGTTCCCAACCCTAGAAAAATCTTACAATTGTTTAAAATTTTGTTCACCTCTAGTAAGTCAAGTGTAATATGTTTTTTAGAAGCCTGAGGATAATTCAGAAAGTTTGGTTGATTTTACATGTCAATCCTTATTTACTTATCTAATGTTGAATTTTGAAAGGGACCCCTCTGGTGAATATTGAACTCTCTACTCAGTAGTAATAGTCAACTAGACTAGACTTGCTGAGGTGCCTGAAAATTTGAGAACATAGGAAACCAGGTCTATATAAGGAAGGTTAGTTAAAAATCTTGTGGGGTTATCCCACTTGACTTTGCTAAAAAAACATCTCTAGGTGATGCTCCTTAAGCCTATAAAAAAAACATTCATTTCTCTCCATAGTCTGTTTTCTCTTTTACATCTTTTCAACTCTCACATTAAGATGTAGTCTGTGTATGGTGAATGCAGCCACTAGACTCATATGCGTTTTTCTTTCCCTCTTTTGACTTTTGAACTATTTCAAACATATGTTTATCATGTAAGCTTACACAAATTTCACACACACACACAAAAGATATGCATTTGTCTCCATAGTCACTTTTACAGCTTTTTTAGCTCTGCTATTAAGATGTAGTCTATATGGTAAATGCAGCCACTAGGCTCATGTGTGTTTTTCTTTCATTCAGGCCAGTAAATGTTGTTTAATACTGTTTATTATAAACAGAGCATTTAATTAAATATTTGTAGCTATAAAAAGAATGTGTAAACATAAAATCTCTTAATATTTAGTATGTAAATGCAGAGTGCGATGTGTACTTCTTAATAAATTGTTGCCATTTTATATTTTTAATTTCACACATGTGTGTTGTTTGTTTTTGATTTTATTGACTGCACAGTATAGTAGGGTCAGTTGAGCACTGTCTGTGAGAAAAATGAGCACCATGACACAATTCACTCCACCAAATGGCATGCTGTACTGCTTGGCATTCATGCCAAAAGCTCCAATACAAACATTTCAGAGTCTTTGGGTGTCAATCTGAAGACAGTGCAGAGGATTCAAAAAGTGTTGGATGAGTCTAATGGTGATTACGAAGGTATGACAGCTCAAAAACCTCACTCTGATTGTTCTGATAAGAAAAGAACTCCCAAATTTGTTGGTGAGGGCCTCAGACTCAAGATGGAGACCTACATCAAGTGCATTGAGGAGTTAATGCTGCCCTGGATCAACAAAGTGGCTGCTGGAAGACCCTATGTCTGGCAAAAGGACTCTGCACCATGACACACAAGCAGGAGAACCTTGTCATGGCTGTCAGACAATTTCTGTGACCACATCACCCCTTACATCTGGCCACCTAATTCCCCAGACTGCAACCTCCTTGATTATTATGTGTGGGATGCAGTTGAGTGAGAGACCAACAAAACTCCTTGTAACACCAAAAATGAACTGAAGGCAAGGATTATCAGCATTCACCAACTTAAACAAGAAGAGTTGCAGGAGATTCTAAGTTGTCTGGAGGCTGTGGTTGAAGCCAGTGACGATTTTAAGGAATAAATTCACTCTTTAGTATTTGAAGATATTTTTGTGTAATTTTACTAAATATATCTGTTAAAATAATATGTCAGTGTTTTTTGTTTAATATAGACGATAATTTATCCATCACACCCTGTAGTGCAATAATGATAACTCCTCATCCCAGAAATTCAGGGAAACCGGAGTCACACTTGACAGGTGTGCCATATAAAAATCTTATTGCAACCTCTTAATAATCGCCATGTATGCCTTGTAATGATCACTATATTTCTCGGTGAGCAAGATTTGTTCCAATTGAGATGAAACTTTTTCCAAAAACACTGAGCTGGTTTCCAAGATCTGGTACTCCATACAAACAAAGAAATCCTGATGATAATTTCTCGACAACAACCACAACATTAAATGATATGAAACCAAATACAAGACAAAGTTTATACTGTCAGCTATTAAATACACAACTGTTTTTCAGGAATATCATGTAAAATGGCTTCACTGATTAAGAAACTGTAAAGTGTGTCATACTTACTTTGTGTACAAACTCTAAAAGCACTCCAACATAGTTGGTATGTCCTTGAACAACAAAGATGCCATAGATATAGGCAACAGCATATAAAGAAAGATGAGCAGTAGCAGAATTAAGAAAGAGTGGAATCAGGACCTTATTAACACTCAGAGGTGTCTGAGGATGAAATTTGACAGAGATGGGAGCAAAAGGAATTTGCACTGAAAATTTGCCTTAAAAACAAGCAACTTTAATCTGAAAATATACAGTTTGTTTGCCCTATAGGTTCACTGCAAATAGATACTCTGATAAAATATTTACAGAGGATGCTGTTTTGAACCACTAAAACAGTCACTAGATGAATGAATTCTATGTGTAAACAAACTTTATGGTTCATCAGTGCTTCTACTGGTGAATTTCCATTAGGTGCATTTGGATTGGGTGTAGCTCTTTAACTTCTGAGGAATATTTCTATTTCTGGTGTGGTTCTCTCCCCTTTGAGTTTGAGGAGTACCCTCTTAAAGGTATCTACAAAATGCTCCACTTGTCCATTTGATTGTGGATGAAAAGGTGGTGTCCTAATGTGTTGAATACCATTCTGTGCACAGAAAGCTGAAAATGCAGCTAAAGTGAATGCAGTGCCATTATCAGAAACTAATATCTGTGGGACTCCAAATCGACTGAAGATTTGTTTTAACTTAAGAACTGTTACATCTGAGGTGAGACAATTCATCTGAAAAATTTCTTACCACTTGCTGTAAGCATCAACAAGGATAAAATAATACTTGTCCCTTCAGCAAAATCAATGTGAAGACATGACCTGGATGATTCAAGGATAAGCCAGGAACTGAGTATAGTTTTCCTGGGAGATTTTGCTGCCATTTGGCAATTAAAACGTGTGTGTACCAATTCCTCCAACTGCTTGTCTATGTTTGGCCAATAAACATAGCCGCATGCTAGGGATTTTATATGTCTAATAACTTGATGACGATAATCGAATTGCTTTATCACTCTTTCATGTAATGAAGATGGGACAATCATGCATTCCACAAAAAGAAGACATCCGTCGACTTCTGACAATGAAGACCGATGCTGAAAGAATAGCTGAATTCTTTTGTCAGTGCATACTTCTGGCCATTTTGTATGATGGAAGCATATCACTTTTTTTAACACTGTGGTTTCAAGGATCATTGTAGAAGTGACTGGTAATGCTCTTACAGTGGATGCAAGCACTGAAGTGACTTCTGACTCTAGAGATAATGCTATGATGACTGAATCTTCTGGTACTTTATTTTGTGTAGTCATGAGCCTAGATAATGCATTGACATGAACAATTATATTTGTTGAATTATAATTTATAGAATGATTATAATCTTGTTGGGGATTAGTGAATGTATTTGGTTAAATCAGAAGGAAATTTTAGGTGGCGTGTTCGTTAACATTCATCCACATCAAATAATAAATGAATATTTAGAACAGGTCATGCAAAGCAGAGTTAAAAACAAAAACAAGTAAAATACACAACAATACGGTAATTTATATACAATTTAAATATATACAAATAAGTTATGAATTGGTGATTTGTTGTATGTTGATGTAATAAGACATGTAGTTTGTTGTTGAGTATGTTTGAATGCTTAAATCAGTGTTTTGATGATTTGTTGTAAGAATTAAACAGTTTGCCGTTCAATGTACAAAAGTGTCTGATTTTATAGTTCAAATGTTAGTGTGTGTATACGAGTGTTATGTAAAATATTCTTAAGTTGTACGAAGTTGCGTACCATGAACTGTTAATTGTTAAAAGTTTTGCTTGTTACTGTTACTAAAATTTACTTAATATATATTTCACTTTCTCAAGTAAAGTAAATTAATTTTTGAGAAGTTTGTTTAAAAGAGAGATTGAGTATGCCAAAAGGTTGTTGAGTCAGAGGTTAATTTGCGTGGGAAAGTCAAAGTTTAAACTGGTGTGGAATTGGTTGGCATCTCTCTGAGTGTGGAATTCTGACTGGTAAGTTGGTTTGAATTTCTTTCTTTTATAGGTTCTGGAAAGGAAAAATAGGCTCAAACACATTTGAGTGCCAAAGGCATTTTTCACGTGCATACTTAGTTTTTTAAGGCTGTTAGCCAATGAGAAAATGAGTTTGTCAGAACTAGTGTTTTGATTGGATAACAGGTGTGTGGGTGTAAGAATGGATTGTTCTGCAAAGGGGTGAAAAGGTAACATAGATTATTCCACAATCTAATATCATAGTAGTCCATCTTTTCAGACAATTTGCGGTATATACTGAGATGTCTTTTTTTTTTTATCCAAAAATACTAACAAGAGGCTTGTAATCTGTGATCAGAGTGAAATGACATCTGTACAGCATTTTGTTTAAATTTTTAATAGCAAAAACTATTGCTAATGCTTCTTTTTCAATTTGGTTATAATTATGCTCTGCTGGTGTCAGTGATCTGGATGTGTGAGTTATTACCTTTTGGCTGCCATCAGGGAAAATGTGAGAAATGACAGAGCCAATGCCATAATTGAAAACATCAGAGATCACCACAATATCCTTGTGTGTCAGCAAAAGTCTGGAAGAAAGTAAGGACTTTATATTTTTGAAGGCTGCTTGACAGACGTAAGAACACTCCCATACAACATCTTTTTGTCAAAAGATTGTTGAGGGATGCATAAACTTGAAGTTCAGGCAAAAAAACACTGCAGTGGCTAACCAAGCCAAGGAAAGAACGTAATTTTGTTACATTTGTAGGTGCTGGCATGTTTTTTATTGCTGAGATATTTTCTGGGTCTGGTCATCTACCATTTTTATTGAAAACAAACCGAAAATAATTGATTTGCTCAGAGAAAAATTCAAACTCTTCAGTTTAAACACAAAATCTGTGTTGTTGAATTTGGATGAAAACAAAAAATAAACGTTGCAAAAGTTCATCTTGGTTTGTTCCTGCAACAATGATGTCATCGATGAATGCAACTCCTGTCAATCTGATAAGGATGGTGTCCATTGTTTATTGAAAAATGACTGGTGTTGGATTAACACCAAAGCTAAGATGGTTAAATCTGAATAAGCAGAAGGCTAGTTTATATATTATAAGCAAAAGGCCTGCTTATGTAAAATTAGCCAAAGGATTGTTTATGTATAATAAGCAGAAAGCTTGTTTATATATAATAAGCAGGAGGCCATTTTATGCATAATAACCTGATGACCTGCTTATATATAATAAGCAGAAGGCCTGTTTATGCATAATAGGTAGAAGGCCTGTTCATGCATAATAGGTAAAAGGCCTGTTTATATTTTATAAGAAAAAGGCATGTTTATATATAATATGCAAAAGGTCTCTTTATATATTATAAGCAAAAGGCCTGTTTATATATTACAAGCAGAAGGCCTGTTTATCTATTATAAGCGGAAAGCCTGTTTATATATTATAAGCAGAAGGCCTGTTCATGCATAATAGGTAAAAGGACTGTTTATATATTATAAGCAGAAGGCCTGTTTATATATAATAAGCAGAAGACCTGCTTATGTAAAATAAGCCAAAGGCTTGTTTATGTATAAGCAGAAAGCTTGTTTATGGATAATAAGCAGAAGGCCTGTTTATATATAATAAACAGAAGGCTTTTTTATGCATAAGTAGAAGGCCTGTTTATATATAATAAGCAGAAGGCCTATTCATGCATAATAGGTAAAAGGCCTGTTTATATATCATAAGCAAAAGGCCCTTTTATGTATTATGTGTGTTTATGAAGTCCTGCTTATGTAAAACAAGCAGGTTTTCAAATTTTGCTTGCCACTGTATTTAAATAATTTTACCATAAAACTATATTTACAGTTTCATCTGAAAGGGAAGTAAAGAAGATGTGGTGTCAGTAACACTCTGTTTAAAGCTATTTTTTCATTTTTATTTCTCAAAGAAAAAAATACGGATCCTAGAAAGTCATGATAAAAAAACAGCCATAAGATGCCCTTCACCCCCACATAAAAACACAAACCAAATTAAGAATGAAAATTTTAATTTCAGAATACGAGAAGATTAGTTACATAGAACAACCAATTAATAAATAATCATTAATAATAATTGATTAATAAAATATCTCCGACAAAATCTTGATTTATCTTTACTTTCCATGAGATTCGATCTGTGCCTTAGGCTAATCAAAACAATCAAATATCTCAATATGAAAATAATAAAAACATTGAGCCAACTCAAATATCAAAAGAAGTCATCAAGTGCTGTTTTATTTTTGTTTTATATTACAGTTTATGCACAACTGGATAATTATTTCAAATAAATTGATGTTTATTATTTTCCTTTTTCTTTCTTCTTTGTTTCTCTGCGGTAAGGAATCAAAACTGATATCTACAATATTTGCTCTCAACTATAATCAAAATACATAGAAAACTTACATCTCAGTTAATCAATAATGCCAATCAATATACTGAATTGTTTATACACACTGGTGTAAATGACATAGTGATATTAAAAGAGATGTTATAATGAGGATATTTAAATATTGTAATGGTTGAGATGCTATTTAGAGAGGAAACAGGTGTCATTGAAATCACCTGGTATTCTCAAGATGATGATGATGATGATGATGATGAGGATAACTATTCTAGACAGAGCTCATTAGCCTTGGGTGGCAGCCTGTCTAGGAGAAGGGTTGCTCTGATTTTAAAATCTTGGGACTCATTTTGATGACAACACTTCAAGTGTCCCATAACTTCATTGTTGTGATGAAGGCAGATAAGCTGCAGCTCAGTTGCTAGCTTCTGAGTAATGGTTAGAAGAGGATTCGGGACCCACCGACATCACTTTTTCTCTGATGAGAATTATAGACAGGATGTGTGGGTGATGTAATGGATAGTGGCTCAGAATGAGAAAACGGAGAGTCAAGTTCCAATTCCAGTTGAGTTTGTTACATTCATTAACATTCAAATACCCTTGAGAAAGGTAAGAATCCATCTCTTGTTTTCTCCTCGGTTATGGGTTAAAGAGCAGAGCAGTTATGGGTTAAAGAACAGAGCTGACTGAGTGGGCTGAGGAAAAGACACAAAGAAATTCACAAACCTTATGTGAAATTGCTTATGAACCAATGAAAACCTTGCCATCACAAAAATTAACGATTGAGCCAAGAAAAGAAGAAAAGAAAATAACGAGCCTATGTGAAATCCTTTTTGATATAAAATGAGGAAAAAATATTAAATTAACAAGAGAAGTGTGTCTGAAGTCAAAGGTTTTGTTTCTGTTCACCACGTCCAGTGTTGAAGTTTTTGCCAGTGTCAAATTACTTACAATTATATCATCAGTTTTTAACCAAGCACTAAGCACTTCAAAGAAATTTCTTTCAACAATCCAAGGAAGCTAAGTATTTGAAACTCTCTCTCTTTGTCTACCTTTGAACATGTGCAAACTGTATATCCCTTCTGTGAACAACGAACTTCCTTACCTTTTGTTTTAAACATTTTTTAATATTATTTTTTGTCAGTTCATTTAATCTGTTGTATGACAGTTCATTGAAACTATGGACTTATTTTTATCTTTCTGATTTATTTTCCTGAAATGAGCTACTGACACAAATTCAAGTGTGTAAATAAATTCCTTATCTTGTTTTGTTAAAATTACCCTTGTGTTTCCTCATCATTATCATCTCCATTAATCTTTTTTGCATGGGTAAATCAACTGTTCAATGTAACCCACTGTTATGGAGTGGTTTCACAGTGGAGGCTTGTATTTGTACTAAGTCGGTCCTAAAATAGGTTCGACGTGCAAAACGTTAGGAACTTGATATAATAGGTAATGACGCAGAGAAATCTAGTTGTGGTCGCTGATACTTTAGTATCCGACTAACGGTCGTCCGGCATCGACTGACTGACCGAACTACTGAGTGACTCCTTTGTTACTCTTACTACTCCTACTTATTATAGGTGGGAGAATCTATTAATTCTAGAATAGGTGTGTTCCACTATAACACCCATGCCATTATATTGTAACATATGTTGATAGTCCGTGACCCTCAATGATGATGATGAGTAGCAAAACTATTCTAAAGTTGTTGTTTTGCTTACTTGCAAAAATAATGTCACTCTTTTAGAATGTGATATCTGGAAGACTTAGCAATGAAAATGTGATATCTGGAAGACTTTAGTGATGAAGATGTGATATCTGGAAGACTTAGCAATGAAGATGTGATATCTGGAAAACTTAGCAATGGAGATGTGATTTCTGGAAGACTTAGCAATGAAGAATTGATATCTGGAAGACGTTTAGTGATGAAGATGTGATATCTGGAAGACTTAGTGAAGAAGATGAGATATCTGGAAGACTTAGCAATGAAAATGTGATATCTGGAAGACTTTAGTGATGAAGATGTGATATCTGGAAGACTTAGCAATGAAGATGTGATATCTGGAAAACTTAGCAATGGAGATGTGATTTCTGGAAGACTTAGCAATGAAGAATTGATATCTGGAAGACTTTAGTGATGAAGATTTGATATCTGGAAGACTTAGTGAAGAAGATGAGATATCTGGAAGACTTTAGTGAAGAAGATTTGATATCTGGAAGACTTAGCGATGAAAATGTGATATCTGGAAGACTTAGGGATGAAGGACAGAAATATGGGTTATATAAAAACTGACCCAGTAAATTCCAATCATGAAAATTCCGCTCAACCTTTTTTAAAAAAATAGTTAGATATATTTTATCATAAACTTTCACTTCAATCTTTTTTAAAAAATTTTTCAATTGAAAATTATCTTATATGCCTTCCTTCAGGACTTGAGTGATCAAGCGCTCCACAACTTCCTCATCTCTTCGGCAACATTTGGCTCTTTACTATCCTCCTTTGTTCCTTCTTATTCACCCATTCATATAAACTCATCAGATAGGCGATTTGCTTTTTCCCTCTGCCTCTCATTCCCTTAATATGTCCTGAGAGTGTTAAAATTTCCAAGCCTTCTTTCCTCAAAATGTGTCCCTGATATTTCAACTATCATAAAAAAACCTCTAACATAAGGTATATTAAAATATATATTTAAAAATAAAGGGAGAATTTAAAAGTTTATTCCCAATCTTCATATCTTATTTTGACATTTTCATTCATCTCAACTCGATCAAAATTCCAACTGTCTACTCAATATATAGCTAAATTTTTAAACTATATTCCAGGCTCAAACATTTTACCATATCAAATATTTGCTTCCTCTTAGGAGCAATATTTGTGGAGATTGAATTTTCTAGAAGTGGAATTTTCTCAATTAATTTTTTATGGGTGGTTTGTTGTGTGATGTGATTCTTCTCTGTTTCTTTGTAAGGAAAGGGAAACAAATGCAAAACGAAGAGATGATTGCTTTTTATATTAACGAAAGCAGAAAACTCAAGCCTTTTAAAACTTTTTTCTAACAATGGGTGAGAGAAAGAGAGAGTGAGAGTGTAATAATGTTTTAAGTCAATCACACAACAACTTGGCGACTAGATAATTGAAATATGAAACCAGTATTAAAATTAAAGGTTTTACTATTATAGCATTTGAAAAGTAAAAAGAAAAAAATCACATATAGAAAGAAAAAAGTTACATATAAATCCTTAAGGACCATGAATAAAAGGAAAATCTGAAGTTTTGATTTGAAACAAATCATTTCCTATTTTCATAGGAAATATTTTATACATCAATGGCCATTACACCAACCATACATCCAAATTGGATATACTAGTCAATACCTCATATTAGGGAGGCACAGTGGAGTAATGGATAGTGGCTCAGATTGAGTAATCAGAGAGCCAAGTTCGAATTCCAGTCAAATCTATTACATTGACTTACGTGCTAATACTCTTGGGAAAGGTATGAATCCTCTTCTTCTCCCTCCAGCTGTAGGTAAATAGCAGGACAGACTAGGTTCTATAGCCTTGGATGGCAACTGGTCTACTGCAGAAAGAAATGGCAACCTACTGCAGGAAAAAATCTGCCTTGTCAGTTATGTATCAAAAGATACATGATCGTGTAAGTGTCTATCATGCATGGCACATAACTGACTTACCTCATATCGGAACTTATATGTAAATAAAAGATTTCTAACAAGTGACAGATATTGTTGTTATTATTGGAAGAAACAAAAAAAAAAATACAAAATACATGATTGATATTTATTTATAAAAAAAATAAATATTAGAATATTTTACAAAAACATAAATTTTCAAAAATCTATGTTTAGGATTTAAAAAAGTTATATTTCAGGATTTAAAAAATCTTAAACGTTAAATATAGATCTTTAAATACATAGATAAAATGACAAACAAGTTTTTCTTTTAAGTAAATCATTTCTTATTTTTCAGGAAATATGAAATATCTGATCTGGTTCTTAGTGTTCCCTCCTGAGATTCTGCATGTCAACAGGCAACTTGGATGTCCTTGAAATCAAATGTTGGTTATAATTTGGTCATTTGCAGTGCACCATTGAAACTATTTTTGTCTGCACCCATTAAAGAACACTCTTCCAATTTTCATTTAGCCTTGTCTAATCTTACTGTCATACAATCTAATGAAAACACAAGACAAAATGTCTCATATGTAACATTACTGTTTATTGAACTGTCATCCTTTGTGAGTTACTGCCAGCAAATGGGTGTGTGGCTTTGGGCTGAATGTGGATTATATATTCTTGCTAGTATATAAGAGATTCTTTCCCTCTTTTCTCTAGGATAGATGCATATATATCTACTTGTCAGCTGGTTTGTCCCACGTGTGCACCTTCTAGGCACAGCTGGGTCAACTATAGGTTTACATGGCAGCCAGTGATGTCTACTGAAGGCATAGATATGTACCTGGTGGTTAAGAAGTAATCTTTTAGGTCAACATGTTCATGCACCTAGCTTCTCTGATGCTCACATATAACACCGAATGCAATGTCCATTTTGTTAATATTTGAAATGAGTCATCTACTACACTTGTATCACATTAAACTAAGCTTAGTAAATATCAATTATATCTACAACTAAATATTTTTATCAAATGTATTGAATTTGTAATGTTTTGTGGCCGGGCAACTTCACAACTCTGCATTTGTTATAAAAATACTGACAAACAGAGGATGATAATTATATTGAAAATTTGATATATTGCAATTAATGAAAAGAACTTTTTGTCCATTTATTGTTCCCTTTGTTAGGTATGAGCCACATACAGGTGTTTTTTTTTCTCTCTGGTGTTTTTGCATCTGATTAGATTAATTAATCAAACAGGTGTAATAGAACACCTGGATATATTGTTGCCAAACACAGCAGGGTTGTATTTTGTGTTTGTGATGAAATATAGACTGAAATTTTTATTAAAAAAAAAGAACAAAAATGTATAGCTTATTACAGACATTTACATAGGTAAGTCAATAATTCTGTAGCCTAATGATGAAAAAAGCCTTCATTTTATGCAAAAAAAAAAATATTTTTTAACATAATCTTTATCTTTGTCAATGCACTTAATTCAGTGATGAATATTAATCACATACATCAAACATTATACAGTGAAAACTTCAACTAGAAATTCAGACAATAACTACATCAGGTGACAGATTTATTGATTTGTCCAAGTATGTAATGTAAAACAGCAACACTTTTTGTATAAAGAAATTTTTTTTCAATGCTGACAAGGGAATTATTTTACTTCCATTGGATTGGGCATGAAAACAATTAAGCCCAAGAATTTTTAGATGTATTTATTATTTTTTACATTTTTTTCCTCTTGCAATTTTTCTCAATAAGGTTTATTGATTGATTTTGTGATCTAAATCTTTAAATTAGTTTTACTAATTCTCTAATATTGTTGCATTCATTTTTGTGCAAATACCCTTGAGAAAGGCATGAATCCATCTCTTCTCCTCTGTTATGGGTTAAATAGCAGAGAAGACTGGACTTTCAAGCTATGGATGTCAACCAGTTTAAGAGAGATAAAACATGGAATTACAAACTGTGGAGAAGGAAGCGGGAAACTACTCCACTATCTTCCCCAAGAATGCAGAGCAATTCCCAAATAATAAAGAAAAAGAATCTGTGGAGAGCCATGATCAACTATGTTCTGAAGGGTCATGGCATTTAAAAAAAAATAGTTAATAGAAAAAAATATAGAAAATATTCCAATTGCTTGAAAATAACTAAGACATTTTTTTAGAGCTGAGGTTATTTTGCATGTTGTTTTAAAGGAGTGGCTAAGTGAGTTTTCATTACCTGATCCTTAATAATGCAAGTTACCTGAGCAGTGATAATACAAGTTACCTGAGCCTTGATAATGAAAGTTTCTCATTATATTGTTCTCAAAAAGGTAAATCATTAACAACTATTTAGATTGAAAAGATTAGAGCATTCAAAGTGCACAACTGGTGCTTTAATGATGAAAGAGTAACTTTGTATTTTTTAAAGCCTAAATGGCCGGAAATCGTCATATGCACAAATGATACAGTTTAAAAATTTTCTTTTTTCATATTTTCTATGAAAATAGGAAATTTTTAAAAAAATTATTTCACCCCAAGCAAGTCCAATAAAATGCAAGGAGTTACTGAGGATGAAAAAAAAAAATGTGAAAGAGCATTAGTGAAGAGAAAGGACAATAAAAGAACAGAATTCAGGAAGACAGAAGATGGTGATTGATGTTGCATTTAAATTTTCAAGATTTGAAGACAGAGAAGCAAGGAGCCAAAAGAGAGTTCCACAGATGAGAAGTGTGAGAAAAGAAACTTTTAGTATGGAACTTATGGTTGCATCTGGAATTGAATAGTAAAACAATGAGACCTAGTTGACAATCTAGTACTATGCTTAAATTCATGCCATCAAGGTACCAAAGAGGAAAGCTCATCAGTACAATTGGCATGAAAATACTTATAAAAAAGAGAGAGTGAAGCTACATTATGGCAGTGGGAAAGTGACTGAAGCTGAGATGCCAGGTTAGGATTAATAACATTGCTGACCCTTCTTTGGATTTTGTCATGAATATCAAGATATATACAAAGGCACCAGATGAGGACCAACTTTCCTGGCATCAGTCCTAGCAATTGATTCAATATAATAAAAAAATATGAGACTGAGAAGATGTAATAAGTTGCTCTCTTAGAGGTTAACATCAGCCATAGTAATGGAAGGCAAAAAGGGTTCTCTAAAATGACTAAAAACCAGCAATTTCATTTTTGAGGCATTAAAATTTACAAGCCATTTCTTGCTCCAGTTAACAACTGTTTGAAGGTTATTTTGAAAATCAGCAGTCATTGTTACTTTATTGCACATATGGAACTTATTATTAAGACAAATAGTTTGTATTACCAGCATAAATACCAGGTTGGGATGTGATGATATTGGGAAGTTCATTGATGAAGATAAAACAGAAATTAGTTCTAGGGATAGCGCCCTAGTGTACACCCTCATTAATGTGAAAGGATTGCAAATAGTGGCTGTTCAATATGACTTTCATTATACGATTTGTTAAGAAAGTTTGGATCAAATTAAATCACTGGAGATGCCATACTCCTTGAGCTTGTGAAGTAGACCAGCATGCCAGACATCTTTCAAATATCTAAAGCCACAGCATGAGACTAGTTTTTTCTTTAGTAATTAAAAGCAAAATTTTAATCTTTTGTTTTACTTATGGTCCTTAAAAAAGCTGTTTAATATATCAATTATATTAGTACAAAACACCGGAGAAATTAGTAAGTTTTAAGGCACAATTGATTAAATCAAGACTTGACAAAAATTGCAAGGAATTAGCGTCATTATGCTAAAATGTTGATGTAGGAAAGGAACAAGATGAAGAAATAGTTTTCAACTTAAGAACTAGGATTCTGTAATGAGTGTGAAGAAAAATAAAACCAATGGTAAAAAGAAAACAATGAAATAATCATTAACACCTGGTTTCAAGAGCATCTAAGATGCCTGTGGACATGCAAAATCCAAGGAGGGAACATGAAGAACCAAATCAGATATTTCATATTTCCTACAAAAAATACAAAATGACTTACTTAAAAGCAAAACTTGTTTTTCATTTTATTTATGTCTAAGGATTTATATTTAATGTTTTTTTAAAAACATATGACAATTTTTTAAAATCCTTGCAGTATTGTATGCAAATTAGATAGACAAGTATAAATAGAGAACAACTGGGAAACATAGGGGACTATACCTAGCAAACCCAGTTGCTATTCAGGACATGGAGAAATGTACTACAACTACTACTATGCAGAGAGATATGCAAAGTGTAACAATCCTAGAAATGGATTTTTGGATATTTATATTTTTTGAAAAATATTCTAATATTGTGTTTTTTCATTTAAAAACTTCTATCATGTATTTTGTATTTTTTTAGTTTCTTCCAATAATACCTAAAAATATGTAATGGAGAATTATAAGATAAAATAATACCAGTAAATGTAAAGAATATGATAAATAAAAATAAATATAAATAAACAAAGACAGAATAAGGAACAAAACAGAAAGATATACGATATAGATAATATCAGACAAAAGGAGTGATGTTGGAAAAGTGATATCTCAATGATGTAAATACATGCAAATGAAGATGAACACAAATTGGAGATAGGAAAAAAACATTTCTAATTGTTCATTTATGTAAGGTACTTGTAGATTTTAAGTGGTACACATAGTGAATGATGTTCTGCTGTTCATATAGCAATAGAAAGAAAGAATCTAGCCTACAGGAAACAGGCTAAAGGCACTTATCTGTACCATTAAGATTAGACAAAGGTACTGTAAGAATAGGCCTACCAGGTAAGCTATGATCACTAAAAATACATGGTTTTTAACCCTCACAGAAAAAATTTACCTCTGTATAGTAAAACTGGTCAATGAAAAGGTATGATTTTTAACCTTTTCAAAAAATTACCTGTGTATATTGTTTGTATAAAAACTGATCATAAAAACTCGCACTATACTCAAGCATGTACAGTATATTTGCTACCCACCTAAGTTGACTCCAGGTGAACAGGTGTAAAGAAGTAATCAAGAAACGGACAAAAAAAAAAATGAAAACTTGAAATATAAATTAATGTTTCTTACTGATTGACTTATTGTGTGTCAGATTTGTTTTGTTTTTGTATTGTTCTTTAATGAGAGGGGATGGGAGTATCAAATATCAATTTGGGTACACTAAGTGTGAATAAACATTAGAATTAATTATAGCACCTTTCTGCTGCTGTATTTGTGACTGGAACACAATAAAGACTGCATTAAATGTGTAATCAAAATAAGAGACTGCAATAACAACAACATTGGTTAGAAAAGTGGCAGGCATATCAATAAAATATGGTTAAAAAGAAAAATAAGGCAGAAGGTAAGGAGGAAGAGGAGGAAAAGAAGAATGAAGATGATGGAAGTCAAAGGAAAGAAGAAGGAAAAGGAAAAAGAGAAAGAAGAAGAAAGAAGAGGAAAAGGAGAAAGAAGAGGAGGAAAAGGAAAAAGAAGAGGAAAGGAGAAAGAAGATGAATAGAGAGAAAAAGGAGAAAGAAGATAAAAAGAAGAAAAGAAGAGAAAAAGGAGAAAGAAGAAAAAGAAAAAGTTAAAAGGAAAAGAGGAGGAACAGTAGAAAGAAAAAGGAGAAAGAATATTAGAAGAAAGTAGAGGAGGAAAAGGGGATAGAAGAAAAGGAAAAGTAGAAAGAAGAAAAGGAAAAATAAGAAGATGAAAAGAAGAAGGAAGAGGAGGAAAAGATGAAGAAGGAGAAAGAAAACAAGGAGTAAATGGAGCCACAAAGAGGCATGGGGTTACTAATTGTTAGAGAATATGAGAAAAAGAAAACATTATTAAATAGAAAGTACAATAAAAGAACAGGAATTAAGAAAACAGAAAATAACAGTTGACGTTACATTTAAATCTTTGAAGGTCAAAGTTGACTGGAAAGCAAGAAGCTGGAAGAGAGTTCCACAAGTAAAAAGTGTGAGAGGAGATACTGTTAACATAGAACTTATGTTTACAGCTAATCATTTCAACTGTAAATGATGAGACACCAATCTGGTATTGCACTTAAATTCATAAAGTCTAGGTACCAAAGAAGAAAGCTCATTCAGTACAATTACAATGAAAATATTTACAGAAAAGACACAAAGAAGCTACGTTTGGTGGTGAAAAAGTGACTGAAGTTCAGATGCCAGGTCAAGATCAATAATATATATTCTTCTTTGTATTTTATCAAGAATTTCTAAATATACAGCAGAAGCACCAGACCAGATGCAACAGCAATATTCAAGGCATAGACAAATGGCAGACTTATAAATGTGTAAGATAAATTTTGGTGAGAAAGATTGTCTAGCATGACACAGTGAACCAGTTTTCCTAGCAGAAGACCAAGCAATTGATTCAAAATAGTCTTTCCTGTGTCAGCAGAAAATGTTAGCCCGAGAAGTCACATGGAGTCACTCTGCTGGAGGTTAGTACACCAATGAGAGGCAAAAAAACTCTCTCAAACAATTAAAAGAAAGCAGTTTCATTTTGGAGACATTAAAATTAACAAGTTAACAACAGATAGTAGTTAATTTTTGAGATTAGCTGCCAATTTGACCTTATTGAACGGATCAAACTTATCCTTATGACAGGAATAAAAGTTGTGATATCATTTCTACTTTCTAATGCATGTGGTTATTTCTGTTTTGTGACAAAGAGGTTGAGAAATTTCAAAAAAACAAATTCAATATTTTAAAAAGAAATGAATATCAACACAATTTTACATATATAAAAAAAAGTCATAGATCATAAGTGACAAGAAAGAGAAAATTACATTTATGTGTGTGTGTGTGTGTCTGTGTGTGTGTGTCTGTGTGTGTGTGTGTGTGCAATGTCCATGTGGTTTGTTTGAAATGAACTAGTCAGTGTACTGGCCAACTAACTCTCTTCCAGAAAGGAAGACTGGATACATTTGTTGTGCATTGCATCCTGTTTCTGAGTGAGCAAAAAGAGAATATAAGAAGTAGTTTATGTCTTTCTTTTTATAGTCCTGAAAGAGTGTGAGCTAGAGTTATCCTAGTGGAATTTCACAAGATTCTATTCATTTAATTATGTTAGGTGTAAAATAATTGTTCTTAAAACTGATTGTGATAAAGTCCATAAAAAATAAATAAAAGAATGAAATTAATAAAAAGGTGCTCTGCTTAATGATCAGAATTCTATGCCCAAAACGGTCATGTGACATTCATTAAAGATGGAACCCAGGGGTATGTTACATGTCTTCAAGCCTTATCAGAAGCTCTGTGCTTGCTTCATATTTTTGTGCTGTTAATATTATTGACAAAAGAGCATATCAATCCAAAGTGTGGCCATAAAAAGCAACAATAATAAGATGAAATATAATGATTATTAATAAGAAAGAGTACATAAGTACAGAGAATTATGATAAGAAACAATAATAATAAGATAGTGTAAAACTAATAATAGTAATAATCTTTGTTAGGAGGAAGCATGGTGGAATAATGGATAGCAGCTCGGAGTGAGGAATCAGAGAGCTGAGTTCATATTCCAATTAAATCCATTATATTCACTTATGTGCTAATACCCTTGGGAAAGGTATGAATCCTTTTCTTCGCTCCCTAGCTATGGGTAAATAGCAGGACGGACTGGGTTGCCTTGGATTGCAACTGGCAGAAAGATATGGCAACCTACTGCGCAAAAAAATCTGCTTCATCACTCATGTATCAAAAGATACATGATCGTCTAAGCGTGTATTATGCATGGTACATAACTGACTGAATCTTTGCTAATATTTTCATGGGCACACATGAATTTAACAATTGAACTGCATTTTATATTTGAATGGAGAGAAATTATAAATTTAGATTTTTTTTCAAGGAAGAAAAGGAAATAAAAAAAAGAATAAAATAACACAAAAAAAATCAAGTGATATTTGTTTTTTGTTAATCACCAGCAGGGATCAAAAACCCAACCCAGCAGTTCCTGTGAGAAAATTCTCATTCAGTTTTGTATAAGACACTTTGAGGTCATTTCATTCAAGCTCAAATTTTTCTGTCTTTTGAGGTTATGATTTCAAACATTTAAAGTTTTCCTGTTTTAACCACTTACCTTAGTTTTACTTAAGAAATGTTCATGAGTTCTTTTGTCCATATACAAATGGAAGGAGGAAAGATTGGGTTTGAAGAGAACAAGTAAATATCAAATAACACAAACTGCTGTCTACATTGTTTAGCTGTCTACAAGTGTAATTTACCTCTGCTTTTATTATTTTGCTTCACAAAGATCCCCAGCATGAATTAGCATCACCAGACTGGACAACATTTAGATCATAAGGAAGATATTTTACCAAGAAAACTTTTGTCCTAAATAACACTAATCTTTTTATTCTTTTGAGAGAAAGAAGAAAGGCTGGACTTAAATTTCATTGTTTCTATTCTACATGGAATTATGATGTTGAAAATTACTTAATCAATTGAAGAAGATGTTAATCGCAAGAAATAACTATTTGTTTATATTTCTGAGAAGAGTTATTGTAATGATTTACACTATTTACATTGTTCAGACTTTTGTCCACATCTTTTGTACATCCCCTGCTTTCTTCAGATGATACACATTGAACTTTCGAACTGAACCCCTTTATTTAGTCCATGGGGGTAGATTATTTTATTTAGTCCATGGGAGTAGATTATTTTAGTTCTACGTGTCATGCCTTTTCTGGATATTTCTGTTTCAGTTAATTACATTTAGTAACTCCACTCTCCAAGTTTTTGTTCACCTCTGCTGTGGCCAGGTATTGAACTCACAACTCTTTGAGTCAAGTTACTTTTGGATTACTTCAACCATTGTGAATATGACAATAAAGATGAGGACAGCAGTCCGAACAATGTAAATAACATAAGAAATAAGTATTATGCATTATTTACACTATTTATATTTGTACTATTGTCCTCATCTTTGTTGTTGTTATCACAATGTTTTGCTAGCAAATGGCCTGGTGGGTAAAAGTGTTGGTTTGTGAATTTGGTTACATTGTAGTTGTAAGTTCAATTCCTGGGTCAGGCAGCGTGTACTTGCAATCAGTGGGAATAGATGAGCAATAACTGAGCAGTACTAAATAAAAATAAGAACTAGATGAGATATCCCTAGACATGAGCAGTAGAATGAGAATAGTCTACCTCTGAAGACTAAGTAAAGGCTTAAGTTCAGAATTTCCTGTAGGTTAACTAGATTGATATACACCCGAGGAAGGTCAGAGAACTCAATGGGCAAAATATTGTGATAATAACAACAAATATAAGGACAATAGTCTGAATATAAATATTGTAAATAATGATAACTTCTCATCCCAGAAATTCAGACAGAAGGTGCTCAGGTGATAATAACAACAATGATGAAAACAATAGTTCGAATATAAATAGTGTAAATAATGATAACTCCTCATCCTAGAAATTCAGACAAAAAGTATTATGCAGGTCATTATACTGTGTCCAGTAGGTTACCGAGATTGATATACACCTGAGGAAGGTCAGAGAACACAATGGACAAAATATAGTGATAATAACAACAATGATGAGGACAATAGTCTGAATATAAATAGTGTAAATAATGATAACACATCATCCCAGAAATTCAGACAACAAAAAAGTATTATGCAGGTCATTATATTGTGTCAAGTATTGATGAACACACAAAACTTTAAATGATTTGTCAAAAAACAAAAAAAAACAACTGCCAACATCCAAGTTAAAAACATCACTATTATTATTATTATAAACAAAACTTATTGCTTGGCAAAAATACAGTCAAGGGTAATAAAACCATAGAACATTATAACAATTAATTTGCATAGTAAATGAAAATCTCAGTAATATTGAACAAAATGTTTCATGGTAAAATGCTCTGCTGATAAAGTAAATGTAGTTCAACTGGTTGAGCGAATCCAAGTTAAGGATATCCTTTGAGCCAAATAATGAAATGACGACAAATTGTGCTGTCAAATTAATTAGGAATTAATTTCCACCTGCAGCTTGATGACTGTGATTAACATAAGATTTACATGGTAAAGAAAAACAAAAACAAAGTGATGAGATTGGTTAGGGGAGAGGTTGACGCAAATACAACAGTTTTTCTGGAGATGGCTGAAGTAATTTGTTGATGGAAGTCTGACCAACTGACCATACAAACAGACTCATCATCATTCTTTTTGGTCAATTTAACCCATTTGGTTATTGATGAAATTTAAGAGAACAACTTTATTTGGTAATGTCATTTTGGCTATTCAAGATTTTACAAGTTAATTATGCCTCATGATTCCTTGTGGAACATAGAGCCACAACAACAACTCTTCAATGGATATGGTTCCGAGCAATCTTCTTCAGCTCTGCACATGTTGTCATCACTTCTGTGCCAAGTCTGTTTAAGGTCAACCCACTTCACTTACCTTGTGGATTCCAGTCAAGGGCCTGCCTGGTGACACGAGAAGCAGTCTTGCAGAGTGTGTGGCCGATCCATCCCCATTTCTGTTTCTTGATGTCAATCTTGATTCGAGCTTCTCTGGTCCTATTTCACAGTTGGTCATTGGAGATGACTTCACTTCTGGATTCCAGTCAAGGGCCTGCCTGGTGACACGAGAAACGGTCTTGCAGAGTGTGTGGCCGATCCATCCCAATTTCTGTTTCTTGATGTCAATCTTGATTCGGGCTTTGCTGGTCCTGTCTTACAGTTGGTCATTGGAGATGACATCCCTTGAGTCTCCAGTCAAGGGCCTGCCTGGTGACACTAGAAACAGTCTTGCAGAGTGTGTGGCCAATCCATCCCCATTTCTGTTTCTTGATGTCAATCTTGATTCGGGCTTTGCTGGTCCTGTCTTACAGTTGGTGATTGGACATGACTTCTGGCCACCTGATAATAAGGATGATCCTGAGACATCAGTTGGTAAATGTTTAAAGTTTGTGTGTGTTGGTCATGGTTACCGGCCAGGTTTCTGAGCCATAAATTAGGACTGACTTGATGTTGGTGTTGAAGATCCAAAAGATTTTACAAGAACACAATAAAAACTTTTACTCCAACCTTTTATCATTCTTTTCATTTGTTTTTAAATAACTTTTATTTTTAAATGACTAACAGGAACCTTTTCTCGCATTTCTTGGTTTTCTAGAACTAAATTATGTGTTTGATGGAACTTGATTGTTATCCATTGCATTTCCTGGCTAGTTTTAAACTTTGTGTCCAAGAGACAGGAATGTGTGTATTGTTTTCCCCAGTTATGTAATACAGCATTAATAAATTATATACAAAGTTTACAGCATTCTTCGTTAAAAACTAGAGATTTAATACACAGCTGAAAACTTATCTTTTTGCTGGAAAATTTTGTATACACAACATAATATGAATAAAAAATCAGATGTACATCAAACGAAATATGGTTGGTATAGTTTGTGAAAATATAGAAAAATGATTAAACAGATTCTAAATCATAATTGTAACCAGTTTTAAAGTCCTTCCTAACAGGTAGGTCCCTGAAGGTAATTGGTAATGGCCAATCTTCCAAATCCCAGGTAATCAATGTGGACATCTCTCAAGGCTCACTTCTCAGTCCAACTCTCTATATAAATGATCTGCCTAAGAGTAAGCTCTGATCATTTGTGAATATCTATGCTGATGATACAACCTCTACCTCTAAAACAATGAGATATAGTTAGCACCAAACAAGATGGCAATAACAACAGGATAGAGGCAAGAATATACAGAATAGATTATACAAAATGCCCAATGATATACATTGGTGAAACCTAAAGAAAAGACTATATGAGCATTGCAGAAAGATGTTGCATAAGAACACTTTAAATGTACTGGTATTTCACTAAAATAAAATGTCTATAAAAAATTCAGTTTTTCTTCTAATTATCAAAATATCTCAATACTTATTTATTTCTTTTGTTGCTAATTTCAAATTATTATCAATATGATGTTATGAACAATTTTTAAAGCTAAAGTGTAAGAAAGTCTATCAAAGTGTTGATTTGATTTTAGGCTTGTTGACCCATCCAAACAGAAAAAGGCCTCATTAACATTTTAATCAAAGCTGGGATCATTTTACAAAAAGAGAACATTATGGTTTGCCAACAAATCGACAATTTACAGTCAATAAATCTGTCTGCAACATAGCATGAAACCTTTTATTCAAAATTATCCAGTGACATTGATTTTGTAGCAGAGGATATTGATTATTTATGATTGTCAATAGTTTATTGTTTTAAACTCATAAATATAACATAGCAGTTCTAAGCAACGCTGACAATTGATAAATATATTATAAGTGTTCTAAGTAACACTAACAACTCAAATAAAAGAGGAATAGCTTAAATAATTTGTTGGTTGTTGAAAGATGCTAAATTGCCAATGTTATTCCAAAATGAAGACATGAAAGAAAGAGACAAATCAAATATTCAAATCATTTCCTGTAATAAAGGTAATGTACTTCGGTTTTCTGTTAAGGGAGACATTTTAGTTCATTTGACCTTCAAAGATTTGGCAAATAAATGCAGCAAAGGAAAGAATATTTTTACTCTACTAAAATGATAAAATAATTCAAAAGAATTTTTGGAGATAAAAAGAAAGTACATGTCAATCATCGCACACAAATCTGCATGTACATCATAAACACACACACACACAGGTATGCTTTTAGATATTTACTTACATTAGCTTCATCTATTATGAGAACAAGTGTTGGGCACCCAGTGAGGATCAAAGTCATTTAACCAATCCTGGTACTTGCTAACCCCTACACTATATCTGAGATATGCAGGTATTCTCTGATCTAAGCTTAG
>OZ010582.1:18986825-19254325 GCA_963932145.1 Acanthosepion lycidas | reverse complement strand
AAGGACGGAGGGGCAACTGAGGAAAATTATACTGAAGAGGTGCCCAGCCCTGGGGAACAGCTGCCCGAGGCCGCGCCCTCCCATTGCATAAGAGGGAGGGATTGGTGCTCACACCAAGGCCAGCACAACCAACGGTTGTGGGGGCTGAGGGGAATTTTTGTCCCTGCCCGAGTGTACGCGCTTGGGTCCCCACATTAATCCGACCTTGTGTCACATCTCATTCTCGTGGGGGAATGAGTAAACACCACAACGTTCTCCCCTCTCACCTTCACCTGGCCGACCCTCGTGGAAAATAAACCACTACATCTCAAGTGTTAATAAAAGCAAAGCATGTCATATTTATAAAGATTTCCTATTTGTCCCTTATCCTATCATTCTCTTGCATTCCTATTTATATTTGATCTTAATTCATATATATATATATATAAACAGATGCAAACTATTCCTGGAAGAAAAAATTAAAATAATTAAGTACAAAAATACAAGCCAGTTATTGAACCAGAGAAATGAAATTATACTTAAATGTCATCATAAAAATAAGTTTATATAGTCTTAAAAATAGACATTTATTTTGCATCAAACACTGAAAAATATATATTAGGTTTGTAACTATGTAAGTTTATATATATGTATGTATATATGTATGTGTGTATTGTATATGTGTGTATCCAGCTATCTATCTATCTATCTATATATGTATATATATATATATTATTCTTTTTTTGATATGTGTGCCATACATACATACATATATATGTTTATAGATATATTTAATTATTTATATATACTATGGATATGCTTACATTATAGTTAATTTTTATTACTTTTATTACTATTATTATTACTTTAAATATATTATATTTTTTTATTACTATTAAATGATGATGATGTTTAAATGAATAACAACATAGATTGCATTTCTGTGATTTTTATTACTGGTTGCGCAGTTAAAGTTTTATCCATAAAATTTTCCCCTACCTTCCCTTACTGCAATATTCTCAAAAAAATCTAAAGTAGGATCTGTAATGTAATCAGTACTGAATTAGCTTCTTGACTTCAGCCGCTTTCTCACAGACGTCATGTGGCTTCCCTCTGTCTTTTCTACAAATATTTTCATGACTACTGCATTGATGAGCATTTTTTCCCTGGTGCCCTGACTACATGAATTTAAGTGTACTACTAGATTGGCATCTAGGTCCCAACTTTTTACTGTTGAAATAGTTAAATGTAACTGCCCTTCTAACAGTTTCTTTCCTCGCACTTCTCCATATTGGAACTCCATTCCTCTCACTTGCTTCCCTGATAACTACAATCATCAAAAACCTAAATGCAACATCAGTCACCATGTTTTGTTGTGTTGATACCTGTTCTTTTTTCCTTTTTTCAATCCCCCCTACACCCAATCCTTTCTCTCATTTTCACACTCCATAACCCCCTGTGTGATAATGGCACTTCCGACTTGGGGTGAAATGCTTAAAAAAAAAAACCCTCAAAACATTGAATATAAAATAATTAGGGTACTGACAAAAGCATCTACCACAATCAAAGGTAAAGCTCTCCCTACCAACAGCTAAAATAATAAAAAAGTGCTCAATACAATATATATATATATATATATATATATATATATATATATATATGTAGAAGGCAGGATATATGTGTGTGTGTGTAACGAATGCACGGCTGCAATTTTTGACGGATTTGCACCAAAATTTACATGCACATGCTCCAAGTTAGCAGTAAGGCAAAGACTGACTTTGCATTTCCCAACTCCTATCGATAGTGGAAATAATCCATTTTTTCATGCTTCTATGGCAGTTTTCATGTAGTTTGCGGCCATTTTCTACTGGACAGAATGAGAGCCTATTTTTGAATCAAGCACGGGCAACGCCGGGCCATGCTGCTAGTCTTATATATTAGTAGCCAATATATAATAGCTAAAACATAAAGTCTGAAAGAGGGTTTTCTGTGATGAACATAATTTATTCTGACAAATGAAATTGTCTTGAAGTTAAAAATGTGGCAAATCTTCTAGTCATAAATTTGATTGGTCTTCCATTGGATGTTTGGGATTGCAGTGATTCAGTTTGAATGTGGCTAAGAAACCATAACACAGCTGATGACACTAGTGTCAAAAAGCTTCATACTTTTGAAGAGAAGCATAACAACAGAATTTCAGTTTTGAATTATCTTAATAAATACATGTTTTCTATTAAATTATGAAAATGGCTTATTTCTTTTTGATACTATAAAGTGATTTGTTTCCATTCTCAGATTGAAAAGAAAATAAGCAAAATTGCTTCCTAAAGATTATCTGCCTTTATAGAACCAGTTCCTGGAAATTTGGGATGGCATTATTGTATTATTTATATAATAATTGCATCCCAAATTTCCATCGTCCTGGGTAAGACGTTAAGCTACATCCGCATCCTGGGTAAGATGTTAAGCTACGTCCAGCAGTAAGGCCTCTGATCAGGAGGTTTTTAGGAGCATGGAACCACCACTTAATTGCTGGTGTTCCCAGGTCCACCTTGACCTGGGGTGGTAGCACCTGTTAGGGTCACAACTATTGGCAAATAGTTAACTATTACCAGCAATACTTTTTAAAAAAAATTATTACCAGCAATACAATTTTGAAGGAAATATATTACCAGAAACAGATTTTTGACAAAACAAAATATTACCAGCAATAAAAATTTTTGTCGACATTAAATAACCCATTGAGGTTGATATAGTCATTAGTGACTTTTCCATCTTACATAAATGTTTTGCCTATTTGGTGGAACAGTTCCAAAAGTCAGGATTTATTTACCTCAGGCAAAATCCAGGTCTTTGAATACTTATTTTCCAGGCACTCCCTCATTAGAATGAGCTTACTCTTCAGTGTGTGCCTACTATTGTGTCTATATTTTTTTAATTGATTATGCCCCAAGCAAGGCACTAAAGCCACTGAGACACAAGGGGTTACTGGGTGTGGAAGATTTAGAAACAGAAACATTGCTAAGAAGCAAGTACAAAAGAAGAGTAATCAGGAAGACAGTAGATTGCGATTGATATTGCATTTAAATTTTTGCATATTATGGCACATGACACAACCTTACAATCAGCAATGAAGCAAACCTTAAGTCACAACAAGACACCCAACTGTTGCAAATTGCACTGCTGTGTGCCAGTACACAAACTTAAACATATAAATTGTACTATTACCAATCTACCAAGTGAGTGAGTGTACTCTAGAACATCCACAAGTGAATGAAGGAACTTTGTCTTGTGCTCAGCTTAAGTATATCATTGGAAACAGAAGGACATTGTTGAATACTTGTCAACTAATTCCACCACCTTCGGTAATAAATGCATACTAATTTATGCTCATTTTTTAATGTAATTCAGTAGAAAATCATGCAACTTATGCAGCACATGCAGTATTGTATCAGGTCCAATTTGTGTGACAGTAAACTTCACCAAATATTGAGTCACTAAACTCTTTCCTGTTAGGTCTGCAGCACCCAAAATGGATTGTGAAAATCCAACAGTTAGAAAGGGTTGTTATGAGTGGCTGCTGTAAAGTTCTTGGTGTGTTTTGTTTTCCAAAATCTGACCAAATAGCCAAACAGCTGATTCTTTTTTAAATGCTTCTTCATTGCAATATGAACTTTTCAGCCCCCCCCCCATCATATAAGTAAAACTTTGAAAGCGATCATTTGTTGATTCTACCCTCTGCATTGTTTTCTTTGTAAAAGAATATAGACAGGGTAGAAATATTAATAAATTTTATCAGGGTAAATCATATTGATTTTCCCGTGGTCTGCAGGAGGTAAAATAAATTATTAACTGTTTTTCATGGAAAGATCTTGGCACCTTTGTACATTAAATAGAGAAGGAAGTGGAACAATTCTGAGAGGTTTAGTCCCCATGGGGATTATAATCACAGTTCAACAATACCTGACAAAAAAGAGCATTCTACATGTATTAGGTTGGTGCAAAAATAATGACGTAATAATGTCGTTTTTTGACGTTAAAAAATACGTCAAAAAACGACATTATTACGTCATTATTTTTTTCACCAACCTAATATATATCTATATAATCAATAGTATAATTTTGTTTGCTTCTTTCTGTGTCGTTCTTATCCTACTCCACTGGAACACCTGAGCTGGTTTGCAGGCAGGCAAGAGACATTTCCCTTATGACAACATTCTGTTGATTGACAGTATGCTAGAATTAACTTACATATATTAAGTTATGAAGTGTGCACAGATACCACAATTATCTCAGGCAGAGGGATATGTAGTGACATTAGGAAGTGGTCACAGGTTCTACACTGATCCTAGGTAAAGTTCACAGAACCTTGGTAGAGCACCAGAAAGTAACAATTTGATTCTAGTCAAAGTGCACAGATATTACATTGATTCTAAGCAGAATGCCAAGGAAAAGTACTTTAATCACAGAGAGAGCACACAGATACTACACTGATACATTTGTTTATTTTACCCCAGTCAAGGTAAAAATTAAGTTAATTGTGAACTCAGTAAACTTTTCAATGGCTGTATAGTGTGCACCTCACCAGAGCCAGATACCCAGTAGCCTAAGGTGGGGTTTTGAGATCAGATTTGTTCTACTAGACTGGTTGCCAACTATGGCAAAGAGTCAAGTCTGTTCTGTTATTTAATCCATAGCTGGATTGAGAAGAGATGGATTTATACTCTTCCCAAGTGTATTTGTGTGAAAGTGAATGTGAGGAAATTCAGTTTGCCAATTTCTCTTTCTGAACTACTAAACTCTACACTGACTGCATATTCATCAGAAGTGTTGATCTGTATGTAAATAACCTCATAATTCTGGATGGATATGATGCTAGCTGCCAATAAATATACAGATGAAAATAAGGGAAGTGTTAGAGATTATTTGTTGGTTGGTGCCATACAAGATATTTGTTATTCATTACATCTCAGATGAAAAGAGAAATTACTTATTAAGCCCATCTCCTCTCAAAGTATTGTGTGACAGGTAGCCATGGATCACATGGTACCAGCAACAAGTAAAAATCCCTGACCAAACTGAGCTCGCTTCCCTGTCAATCATTATGATATGCCAGTGTTAAGAACTTTACCAATGAATATGCTCTGATGAGTGTTTGTGGTGTACTCATGATTTTCCTATTGTGTTTGTTTTTATGATTTCTAGCTTGTTTTCAGTACAGCTATGGTTACAAACACTCTATTCCCCATGTTGAACATTCTTCGCCTATAGATATAGCAAATTTTAAATTATATATATATATATATATATATATATATATAAAGTTATAGCCTCTGTTTGTTTGTTTGTTACCAAACTCCTCCGAGGATTTGGGAGATAGACCTGCATAACCATATATATTCTGAAACCAGAGTACTTGGATAAAAATATTTCATTTTGATCAAAGGGGGCACAAATACCCCATTGACAATTTTTTTCCCTTTGAGTTAAATTAAATTTAAATTTGAACAAGGGAATGACTTCTATCCAAAATATAGAAGAAGAAAGCCAGAAGATGGAGGTCACATCAGCAAGATCACTGGGTAATACTGAAATACATCATTATTCTCCACAAATTATAACAATGATTTAAAATCTATCCTCATTTTCTTACAAAAAAATGTGTGACACTCACCAAGGGACAGGTAATTCAGCTAGTATATATATATATATATATATATATATATATATATATATATATCAACAAGGAGACCCTCCAATTTTATTGAATAAATTTACTCTTTAGTATTTCAAGATATTTTTATATAATTTTGGTAAATATATCTGTTGAAATATCAGTGTTATTTTTATTTTTGCATAATTGAAACAACAATTTATCCATCACACCCTGAGTATATATATATATATATATATATATATATATATATATACAATAGGAATTGAAAATTACCTCACAGTTACGATCATTTCACCTTACAAGTTAAGATTCCCTTGCAAGGATTTTCAAACCGATCAGGGTAATAAAATAAAATGAAACAAAGGCCTAAAGCAAATTTAAAAACAAGGCAGAGGAAAAGAAGGGAAGAAAAATGGAAAAAAGGAAAAAGTAAAGGAAATAATGAAATGACAAAAAAAGAAGGGAGAAAGCAGAAGGTAAAAAATGAGTAGTAACACCTAGACATGATACATTGAGCTCTGTTTGTTGGTCAATAATAATTTATATTATTAGGATTCACTTGGATTATATACCAAGGGATTATTATCTGTATATATATATAGATATATATTTCACTGAATAATATAGACATATTGTGTCTATTTATTTTTATACTGATTCTTTTCAGTTCTCTAATAAGTTTCTTGATGTTAAGATGAGATTCATCAAGGAATATATATATATATATATATATATATATATAAAGAGAGAGAGAGAGAGAGAGAGAGAGAGAGAGAAAGATTGGGTTATTATTTGTTACCTGGAGTAAAGTGTAGTTGTTGATGTTACATTGTCAACTAAAACGATCATCAGGATATCAATAATAGAAGACTTTTATGTGTTCCTTTACAAAAAAATAAATAAATAAATATACAAAATATAAGGAAATAAAGAAGATTAATTCCTGAAGAATAAATTCTTTTTCAAGGCTGGTGCTTAAAATGACTGTATTTCTTTGGTTCCTGGAACTGCAAGAGTTCATTGATTGAATCAATTTGTCAATAGTGGCATATGGAAGTGACCAATCTTCTTAGGCAATAAAAAGTGCCAGTTATTATGCAAAAAAAGGGTGTAGAATATGGTCTGTTTTGTGATCAATCTCACTAGGCTATAATCAATCAAGGGCTGTGTAAACACATCTTCATAATGTTATTTACCCTCAGATGGACACTATGTTAACTACTTAACATTAACCTAGCAACAACTAATGAAAAGACATTTGTACTTTCTTTCTTTCTTCATTTTCTTCTTTCTCACCTTCTCTCTCCCTCTCTCTCTCTTTCTCTGTCTTTCTGTTGTTTCACTTTTTTCCTTATCTTTTTTCTTTTTTTTGCCTCTTCTTCTTTCTTACCTTGTCTATCTCTCTCTCTCTCTCTCTGTTGTTTCACCTTTTTCTTTATTTTCTTTTTCTGCCACTTTTTCTCCCTTCTTTCTAACCCTCTCTCTCTCTCTCTCTCTCTCTCTCTCTCTCTCTCTGTTACCTCACCTTTTTATCTTCTTTTTCTGCCTCTTTTTTTTCCTTCTTTCTAACCTCTCTACCCCTCTCTCTCTCTTTCACACTTTTTCTTTATCTTCTTTTTCTGCCTCTTTTTCTACCTTCTTTCTATCCTTCTCTCTCTCTCTCTCTGTTACCTCACCTTTTTATCTTCTTTTTCTGCCTCTTTTTTTTCCTTCTTTCTAACCTCTCTACCCCTCTCTCTCTCTTTCACACTTTTTCTTTATCTTCTTTTTCTGCCTCTTTTTCTACCTTCTTTCTATCCTTCTCTCTCTCTGTTATCTCACCTTTTCCTTAATCTTCTTTTTCTTCTTTCTTTTCATATTTAATATCTCTTCTATTAACATTTTTTCTCTTTCTTTTTTCTTCATTCTCCTTTTGTTTCATTTCCTAATTTCTTATTCTCTTTCAAATTTTTCTTCCTTTGTTGCTTCACCCTCCTCCACTCTCCACTGTGCTGTTCAAATATAGTTTTGATTTTTCAAAAACGTGGGATGAATTATTTCAGGTCTGTCCAGATATTTCAAGAATCGGTTGTGCAGCCTTGATGTAACTAATCAGAGAAGACCGTGCATATGTGAACAGATATTATCCTATAGGATTACTCTGGTTGCCTCAACACACTACTGAGTGATCATCCTGGGTATGACGATAAACTACATCCAGCAGCAAGGCCTCTGATCAGGATGTTTTGAGAAGTATGGAACCACATCTTAATTGTTGATGTCCCAGGTCTACCCTGACCTGGTGTGGTAGCACCTGTTAAGGTCCTATCTATGGGAAAATAGTTAACTCCCAAACTGGGGACAAAACACCATGAAAGTATAAAAACAGATAAAATAGTAAAAATACCAGTAATACATTTTTGAAAAAAAAAATTATCAGCAATACATTTGACTCTCAACAAAAACCCTCTTTACAAAAATACACCAATGAACCTGATCTACAAACTGATTTCTTACAAAGAATACATATTCTATTCATATGAACCTATTGTAAAAATCTTGTCAGCATTAAATAACCCATTGAAGTTGATATGCCATGTAACAAAATAAAACCAAATTATTGAGTGAACTTGTGTCTCCAGTAACCACCATATTCATCCCAAAAATTCACCTGCTGTTACCCTGGTTAGATTTAACACCATTGCTGTGAATGATATTAAGGTTTGGTTTGTTTTACAGCAAATCAACCTCTGGGTTATTTAATGCCGACAAGATTTTCATTGCTGGTAATATTTTGTTTTTCAAAAATGTATTGCTGGTAATATTTTTTTTCCAAAAATATATTGCTGTTAATATTTTTTCTTCAAAAATGTATTGCTGGTAACCCCACCCATGCACAGGTATCCATGCATATTTGTGCTGGGGCATCTGAGGGACAAACCTGGAATTGTTTGTTTCCTGTTTAGGAAGAGGTTCTGTTGTGTTGGAAACCTACCACCCCTCTTGAAGATGAACTTGTCTGCGTCTGTGAACAAAGACTTTAAATAGTGGCATGTCAGTTGACATGAGAGAGACCGAGAGACAGAGAAGTTCTTAGCTGAGCTAGTTATTGACTACTCAGGCGATTTCTGTACCTTTTTACCAGCCTATTAAAACCCCTTTATTTGTTACGTGTTATTTAGCGTTTATCTCTACTAACCCCAAATCAACATCATAACAGGTTCATGGTACTTTTCCTTTTCTCAGGCCTTAATAGTTGTGCTGTCATGAATTTCTTGCGATGTGCATGGTTAGTGGTAACATCTCTTCATACTGATGGTACCAGGTTGGCAATTTCCTGGTTGCTGTTCTCGACTAGTTTTTAGAAGCCCAAACTCTTGTGTAGTGTCTTGAGAAACTGCTCTGATCAACAGTTGCATAATCTTGGGGTTTTTGCAGTGCCATGTCATGCATGGAAGGGTGTCTCTACAAGCACCTTCAGTGGGCAACCCCAAAGCCACACTATGTTGCAGTCTGCACCAGTTTCTATCTACCCATGTTACATTTGATGACCAGCTGCTACTCATACTCTAAGCCTTTCTTTACCAATATAACACACCATGACTATAAACAACCAAAGATATAAACCTAAACCAGCTCAACAAAAATCCCCTAAACCCCTTAACCTTTCCTTCTTCAATATCCATAGTATTCATACCAACTTCTGCAGTGCGGAATCGTTCCTCTTTGAAAAGGATCCTGATATACTAGCTCTCTGTGAAACTAACCATAACTCTTCAATCCCTTCCTCTGATTTATAATTCCTGGCTACCTTCCTCTACTTAGAAAGGGACTCTAAAGTCCACATGCATGGCCTGGGAGTTTATGTCTGTAAACAACTCCTGTTGGCTAGAGAATTTTCTCTTGAATCTCCAGACCATTCATACATATGTCTCCATCTCTCTCTACTAAATTCAATCAGTTATTTCTTCTTTCTCTACTCTTTCCCTTCCTCACAAGATTGTTGCATGCTAGATAGCAAAATATATACAAGACCTCCCTACACCCATTTGCAAACATATTTGTGTATGGTGAATTTAATGCCCACCATACCAGGTGGCATAAACACTGTCACTAACCTCACTAGCATCCAAACCTTTAACTTTTCAATCACTCAACCTGTCATATAAGTGGTTGACTTCCCTAATTGTTTCCCTAGTAACTCCAATGAAGATGTTTTCTTCTCTATCTCTTTTTTATCTCTATCCCTGGCTCGTGTCACACTATGCAACCCTGCCCTCTTGGCAACTCTGGCATGTGGAAGTATCTATAAAATATCTCCTTCTGCTACCCAACCAACCAAGAACCTTCTACCGACAGAATATCTTTCTGTTATCAACAAGCAGATTGGAACTCGTTTCATGATTTTTTTCATGACATCCTTTGGAATGTAGATTTTATCATCCAATTCAAAAATGTGCATCTTCTGGGTGAAAGCCAGCATTGATGCTTTCAAGTTAAACCACATTCATCTCCTTGATTCTCACCTGCTTGCTCAGCCACTATAACTTACACGAATCACTTCTTCCAACAGTACCAGAGCAATATGTCTGATTGCAACAGACGTCACTTTGTCTTTGCTCGTAATGAGTGCAAGCATGTGCTCAATGAAGCAAAGTTACTGTTTGCTGATAGAATGAAACAACGTATAGCATCTCACAAGTTCAGTTCCAGAGATTATCGGTGGCTCTGCAAGAGTGTGCTGAACAACAGCAAACCCTCAATCCCTCATCTTTTCAATCAATTTAAAGTCCTAACATCTACAGCAGATAAGGCTGAATGCTTTGCTTGAAAATTCTCATTCAAATCAACACTTGAGTACCCACACCTGATTTAACCCCTAGAACTGAGGTTCTACTGAGTGATATGTGCACAACCTCATCACCGATTTCGGACATCATTTCTAAATTAGATTCCCATAAGGCAAGTTGTGCTGACAGGATACCAGCCATCATCCTAATGAAATGTGCTCCTGAGTTAGCTCCAGTTCTCTCCAAACTCTACAACTATTGCCTCATTGTTTCCTGCTTTCTAGCTTGTTGGAAGTCTTCATCTGTAGTCCCTGTTTTTAAAAATCCTGGAGAACCTTCTGACCCCTCTAACTACTGCCCTATCAGTCTCCTACTGCTTTTCAGTAAAGTCTTCAAGGCTTTAATCAATGTTGAAGGGTTAAGCATCATAACTCTCATGACCTACTGTCTGACAAACAATATGGATTCCATTTTGCCCAGTCTACCACTGATGTGCTCATGGCCATATGTATATTGTTATATTAAGCATATGGTAGCAAGTGAAGGGATGAACACCAGAGTAAGGTTGAATACATAATCTGGGAAAATAAAACAAGGAAAATATATACACAAGGAGTCAATACAAAATAGGAATCTGCTCAATAAAAAATTCTGTAGTTTATGGTTGAAGTCTGTTTGGATGAAAGTCAGAGTAAGAGGATGACTGTCAAAGGAATGTGCTCTTGTAGGACAAGATGAGTGAAGAAGCCGCTGACTGTTACTGCAAGACTGTATTTATATTACTTTGGTGCATCAAGAAGGCATCCGTGTCTTTGGCTTGTGGTACCTTCTGATTGGCTGAAAAAGCTTAATTGCTTGTCACGTAACTGCTTGCCACTATGTCAGTGACCTCAAGATAACTTGTTAACTGTTCTAGTTTTTGACCCTAAAGAAGTGTCCATGAATTTGGCTTGGAGTATAACAATATCAAGGTTTGATAATAATGGTGAAGCTCAAGCTGTAGCTTGAGATATCTAAAAGGCATTTGACAGGGTTTGGCATGCTGGACTTCTATGTAAGTTTCAAGGCTACGGTATTACAGGATGATTATTTGATATAATCCAATCATGAAGGTCATTCTAAATGGGCTTGCTTCCAGATCCTTTCCCATAAACACAGCTGTTCCCCAAGGCTCTATCCTGGGTCCTACACTGTTTTTGATCTTCATCAATGATATTCCTGATCATTGACTTGGCATTTTGACTTCAGTCACTTTCTCACAGATATGATGTGGTTTCCCTCTGTCTTTTCTAAAAATATTTTCATTGCAACTGCTCTGATGAGCTTTTTTCTCTGGTGCCCTGACTACATGAATTTAATCATGCTACTAGACTGACATCTAGGTCCCACCCATTTATTGTTGAAATAGTTAAATGTAACCACCACTTCTACACCAACAGTTTCTTTTCTCATACTTCCTGACAATGGAGTCCCCTTGTTTTACTTGCTTCCCTGATAACTACAATCTTCAAAAATCTAAATGCAATATCAATTGCCATTTTTTGTTGTCTTGAACCCCGTTCATCTTTTATCCTTTCTTCAGTTCCCCTATAACCAGTTTTTTCTCTCACTTTCACTCTCTGTAATCCCCTGTGTAATAGTGGAACTCATGCCTTGCTTGGCATATATGCTTAATATATATATATATATATATATATATATATATATAAGTGGACATTGAAGTCAGCATGAAGAGATGACAGTCTGTTTCATACTAAATGAAATCAACAGGCCATATGCATTTTTCTGCTCTGCTATTTATATATACAGGTCAGTGATGCATCGTGCATAGTCCACTGTATTATTCTATATATATATATATATATATATATATATATATATATATATATATATATATATATATATAGACAGTGGTAGCATCCTAAATTGTAAACAAATCACTTTATAGTATTAAATAGAATTAAACCATTTTGATAATTTAATGGAAAACATTTATTAATGAAGATATTTCCAAATTGAAATTCTGTTCTAATCATATTTCTGTTCAGAAGTATGATGCTTTTTGATTCGAGTGTCATCAGCTGTGTTATGGTTTCTTAGCCACATTTGAACTGAATCACTGCAGTCCCAAAGATTCAATGGAAGACTATCAAATTTATGACTAGTAGATTTACCACTTTTTTTTTTCACTAGGCAGGCACACAAGCATAGTGTAACTAATATTTAACCTAGACCATCGGCTATTAATATATAAGATTATTTCTGGATAATCCAACAATTGTTTTGCTAAGCTTATATAATTTTAAGAATTGTTTCAAGTGAACCAGTGTTAACTGGTAGGATGCCACCACTGTATATAGGTATATTTAGGCATCAATTTTTCATTCATACAAGTTTAATTAAAGACTAATGAAAGTGCTTTGTTAAGGATTTTTGATTTATTTTTTCTATTTTTTTAATCCTTTTCCTAGTTCCTGGCATATATTTAAATATAAATGACTAACAACTGAGTACTTTTGGCTATTGTTAGCCATTATCAAAGATTATTGAAATTTTTGTGCTGTCAATTTCTTCATTTGCAAATATTGCATTTCATCATTTTCATATATCAGTTCATGTCATTGTTACTTTTTTTTTTTTCGTTTTATGTCAGTTTCACTGACACAAACTGTCATGTGAAGACATGGGAATACAATGTTGGAAAATGAAGAAATTGACATTGTACAACAAAAACCAAAAAATCTTTTAGAATAACTATAGATATTCAACAGTACCCAAGCATTGAATGATTTATATTTAAATGTGTACCAGAACCAAGAAAATTATCCAAGATATAAAAAAAAAATGAATAAAAAATCCTTAACATAAAACTTTTGTTAGTGTATAAACAAACTTTAATCAAAAGAGGGAAGCCATGTCAAGGCAACAGGAAAGTGACTGAAGTCAAGCTGCCAGATCAAGATCAATTATATTGCACACCTTCCTTTGGATTTTGTTAGGAGCACCAGACCAGCAATATTCAAGGCATGAATGAATGGAAGATTTATAAATGTTCAAGATGGATTTTGACAAGAACCTTCCTATTTAGTGCCTCTAATCCATGAATTCAAATGTACAACTAGATTGGCAATTAGGTCTCATTGTTTTAAGGTTGAAATAGCTGACCGTATGTTCTATTCTAATAGTTTCTTTTTTGTGATTCATGTCTGTAAAACTCTCTTCTAGTTTCTTGCTTGCCTGCCACCTACAACTTTTGAAAATTAAATGCAACACCAATCATAATGTTCTGTTTTCCTGAATCTTGTTCTTTTATTGTTCTTTCTCCTCACTAAAGTTTTCTCATTCTCTTTCACTCCCAGTAACCCATTGCATCTTAGTGGCATTATTGCCTTGCTTAGGATGAAATGATTATATATATATATATATATATATATATATATATATATATATATATATATATATATATATATGTATATATATATATGTGTGCGTGTGTGTGTGTTGTATATTTAGGTAATAAAGTTTCATTGAATGTGATAAACATGGAAAATCTTTTTAAAGAATTAATTTATTTTATTATTATAATTTGTTTAAGTTTTTTAATGTTCTTATACTTTTACTTTTATGTGTGAAAAGAGAGAATAGAAATTGTCCGTAATGATTATTGTACCAAGGATTTTTAGTCAATAGGAGTAGATAGGTTTGCCTATCATCCAGTTCACATTCCTTTTCAGTCCTTTGAACAAGAGTAGAGGTTTATCCCTTGTTTTTTGTTTAGGACTTGGCTTCCAGTTTCTTCTAACATCTCTGCCTAAACTCTGAAATTTTATTTACTATTTATTTATTTTTCTCAATAGAAGCCTGGTTCATACTTCTCCCTCATCTTTTGAACAACAGTAGAGGTTTATCCCTTGTTTCCTGTTTAGGATTGGTTTTTCAGTTCCTTCTAAATTCTTTCCATTCTCTTCCACTCCCAGTAGCCGTATTTATCTTAATGGTATTATTGACTTATTGGAGTGAATTGATTAATATATATATATATATATATATATATATATATATATATATAATTAGGTTAAGTTATAAGGAACTTGGTAAACCGAATTGGTAAATCCAAAGAGGATGAAATCCTGAGAGCTCAATGTTAGGACAGAGCTAATATGTAATGAAAAACAAACCACTTTAATGTACCATTACGATAATTTATTTCACCTAAATCCTTTTTTAAGGATTCAGGATCATCAGGTAAATCTTCCAACAACGAATTGAGAAAAAAAAAAAAAAAAATCTATTTAGATTTTTTTTTTTTTTTTTTTTTCTCAATTCGTTGTTGGAAGATTTACCTGATGATCCTGAATCCTTAAAAAAGGATTTAGGTGAAATAAATTATCGTAATGGTACATTAAAGTGGTTTGTTTTTCATTACATTTATATATATATATATATATATATATATATATATATATATATATATATATAATAATAATAATAATAATCTTGCTTGAATACATATATACTTTTATTTTAATCAATTTATCCCAAGCAAGCGTGCTATACATACATACATACATATATATATATATATATATATATATATATATATATATATATGTACGTATGCATGTATAACAGCTCACCAGTGTGGCTAGACATGCAATTGCTTCAAGTCAGGATTTCGAGATCAGTTGAAGTCTCTCACCCTTAGGCAGCAAAGAAAGGGAGTTTTTAATGCATTATATACGATATATATGCATCACCATCTACCAGTATGCTCAATTCATAGCAAAGAGCTTTTAGCATTAATTAGTAGCAGCCAACAAATTCCCCTTCTTCCAAAGTGCTCAACCTACGAGAGGGAGTATATATATATATATATATATATATATATATATATATATATATATATATATATAACACATGTGTGTATGTGTGAGGGGGGCACTAAATTGTTCTTAATATCACCAAAAAGACTTCTCCACCAAATAATCTGTTGTTTACTCTTTCTATGTCAGTCTTTAAAAATTGGGTTGAGCTGAGAACTTTTCAGCACCACCTGACATATGTCATTGTGTAAATATGAAAAGTCAAGTTGGCTAAGATAATATTAAAAATGAAGGCCACACATGAAGAATTAAATCTTCATATTATCTTTATCGACTGACACTTGATGGTGTTCAAGTCAATAGACACCACACAGTGTCTCTTGGAGAAGTAAAATAGTAGGACATCCACTTTGTCTCCATTAACATGTCTTTTGATCTTCCTCTTTCAAAATGAATCATTGCAAGTGACTAGCAGTTCATACTAGCTGAATTAACCATCTACGCTGGGTAATTGCTCATAACTTTGACTTGGTATATGAAGTAATTCTTTAATTCTAAAAAAAGTAGTCTCATTTAATTTTTTATCCAAAAGTAAAGCAATTAAAATATATAACTAAGAAATGGCTATTTAAAAATGTTTGCTTTCAATTTAATTTTTTTTTATATTAATTCTTAATGGGAATTGTATATGGTCATTGAAACAATTTCAGAATAAAAATGAGAAAGAAATAATTCAAATTGCACATGCATACAGACATATATATATATATAAATATATATATATATATATATATATATATATATATATATATATATATAGTATAAAAGGCTCAAACATTAATATTCCATGGTTATAATTTATTACATTGGAATCATAATCACAATATATATAATAAATAATTAAAAAATTAAAAATAAAAAAAATTAAAAATAATTAAAAAATAAAAAAAATAATTAGAAAATTTTAAAAAATTAAAAAAATAATTATAAAAAAATAATTATAATTTAAGCTCTACTTCTGTATGGAGCACTGTTTTTTAAAAATAAAGGCAAAAATACTAATGAACTCTGGATTATTTACCTAACATGTTCTTTCCTATTTTTCTACATATCTGCACATATATATATATATATATATATATATATATATATATATATATATATATATATATATATATATATGAAGAAATATAGTCTTAAGATGTGCTATATTTATGGGTTAAAGTTCTCAATGTCAGAGATAGAGCGTGTGTAAATATAAAAGTGAACATAGAAGTCAACACTTAGAAGCAACAGTCTGTTTCATGCTAGATGCAATTGTCAGGCCACAAGTGCTGTTATTTTTCTTGGCTATTTATATATATACAGGTCAGTGGTGTATTGTGGGTAGTCTATTTTGGCGAATATTTTACCAGAAGTCGTTTATTTGTTTATTTATTTATTTGGGTTAAATTATTTTGCTTGTTTTTTATTTATTTTTATTTTTTATTTTTATTTATTTATTTTTATTTCTTATCTTATATATTTATTTATTTTTTATTTTTATTTTAATCGGAGTTTTTATTAACGTAGTAAAAATTTGTTTATATTGCTTATTTAATAGTTTTGTTTTGGTTTGGTAAGATAAAGCTATTTATTCAATTTTGGGGTTGATTGTTGTAGTTTATTCTAACTATTATTTTGGCGGGAACAGTTTTTAATTTGTTTATTACGTCATGTATTTATTTGGATTGATTATCTTTATTTGTTTTTTCTAATGGTTAGTTTATCGGGATCAGTTTGTTAGTTTATTTATTTGGATGAATTTAGGTCAATTTATTTTACTTGTTATTATTTATTTGTTATACTGTATATTTTCCCTTTTCGGTTTTTCGATTTTTAAGTGACGTAGTATTTTTTTTTTATTGTTATATAACAGTTATAGCTACTTTTTCGTCCGATTTTTGGTTTGATTTTTATAGTCTAACTAATATTTTGGTCATAATGGTTTACTAATTTGTTTATTTTGGGTTTGTTGATTTTTTTTTTCTTATTTTTTATCCTATTTCATCTATTCTAACAGGTGTGATTTGGTAATTTGTTTGGGTTAATTTATTTTATTGTTATTTTGTTTTTTTATTTATTTTTATTTTATTTTATTTTTTCCATTTTCAATTTTTAAGTAACGTAGTAAAAATTTGTTTTCATGTCTGCATTTTGCAATGAGCTTGGATCTTTTATTTAATAATTTATTTTGGTCTGGGAAAGTAATGATAGCTATTTTTTCCTCCAAGCAAAGTTTGCAAGTTTTTGATTGGTTGTTTGTAGGCTGATGATCTTTTCCTTATTTTCCAAGATATTTTTGGTGTGATGTGCATTTAGTTATTAATTTCCCAGATATACTTAGAAAGCTTTGTGCTGTTCGCATATTTACTATTTGTGAAAAATAATCAAATAAACGACTTCCAGTAAAATAACCGCCAAAATAGACTACCCACAATGCACTACTGACCCGTATATATAAATAACTGAGAAAAATAACAGCACTCGTGGCCTGACGATTGCGTCTAGCATGAAACAGACTGTTGCCTCTAAGTGTTGACTTCTTTGTGCACTTTTATATTTACACACGCTCTATCTCTGATATTGAGTACTTTATCCCATAAATATAGCACACCTTAAAACTATATTTCTCCATATATATATATTGAGAGAGAGAGAGAGAGAGAGAGAGAGAAATAGGTATAGATAGACAGACAGATCGATAAAATATGGTTTGATTACACTGAACACTCTTCTAAAAATATAACAAATGTTAAACCACACACACACACAAAAATACTCACAACACACAAACACATGCATACATAAACTTATGGCCATATCACATTAGCACCTAGATGGGTAACAGTCAGCTTGGGAATACCAGAAGCTTTATGCTCGGATGTACGGATGGTGTAATGAATGTCAGCTCAGATGTACAAATCAAAGAGCCAATTCCATCTCCAGTTGGGTTGGTTATATTCACTTATGTAAAAAAGAAATGTATGAATCCACCACTTGACCCTGCCAGCTATGGGTTAATTAGTAGAACTTGTATCAGTAAATCATTATTCTTTCTTAATAATTCTTACTCTCTAAAAATATTTTCAAGCTTTAAACAACTTGCAAAAGGTTGATCAGCCATAAAAAAACAAATCACTACAATGCAAATATTTAATATACAGATTAGCCTCTTGAAAAGCAGACACAATGCCATAAAACTGCAGAGTCAAGGACAAAACAACAAGGATTGATAGGGACAATTACAGTTAAGTAATATATAAAAAAAAATATGATATATATATAAAAAGTTAATTTTTTTTTTTACACCTCTCCACACTACTTCCGGTTTCAAATGAAGTTGCTTAATTTGTTGAGCTCCATGTTGTTGATTTGCTGAACAAACCACCTGAGGAGACCGTAGCGGTTGAAACCATGGTAGTGTTCTGGTCAACATTCATTTTTCTAAACATTAAACAGCTATGCAAGTCTGGTCTTCCAACTTAATATTGAGCACATTTAATGCATACGATCTTAATAAATATTTTACTGTTTGTGTATATATATATATATATATATATATATATATATATATAAATTTCGGCTCTCATTTTTTAAACATGAGAACTCTTATGTAGCGAAGGAATCATATTTTTAAACAAAAAATATTATTATATTATATATATATATATATATATATATATATATATATATATATATATATATATATATATATGTAAATACAAGTAAAAGGTTTTTCACTTAGCTAATTGATGTTACCTTCAAAATCGCAACTCCAAAGTTTCATAGATGGAATCACTCCGTTCACCCATTAGGGTGTATCAGTAATTTATATATATATATATATATATATTGTAAACAACTCACTTGATTTATTAAGTATGAGGCTTCAAACTTAAAGTAAATTTGTCATGCAGAATTTATAAAACTTTAATTATACAAAACCTGTCCCTGTGTCAGACTAGGCTAAGCTTATTTATTATATATTTGATTCTGTGTGTGTGCATGTGTGTGTGTGTGTGTGCGTGCATGCTAACATATATTCTCTTTATTTAATATGGCTTTAAAATCAATAGCAAGGGAACCAATACAATGAAATTCTCATCGTAGACTACCTACTTGAAGTTGGAGGACTCTTGCCTCTATAAAGTCAATAAAATTAATCAATATTGACAAATATACATGTTATATACATGTTATATAATATATAATCTCCAACTCTCATGATTTCAACAAGAAGTCAGATTAATAACGTTAGAATCCTTTAATCCTAAATCTCCAAATTGAATACTTGGTGAGTAAATAAAACATAGAAAGAGAGAAATAATAAATTTTAATGAATTAATTTTAAGAATTTTATTTATTTAAAAAAAAAAATAAATAAATAATACATTAACAAATAGAATAAAGTAAAAAAATAATAGAAAAAATTCTATTATTTTTTATTTTTTTCTATTTTTTAATGTTTTATTTTTTTCTATTATTTTTTAAAAAAATAAATAAAATCCTTAAAATAAAATCCATTAATTCATTAGAATTTATTATTTCTCTTTTTCTATGTTTTATTTACTCACCAAGTATTCAATTTGGAGATTTAGTATTAAAGGATTCTAACGTTATTAATCTGACTTCTTTTCTTGTTGAAATCATGATAGTTGGAGATTATATATTGAAGAACATGTATATTTGTCAATATTGATTAATTTTATTTTAAGGATTTTATTCTTAATCTGTTATTATTTCTAATTACTCAAAACATTATTTTAGTGGTTACCTCTATAGCAAGTATCTTTTTCTTTTAAACAGTGTGAAACAAAAGGAGGGCATACTTTCTTTGTTAAGTCCATCAAATGCTTGGGATGGATGATATAATTCACACTGTTTTAAAAACCAACAGTAAAACAAATTATTTTCTCAAACATGTTCATTCACTAAAATACTTATAGAAATTCCTCTATTGCAACATTAAATATTTGAACTTAACAACCTTAACCAAATATGCAATAAACTGTTCCCTATAAACTGCTCCCTATAAATCGCCTGCAAGAACAATTTCTGATTTCCATGGCTGATGCTAACCTGCAAGAGAGTGACCACTTAGACCAACATTTTTTGTTAAAATGCAGTGGAAAGATTATATTGAATCAATTGCTAGGTCTTCTGCTAGGAAAGTTGGTTCTCTGTGTTGTGCTCAACTAGTCTACTACTCATCCACATTTAGAATATTGCTGCCACATATGGTCTGGTGCTCCTGCTATATATTTAAAAATCCTTGATAAAATCTAAAGAAGAATCTGCAAATGTTATTGGACCTGACCTGGCATCTCAGCTTCAGTCACTTTCCCATTGCAGTAATGAAGCTTCCTTGTGCGTTTTCTATAAATAATTTCATGGTAATTATTTTGATGAACTTTATTCATTTATTCTGTAGTATCTAGACTATGAATTTAAGTGCAGTACTAGATTGGCAGCAAGATTTCATAATTTTACAGTTGTAATGGCAAGACATAACTGTAAGTTCTATGCTAACAGTTTCTTTTCGCACACTTCTCACTTGTGGAACTCTCTTCTGGCTTCTTTCTAATAATAAACAATATTGTTGGATTAAAAATAAAATCCATTAATTCTTTAGAAATCTTTTGTTTACATTTCAGATATGAAAATAAAAAGTCAACAGATATAGACTTTTGAGTAGATCTGAACAAGAGGACTTACCTTCTTTGAAGGGGTAACTGAACCTTGATGGACTGTGACACTCTCTGTGGCCAAGTGATCTAAAGCACACTGGATCAGTTGATGGTTCCCTCTGCAAGAAGGGACACAGGTTCAAATTCTACAGGAAAGAATGTTTTCTTTATTAAGTCTCTTGAATTTGCAGGTTGGTAGACATAATTTACACTGTTAAAAAAAACAGGACATCTACTCAAACATGGTCAACCGTTAAAATAACTGGGTAATAGAAATAATTAGAGTAATAGTAAAATAATAACACTACTTTGGAGAAAAAGACTACCAAATGAATATGCCACCTGAAGATGTCTGGAGAAAAAACCAACTGAAACTTTGTTTATAAATTTTTAAAAATAACATAATAGTTCAAGAAAAAATGTATGGATCATTGTTTAAAACTGATGTAATGGAATAACTTGTCACCCCCATGAGTGACTACACAATAGGTAGTAACTACCTATAAATATCTGTAAGGCAACAGACTACAGAGTCTAGCTACGACCTGTTCCAGCTAGACAGTCGAACTCTTTGTCTTCAGGCAGAGAGGAACCCGGACGAGGCTCTGCCGAAGGGCTGAGTTTCATTTGGGGAGGTAGACTGACCCTGAACCCGTTTATGCAGGTTCAGAAAGGGAATATTTTTGGCCAAGCCTATGGGCTTGGAGAACCCACGTTAAACAGGCCTTGAGCCACATGCAACCCTCGTTGGTGGGTAGCTAAATATACTAGCTGGGATATCTGTTGAGTATGACTCAGACTTACGCAAGAACTACCGACCTTCCAATAGCAGCACTCTCTACTGAATTGACTTGCGACAATCGTGCGCATAATTGTTACCTTATTTCTTAATGTAATTATTTTACAATAAACCTTCACTTATTTTATCCACCATGTTTGTCAAGTATATATTTCTATTAGTACGGAATATAACAAAACATTAACTAATAATCCAAATTTGGTAGTAACTTATTGCTGCTAATATCAGACATTATTTCAAAATAACTACTGGACTGTTACAAAGGTTTTCCAGCATTATTTTGACAAAATCGGTTATTTATATGAGTTCATATCATTATTAGTCAATCATTTAATCATATCAACTCCAGCTATGGAATGATCTCTCTAGCCTTAGGTGGCAGCCATTCTGAATTCTCTAGCCTTAGGTGGCAACCATTCTGAATTCTAAACCATAGAGAAGGCAATGGGAAATATCTTTTTCCCATGAAGTCATGGCAAATCCTAGATAATAAAGAAAAGGAAGCTGTAGAACCATGACTACCTGAAAGCATTTTAAAAATATCATACCAAACAAAGAACTCTTTCTTCAGTAGATTGCATTTAAGTTAAGACACTGGATGTGGGCTTGACTTGAACAAGTTTTATACATTTTGAATTTTTATAATAAATTCATTGTTTATTAACAATGAGTTTATTTTAGAAATATGTTCTTCTTTGTCATGCAAAAAGACAAAGTAATGGTAGTAAGTGCAACACCCCTTCAGAATGTTTGTGATCATAGCTCTCCACGGCTTCCTTTAATATGCATTAAATGCAGATAAATGTTATTTTTTGTAAGTTCATGTGGAAATCCATTTTTTTACTTTCTGAATTTCTGTCATAAGAACATCATCGATCATGACTCTCCACTACTTCCTTTAATATGCATGAATTGCCACTGCCTCTTGGAAAAATAGTGCAGTGGTTTCCCTATTGCCTTCTTGAAAGTTTGGAATTCAAAATTTTCTTTTTCTTGGCAAAGTTTCCACCCAAAGCTCAGTCCACCCTACTATTTAATCCATTGCTGGGAGAAGGACAGAGGGATTTCTGCCTTGATTAATGCTACTTCTATATTCAGAAGAAACAGAAAGTTTTCTGTTTCAATGCTGATCAATGTTCCTTTCAGCCAGTTCTTCAGTTTTCAAGTTCTGAAGTCATCAATAGCATTCTTTGTCACTGAACTCAAAATTTCCCTTTTGAAAATTTGCAAACCATTCTCAACAAGTGTTTGTACCTAATACCTTATTACCATGTTTCACTGACCCCTAACCTCTGCAGAATTTTTCCCTATACTGAATATAATTTTTCCTTATATTAAATATAAAGAATAAACATTGTATATTTTATGTTCAGCCATTATTTTTGCTAGAATAAGATAATATTTCTGTAAATATTTTTTAATGAGTATGAAAGGACAAGCAATAAAATAAAACTGAATAACTTTTGTATGATTTATTTTGGACTTAATATGAAAAAATTTATTTATGGTGTAATTTTTAGAAAAAGAATTATCATTATTATATGATTTTTCTACTTGAACCTGCATGATCATGATGTTTCAGCCATTGTAACCACTAGCCTTTTGCAGATGTCTGCTGTACTTAGTAAGCTCCTCAGACCAAGCCCTTTATTCAATCAATAGTGATAGATTGTTCTCATTTTCCTTTCAATTCTCTCTAGTCTGTTCACCTTTGTATCATTTGTCTGTTTCTATCATTCAACAAGAATATGTGACTTTTCCTGCACAACTGAGTCAGGGATTGAACACATGGCTTTCATGGAAAACAAAGGATTCAGTTCAAAATTTTGAGAAGGTTTCTAAATATAACAGACACCTGAAGAAGGCTGGAAAATACTATGGCTGAAATGTTGTGAGTGTAATAACGAGGACATAGGTATAATAAATAAATAAAATTTCTTAGAAAGCCACAAGCCCCTTTCATTAATAATTGGTTAGACTGTTCCTCTTATAAAAGGTAAATATCTCAGACCAATTCTGAAATGATGGTCTCAAAAATGAACATTCCTTGGTTCCATTCAAGCATTAATCAATCCTTTGTCTCTGACCTCACACTGACATTTTACCTGAAAGAACCTCTTCAGAAAAGGTCAATGTAAGAAACACAATGGCTGTGCTTAAAACTACAAAAGTTTATTCATCCAAATTGTTTATTTATCTTTTGTATTAAAAAAGTTACAGCATTTCAACAGACAATTCTCTTGTCATCCACTAGTGATTTGTAAAAATGGAATAAGTTTCTCCCTCGCAAGATCAAATGTTTAGAGGATTAAACATTTTCTTTTTTTTCTATGTGTTGTGTCTTGTCGAGATGTGAGTGATCACGGATCTCCACAACTTCCTATCCCTTGTAGTTCTTAACAATATTTGTTTTTTTTTTATATTCTTCCCACTCCTTGTCCAGTTGTCTATTTACATAAGCTTGTTAGATATGTTCCTTACTGTTTCCTTTTGTTCTTTCTGCTTTTAATACATTCTGTGAGTGTCGGATTCTCCAAGGCTTCTTTCTTCATTATTTGTCCCAGTAATTTCAATTATCGCTTTTTGATTCTTAGTATGAATGTCACCAAATGTTAGAGAGTGAAATATTGGAGCTAACAGAGAGTGAAATTAACTATAATTATTGGGTTTGAATGGCTAATGTTTTTATTTCAAATAAAAATGATTATTTAAAATTGAAAAAATTAAAAATATTTACTTAATAGAGAATTTGATGTTTTTAAAGCTAAAAACTAAGCTAAAAAGTCAAGGCATATTTCTGTAGATTTCTTGTGGACCATAAAGAGGACTATAATCGCACCAAATAATGCTGTCTTGGTTTCAGTAACAAGTAAAATTTTTAAGGGTTTGGGTTACTAGCCTGGCCTCCAAGATGAGCCAGCTGTCAAATTAGAATGTATTTAAGAGAAAACTTTGTCAACATTTCATTTTGTGTTTGTTGATTCTAACATTAAAGGTAGAAGGAAATAAGCAGCCCGAGATGGCGCAATGGGTCATTCTCATAAAGGTTAGTATCAGCCATGGTGATAGGAGACAGGAACGGATCTTTCAGATTCAGAGAAGTTTCATTTTGGAGGCATTAAAATTAACAAGGCATTTTTGGAATATTGTACTTTTTTAATTTTAAGAAAAGTAAAAATACCAAATAAAAAGTAGGACAATCTTTTTGGCCAACCTGTTATTCCATATGTCAATGAAAAAGAAACACTATTGAAACACCAAGAATAAAACTTGGTTTAAATAGTGATTTACTAAGTGCAGCTTAGTTGTGTCACATGTCTGGAAGTAAGAAACCAGTGAGGATTGAACTCATTATCCAGTCATAAAATTTGTCTGAAATAAACAGTTTAAGAAATGGCCTCCATCATAAATACATCATCTGATTAACACTGACCAATCATGATTAAGATTGTGTCAGTGGCCTGCATTCACTTGGCTTATTGAATTATTGGCCACCATTCCTTATATTGATCACCTGTATTCTTAATGCAAAACTTGTGCAAACACATTCTACTATTTATTATTACTTTTTTGCATCTTTTATGATCAAAGGACCCCCTACTGTGTTGAAAAGAAGTTAAAGAATGAATGAATGTAAAGGGATGCTGAAAATGTATGTATGTATAATAAGAATAAAACTCTTTTGTCAATCTTTTTCAATACAAGCAATATATGCAGGGCACTGCTGAAAAGTTCTTGGGCCAAACCAGTTTCCAAAATCAGACCAATTAACCAAACAACAAAATTCTTTTTGGAAATACCTAGAATTTTCAGCATACCTTTTCATTTTCATATATAGATAATAAAAATAACACACACAAACACAGACGTATAGGAAAGAAAAAGAGAGAGAGAAAGACAGAAAGACAGAGTAATAGATACTAATGCCTACAGCAGTTAATATATTGGTATATAATACAGAGGCACAGTAGAGTAATGGTTAGTGGTTCAGATTGAGGAATCGGAGAGCAGAGTTCAAATTCCAGCCAAGTTTGTTACATTCACTTACATACAAATACCCTTGGGAAAGGTATGAATTCATCTCTTCATAGATAAGTAGCAAGACAGACTGGGTCATATAGCTGGTTGAGGAGAATGTCATCTCTGAATTAAAAACCTCTAACTATGGGTTAAATAGCCTCACCAACCTGCAATTGGCCAAGCATGGTGAGTATGGCTTTACCTCTGAAAACATGGTCAATCAAGGAGTGGTTCCTCCAACAGGAGTGAGAGAGGCATGGTCAATCAGAAAGGGGGTTCCTCCAGCAAGAGTGAGAAAGACATGGTCACTTAGAGAGGGGGTCCTCCAGCCGGAGTGAAAAGGTCCTGGACTTGGATTTGGTATTATACAGTTAATATATACATATATATTGTTAAAAATAATAGATATTTTAATATTTAATGATCTTATTTTCTAAAATAGGAACAGTCTTTAACATTTGTGGTTGTTTGCCAAAATTCATGTTGTGTAGTTTTAAGCTTTCAATTTTTTTTCAATCATTTTACCGCATGCAAGGCAGTAACATCACTATGACACAACGTGAAAGAATAAGAAAAAAAGAGAAACATTATTAAGGAGCAAGAACAATAGAAGAGGAATCAGGAAGACAGTAGATAATGATTGACATTGTATTTGAATTTTTGAAGATCAAAGTTGACTGGAAAGCATGGAGCCAGAAGAGAGTTCCACAAGCAAGAAGTGTGAGAAAAGAAACTGTTAGCATAGAATTACATCTATCCATTTCAATTATCAATTAATGAGACCTTGCCACTAACCTAGTACTGTGCTTAAATTTATAAAGTCTAGATACCATAGCAAATATCTTATCCAAACAATTACCATGAAAATATTTATAGAAAAGTCACTGGGAAGTTACATTATGATGGTGAGAAAGAGATTGAAACTGAGATGCCAGGTCAGGACCAATAATATTGTTGATTTTTCTCTGGATTTTATCAAGAATCTCTAGATGTACAACAGGAGCACAGGACCATATATGGTAGTAATATTCAAAGCATGGATAAATAGTAGAATTATAAATATGCAAGCTAGATTCTGGAGAGAAAAATTGTCTAGCATGAACAATGAACCAAATTTCTTAGCAGCAGACCGAGAAATAGATTCAATATAATCATTCCATTTCATGTCATGAGAATTTAAGACCAAGATGGCACAATAGGTGACCCTCATATAGGTTAGTATCAGCCATGCTGATGGGAGACAGGAAAGGATCTTTCAGATAGAGAGGTTTCATTGTGGAGGCATTAAAATCAATGAGCCATTCTTTGCATAAATCATCATCATTGGGGCAGGGAGAAAAATTAAGGGTGTTTTAAGAAGAAGATTGTATTCTTATATTTTTTGAAAATTAAATCAAATACAGCAAATTATGTTCCACCATTTTTGAAATAATAATTTATATTTCTTTTTTTATATTCATTCAAGAATTCAAGATTTCAAATATTTTTGTCCAAATATAGTGAATACATACAGATATTGATATTTATATAACACAAATAGATATTTATATGTATATTAATCCTGTCGAATCCTCTATTAGAGTATAAGGCCACATTCACACCACACTATGGGTTGCTACAGTAGTTTCCATAGCAATAACATTTTTACAGGATGGAGTTATTAGTGTAATGTTCAACTGTTTTTGAATCTGGATATTATAAAAAACATGCTTATAGTAGCATGGGAGAACAAATGAAACAAGTACTACCTGTGAAGCAAAAGGAAAAGAAGACAAGAATTATTAATATAAAATTCTTTGTATTGTCGATACAAAGGATGTGAGTGGAATGTCTGCTTGTGGACAAGGGAGGTGACTTAGAGGAAGGGTATAGTTGTTAGGTCCTGGAGTTGATATGTGAATCACAGGTGGTCATTTGTGGTGAGACTGACAACTTGCCTTTATGCTGCGACTTTGTTACAGTGTCATGAGTGGTGTTCTTAAAAGCAAATGTGGCAGATCATGACTCACTGTTTTCATGACTCATTGTTTTTCTTTTATATTGCATTTTATGTTTTTTTGAGGGGATTTATTTTGTGAGTTGGATATGATACTTGGAACTCCTACGCAAAGAGCAACTTTTTTATTTTTGTTTTTGCTTTCTTAGTGTTCACATCCAGTCAGCATTTAGAGGGAATCAGAAAGAGATCTAATTTGAAGCCGAGTATAACAGCTCCCCCTGATTTCAATCTGATTCATAGATAGTGAGTAGATATAAGTGGAAAGGAGGTATGTATTTATGTTGAGTTGCTGTGTTTGTACTGTTGATAGTTGCATGATTAAGTCTTTGAAGTGTACTGTGAGTTATCGACATGTTTGTTTTTTTTCATTTGTTTTGGATAGTATTTGAGTGATTTCACCAACATGGAGTTGTTCTTCTCTGAGATTGGTTACCAACAGTCTGCCCTGATGTTATATTAACCCCTAGCAGGGTGAGTATAGAAATGTATTCATACCTTTCCAAGAGTATTTGTGTAAAAGTGAATGTAAAGGCCTTGGTTGGAATTTGAACTCAATATAATAACCCTACTTTCCACACCAGTAACTGCTACGCTATGTGCATATTCACACAGACATTTACTTACAAACATATTAAAAAATGAAATATATTATTCTGAACCTAAAGGAAGCATAAAATATATAAACAAGTCAATATATGTATTGTTTGATCTATTTGTCATTCTTTCAGGGTTGGTCATGCTAGCTGGTAAGGGATCATTCATGTATGACCAAGTCGGAGATAGCTAGATATCATCATGATGGGCTAAGTTTCTGCGGCATAGCAAAGTATCGTTCATTTTTATATTCCATTGCTTAAATAACTGCCAACATCCAGTCAAGGCATGTCCTCTAAATGAACAGAAGCAATTCATACAAAAGAAAAATCAATTTTGCAAAGTCACATATCCACACCACATATATATATATATATATATATATATATATATATATATATATATATATATATATATATTCAATTGTATGGATATGAATTTGTGACTCTGGGTTTCATGCTTTTGTGATCATCAGAGTTTGTATGATGATCGCAAAAGCATGAAACCCAGGGTCACAAATTCATATCCATACAATTGAATATGTCAGCTCTATCACTGATATTGAGCAATTTCCAATAAGTACTATATATATATATATATATATATACATCACTATATATATATATATATATATATATATATATATATATATATATATATATATATATATATATATATATATAAAAGGAGGCACAGTGGAGTAATGGATAGCAGCTTGGATTGAGGAATTGGAAAGCCAAGTTTGAATTCCAGTCAAAACCATTACCTTCACTTACATGCTAATACCCTTGGGAAAGGTGTGAATCCTCTTCTTCTTCCTCTAGCTATGGGTAAATAACAGGACAGACTGAGTTCTATAGTTTTGGCAACTGGTCTAGGAGAAGGACAACTCTGAATTCAAAACCTGTGGAGGGTCGTTTGGGGACCTTGTGGCACGTAGTGCACCAGGTCTCTGTATTCGGCCCTTCAAAAAGTGTGGATAGTCCTGCACGAAACCTACACTACTATAATCAAATCTCATGTGCTGTTGTCAGGCTGTCGGTTTCCTAGGAATTGATCGGTTTGACCCTCATATGTCGAATTCAACGGGAGAGTCGAGTATATATATATATATATATATATATATATATATAGATATATATATATATTTATAATGACAGATTCTTGTTGATTTTGATGTATGACGATTCAACAACCTCATTCAGTTTTTATGTTTGTATTGCATGTGACACTTTAGTACCACTAGTAGCGACCTACATACAAATCCGCATAATGTGCAACAGCGAGGATCTTGGGACATAGCAACAGGAATATTTGCTGATGCTTTTTGCCATTATATTTCGTCTCTTAGCTGGTCAATATGACAGATTTCAAAATTTCTGATACCATAAGGTAAATAAATTTAAATTCAAACTTGGTGTGCTGATTTCATTTTCAAAACTGATAACTATTATACTACCCCATGTCTCCTATATAGATATGAATAATAAAAATATATCACATGTTTTACACAGACTGCCAAGACTTACAGTCTTCATGCAATACTTATTTCTATGGCCACACTCAACAGTTGCTAACTGGAGCAAGAAATGGCCTGTAAATTTTAATGCCTCCAAAAGGGGGGTTTGTTTTAGGTGTTGTTAATTTCTTTTCATGCTTTGACTGTTTAAGATTTAATATTCAAAACAACATTCAAAATATGAAATTAACAATACCTAAAATAAACCCCCTTGAAAATAGCTAAAGAAGTGGCTGAAAGGGCTTTTGACAATGAGCAATATGGAAAATTTTTGTACTCTCTTACTACCACAAAATGGAAAAAAAGAACACTGGATAAACAAAATAAAAAAATGAATTAAATTTTCCTTGTCTTTCATATTTAACAATATACACACACACACACACACACACACACACACGCACACACACATATATATATATATATATATATATATATATATATATATATATAAAGAAATATAGTCTTAAGGTGTGCTATATTTATGGAATAAAGTGCTCAATATCAGAGATAGAGCGTGTGTAAATATAAAAGTGAACATAGAAGTCAACACTTAGAGGCCTCTAAGTGTTGACTTCTTCAAATAAAAGGATAATGTATCAAGTAGACAGTTCAAGTAAAAGGCTGAGTTGAAGTAGTAAAAGGAGTTACTAAGAAATTTTCTTGTGTGTAGTTTATTTCCTGTTGTATGGAAACTGTCCTCATATGAAGTAACTGTTCTAAAAAAGGGAAAACAGTTTTTGTAAATCACCTCAACTATATCTGGATTATAAAAGTTTGGGATTTACACATTATCTGCTTTCTTCTTTTCATTTCCTTTTTCTTTGTAGATAAGTTGAATATCGTTACAAGGTCAAATTTTCACTCTGATCAATCTTCGACAAGGTAACAAGGTAACAAGCCTCACCTACTCAGTGTTAAAGTATTGAACTGTGCACCTTGAAATCTATAGTAAGAAGCAATTAGTCACTGACATTTCTGTGATTATCAAAGAGATTAAACATGGATGAATAATGTGTTTAATTTGTAAGGTTTTCCACTTGACAACAGTTAACACCAGTAATGACATGACAGATACACACTTGCTGATAAGGAAAACAAAAAGAAAGGATAAACCAATAACAGTAAAAAGACAGAATACATGGTCGTCAGCAAAAGAGATAGCTCAAGTTGCAAGTTATGTATTGGGGATGTCAAAATAAAGCAGGTACAGAAATTTAATTACCTGACTAGTGTTATAACAGATAATCAAACATGTAATACAGAATGGAAAATGTGATACAGAAATCCAAAGATGTATAAAAATAGAGAAAGATGTCTTCCAGAAACTAAGCTTTTTTTTTTAATCATTTCACCCCAAGCAAGGTAGGAATGCTACTAGTATGCAAGGGGTTACAGGGAATGAAAGTGAGAGAAAAGACTGAGTATAGGAAGGATTGAGGAAAGGACAAAAGATAAACAGAATTCAAGAAGATGGTGATTAACATTGCATTTCATTTTTTGATCGGGGAAGCAAATAAATAGAAGGATGTTCCACCGTCAGGAAGTGCAAGAAAAAACTATCGGAGTAGAATTAGCATTGGTATTTTGTTATTTCAACAGTAAAAGTGTGGGACCTAGATGACCATCTAGTAGCACACTTAAATTCATGTAGTTGAGACACCAGGTAAAAAAAAGCTCATCAAAGCAGTTGCTATGAAAATATTTATAGAAAAGAGAGAGTGAAGCCACGCCAAGTTGGTGAGAAAGTGAGTGAAGTCGAGATGCCTGGTCAAGATCGATTACATTACAAATCCTTCTTTGGATTTTGTCAAGAATCTTGAGATGTACAGCAGGAGCAACAGACCATATATGGCAACAGTATTCAAGGCATGGATGAATGGTAGATTTGTAAATGTGCAAGATGGATTCTGATGAGAAAAATTTTCTGGCATGACACAGTGAGCCAAGAGATGCTAAAATTTCATTAGAAACAAATAAAAGAGTGCTGAACAGCTATGTAATACCTATTCTCCTAACGACAGTAAATTCAGGACAATTAGATGAAGAACAGATGAGAAGTCATAGAGATGTGATTGCACTGGCAAATGCTAAAGATATTATAAAAAGAGCATAAAATCAACAAGAAAATTTCAAGTTAAATAGGAACTACAAGGGACTTTATGCATACAATCAGAATGAAATTTCTGGGACACATAATGAAGAAAGATGGCCTGGAGAATTTAATACTCACAGGATATATTGAAGGCAAAGCAAGGAACATAGTGTAACCTACTTAATGTTGTTGCTGGGAATGGATGGCAGAACAAGGATGGTAAAATATAAAAAGACAGGAAGTTGTGGAGAGCCATGATTGCTTACTACCTGAAGGTATATGGCAAGAGATATATACCTTAGTGATCAGAAAAGCAGACATCTGACCAAGAAGAATTCTATCTTCAGTGTCAGATAAAAAAGTCAAGAAAAGGCTTAGAAATTTTAAACATGAAAAAAGAATGTTCATTATTTGCCATCTTGAAATTATTAGACAACAATAAGTCATTTAAGAGAAGTTTAACATGTAAAAAAATTAACCTATCATATAAAAATCTGAAAAATATTCACAGATGAGTATTAATTGAATAGTTATAATGCGAGATTTTGTGTATGTGTATAGGGTATTTTGCTTATGTCACTTGTAGTGCTTTCTCTTTCTACTACACACCACAAGCGTCATCTACAGAATTACTACTGACCCCTAGCAAGCAATGTAGCTGCTTATATAGTAAGCAGCAGGTGTTGATACATTTGAATAGGTGTAATGTCCATTTCTTCAAATCATGGTTGATGTGCACATGTGTTTCTCAGCCTTGAACTGGATTTCCTGTTACAGCTGCAGCAACTTGAACACGCTTCGTAATAGGTAAGCCATGCTCTGCATTACTACAGTGTAGAGTTTTTGAGGAAAATCATCAATGAAGTGCCTACTGTAGTGTAATGGTAAACAAGCTAGTCTCACAAACTAATGCACAGGTGTAGTGAATTTGATCCTCACCGGGTGTCCCATTTGTACTAGGTGTAAGCTAATCTATATCATTATTTACGAAAGTAGAAAGTATTATCAATATAAGTATTTATTAATAAATATTTCTCTCTCTGTTCATACCTATCTATCTGTCTATCTATCTCAATTTGTCCACCTCTCTATCTATCTATCTCAACTTGTTCATATCTTTTTATCTCAATGAGTCCATTTCTACCTATCTCAATTTGTTCATCTCTCTCTCTCTCTCTCTCACTCTCTCTCTCTCTCTATCTATCTATCCATATCGTGAATTTGTAAACAGTTACTGATAATAACACAAGACTCTCCTAATAGATTGAGTTCTCTGGTCACTGGCGTGTTTATGAAAAAATGTCGCCTTTCTCTCTGCCGGGCGCCAATAGCCTAGGGGTTAGAATCTCCGACTGATGCCGAATTGGTCAGATTCCAGCTTGAAGCAATCAGATGTCTAGCCACACTGATGAGCTGTGAAACAGTGAAACAGTCTGTCTATGGATGATGGTACATATATATATATATATATATATATATATATATATATATATATATATATATATATATTTCAATTTGTTCATCTATCTCAATTTGTTCATTTCTCACTCTCTCCCCAACTCTCACTTTCTCTATTAATCTATCAGTCTGGCAAAATTTGTCTATCTCTGTCTATCTAAATTTTCTCATCTCTCTCACTCACTCTATCTATCTATCTATCTATCTATCTATCTATCTATCTATCTATCTATCTATCTATCTATCTATCACAATTTGTTCATCTCTGTCTCTATCTCTCTATATATCTAACTCAATTTGTTTATCTCCCCTTATCTATCTCAAATTCCTCTTTCACTCTCTCTCTCTCTCTCTCTCTCTCTCTCTCTCTCTCTCTTCTCTAGCTATCTATCTCAATTTGTTTCCATCTGTCTGTCAATTTCTCTGTTATCACATACATAACATGATAATCCACTCCAGTAGAAGTGGATTAATGCTACTTAGCCATTCCAGAATAACCAGTTAACCTATGAAAGGTTCTCCATCAAAAATGGCATCCAGCAGTGGAATAAAACACTTAAAAAAAACAAACTTATCAAATTAATGTTGCCTTCAGGGCAAGTCTATATTAAGGCCCATTGGTGATGTAAACTCTTCCTAACAATGGCCACCTCAATAGCCCTCCCCTGGTAACAATAAATCCAAAGGTTACTGCTTTTAATTTAGTAATTTAATATATTATTATAGTTAAAATAATGTATTATTGGTGTATGCATCAATTATAACAAATTTAGTATAGGGTAGTGCTTCTCAAACTATCTGATATGACGGATTGGCATTTTTTTTCTCAATGTGTCACATACCTGTAATATTTCAGGATAATATTAAATAATACCGGAAACCATATATATAATGAATATAATAAAAGTTGACTATTTTTTATCTTCCATTTATTTTGCAAAAAATAATTCAATATCAAAGCATATAAAAAGTAATAAAAAATAAGCAGTTTGTTAACACAAAAACAAAAATCAAATAACCTTAATCTTTACAAATGATTCCTAAGCATGGCCTGGACACTGGCCGTGTACCAGTAACTGATAATTCTCATACTGGTACCAGTCCACAGACCACCACTTTGAGTAGCACTAGTATAGGGGATAAAGAAATTGAACATAGAATAGGTTGTGCTAGAGGTAGTTTCACCCATCTTCATTAAGTTGCTATAAAACCAAAACATTAACCTGAAATCTCAAATTATGTTCTTGTCAGATCAAGACATTTTTTTTAAGCATTTCTCCCCACAAAAGGCAATAATGCCACTGGGATGTAGTGGGGGTTACAGGGAGTGAAAAAGAATGAGAAGACTTTAGTGAAGAAAGGTCAGAGAAAAAGACAATATAGGAACAGGATTCAGGAAGACAGAAGATGGCAACTGATGTTGCATTTAAATTTTTAAAGATTATAGGTGGCAGGGAAGCAAGAAACCAGAAGAGTGTTACACAGGTGAGAAGTGTGAGAAAAGAAATTATTAGAATAGAACTGAGAGTTGCATCTAACTAGTTCTATAGTAAAATGGTGAGACCTAATTGCCAATCTAGTAGCAGGTTTAAATTCACGCAGTTGAGGCACTAAGGAGCTCATCAGAACAATTGCCATGAAAATATTTGTAGAAAAGACAGAGGGAAGCTATATCACGTCAGTGGGAATATGACTGAAGTTGAGATGCCAGGTCAGGATTGATAATATTACAAACCCTTTTTTTGAATTTTGTCAAGAATCTCAAGATGTATAGTAGGAGCATCAGACCAGATATGGCAACAATATTCAATGCCCAGATGAATGGTAGCATTCTAAATGTACAAGAGGGATTCTGACCAGAAGAATTATTGGGCATGACATAGTGAACCTCTTTTCTAGCAGAAGATATTTTTATATAGATGTTATGCATGGCACAAAACTCGTCCAGAAATATCTAAACTGTATTGTATGAAATAACAGAAACCACATTACTTGAGGACTTTCAACAGCAGCAACAATTAAAATGTATAGTATATGGGACGTGAAGAGAAAATAATGGCATAATCAAGATTCTGACATTCCACACTACTTCAAGTAAAAAGTTAGGAAGGCAACCCCCATTAATACTGGATTGAACAATAACAGGCACTGGATTAAGAAACCTATTTTCTTGAAAAATTGTTTTAAGAGAAAAATTTTATGAATTTTATCTTAAGGAAAGATTTTATAAATTTCAACCGAAAGCAGTACTGGCTGCAGTCAATGAATGCCAAATGTTTCCTTATAAAAAAAACCCACTAATATTACCATTAAATTTTTATTCTCTAGAAAAATAGAAAATATTTAAATCTTAATAGAATATATAATTTAAGGTAAGTGCAAATGAATGCAAATGCAATGTTATGTTTGTAACATTTAATAAGAATGAGATTTAATTTTTCGTACATAAAATAATTGCTTATTCACATCTGGATTTTGTCAAATTAATGTCAGCCATGGAGAATATACAATTTTCAAGGACTTTCTTCATATGATAGACTCTGCCTTCCCCCTCATAGGTGGGGTGTTTATATAACTTCCTTTAATCAAGTTATCTTGTATGTGTATATCCTAAGTTCAGCTGAAGATTCACAAGGGGAAACTGAAAGTTAGTAAAGGAAAGAGAGAAGAAAGGACTATTACCTGTAAGAAGACAGAATCTATAGTCATCAGCAAAAGAGGCAGATTCAGAAAGGTAAACTGAAAGAACTCTTAGACAGGTTAGTAAAGGAAAGAGAGAAGAAAGGTCTATTAACTGTAAGAAGACAGAATGCTTGATTTTCAGCAATAGAGACAAGCCAAGGTGTGAGCTACTAATTCAGAATGTCAAAATCAGGCATAAAATTTAAATATATGTATAGTATGATAACAGATAATAGGAAATATAATAAAGAAATGCAAAGGCATAGTGGAACAGGAAAAGATATCTTCCAGAACATAAATAACCTATTAATAGATAGGACAAATCTCATTAGAATGAAAGAAAAAAGTGCTAAGCTGTTATGTAATATCTAATTTTCTACATGGCAATGAATGCTGGACAATTTCCTCACAGATAAAAAAGAGATTCAAAATGACAGTTATGTGATTTTACTGATAAATACTGAGAATACCATGGGCTGAACATGTGAACAATGAGGAAGATTTTAGGAAACCAGGAATGACAAGAACATTTATATTTATAATCAGAATGAGACAGTTGAAATTACTGAGAAACATATTGAGGAAACAGAGCTTGGAGAAATTAACACTCAAATGACATATTGGAGGCAAGAGAGGCAGAGGAAATTAGTGAGTAAGCTACTTAATGAATTTGTATGAATGGATGCCAGAGTGTGGACAAATAAGGATGTTAATGGTAATGGTAATATTAGTCATTTCTCTATAAGGAAACATTTGGCATTTATTGATCAAGCAGCAAGTACTGCTTTCAATTGAAATTTATAAAATCTTCCTCTTAAAACAATTTTTCAGGAAAATAGGTTTCTAAGGCCAGTAGCTGTTATTGCTCTTTCCAATACTGATGGTAGAGTCAAAATTTGATTAAAGCTACAAGGGAGAGAAAGTTGTGGATAGCCATGATTGCTCACATACTGAAGAGACACAGTACATAAAAAAGATACTCATACAGGGTTTGTCTGAAAAGTAATGGGACTGGTGTTACAAACAATTTATTTTCATTTCAAACAACAAACTACATGGTTTCATCATCAAAGTAATCCCCTTTGAGTCTAATACATGTTTCCATCCTTTTCTACCACACTTCTTTGCACTGTTAGGATTCATCTTGGATGCCCAACAACTTGTTGTTATGGCCCTCTTGATAGCCAGAAAAACTGCCAGATGCTCAGGGTATTGTGAATAGGTGCATTGTCATGGGAAAACAGACACAATTTGTCCTGCCACAACTTTCGTCTATTCTCGAGCACTGAGTATCTATTTGTAGGCTTGCTGATTGATCATCTGGCCCTGTGGCAAGAACTCACTGTGGATAAAGCCTTTCACATCAAAGAAGAAACCCAATCCTATTACTTTTCAGACAGACCCCATATAAGATTACTTTAAAAATGTTTAATGGTTTTCGAGTTTTGAAATTTAAAAAAATTGAAAAGTAGAAAGACAATAAGTCCATCAAAAAATATTGAGATATTTTAAATAAAAAAAATGTGAATGAATTAAAAAGAGTTTTGTACATTGAATAATAATTTATCAACTTGAGTGTTTTAAGTTTTTGTTAGACTAAACACATTTTTAATGTACTTTTTCGTATTTCATAGCAATGATTCAACAACACCTTTTTTTCTTACTTAACTATATGCACACTCACACATTTTGTTTCACTCTCCTCTTTATTTTACCTGTTTGGAGACACCAGTTGCAGTGAATATGTGTAACTTTTTTTAATATGTGGAAGAAATAAAGTTTGTAGTTACTTACTGTAAAGAACTTGCACACCTGACTAGAAAATTAATCTCTTGTAAGCACATTAATAAATCCATAGCCTGAGGATGAAAACAGTATTTACAATAAATATTTGTGAATATTATTTCTTTCCTTGTCAATGCACTTTTCACTGAATATTAATCATATAGATGAAACATTATACAATGAAAATTTTAGATCAAAATTCAGCTTATATGTCAGGCTATGAACGTATTGATGTATTCTTGTATGTAGCTTTTTATAGACTTACTAGCATAGTACCCATAAAAATTATATGATCATTTGGGTATTGATAAATTAGACACATATTGCAAACAACAAAATGCATGTACTGAACAAAATATATTTTTCTGGGGATTTCTTCTCTTCAATATTTTCTGCTTTTAAAAATTTTGATATGACACTGAAACTGTGACATAATTGTTATCATCATCATCATCATCATCAGCAGCAGCAGCAGCAGTAATAAGAGTAATCATACCAGCAGCAGTTGCTTACCTCCAGGAAACACACAAACATAGTACAGCCCATTTTATGTATCTATATTTAGAGTACTTCTTTCTTTTTATGTGCCATGTCCTGAAAGGATATGGCACATAAAAAGGATGTAGGTGATCATAGATTTCCATCACCCTCTATCTCTTCAAGCTCTCAACAAGTTCCTTTCTTCTGCTTCCTTGCCCAGACCATGTTCTGTCATCTACTTAAGTCTGCCAGGTATGTCATGCGTTGTTTTCCCTTGTCTCTTTTCCCTTTATTTGACCTGTGAGTATCAGATTCTTCAAGCCCTCCATCCTTATTATGTGACCTAGAAATTTTAGCTGCCTCTTCATAATATTAAGTATAAGCCTCCTCCTTGTTTGCAACTTCTCATCGTTGCTCAGATGTTTGGTCCATATCCATTGCTGTGGATATAGACGTTGGTCAGATCCAGTGACTAGAGAGTTGTGAGTTTAATACCAGGCTACTGCAGTGGTGAACCAAAAAACTTGGAGAGTTGAGTTAAAGGGAAATAGCTAAGACATCAGGAAGAGTCGTGGCACGTGGAACTAGAACAATCTACCCTGGTGGACGAAAGACAAGGTTTGGTTTGAAATTCCAATCACCTGAAGAAGGCCAGAGCATACAACATCCAAAACATTGTGAATATGGTAACGAAGATGAGGATAACAGTCCGAATAATGTAAATAATGTAAGTAAAAAGAAAGAAACAAACAAACAAAGAAAAAAAGAAAGAAAAAAAGAAAGAAAGAAAAAAATGACATTTTTAATCAAAATTAGCATTTTTAACCATCACCAATATGAAATACTCTTAAGCATTATGTTGTGGAAGGGTGGTAAGGAAATATTTCTACTCAGGTGGTGGTCATTTTTTTTTTTTTGCATATACCCTAACTTATTAGATACCTATACCTATAAACATCTATAGTTTATAGATATTTATTGACAAATGAGGATGAGAAGACTGTGGTGCATAATAGTGGGCTATACTTTCCTGCCTTGAAAATCAGCATTTGAAGTCCCAAGCTCAAACAGCAATTTCAGATGCCAGTAAGAAATCCATAACTATCTCAGTCATCAAGAATGTCCACTGTTGTTTCTTGATATTTACTAAACTTTTTACGACACAAAGTCAAATATAAAAAACCAGAATTAAATACATAATTCTCTCAACTATAGATTGTATATACACATATACATAGATTTTTTTAAATTTAATATATAACATTTTATATATATATATATATATATATATATATTGGTATGAAATAATAATAATAATAAGATGGTCAACAAGGGGATTTCTGGAAGATAATGATTTTAGAGGAAACAATCTTTGTAATTAAAGTGCTCAATATCAATATATAAAGTATTCTTTTTCTTCTATGTGCCATGACACTTCAAGATGTTGGTGATCATGGCTCTCCACAATTTCCTGTTCTTTGTAGTTCTTAATAAATTTTGCTCCAGAGGGGTACATGTGCTGAAAAGCTGGTTATATCTATATCTAGCCATCTCTCTCTCCCTCTCCCTATTTTTTCTCTCTCACCATATATATATATATATATATATATATATATATATATATATATATATGTACACACACACACAAACACAGTGCGATGAGTAAATTGTCGCCATTTTATATTTTTAATTTCATGCATGCATGTTGTTTGCTTTGATTTTCTCAACTGCACAGTATAGTAGGGTTAGTTGGGCACCATCTGTGAGAAAAAGAGCACTATGAGGCAATTCACTCTGTTAGAATTTTGGAAACAGTATCCTGTACTGCTTAGTGTTTGTGCAAGAAGCTCCAATACGAACATTCCAGTGTTAATCTGAGGACAGTACAGAGGATTTGGAAAGAGTTGGATGAGTCTGATGGTGATTATCAAGGTACAGCAGCTCGGAAACTCAGTCTGATTGTTCTGATAAGAAAAGAACTTAATTTGTTGATGCCTACTTGAGAAGGTGGTATTGCCTTGGGTCAGGAGAGTGGCTGCTAGAAGACCCTATATCTGGCAACAGGACTCTGCATCATGCCACACAAGCAGGAGAATCCAGTTATGTTTGTCAGACAATTTCTGCAACCACATCAGCCCTTACATCTGGTTACCTAACTCCCCAGACACTACCCACTTGATTATTATGCATGGGGTGCAGTTGAGCAAGAGACCAACAAAACTCCTTGTAACACCAAAAATGAACTGAAGGAAAGGATTATGGCACAATTCACCAATTTAAACATGAAGACCATCCAGATGAGTTAAAGTAGATTCCAAAATTGTCTGGAGGCAATGGTTGAAGCCAAATGCAATTTTATTAAATAAATTTACTCTTTAGTATTTTAAGATATTTTTGTGTAATTTTGGTAAATATATCTGTTAAAATGAGATGCTAGTGTTAATTTCATTTTAGTGTCATTTAGATGACAATTTATCTAACATCTCTATCTGTGTGTGTGAACTAACAATATGGGATATATATGAGATAATGATATATAAAATTTTTATATGTTTATCAAAAACAATTTTATGAGAAAGAAGTATGACAAAGGGAAATAAATTTTCATGTGATACTTTTTGTCCTTTGTTGATGCTCTATTAATATCCCACCATGGTACTGATTTACTTGATTCATTAGATAAACTATACAAAGTCAAACAAACAATAGAATTTACATATGAAATGGAAACAAACAATAGTTTACCTTTCCTAGATATCATGCTACACTGCATTGACAGTAGGTTAAAACTTAGTGTCTGCTTAAAATCACCTAAAAAAATGATCTCCTTAATTGTTATTTTCATTATGACAACAAAATAAAATCCAGAATAATCATTAGTTTCTACTTAAGAGCACTCCGAATTTGCAGCCCACAATATTTACACAAAGAGGAGAAATACACTGAAAATACTTTCAAGTTCCTTCAGTACCCTATTTCATATTCAATGTGAAAGAAAAGGATCATAAAATATTTGAAAATAGAAAAGCAACCCTTCTTGACAAACACAACAAATCAAAAAAATATATTGTTCGACCCACTAACTCTATCACAACTACAATTCAAAAGATTTATTTAAACTCAACATAAAATTTGTCACAACTATAAATACATCTAAAACAATAAAAGACTTAATTAATACAAAACAAAATAATACGGTAAAACTGGAATTTACTTTATTACCTGTAATAATTGCCACAAGGAATACATTGGAGAAACCTCAAGGAATTTAAATAAAAGATTATATGAACACAAAACAACAAATTAAATGCATTAGTTACTTGCTGTAATGAGACTGACGACAAATTTGATATAAAAAAATGCTACTCTAATTAAAAGAGAAAACAATTTACTAAGATGAAAATGTTTAGAAAGTGCTTTAATCACTAGATAATCCACAACAAAAGTGATGGAAACATAAACAAAAAAGAATAAAAGTGAAATCGGCCAAAATATATACCTAAAACACATATAAGCAAAAATAAGTTTTAAATTCTCATTTGTGTATATGTGTAGTCACATCACTGTAAACATAAACTTAGTCCAATGAAATCCTAAAGGATGAAATGTGATGCACAAAATATTTTTCTACTTTGTCATACTTTTCTCCTAATACATACATATATATATATATATATATATATATATATATATATATATATATATATATATATATATATATATATATATAGGGGGATGCAAAAGTAGCTATATAATAATGAAAAACAAAATGTATTGTATTGATTATACAAACATAACTATAATAAAATGTGTGTATATATATATATATATATATATATATATATATATATATTTCAAGCAATTCATTTTCTAATTAATACATACATATATATATATATATATATATATATATATATTCTTATGCAATTCATTTTTTAAACATTTTTATATATATATTTATAAATTTCATTAATCAATTCATTTTTTAATACTAATATATATATTTTTATATATATATGTGTGTGTGTGTGTTTGTGTTTGTGTGTGTGTGTAAATTTTCTCAGATGGAGTATATTTGTAGAAGAGATAAAATGTATATATATGTATATATCTATATCTATATATATATATTTTTAATTAATTCATTTTTTAAACAATACATTTCTATATATATGTATTTCATTAATCAATTCACATTTTAAACAATACATTTTTTTGTCATGAATTCATTTTTTATCATTTTACTTATTTTTCTCATAAGAAAATGAACTGCTCCACTATCTTACCAGTAGGTCAGAATTACTGGCATATTACAACAGTTTGTATTTAATTTGTACCTGATGATGCCCATGAAACTGAGTTCTAACCACTCAGCCATGAACCCATTATATATATATATTGGATTTTAACAACAAAAACATTTCGATTTCATTTTTGCCTTGGAAAAGTCGGAAGATGAAATGTGTCGGCAAAATCTAAGATTTTTGTTCAATTGCCATTTTATACCAATCTGTCTTGTCCACAGAATTGATCTGGGAATTTAACTATATATATATATACACACACACACATATATATATATATATATATATATAGTTATGTGCCATGTGTGATACCCGCTTAGGTGATCATGTATCTTTCGATACATGACTAACGAGGCAGATTTTTTCCCGCAGTAGGTTGCCATTTCTTTCTGCAGTAGACCAGTTGCTATCCAAGGCTATAGAGCCCGGTCTCTCCTGCTATTTAATCATAGCTGGAGGGAGAAGAAGAGTATTCATACCTCTCCCAAGGGTATTAGCACGTAAGTGAATGGATTCAACTGGAATTCAAACTTGGCTCTCTGATTCCTCAATCTGAGCCACTATCCATTACTCCACTGTATAGTCAATTCTATTTCTGCAGCTGAGAATCAATGCATCTAAAATGATTATCAAAGGTAAGTGAAATTCTTTTCACACTGTTTTGAATGGAAAAAATGGAGAAAGTCATTTTTTGAAAAACTATAGCAGAGAGTAGGAACTAATCTCTTAGATCAGTGATTTATAACCGCATTGCCATGTAATCCTCTTAATTAAATGTGCTGCGAAATATTGTCACAGCATATATATGTATATGTCTATGTATGTGGAAGTAGTAATGGTACAGTATTAGTAATTTAATAAATGAATAAGTATTAATCTTTTTATCCCACATTAGCTAAAAAGGCTTTATCAGTTTTACTGCAATTTTCTACTTCTTATTTATGTGAATTAAGCTTCTCAACCCTAAATAACATCAAAAATAAGAAGCAAGAAAGACGACACTCAACTGAAGAAGAAATGAGGATCTGCTTATTGCAAATTCAGCCAAACATTAAAGAAATTGCGAAAAAAACACCAGGTACAGGTTTCAAACTAAATAAGCTGCACAAATAGTTGAATAGAAACATTGAGATAAAGTAAATCATATTTGTGTGTGTAATTTTTAAATCTATGGTTTTATTTCATAACATTTAAATGTATACCCTTTAAAAATTTTGCAAAGTGTGCCGTGATATTTACATTTGCTTCTAGCTGTGTCGTTGCTTAAAAAGGTTGAAAACATTGTCCTAGAGAGTAGTTTTCAATTGCACTAAATGAAATATAATCAGAGTTATGTCCTGATGCCTGCAGCCAAATTAGTGGAACTGAGCAATATCTGGACATTACCATCATGTAAGAATGTATGAGTCCCTTGATTAAAAAAAGAGATTCAGAATAAAATTTTTCTCATGTGAGAAGGCAAATAAATAAATCATATATTAGATTTTTACATTCTTTACAAATGCAGCTCAGAGTAGAATTTTATATCAAACATTTATTTAATATTTCTAAAATTCCTCAACAGCCAAAAATATTTTAACCCTTAACTGTAATTTACTGTTTTAAAAAAACTGTAATTAAGCATCTGGGATAGGACATTTTGGAGTGCCATGATCATCCATGTCCTGAAGGATTAATATAAACCTCATCTAACACAGACACAACTACAGACAAGAACTGGATTCACTACAGCAATGAATGGCTTGTAAGTTAACCATTTCTCTAGATTATCAAGTTTAACTTAGTTTAATACAAAGTCATAAGGTACCAATAAGGAGCAAATTCACTAAATTGTCCAATGAAACTAGCTTATTAACCTATGCTCTTTACCAGTGGGTTTCCAACCGATTTTGGGCTACGCCCCACATTGGTATTTCTAAAATTCTGGTGCCCTCCCTGTAATATTTAATTCTTACATGTATGCCAATTACACATGTATGTACATACACAAAAAATATTTTTATGTATGCATACTGTATATGCATCGTATATAATAATACATATTAACATTACCATTTTCACTCAGACTCACTAGAAAATAGTTCACTGTTAATAATTCATTCTCAAATTGCCCCCTTATTCTGTTGATATAGTAAGCCAAAGGGTGTACATTCTACACATGTCCCACCAAAATATTGCCATGCCCCACCAGTGGGGCATGTGCCCCATGTTGGGAATCATTATTCTATACCAATCATCAATCAGTTTATTTTCTATGAATTTAAGATTGTGGTCACAGTTAATAATATTATTTTAACAAAGACAAGTTTTTTTTTGTTTTGTTTTTTGATCTTTTAAATTTTCAATAAGAAATGCACATTCTATCAATGTCTATTTTTCAATCGTTGCAGTTTTTATTCAGTTTTAAAATATCTCAGTTTTATCATGCTACCATTAAAGGAAAATATTTTTGAGAGCAAATTTTCATTCCTATTCTCTGGTAATTCGGATATCATTATTTCATTATTTTAACTAAAGCACAATTTCTGACAAGCAATATTCTTTTCTTGTCTACCCCATAAATCTGTGTCTCTTACTCTGTAAACCTCTACCTCGAGTGGCTCTTGGGCCTTGTACAGGGTGAACATTATTGTAAAAAAACAAAGACATTCTGACAATGTTCTTTTCTCGTCCATCCAGAGAGAGAAAAATAATTTATCTCCAAATAAATTTGCAATGAAAAGAGTGCAGTGAAAAATCCTCTTCCTCAATTTAAGATCATAGTGTAGTATCAGATACATGAAACACTCTCCAGTTCATACCAATAAAAATGCAATTATACATAGTTAAATTAATAATTAAAATATGTATTTAAAATTATATATATTTAAAAATTTCTATATATTTTTATGTGCATGTTTTTAAATATAAATATAAATATATTTAAAAATGTAAAAAAACAAAACAAAACAAATCAATTGAAATTTAAGAATTTTCTTTGAAAAACGGGATTTAAAATGAAATAAATTAAATTCATAAATTTTAATTTAATATAATTTAATTTAAATTTAAAAAATTAATTTTAAATTTTAATACTGCTTTGCTTAAAAGTATTTTTCGTTTTGGAGTTAATTAATTTTATAATGTGTTCCCTTAAAAAAATAATTGTTTTACTTACCTTGCCTAGCAGACGTCGAATTTAATCATTTCCTCCAAGTCGATGTTCGTTCTCTTTCTCTCTCGGCTTTAACTTTAAGTCATGGCTTGTGGGTAGTAACTTTGAACTTGCGGCTGGCTACAACATTAGAAGAGTGACCATGACAACCTTATTAGTATAGAATAATGCTTGCAGTTATTACTTCTGTTGTTGTTGTAGTCATGTGGTGTCTCTCACCCGTGTTTGAGTTACTCCTTGTTAACTACTGGAGAGATGTCTGGTGTGGGGTGTAACTATCGTAATTTTAAATCTTTCGGTCACCCCCGCTGTGATCGACAACAACTCATCTCAACGACGAACTCCTAACTCCATCAGACAAGATAAACTTCACACAAAAACGATATCTGTGATTTGACAAGTAGGAATGCTAAACAATCCATTTTAGGAAACAGATGACGTGTGTTCCGTTTGATTTAAAATTAGATCTTTTATCTTTATTAATTTAATTTCCTTTCTATTTTTTTTTTTTTAAATAACCGAGTTAAGACATAGAACCTTCCTAAAAGCTTTTAAAAATTATCCGTCTGTCTCGTCTAACAAAAAATCATCAATCTCTAACAACTTGACATTTGAACTTCTCATAAACTTGGATCAGGATTGTACATATAAAAAGACTAGAGAATAATAGACCAACAACAATAAGCAAAAAAAAAAAAAAAGAAATTCAATAAACGAAACCAGAGTGGAAACAACTTTTGTAAAAATAGCTCTTCTTAAAATGACAGCTGAGAAAAGTATTATTAAGAAACAGAAACATTTTCTGTTAGAAACAAAGAGTACTGAACTGTTACAATATCAGTCCTCCTTTAAGGTAGTGAATGCTGGACAATCTCCTCACAGATGCTTGAAGCAACAGAAATGTGGCTCTACAGAAGGATGCTGAGAATACCATGAACCTAACATGTGAATAAAAATGATGTTTTAGAGAAAATGGAGACAAAAAAAAAGAACACATATTTAACATCAGGAAGCGACAGTTGAAATTTGTAGAGCACATGAGAAAAGAAGGTTTGGAAAATTTGATACTCATGGGACAGATTGAAAGTAATAGGGACAAAGTAAAAGCATGCATCCTACCTAATGTGCATATGCAACTGGATGGCAGAACAAGGTTTAGGAGCAATAACAAAAAGAGAACATTTTTTAAGAGATACAAAGGACAGAAAATTGTGGAGAGCCATGATTGCCAACGTCCTGGAGGGACACAACACATAGAAGAAGATTACAGAAGACACCTTTGTAGAGAACCGAAGATGGTGGTCTGTTTTAACAGTGAGAAACCCTAACAGAATTCTGTAGAAAATTTCAATAAAAAAAGAAATACATGGTTCAAACAAACAATTAAGATACAAAACCAGTAAGGTGAGTTGGTTTAATTTAAAGTTTGTTAAAATAGAAAGGGTTTTGAATTAAATAAATATTATTTTAAAAGTTGGAGTTCAAATCAAAGGTATGTATATGCATCTTTTTTTTTGTTTTATTACAATGATGTTCACCTTGTACAAGGCCCAAGAGTCACTCGAGGTAGGTTACAGAGTAAGAGGCTGTTTGTGAGAAGGTGCTTCAGTGGAACTTACATCTCACCAATGGAATACTAAGAGAATGATGGTGGTTTTCTATAATGTGCATAGCATGGCGGCTCTTAGCCATGAAGGTTAAAACTGGTGGAAATAAGGAATGTAGTTCATTGGAACACTTTCCATTAAAAAAATTCTTGTATTTGCCTTGATAAAGTTCCTCAGAGGACGAAACATGTCAGCTAAGATAAGTTTTCCTTTCGTCTTTATTCATATTGTCTTTTTGCAGATACACACTATCTGAAATTTTTCACATACATATGCACACACACACACACATATATACCCCCTTTTATATTTACATACACTCTATTCCTGATATTCAACAATTTAACCCATAAATATAGCATACCTTAAAACTATATATATATATATATATATATATATATATATATATATATATTTATGTTAAGTAAGACACACACCAAGAAGAAAAGCTAACAGATGAAGCAAAAGGTTGCTTCATTGGTGTCCAGTGGGTGGCAAAAGTAGTAGGAAAAAAACCAGATGGAAAGTGGAGAGAAGAGTTAGATGGGTTTATTATTACATGACAGAAAAGCATAGACACAGTTCTCATGGAAAGATTTGAGAAAGCTCTCTGTCCTGCAGTGGATGGGTGATGTTTGCTGATATTGTTGATAATGATATTCATTCACTTAAATAGGTGTCACAATACATATCTAAACAAGCAAATATTCATTAATTTCACACTTACACATGGGCATTATTTCTGTGTGCAAGTAGATATGCATTTGTTTATTTAATATGAGGATTTCTTTTGTATTTTCCTTAAATATTTATTTATTAAGCTGAACTTTATGAACAAGATCTCTGTCTCTTTCTCTTATATATATATATATATATATATATATATATATATATATATATATATATATATATAGAGAGAGAGAGAGAGAGAGAGAGAGAGAGAGAGAGAAAAGGAAAACTTATCTTAGTCATGTTTTATCCTCTGAGTGACTATCATGGCAACTTGCCTTGATAAAGTTCTTCAGAACTAAACACATCAGCTAAGTTTTCCTTTTGTATTTATTCATATTGTCCTTTTACAGATATACTCTATCTGAAATCTTACACATATACAGGATGATTGAAAAGTAACTCCCCATTTTAAAATACTTATAATTTATTTATTAACTATAATTTTTACAAGAACTGGATATGAGAGGAAATTTAAAATTCGATATGGGCACCAAATTTCACTTCAGTATGCTTAATCTTTTTAAGCTGCAGTTTTTGGGAGTTGAAAGAAAAATAATAGCTATTCATGAAAGTATCTGTCTATATTTCTGAGATGAGGTATTATATACATTATACATAAAGTTCTGCACTGCCTCAAGAACACATGGCACAGTGGATAAAGGCATTAGTTAGATTCAGTGACAGGACCAAAAAAGTATGAGTTCAATACCCGGTTAAGGCAGTGGAGAACTTTCAGAGGGAAATTAACAGGAGATAACTGATAACTGACATCCATTAAACATGGCACATGGAACTAGAACAGTTTACCCCAGTGAGCGAAATAAAGGGTTCAGTTCGACATTCCAACCACCTGAAGATGGCCGGAGTGTACAATGGCCGAAACGTTGTAATTAATATGGCGACAAAAATGAGGACAATAGTCCAAATAATGTAAATAAATATTCATGAAAATACAATATCTAATAATTCTTTGTATTGTTTGTTTTAAGTCAATGAGGATTTAAGCTTAAATGCTGTCCAATTGGCAACCTTTAGAGCCTCTTATCATTTTTAATATTGCATTTCATTTGGCAGAAAGTGCTAAAAGCAATCATGTAGTTGTTTGTTACAATAGATCTTTACTTGATGGAATGGCACCAATTAACAATAAAAATATCCAATCAGAAAACAACAGACAGTAAAACACATTTTTTTTTCCCAATGACTTTTTAATGCGGATTTTTCAATTAAGTGGGTATCTCCAGTTAAATTATCACAATATAATCTTTGTTCCTGTTTGTTAACCATACAGTGATTTTTTTAAGTGTAGCTTAGATGTAGCACAAGGATGATACTGTCGGGCACCCAGTGAGGATTGAACTCATTATTCAGTCGTAATTGATCTCGTGAGATGAGCTTGCTGACCATTACACCACGACAAAGTTTTGTAAATATCAAGTGGCCACTATCTCAGCTCTGAAATAGATGTCTTCATGAGCATTCATATTTGAACAGTAGACTAGTGAGAGAAGTGGGGACAGACAGAAAAACGAGGAGAAAGAGAGAGACTCTACAGTAAGCTTGAGCACAAACAGGATAATGACACTGTAGCTGAAGCATGCACATATAAAAAGACTGAACAACTTTTCTCTCTTCTTTTTTAGTAGCTGACCTAGCAAGGGATTCAATATAGTCTTTCCACTTCATATCAGCAGAGGACATGAGCCTGAGAAGGTGCAATGAGTCATTTTCCTGGAGGATAGCATCAGCTGTTCTGATAGAAGGCAGCAAGGGGTCTTTCAGATGATTAATGGAAAGAACTTTAGTTTTGGAGGCATTAAAATTAAACCATCTTTTGCCCTGGTTAACAACAGATTAAACGTCGTTTTGGGGCATCAGCTGCCATTTTGACCTTGTCAAACTGATAAACATTGCTATCAAGGCAGGAGTAAATGGTTGTGCTGTCAGTGTAGATAGCAAGTTGAAAGCTGATGCCACCAAGAAGGTCATTAATGAAACTTAAAAATAGAGTAGGACCAAAAAAGGAGCCCTGCATTAGTATGAAAGGATCTAGATGAGTGGCCATTCAAGATAACTCTCATTTCATGATTTGACAGGAAAGACTGGATCAGTTCAAAAAAGTGTCCAGAGACAGCGTAACTTTTCAGCATGTGGAGAAAACCTGAATCTTAGACCCTGTCAAAAGCTTCATTGTTATATCTAGAGTATGATGAACTTTTTCCACAAATATATTGCTTGTCTGAGAAAAGGCCCTGTAATGAGAGATGATGAAGCAATTCAGTATTGATTAAGGCCTCTAGGAGTTTCCCCAAAAGAGGTAGAAGGCTAATAAGTTGATCGTTGAAAGGGTCATTGATGAAAACTGATTATAGAGTAGGAACAAGGATGGAGCTCTGGGGGACACCTGAGTTAGTATGAAAGGATTTAGATGAGTGGCACTTCAGGATAACTCTTATTTCCCGATTTGATAGGAAAGACTGAAGCAGCTCAAAAAAGTGTCCGGAGACACCATAACTTTTCAGCTTGTGGAGGGGACCTGAATGATAAACCCTGTCAAAGGCTTTCCAGATGTCCAATGCAACAGCTTGTTCTTCAACGTTTTTATATAGACCATAATAAACTATTTCCACAAATATCATCAGTACATGAGCAGTTGACCTGGAGAAACAAATGCCATGTTGCTTGTCTAAGAAAGGCCCTGTGATGAGAGATGACGAAGCAATTCAGCATTGATTAGGGTATCTAGGAGTTTCCCCAAAAGAGGTAGAAGGCTAATAAGTTGATAGTTGAAAGGGTCAGACAGCTCATCAGAGTTCTTAAAAACTGGAACACCAAACAATGACTTCCAGCAGACAGGAAAACAGGAAGCAGTGAGGCATTTATTATACAGTGGAGAGAACAGGATCCAGTTCGGGAGCACACGTCTTAATGACTATGACAGGGATACCATTGGGTGCACATGTTTTCAAGGTTAGAGATGGTAGTAGAAACCATGGAAGGGGTTATATGCATATTGCTCAACAGAGATTCAGTTCTAATTTGGAAGTTAGGCAGGGATATTCTGGATGAGTTAAGAGCAGAGTGAGGTGAATTTATAGGCAAAACATTCAGTTTTATCAGTAGAGGATGTTAACACCTCATTTTGATTGAAGAGAAGAGGAATAAAGAATAAACTATAAAGAAATCCTTATTATTTACAATTTTATAAACTTTGAATCACTTGGCAATTAGCCGATGTTTTGTCAACCATTCCAATAAATAATCAAATAAATTAATAGTGTTTATTATTGTTTTTGTTGTAAATTCTCAAGAACAAAGAAAATGTATAAATTCACTTTCATATATTTAGGTTTTATTCCAATTCTAATCGTGTTTTAAAACAATAAACATTGCTGAAGAGTGAAAGTAGTTAAAAAATAGTCATTGGAAAAAAAAAAGTCCTTTTGAGACTCCATCTTTTTGCAGGCACATAAGTCCATGTTTGCTCCCTTTTCTTTATTATCTGCGAATTACTGTGATTTCTTGGAAAAGATAGCAAAGTAGTTTCTTATTGCTTTCTCCACAGTTTTGGAATCCAAAGTTGTTCTTCTAGATTGGCTACCTTTCAAGGCTATAGACCACAATCTACCCTGCTATTATGTCTATAGCTGAGGGGAGAAGAAATAGATTCACCCTTCATCCCAGGACTTATGTGTAAAAGGGAATGCAACATACTAGGCTGGAATTTGAACATAGCTCACTGATGCACCTTCTGTGCTGATAGCCATCACACTACTCTTTCTTCTTTCTTTTTATGTGCCATGTCCTTTCAGGATGTAGGCAATCATGGCTCTCTACTTCCCCCTATCCCTTGTGGCTCACAATAAGTTTCATCCTCCTGCCACCTCCCCCAGACCATGTTCTGTCATCCCCTTGCTTAAGCCTGCCAGCTATGTCATGCATTGCTTTCCCTTGTCTCTCTTTCCTTTTATTTGACCTGTGAGTATCAGATTTTCCAGGCCCTCCTTTCTCATTATGTGTCCCAGAAACTTCAGCTGCCTCTTCCTGATGTTCAGTATAAGACTACTCCAAGTGAGATGACTTGTTAGCAAGCCAGTAGGACAAAAACAAGTCCTAACAAAGGGCAGAGGAACTCTCTGAGTCAGTAGCCAGCTAAATAGAGGTGGTGTTTCCATAAACCACCATGGAGAAGGCATCAGGAAATCACTCTATCAATCCCAAGACATATCATATCTAATAAAAAGAATCACACTACTCACAAATCCTTAAATTACACATTGAAATTTTTCAGTGTATACAAGAAATCTTTCTCAAAAGATATATCCTGGCAACTCGCCCACTGTAAATATGTTGCTGGATTATCAATTGTTAAAGGCATATATTCATGTTGATATGGTGGAGGTATAGATAGCAGCTCGAATTGAGGAATCGGCGAGCAGAATTCAAATTCCAGTCGGATCCATTACATTCACTTACATGCTAATACCCTTGGGAAAGGTATGAATCCTCTTCCTCTCCTTCCAGCTATGGGTAAATAGCAAGACAGAATGGGTTCTATAGCCTTGGGTGGCAACCAGTCTAGGAGAAGGAAAACACTGAATTCAAAACTGGCCTGGAGAGGATTGGCCTCCGTCATTCTATCTTGCCCAAGAAACACCACTTCTACTGCAGCTGCAGTACACATGGTGCCCCTACATGTCACGGGATAAAAATAAATATTAGTCTATAGTATTGTGGATGCATAGGATCTCCTCAAAGATGAGAGTTTAAATATATATACAAATAATTACGTTTATACTTAACATATTTTATTGCTTCAGTAAACTATATAGACAGAATACAAATGAAGTGAATGCAGGCATGTATGCAGAGAATTTCCTTTTTTTCATACATACGTGTGCTAAGTCTTATTAAAGATGTTGAGAGACTTACATTTGAGAAAAGGTTTTGCCTGTTGGTTTCTGAAAAGTACCCCACAGGAGAAATGAAATACCCTATCTTGAATCCTATGGCTAAAAGAGAAAAGAAGAGAGAGAGAGAGAGACTTTGTACTCTTTTCTTATATACTCATCATTAGGACAGGAAGCTCATGAAGGGTTGAAATAAAGTTCATATATATATATATATATATATATATATATATATATATATTATTCCAGGATAATTTTTCCAACTTATTCAAGATGATCTTTGCCTTCTTTAACCTTCTAACTTACTGACCTGGAGTAACAAGGTGCCTCACAGGTTTCATGTACAATTTCATTTTTAAATCTTTTTTCACTGCTCTTCAGACTGTCATCGCTGACACTCCTCCCTCATGTGCCAAACGTCTTATGAATTGAGTTGGATCTTTTCTAATTGATCTCTTTAGCTTTAAGTTGAAATGTTGATCCCTCTTCCTGTTGTGACCTCTTGATCCAGTTTTCCTATCTACAGTTCCCTCTTTCTTAAACTTATTCCCCTTTCTCTCGATGGTTCTTGAATGGACTTTGAAGATGGAAGCCAGAGTATGAATGTTGGTACCATTACTGAAGACCTGGATGATCTTTTTCCTCTCACTATTGCACATTTGAGAAGATAGTGGGGCTGCCACAAAATAATTTTAACCTGTTCTCTTTCTAGCTGAATTACTCAAAGTGTTTTTCAGTGATTCTTATGACAAATGGTGTCAAGATGGCTAAACATCTTATCTGAAAACCTGGAAAAAAGAAAATTAGTTTAGTGGTTTTTTACATATTAAACATTTTGTGGGATGGACAATTATGCTGATACATGATTTGGACAATTTTGTTATTAAAATAAATTTGTTATATATGGATGTAACCTTGTTTTTTTTTTCTACTGTTTTTACTATCCAACTATAAATATCCAAAAGTCTCAACTCAACAAGGAACTCTTTCTCAAGCTTAATGGATGCATGACAAGTATCCAAAGATTTGTGACCTTCTTCCACTTAAAATCCGCAGCTCAGTAAAAACTTGGTAACCAGCCCACTAAATAATAAAGCCAGTTTTGAAGTGGTTAGCATTTGTCAGCCAATCAGCTAAGGGATTCAAAATAGCTGCATTATTGCTTGTTTAATAAATTAGTTGGTATGAATATTAATTATTACTTGTTTTCAACTTTAGCCTTTCTTCTTCTTCATACTTTTCTATTTCTCTTCCTGGTTTCTTCTCTTCATACATTTTCTTTCCTTCCTTTTTACTTTTTCTGTTTTTCTTCTTCCTCTCTATTCTTTCTCCTTTTTCTCCCTTTTCTTTCTCTAAACTTTTTTGTTTTTCTTCTCATTCTTTCTTTCTGTACTTCTTTTTCTTCTTTTTTCTTTTTCCTTTTTCTCCTTTCTCTCTGTTTTCCATCTTACTCTTTCTCCCTCTCCCTTTTTCTCATCTATCTTTTCTTTTTCTTCTCATTAATATTTCTCTCTTTTTTGCTTTACACTTTTCCATTTATTCTGCTTTCTTAAAATTTTGTGCTTCTTTTTAATTATCTTCATATTAACTTTTCTATCCTTCTTTTTCTTCTTCTTCTTCCTTGGCTTCTCATTTCATAGTCTTAACATCTTTTTCCTCTTTCCAAAGAAAAAAAACTGTTTCTGTCTGTGTCTTTTATATTTGAGAGTTCCAGTTTTCCTTAAATTGTTATTAAATATATCACATGTTTAATTTCAGAAATACTTTGTACATTATTACGAATCTGAAAAACAATTTTTGAGTTATTTTTCCAAGTTTTTTAAAAAACCATTTCACTTCAAGCAAGGCAATAAAGCCACTGAGATGTAGGAGGTTACTGACTGTGAAAGAACATAAGAAAAGGAAAACCATTATTAATAAATGAGAACAATATAAGAAAGAACAGGAATTTAGAAAACAGAAGATAACCACTGACATTGCATTTAAATTTTTGAAGATCAAACTTGGAAAGCAAGAAGCTATAAGAGAGTTCCACACGCGAGAAGTGTGAGAGAAGAAACTCTTAGCAGAAAACTTACAGGTATATCTAGCCGTTTCAACTGTAAAATGATGAGACCTTGCCACCAACCTAATACTGTTCATAAAGTCTAGGTACTATAGAGAAAGGAGCTCATTAGGACAATTACCATGAAAATATTTATAGAAAAAGTATAGGGAAATTATGTTACAGCGGTAGGAAAATGACTGAAGCTGAGATGCCAGGTCAGGACCAATAACACTGCAGATTTTTCTTTGGATTTTATCAAGTATTTTTAAATATATAGCAGGAGCACCAGACCATATGTGGCAGCAATATTCAAGGAATGGATGATTGGTAGATATATATATGTACGATAGATTCTGCTGAGAAAAACTGTCCAACGCAACACAGTAAACCAACTTTCCTAGCAGTAAACCTAGATTCAATATAATCTTTCCATTTTAGGTCAGTGGAAAATGTTAGGGGCAATAAGTCACTGTTCTGGAGGTTAGCATTAGCCATGCTGATGGAAGGCAGAAAGGATTCTCTCAGATGATTAAGAGCAGTTTTGTTTACAAAAAGAAATTTTTTGCCACTGTTGAATTATTGGCTTCAAATATTCTCTTCTCAGTATTAAGGCTGTCCAAACTGTGGCTTGTAAGCGACATACAACTCTTTGACATTTAATGCATAACTCGTGAAAATATGTCAGCTAAACTCCTTTTCACACCAGAGTTAATATAAAAGAGAAATAAGAAAAGTGTTAAGTTTCATAATTACTTATTTTTACTTTTGACAGTCTGATTTTATGTTACTTACTAAAATGCAAATTCAAATATTACTATTAGTTGTTCCCTGAGTTCATTAGCATATTAAACACAGACAAACCTACAAAACAATTAACGGATTTTGGATGGAATGGACAAAATCTGCAGGAAAAAATAATTCCAAATTGTCAGCAATGTATTTCAAAATTTGCTGGCTTAGCAGAATGAGTCATATTAGTTCTCTAAGTGACCACTTGGTGGTGGTGGCCAGCCTTTCAATTGTAAACAAAGACGGGTGTACAGTATATAAAGTATGATACATTAGTGCGTGTGTGTGAGAAAGTATCTGTGAGAAATCTATTATTTTTGTTATTTTGATATAATATATCAGTCCATTTATATCTAAATCATTTTCTTTTAATCTACCGATGTAACAATCTAGATAATTAACTTAATTAATTCTCAATCTATTCATGTCTGAGTCATTTTCTCTCACTCACTCACTCTCTCTCTCTCTCTCTCTATCTATCTATCTATATATATTTTTTTCTGTTGTTCACTGCTAATAACAAGCAGAAACTTTTTTTTCTTGATGATGGCAGTGCTGGCCGAAACTAGTCAAGGAATCTAACTGAAATAATAAAAACGAAAGAATATTAATATACAACACAGTCTGAAAATATTTATAGAAAAAGTACAGGGAAATTATGTTACAGCAGTAGGAAAATGACTGAAGCTGAGATGCCAGGTCAGGACACACACACACACACACACACACACACACACACACACACATATATATATATATATATATATTAAAAGAGAGAAACTGCAAATATTTTTGGTTATAATGTGGATTTTTTAAAAATATATAATATACTTTATTTTCCATATTTTTGCTACGCAAGTTTCTGATCTTCTGATCTTCATCAGGCAAAGAGTGGTTACTTTTACATATTATTAAAAGGAATTAATTTTCCTTATGTTTTCAATGTTTAACCATTGTCTTTTTTTCGTAGTAGTAACCTAACGATGGTCAAACATTGAAAATATAAGGAAATTAATTACTTTTAATAATATATGGAAATAACAACTTTTTGCTGGATGAAAGTTGTGAAACCAGAAACACATGTAGCAAAGATATGGAAAATAAATTGTAATATATATTTTTTTTTAAAAATCCACATTTTAACCAAAAGTGGTTTCACTCTTCTTTTTAAAATATACATTTTTCTCTCATTGGAACATCTATAACCTCTTCCTTATATATATATATATATATATATATATATATATATATACACACACACACACACACACACACATATATATATATATATATATTTATATATATATATATATATATATATATCTCAGTCTATTCATGTCTGTTTCATTCTTTTCTCTTTCTACTACTTTTTCCTTCTTCGATCTCAATTTCCCTTAAGTTTGCATTTTCATTGTTTTTTTCACCTTCTCTCTTTTCTCTTTATTGCCTTTTTTTCTCTTTCTTTCTCTTGCTTGATCTCTCTTCTTCCCTGCTCCCATTTTTCATCTCCTTTCCTTCTCTTTCCTTCTTTTCTTTTTCTTTCTTTATTTCTTCTCTCCCATTAGTGGGCATCCAATTGCTCCCTAACTCTCTATTTTTCTCTCACATTTATCTTCATTCCTTTTCCTTGCTCTTTCTGTTTTCTCTTTTTTTTTCATCAATTTACATTTCCTGTCTCTTTAAATAGGCGCCCCACGTCTCCTCCCCTTTCTTATTTTTCTCCTTTCTTTTCCAGTTCACTCCCTCCTACTTTATTTTATCTCTTTTTCTTTATCTCTCAAGTTCTTCTTTGTTCATCTTTTCTCATGACATTTCTTCCTGTCTATATTTCTTTCACTTTTTCTCTCGCTTTTCTCAACCCAATCTCTCTTTCTCTCTCTCTCCTGCGCCTCACTTTCTCCCTACATTATTGGTGTTCTCAGTAAATTCTTTATAAACATCCAGTGCTTTTTTCCCTTTGCTAATCTGACCCCTGCCACACTCCTTTCTTTATATCTAAGTAAAATTCCAAGTTAAACATTCCCTCTTCTTCAACTGTAAAAATGTTCACAACATTAGATTCTTCAGACACTCAAACTGCATCACCCTGCCGAGGCCACCTTCAACACAATTTCATTTTCATGTTGTTGAATTAGATATTTCACCAGACATGTTTCAGCAAGTTTTGTTGCATATTTATTCATTACTGCAATGTGCAAAACTTTACATTTGGTGCACAAATGTGTAACATGCTGCAATTTGGTAAATAATTATATCAGAAATAAAACAAAAAACTATTAAGAATAACTATAAAGAATATTTCAAAATAATGAATTCCAAAAAATATTAGGAACTTGAATAAGTTCTTGCTGATTTTTCATGAAAAGTAATCTTTTATTTACAAAAATTACTAAGAAACATGTCACTGAAAGTATTGATCATCACTAGCCACTACTTTTTCCCATCTTTCTGATAGCATTTGAATTCCACATCAGAAAAACAACATGTCTAACCCCGAGTCAACCTATTTTTTGGCATCTTCATAAGAATGAAAGTGCTTCTCAGCCAGGCCATGTGCCATCAATCAGAAAAAGTGATAATTGTGCCCATTTTTTCTTTAATGCTCAACTCAAACTCATCAAATGTAGTTGATATTGATCTCCTGTGATGGTTTTGGTAGCACATAATAAACTACACCCAGCTGATCCCACCAAATGCAGAGTAGTAACTTTGAACCATACCCTTCTATGCTTGGGGTTATTATAGTGTATCCACTTTTCATCACTGGTCATGATACGATGCAAAAATCCTTTCCATTTAAGCCATTGAAGCAGCTGTTCACACATGACAAGACACAGCTCGATGTCTCTTGGCTTCAATTTCCTGACTTTGAATCATTCCTAATGCTTTCATACTTTTTGAAACTGTTGTGTGATCAACACCAAATGATTCTGCAAGCTCAGCTTACACCTGACATGAATCTTCATGAAGTAATGCCTCCAATTTTTCGTTTTCAAACATTTTCGGTGCATCAGAGCATTCTTCATCTTCAACATCCTAATCATTATTTTTGAAGTGTCTAAACCAATCTCTGCATGTTGTTTTCAGCAGAGCATGGTCACTGTAAGTCTCAACAAGAATTCTGTGTGCTTCAGCTGCAGATTTCTTTTGAATATCATAGTGCAGTAAGATACACTTTCTTTGGCACAAAATCCGACATGTTTAATGCTATGAAAAACAAAGTTGTTTACACTTTGGCAAAATGACATACACTGAATTTCAAGCTTGCTTATAGCAATTCCTTATAGATGCGATACCATCTGAAACTACATGCATGCAGTTCTGGGAATGGAGAACAGCAAGAACTTATTCAAGATCCTAATGTTTCATATCAAAAACAAATCTTGTTTCTCATGATTCCTTATCTTGGTTGGAAAAAAGAAGCAAAAAAGCTAGAATTTCATAAAAATTGGAAAAGCAAAAGTGTGCAAATTAAAATCTAGAAGCAAATTTCTCCAATTTTTTGTTTGAAATTGAGTTATTATTAGATTAAATTATTATTATTATTATTATTTAATTTCCTTTAGTTTCTGGTGTATACACATTTCTTTCTGGGTCCAGACTAGAGACATGAGGTCAGAAATGGCATCATGACATTTTTCACTGAGCAGTTTTGAAAAAAAATCATACATATTTTACATAGATAAAGCCCTTCATAAGTGTAGGCTGTACTCATGACAACAATTTTTTGTATTTCTTTAAGACATGGATTACTAGGAACCCCTTAAATGATTCTATTGGAATCTTTTCCAATCAATCTGAGGGCTCCAACTACAACTGGAATTGTTAATGTCCTCATGTGCCACATTTTTGAGATTATGATTTCAAGGTCATTGTATTTTGATAGTTTTTGAAGATCTCCAAAGATACATTACAATCTACAGGGACTGCTATATCAATAATGAGGCACTTTTTGTCTTATTATTATTATTATTATTATTATTATTATTATTATTATTATTATTTCAGTATTTTCTTAATCACTGTTTAGTCCTTCAATGTGGGATTTTATTTTGAAAATATATTTCAACACCAATCTGCATCTTTCTTGTCAGCTATTGAATGAAGCTGCTAAAAGTACACATCTGATGTCATCAACGCTATGAAACAGTTGGTTTTAAATATATATATATATATATATATATATATATATATATATATGTGTATATATATATGTGCGTGTATATATATATATATATATATATATATCAGCTGCCGCCATTATCATCATGTTATAAGTAGGCAGGTCCATAAAATCTTATGTCTCAAATGTTATCAGTAAATATTCATATCAAACAGGATTTTAGTTCTTTTATTTCTGTTTGCTAAAGCTTAAAGTAAGTCAGTGCTTTAGAATATTAACTGTTCTAAAGTTTACTCCTTCAAGATAATCCAGAGGATTTTTTAAAAAAAAAGGGTCTCTTAAAAAAACAAGATATATTTGCACGCTGGATATAATAAATCTCTCATTGTCTCAAATTAATCTGTTATACATCCAAGGATGAACACATCTGCCATTTTCATTTAGTTTTAATTTTCCTTCTTTTACACACACACACACACACACACACACACACACACACATATATATATATATATATATATATATATTACAAATCCTTGAAAATAAACATTCATATTAATAGCTTTTTTGTCAATATTTCTGAGTTGTTCAGACTGTTGTCCTCATCTTTGTTGTCATATTCACAACATTTCAGGCATTGTACACACCGGCCTTCTTCAGGTGACTGGAATTTCGAACCACCAGCAGTTCAATATTTCATGGAGGAATTGCTAAGGGCAACAGTCCAAGCAATGTAAATAGTATAAATAAATGTCTTTTTATCTTATATCTTAATAACTGAATTATTTCAAAATTCTCTCTGATGTGTGGAGTTTTATTTTTCTCTCTATTTTCCAAAATGTAGGAAAGAATTATTTGAAAGCTTTTTTGTGTCATTCTCATTAAACAAAAATTCTTGCTTGAATGACAAATGCTAAAGTCCTTATGGTGGAAAAAAACTTTTATAAATTTTAAAAAGTACTATTCACTTAAATTCTGCATTTGGATGTTTTCACTCAATGTCAGGTCACATCTTAAATATAATTATGATTAAGCTGAATTATTACTATTAATTATTATCAAAGTCTTGTCCTTGGTATGCCACTATGGCTGATAAAGAGAGTGTAAGCAGCTCAAGTATAATTCTCCGTTTATTGCATGTATTTTCTCATTAAGAAAACCCATGGAAATATCATTGTAATTAGCAGTTATTAGACATGAAGTTATCTCCATTAAACAGATTTTATTTTTGTCAGTTTACATCTAACTAGCAGCCATACCTAGCTGGTCGATCAGAAAAAACATTCAGTTAGAATGAAGCAAAAACAGCATCATGTTTAGATGTAACAGAGTCTATCTTCTTCAATTACTTTAAAGTATTTTCATTAAAAAAACATTTTGAATTGATGCAGTTACTGATATAACAAAAGTAGTCTGTATTTATTCAATCAAAGTTAGCCAAGGACATAAAGGAGTAAAACAGGCAACATGAAATCCCACTTCAGACCACAATTATTTTGGAGTTTTTGAAATTTAATTTGTCAGTGAGCTACCAGGGATGTAAAAGAGGATACATTTACAAAGCAAGTGTTAAGTTTCATAAAAATTGGTTGAAAGATCAATGAAAAATAAGAAACAAACCAATAAAAATCACCATTTTTCGCTATTTACGCGGGTTTTCACTATATGGATAGACTCAATTATCAAGTTAAATAACTGTATTAGATTGCTTGAAAATTGAGGGAGTTTTTAGTTTAAAATTTGTGTTGAAATCAATTTTTCGTTTTCTGCATTTTTTTGCAAAGACAGTGGCATAGAAATAAAAATGAGATATAGTTGAGCTCATCATGATGTAAGTAACCTACATACCGAGTTTGAATTGGAGAAAAAAATTGAATTTATCGATTTTTGATCGTCTTTCTCGATTATTTATTATTTAAAAATTATTAATTTTTTACACTAAGAACTCTTACATTGTACAATGTATATGCCAAGTTTGGTCAAAATTGGTTGGATGGATCTCGATTGAAAAGATATCCCACTGACAGACGCACAGACATCCTCTGTTTTATATATAAAGATTAAACATTACTTAGAAGCTGGTGATTAAACTGAATGAAGTTATGAAGAAAATGGGGACTGGAAAGACACTGATACTTAAAATCAGAAGTTGAATGTTAAGGTACTCATAATAAGGAAATATGGCTTGGAAGATGTAATATTAACAGGACCTATTGAGAGAAGCATGAATAGATGGAAACTGCAAGCAACTTACCAAATGAATTTGTGTGAACTGATAGCAGGGTAAGAAAAAGTGGGGATAGTAAAGAGTCAAACATTTCTTAGGACGACAAAGAAGTTGTTAAGTCATGATCGCCTGGTTTTGATACGGCACATGAAAGATGATGAAAAAAAAGAAATCTTTGAAGAGGTGAAATCATCAGCGTCCTCAAAGTACATGGCATTAAAAAAAGAAAAGGAAAGAAATCTTTGAAGAGGTGAAATCATCAGCGTCCTCAAAGTACATGGTATTAAAAAAAGAAATGAAAAGAAATCTCTGAAGAGGGGAAATCATCAGCGTCCTCAAAGTACATGGCATTAAAAAAAGAAAAGGAAAGAAATCTTTGAAGAGGTGAAATCATCAGCGTCCTCAAAGTACATGGTATTAAAAAAAGAAAAGAAAAGAAATCATTGAAGAGGGGAAATCATCAGCGTCCTCAAAGTACATGGCATTAACAAAAGAAAAGAAATCTTTGAAGTGGTGAAACTATCAGCGTCCTCAAAGTACATGGCATTAAAAAAAGAAAAGAAAAGAAATCTTTGAAGAGGTGAAACCATCAGCGTCCTCAACGTACATGGTATTAAAAAAAGAAATGAAAAGAAATCTCTGAAGAGGGGAAATCATCAGCGTCCTCAAAGTACATGGCATTAAAAAAAGAAAAGGAAAGAAATCTTTGAAGAGGTGAAATCATCAGCGTCCTCAAAGTACATGGTATTAAAAAAAGAAAAGAAAAGAAATCATTGAAGAGGGGAAATCATCAGCGTCCTCAAAGTACATGGCATTAAAAAAAGAAAAGAAAAGAAATCTTTGAAGAGGTGAAACCATCAGCGTCCTCAAAGTACATGGCATTAAAAAAAGAAAAGAAAAGAAATCTTTGAAGAGGTGAAACCATCAGCGTCCTCAAAGTACATGGCATTAAAAAAAGAAAAGAAAAGAAATCTTTGAAGAGGTGAAACCATCAGCGTCCTCAACGTACATGGCATTAAAAAAAGAAAAGAAAAGAAATCTTTGAAGAGGTGAAACCATCAGCGTCCTCAAAGTACATGGCATTAAAAAAAGAAAAGAAAAGAAATCTTTGAAGAGGTGAAACCATCAGCGTCCTCAAAGTACATGGTATTAAAAAAAGAAATGAAAAGAAATCTCTGAAGAGGTGAAATCATCAGCATCCTCAAAGTACATGGCATTAAAAAAAGAAAAGAAATCTTTGAAGAGGTGAAACCATCAGCGTCCTCAAAGCACATGGCATTAAAAAAAGAAAAGAAAAGAAATCTTTGAAGAGGTGAAACCATCAGCGTCCTCAACGTACATGGTAATAAAAAAAGAAATGAAAAGAAATCTCTGAAGAGGTGAAATCATCAGCGTCCTCAATGTACATGGCATTAAAAAAAGAAAAGGAAAGAAATCTTTGAAGAGGTGAAATCATCAGCGTCCTCAAAGTACATGGCATTAAAAAAAGAAAAGAAAAGAAATCTTTGAAGAGGTGAAATCATCAGCGTCCTCAAAGTACATGGCATTAAAAAAGAAAAGAAATCTTTGAAGAGGTGAAACCATCAGCGTCCTCAAAGTACATGGCATTAAAAAAAGAAAAGAAAAGAAATCTTTGAAGAGGTGAAACCATCAGCGTCCTCAAAGTACATGGCATTAAAAAAAGAAAAGAAAAGAAATCTTTGAAGAGGTGAAACCATCAGCGTCCTCAACGTACATGTTATTGAAAAAACAAATGAAAAGAAATCTCTGAAGAGGTGAAATCATCAGCGTCCTCAAAGTACATGGCATTAAAAAAAGAAAAGGAAAGAAATCTTTGAAGAGGTGAAATCATCAGCGTCCTCAAAGTACATGGCATTAAAAAAAGAAAATGAAAGAAATCTTTGAAGAGGTGAAATCATCAGCGTCCACAAAGTACATGGCATTAAAAAAAGAAAAGAAATCTTTGAAGAGGTGAAATCATCAGCGTCCTCAAAGTACATGCCATTAAAAAAAGAAAAGAAAACTCTGAAGAGGAGAAATCATCAGCGTACTCAAAGTACATGGCATTAAGAAAAGAAAAGAAAAGAAATCTTTGAAGAGGTGAAACCATCAGCGTCCTCAAAGTACATGGCATTAAAAAAAGAAAAGAAAAGAAATCTTTGAAGAGGTGAAACCATCAGCGTCCTCAACGTACATGGTATTAAAAAAAGAAATGAAAAGAAATCTCAGAAGAGGTGAAATCATCAGGGTCCTCAAAGTACATGGCATTAAAAAAGAAAAGAAATCTTTGAAGAGGTGAAACCATCAGCGTCCTCAAAGTACATGGCATTAAAAAAAGAAAAGAAAAGAAATCTTTGAAGAGGTGAAACCATCAGCGTCCTCAAAGTACATGGCATTAAAAAAAGAAAAGAAAAGAAATCTTTGAAGAGGTGAAACCATCAGCGTCCTCAACGTACATGGTATTAAAAAAAGAAATGAAAAGAAATCTCTGAAGAGGTGAAATCATCAGCGTCCTCAAAGTACATGGCATTAAAAAAGAAAAGAAATCTTTGAAGAGGTGAAACCATCAGCGTCCTCAAAGTACATGGCATTAAAAAAAGAAAAGAAAAGAAATCTTTGAAGAGGTGAAACCATCAGCGTCCTCAAAGTACATGGCATTAAAAAAAGAAAAGAAAAGAAATCTTTGAAGAGGTGAAACCATCAGCGTCCTCAAAGTACATGGCATTAAAAAAAGAAAAGAAAAGAAATCTTTGAAGAGGTGAAACCATCAGCGTCCTCAAAGTACATGGCATTAAAAAAAGAAAAGAAAAGAAATCTTTGAAGAGGTGAAACCATCAGCGTCCTCAACGTACATGTTATTGAAAAAACAAATGAAAAGAAATCTCTGAAGAGGTGAAATCATCAGCGTCCTCAAAGTACATGGCATTAAAAAAAGAAAAGGAAAGAAATCTTTGAAGAGGTGAAATCATCAGCGTCCTCAAAGTACATGGCATTAAAAAAAGAAAATGAAAGAAATCTTTGAAGAGGTGAAATCATCAGCGTCCTCAAAGTACATGCCATTAAAAAAAGAAAAGAAAACTCTGAAGAGGAGAAATCATCAGCGTACTCAAAGTACATGGCATTAAGAAAAGAAAAGAAAAGAAATCTTTGAAGAGGTGAAACCATCAGCGTCCTCAAAGTACATGGCATTAAAAAAAGAAAAGAAAAGAAATCTTTGAAGAGGTGAAACCATCAGCGTCCTCAACGTACATGGTATTAAAAAAAGAAATGAAAAGAAATCTCAGAAGAGGTGAAATCATCAGGGTCCTCAAAGTACATGGCATTAAAAAAGAAAAGAAATCTTTGAAGAGGTGAAACCATCAGCGTCCTCAAAGTACATGGCATTAAAAAAAGAAAAGAAAAGAAATCTTTGAAGAGGTGAAACCATCAGCGTCCTCAAAGTACATGGCATTAAAAAAAGAAAAGAAAAGAAATCTTTGAAGAGGTGAAACCATCAGCGTCCTCAACGTACATGGTATTAAAAAAAGAAATGAAAAGAAATCTCTGAAGAGGTGAAATCATCAGCGTCCTCAAAGTACATGGCATTAAAAAAGAAAAGAAATCTTTGAAGAGGTGAAACCATCAGCGTCCTCAAAGTACATGGCATTAAAAAAAGAAAAGAAAAGAAATCTTTGAAGAGGTGAAACCATCAGCGTCCTCAAAGTACATGGCATTAAAAAAAGAAAAGAAAAGAAATCTTTGAAGAGGTGAAACCATCAGCGTCCTCAAAGTACATGGCATTAAAAAAAGAAAAGAAAAGAAATCTTTGAAGAGGTGAAATCATCAGCGTCCTCAAAGTACATCGCATTAAAAAAAGAAAAGGAAAGAAATCTTTGAAGAGGTGAAATCATCAGCGTCCTCAAAGTACATGGCATTAAAAAAAGAAAAGGAAAGAAATCTTTGAAGAGGTGAAATCATCAGCGTCCACAAAGTACATGGCATTAAAAAAAGAAAAGAAATCTTTGAAGAGGTGAAATCATCAGCGTCCTCAAAGTACATGCCATTAAAAAAAGAAAAGAAAACTCTGAAGAGGTGAAATCATCAGCGTCCTCAAAGTACATGGCATTAAAAAAGAAAAGAAAAGAAATCTTTGAAGAGGTGAAATACTCAGCGTGTTCAATGTACATGGCATGAAAAAAAAGAAAAGAAAAGAAATCTTTGAAGAGGTGAAATCATCAGCGTCCTCAAAGTACATGGCATAAAAAAAGAAAAGAAACAAAATCTTTGAAGAGGTGAAATCATCAGCGTCCTCAAAGTACGTGGTATTAAAAAAAAGAAAAGAAAAGAAATCTTTGAAGAGGTGAAATCATCAGCGTCCTCAAAGTACATGGCATTAAAAAAAGAAAAGAAAAGAAATCTTTGAAGAGGTGAAACCATCAGCGTCCTCAACGTACATGGCATTAAAAAAAGAAAAGGAAAGAAATCTTTGAAGAGGTGAAATCATCACCGTCCACAAAGTACATGGTATTAAAAAAGAAAAGAAAAGAAATCTTTGAAGAGGTGAAATCATCAGCGTCCTCAAAGTACATGGCATTAACAAAAGAAATCTTTGAAGTGGTGAAATCATCAGCGTCCTCAAAGTACATTGCATTAAAAAAAGAAAAGAAATCTCTGAAGAGGTGAAATCATCAGCGTCCTCAAAGTACATGGCATTAAAAAAAGAAAAGAAAGCTTTGAAGGGGTGAAATCATCAGCGTCCTCAAAGTACATGGCATTAAAAAAAGAAAAGAAATCTTTGAAGAGGTGAAATCATCAGCGTCCTCAAAGTACATCGCATTAAAAAAAGAAATAAAAAGAAATCTTTGAATAGGTGAAATCATCAGCGTCCACAAAGTACATGGCATTAAGAAAAGAAAAGAAATCTTTGAAGAGGTGAAATCATCAGCGTCTTCAATGTACATGGCATTAAAAAAAGAAAAGAAATCTTTGAAGAGGTGAAATCATCAGCGTCCTCAAAGTACATGGCATAAAAAAAGAAAAGAAACAAAATCTTTGGAGAGGTGAAATCATCAGCGTCCACAAAGTACATGGTATTAAAAAAAGAAAAGAAAAGAAATCTTTGAAGAGGTGAAATCATCAGCGTCCTCAAAGTACATGGCATTAAAAAAAGAAATCTTTGAAGAGGTGAAATCATCAGCGTCCTCAAAGTACATGCCATTAAAAAAAGAAATCTTTGAAGAGGTGAAATCATCAGCGTCCTCAAAATACATGGCATTAAAAAAAGAAAAGAAATCTTTGAAGAGGTGAAATCATCAGCGTCCTCAAAGTACATGGCATTAAAAAAAGAAAAGAAAGCTTTGAAGAGGTGAAATCATCAGCGTCCTCAAAGTACATGGCATTAAAAAAAGAAAAGAAATCTTTGAAGAGGTGAAATCATCAGCGTCCTCAAAGTACATGGCATTAAAAAAAGAAAAAAAAGAAAAGAAAACCAACGAAAAAAGCCAAATTCTCAAGAAAGTGACTCACCTCCAAAAACGTTAAAGATATTTTCCTGCACATGGACGGATTTAGCCTGGATTAAAACATTAGTTAACTTAGACATTTAGACACCATAATGTAAACAATACAATTTCAGTAAAATAAGAAAACCAGCAAATCAGAATTAAGGATTCAATGTTAGCCAATCAAAAGGAAGATTGAGAATCTAAAATTTTATTCAGGCTGAGCCTATCTCTAACACTTTCGCCCAGCCCCTCAACCTCCCCACATCTTACTCTCTTGGTTGAGGTGTCTGCTCGGTCCTAACTGAACTTAAGGGAGTGGCCATAGGTCCCCTGATCATCCGTAGATTATTCGACCAGCCCACTGGTTTAATCTTGCTTCTTGCCCACGTTGTGTTTGGTTTGATCCAGAAAGCAGAAGTGATGTTCATCCATTCACGGTCGACTGAAGATGTAGTCTGCGCTAAGAAATTTAGAATGCAGAAAAAAAAAATTAATATCTGCAGAAAGCTGCACAAACAACTATTCAATGAGTGAATTGTTAATGTCTTTTATATAGCAGAAAAGAATATTATAGAAAAGAAACGGGTTACAGAAAAGAAAAGTAAATGACATAGAAATGCATACACTGGATTCTGGATAGAGAGAGACAGTGTTATGATTAAATTGTGAAATCGTCTCAAAACGATATACGACTCTTGCGATGGGGAAATAAGGTTTCTGTGCGCGGCTTAAAGTTTCTAGTGGCATTCCTCCTTAGCAGTAGTAACAGTAGTAGTAATATCCGTGGTAGCAGAAGCAGCGGTACTTATATCAATAGTACATGTTAGAGGACGCTTCGTTCCAATCTCTGACGTCACTTTCTCCCCTTCTTGAGTCTCCAACTCGACTCTCCACTGTCTCTAGCCCAACTCTTGCCTGGGCTAATTATCTTCTGTCTCTCTCTTCTGTCTTTCTCTTCCGTCTGCTTCTTCCATCTCAACGCTCGCCCCTCTGTATGCTCGTCCGTCTGTACGCTCGCCTGGGCCAATTCTCTCTTCAAGAAATTACTCCCATCTGCCTCTTCTTCAGCATAACTACGCGTTTATATAGAAAAATCCGGCTGGTTACAACTGAACTCTGGCCCCACCACTTTGCATGTGATCATCACAGGGTTTTGGCTGTTTCAACCAAAATCATGTGAATTCTAAAGGTCCTTCTAGCTTACTCAGCTCTATATCAATTTTTAATCGATAAAAATTATTTCGGCCATTTCCATTGTCTTCTGATGATCCAGATTCAATCGGTACAACTTCTGGCCTAGATCAAATTTCTGATTTAATTTTGCTATTCCAAATCTATTCCAATTTCACTAAAAAAAATATACGTGTGTATGTGTTTCCCAAACTCTCTCCATCAAAATCTCTATTGATATAAGCAGAGAAGAATTAGTATTTAGATAGATTGCAGTATAGCGACGATGGAAAAAGAATCCATATCAATGAATCAGGAACACCAAATCTACTTCAGGATGAGGAATTTGACACGAGAACTAACGCCTTGCCAATAGATAATTGTATTTTTTTTCGAGACTCATCCTTTTTCTTTTCTACGGCGCCAGTGTTCTGCCTAATAAATTACTGTTATTGTTTGTTCTATAAATTCTTGTCTGTGTTTATTCATGTTTCTATAGTTAAAGGCGTAGCTACCTTAGGACCGACGAAACAAATCGTAGCTATGAGGACCAAACACAAATTCAGTTATCAGAAAAAGTTTGAAGTTGATTGGAAAATCAAATAATTTGTGGGGAAGAATCGGCGGTGGCAATCTATCCAGGGATGTAATAATGAAATATCCTCTGTAGAATAGATAGGTAAATAGATAAGTAATTCCTGAAATATATTTTCCAAGAAGTAAGATAAAGTCGAGATTAATGACACAAGAAGACTTATTCATTTATTTCTTATTAAATTCCGAGGTTTTCTTGGGGGATGGACAATTCCAGATGCTTTGATTCGTTTGCAATACTTAATTAATCCTCAATAAATTCGAAACCCCCACTCCGATCCAACCAGATCAACCTCAGATGTATCTGCAGTCGGATTAGCTTTTAGTGCAGTTCTCAGTTCAGTCAAATATTCTATTTGCAATTTGATGCTCAAGATGGTTTTAATTGACATCGTAGGCAGATCGCAAAAGTCGGTAAAAAGATAAAAGAGAGAGAAAAAGTGAGAGAAAAGAGAGAGGGAGAGGGAGAGAGAGAGAAAGAGAGAGGGAGTTAAGGAGTGAAAACCGGAAACCCCAGTAAGGAAAAGTAGAAAGGGAATGATGGGTTTTAATGTCGTCGTTAAGCTGCGATCGACTTTTTCAAACAATGTACAGTAGAGGCATTAATGCTTTAAAACGTACAGTAACGTAACAGCTAACAAAGTCGGTACAAAGAAGGATACATGCGCGCAACTTTGAACAAGAATATTGATACAACAGCTTAATGAAACACTTTAAGAGAACATTGATACAACTCTAACATTAGCAAGTGACCTTATCTGCCAGTAAGCCCGCTAGGTGTCCTTCTATTCAGGACTATAAAAGCAAAGTATCAAATACATTTTCTTTTCTTTGCTTCAGAATGTAGTACCGATAATAACAAGACTTCTCTCCTTTAGGAGAGTCCTTCCTCTGACAAGCTGTTTACTTAATTTCGGCTAGCCACGTGGCACATCAGACACACACGCACACACACACACACAAACACACACACACACACACACATGCATTTCCTGAATTGCTATATATATATATATATATATATAATTATTTAAAAGTATGATTCCTTCGCTACATAAGAGTTCTCGTGTTTCAAAACAAGAGCCGAAAACTTCAATATAATTGTTTGAATTAAATTGAATTTATTACAGTACCAACCTCTGTTCACTTCAAGCGAAATTTTTTTCAAAAATTTTTTCAAAAGATTTCGCTTGAAAATGGAACAGAGCATTCAAATAATTATATTGAAGTTTTAGGCCCTTGTTTTGAAACATGAGAACTCTTATAGAGCGAAGGAATCATATTTTTAAATAAATAATTATATTTAAGCTCTACTTTTGTATCGAGCATTGTTTTTTAAAAATAAAAAAATACTAAAGAACTTTAGATTATTTACCTAACGAGTTCTTTCCTATTTTCTATATATTTTCACACACACACACATACACACACACACACACACACACACACATATATATGTTTATACTTTTAGCCATTATCAAGGATGATTTTATTTTTACTTTTTAATTGGAAGTATGGATTGTGTGCATGTTCCTAGAATTATAGCGATGTTTTATTTTCCGAACACAGTCAGCACATTGTGGCCGTGTTCGTAGTTGATATTAATGAGTGTTTATTATTAAGCTTCTATTATTTTTAATTTTTTTTTTTTACATGTGAATGAGGTTATTATGGTCGTCTTTCCTACTAGTATGTTTCAGATAATGGCTAAAAGTATAGCGAAAAGCGCTCAGAATTACAGAACATTTAGACAGTTTCTACACACTCTGTGTCCAGAAAAGAAAAATGAAATAAAAAGCTTAATCGCAGTACCTTGTCTGTCGTCTTTAATGAAACACATATATATGAGGGGTTGCTGCCTAAATACACAATATATATATATATATATATATATATATATATATATATATATATATATATATATATATGGGAATCCCTCGATTAATGCAGTTAATGTGTGCATTAAAAGATACGCACTAATCGAAAATGCACTGATCGAATATAAACAAAATAGTTACCCATTTTCAAATTTTAGGAAATTTTTAATTACTCGGTAACTATAAAAAATCAATTTTCAATGACTATGGTTAAACTGAAGAATGCTTTATCGCACTAATCGACTATTATGCATGCATTAATTGAATATTGGTATATAAAAATTTAACGCCCTAATCAGAAACGCATTAATCGAATGCGCATTAATCGATGGTTCTCTCTCTCTCTCTCTCTATACGTGTGTGTGTGCATGACATCAATAACCGCTTCTGTGTAGAAGTTTTCTCTCGGGATGCTCATTGCAGACCACTAAACAGCTCAGAGACACATGTAAGTTCAGGTTGCCCAGAATGTGGGGATATATGTTCTTTGCCGTAATTTCTAAACTGAGCGATTACCTTAAATAAGAAGAATATTAAAGTTTTGCTGCAATTCTGCGCTGAATTCATCCTCCTTTTGAATCCTCAAACGATTTGAAAATTCTATTCCTCCAGGCATTGTAGAGTAGAGGTAAGATAACCAATTTTGAAACGAAACAATAGAAGATAGTTAGATACCGTAGGACAATGGCGTCTCATGAGATGGAAAGGTGGAAATGGAGGTGTCTGTTTATTTTTGACATGTTTCTGTAAATCATGTCACAACAGTAATAATATCCCTTCAACAACTGATAATTCTGCTACAACTTACGTGTTGTCTACTCTATGACATTGTCAAATAACGATCAGTAACATAACGGATATAATAAAAGAGAATTTAATATCTTATTCACCACCTACTCTATATAAACGTTATTAAGTTTTACTTAACTGAACGCAGTGACAAACAGTTTTTTTTTTTCACTTGTAAACGACAGATTGTTATTACTTGTAAAGATGAAAGGGCATGGAATAAATTTCAACAAGGCGGTATTTTCATGTATTTTATATAACTAATATTTTACTAAAAAAGAAGAGAAAATACATTATGCATGCAAATATAGCTGAAGAAGAAGACATTAAAATCTAGCTGTTAGGAATTCAGTGTGTGTGTGTGTGAAAGACTTCAGTCACTCGGAGAAAGTTATTCCCAAGCTGGGGACGAGTTTCATGTTGGTGCTGCTACCACCGCATGCTGATTAGGAAAGAAGGGAAAAGAGGAAGAAACAGGAAATGTCCCGTTTTTATAGCTCCCTAAACAGGCGCCACCTAACGGTGTCTTGGTAAACCTGGCAAACCGAGTGCAGGAAATCCAACAACGTGCAGTTTGATTCGCCATCCTCAGTCAAAACACGCTTTCCTTCCGTCGCCCGCGGCTTGGACAGACACGTTCTCTTACCAGGCAATGCCATTGTAACCACGTTTCTTCATTCTAAACAACCTTAATATTTTGTAACCAGCAGCATAGTATACGAGATGAAAACTTATACATCGCCATGATTTTGCGGCCACTGCAAGTTATATTTCTGTGGTCCTACCATCAAGGCGACGATCGCCGACCGACAGTGTTGCTTGTAGTAACCAGTATGGCGGTGGGATAAATGTGTTTGTGTATGTGTGTGGAAGGAGAGGCAACTTTATTTGAGTATAATTTTTTTATTTTAATACTTCGCTTTGCTGATTTGCACAGTTATAAAAGTTTTACTTTGTTGTAAAGAATTGTTAAATTTCGTGCATTTTTATGGCCTTTTAGGCTCAAGCGTCAAGAATCTACTTTTTTTTGGAATACCGGGAAGGGGGGGATTTTACATATATTGGCCAATAGAAATCAAGTTTCTCTAGCACCTAAAAATTTTGGCTGGAGACGAATTTTATGACCCCTTTGAGAATAAAAAGAACTAATATCAGCAGTTGGAAAGGGAAGAGAGTTGAAAAAAACGGGAGAGCGTCAACATCAGCCAAGGCAGTTTACACAAGACATCACATAAAAGGACAGTCCAGTGAGAGGTTTTAAATCTAAGGTGACAGATCGAAGGCATATTCGTACGACAAATTTCACACGCCAGAACCTACGTCAAATCCCCTTCGAGGTGAGAGGTCCTTTACAGAGCCGTTACAACAGAGGTTGGTGTCTTTTAAAAGATTTGTGCCTTGTGTCATATTGGGAATCCTCTTACTCCAAGTTTTCCATTATTTTTGTATATTTGAATGGATATCTTTTGCATACGAATCCGTTGGTCTTATCAACATTTTTGGTGACTTGTATTTTTTCCTGTTTCTCAGTGTAAACTTTTTATTGCCTCAAATTGTTATTCTGCTAAAAGAGGCACACAAAAGGACATTTTTGTACAATTCCATCCCCAACTTGTATTATAATTTTTTCTATTGTAAATTGTATTATAAATAAATTCGTTTTCCTTTAAGATTTTACGCAGGGATCGTCTTGTTTTTAAAGTTGCGCCTTTTGAGAGTTTCTACCAGCTAAGTTTTGTGTCTGACACAAGAACTTGGAGTTGGTCGGAAAGCAAAATTTTTACATCTTGCACAAAAATGCTTTATCTTACTGTTGTGTAGCACATTGTTTTTATACAACTTTCAGATTTAAAAAAAAAAATTGTTATAATAATTTATCAAATAAAATGTTATTTAATCAAGCAATTTTTCCCAGCGAGTAGTAGCAAGAATTTGATAGTTCATAATCTACAGTTATCAAACAGGACAAACATTCTCAGTGGAATTAATTATGGCTTGGGTACTTTGTAGGATATTTTCGCAAATCTAAGATTATTGAAATATATATAAACTACACTTCTGTATGATTTGTTCCCCATATAATTGCCAATGTCTGGATATGAATCAGTTTTTATATTACATGGCTAAGATATAGAAATGGCTCATGAACTTGTAGAGGCCACTTGCCTCTCGAATTTATATTTAACGCTAAATACCACAAAATATGAAACAATAAGAAGGAACACAAAACGGTTTTTATAACAACAACAATCTTCATTTTATATTTATGTATGTAATGATATACAAGCATAATTAATAGGAGATACTCCTTTTTGACTTGAATTAAAGTCTTTACTAAAGAAATATTTTTATCTGAGCTCATAGAAAGTTGAATAAACTTGCCGCTCAAAATTTTCATTGTGAGAGAGTTGAAAGAATTCTGTAAAGCTGAAAATATGTTAAACTTTTAGCTTCAGAAGAGTTGAAGGAGTGAATGTTCCGTATTGTTTGTAATTAAGTTTCTGTTACATGTAGTCGAATATTCGTAACATGTTGATGATTGTCATGTTCGTATTGTTTGTAATTAAGTTTCCGTTGCTTCTAATGTTATGTAATGTTCATAATTAAGTTTCGTACATACGTGTATGTGTGCGTGTGTGAATGTTTTCATAGCGTCCGTCCGAACTGGGGTCGGAACGCGATTTCTTAGACAGCTACATTTTCGTAAGCGAGAGAAATCAAAATGAGAAGAGAGAACGAACTTTGTGTCTGGTATTTATAATCAACGTAATCACGTGATCGGCTCCGGGAAGTATTTCTGATTTTTGGCTGAAAAATGGTTTGGAATAACACGTAGGCGTTGTACGGACTTAGACGAGAAAATGATTTTAATATTAACTGACCAATGAGAAGTGATAAAAATATCAAGTCTCTGTGATTCACTTTTTGCACATATTTTCACAAAATTTGACATTGACAGAAAAGTAGTAGCAGAATGATGTGTTTATGATTATATTGAAGCATTTGAATGAAATATTGATGAGTATTGAAATAAATATTGTACGAGTCGGAGTATTGAATGAAACATTGTACGAATGTTGAATTAAATATTGTATGAGTATTGTGTATCGCAAACTAATCATTTTACCACAATAATTGGCAAAATTAATTTGAAAAGTAGCAGGCGAAAATTAACAGACCCCGAAGCAGAAAAAAAAACGAGTTCAAGTAGATAGCCATAGCGTCTCAATTTTGAATATTCTAAAATCGACGTAGCGAAAACATGATTGCTGAGCTACACAAAAATTGACATAGGACCCGACAACGTCACAGAAACAAGGACAACAAAGTTACACGTATTGGGAGAATTTATACAACGATACTTGCAATTGTTGGTCAAAATGAAACGAGCATTGCAACTGTTATTTCTGTCGTTGCAGCAGCGAGACATGTTATTGCTAGGACACCTATCGTTAAATTCTCGTTGAGATTAAAGCTGACTTACCTCATAACTTACAGCACAATAGTAGGAGCTGGGAGGACTTCAACACCAACTTTTTTTCTGGAACCAAGAACTAAACCAAAGAATTTGTCTTCTAGGACACAATCTAAGACAATGCTATTGAGCCGCCATATAATTTGTCTAAAATTATTACTGCCATTAATTTTCAAAATACATCAGAAGATTTCATCTTCCGTTTTCTTTTTAAGCGTTAATTTCTAAATCTTTTACAAAGTCTCATGCATAGAAGTGGTTGAGATTTTGTAAATAAACGAAAAAAATAATAATGTATTTAAAAAACAAAAAAATATTTAACTTAGGATAATAAATAAAATAACCATTTTATGAGGGCCTCAGATAAAAAAAATACAGACTGAGAAATTATTAACACTGAATATCTGATTTAGCACCCCTACTCCATATACACACACTTTTTATTTGTAGCGCTGTGCCTGAGTAAATACATAACCTCACGCGTCGTTACTAGATGAATCTTGATGTAATCTTCACATAATAATATGTAAAATTATATAATAAAAATAATTTTTGTTAATTTTGTTTTACTAATGTTCACCCAATACAAGGCCCAAGGGCCAGTCAAGGTAGAGGATTATTGTATGGAGTTATATTAGCGTAAGAAAGGGAAAGATAACAAGAAAGAGAGCTAATTCTAGACTTGAAGAGATCAAGATTTGATTAGCGAATATTTCAGAGTTCAGGAGGAGACGTTAGGAGTATAAGGTTAAAGTAGACTTTAGAAGAGACCGGAAACCCAATCCTAAACAGGGAACAAAGCTTAAGACTTCTACACCTCTTCAAAAAACAGGGGAGGAGTATGAACCGGGCGATAGGCTATCCCAGTTTCTTCATATCTATCTATCTATCTATCTATCTATCTATCTATCTATGTATCTCAGTCTCTTCATATCTATCTATCTCTTCATGTCTATCAATCTCAGTCTCTTCATATCTATCTATCTATCTATCTATCTATCTATCTTGTAGTGGTGCTATAAGGATTGTTGGCTAGGGTCACCGTGAATATAATCAAGAAGGAAAGCTGTGTTCTTGTAAAACAACACCCCACATGAATCATGTACAACATACACGAGAGAAAAATAATCAAGCTCAGTGAACATTAATAAAATATTGTATTAACAATGATATACAAAAATCAACAATAGTATAAAGAAAGTTGCTTCCCTTTTTCCGTAATAAAAAGGGTAAGTTTAGCTAATTAATGTTGAGTACAATATTGAATGTTATTTAACTACAAGTTCAATTGAAGTCTTAGCTAAATAAAGAATAATTCCACAGTGTGTTACCAGTGTAGAAAGATGTAATGTTCATGAGTGATATCAATAGGAATTAGTATGATTACTCGAATGAGTAATAATTAAGAATTAAAATGTCACAAGAATATGCGCCGTGCCGTATTTTCCAAGAATTGAACTGCTACTGGCTGTTGGCTAACAGCGAGAGGGTTTTTATAGTTACTCATAGGCTCCAGTGAGCTTGGCGCCAAAAATATAGAAAGATACTAAAATACGCGATTGGTCAGGAAATGGACCAATCCGTGATTTTAGAGAAAAATTCAAATTACGTGCGATGGCAAAATTGTCATATAATAAGTATCATATATTTATGAACCAATGACATTAAAGAAAGCGGAGGTGTGGCACATGTAAGTGATCACCACAATCTATCTATCTGTCTGTCTGTCTATCTATCTATATGTCTCTTCATATCTATCTATCTCTTCATGTCTATCAATTTATCTGGCTCCTCATATCTATCTATCTACCAATCTATTTCAGTCTCTTCATATCTATCTATCTATCTATCTATCTATCTATCTATCTATCTATCTTTTTTTTTTTTTTTTTACTAATGTTCACCCAATACAAGGCCCAAGTGCCTCTCAATGTAGAGGGTTACTGTGTGGAGTTGTATTAGCGTAAGAAAAAGAAAGATAGCAATAAAGTTTTAGCTAATTCTGGATTTGAAAAGGTCAAGATTTAATTAGCGAATAAAATTTCAGAGTTCCAGCGAAGACGTTTGGAATATATTGTAGAAGTAGACCTTTTAGAAGGAACCGGAAACCCAGTCCAAAACAGGGAACAAGGGATGAACCTCTACTCCTGTTCAAAAGACAGGCGAGGTTTGTGAACCAGACGCGTATATAAATTAAAAGGTAAACAAAAAGTAGTAATAGAATAGACTGGGTTTGTTTATAGTTTCTTTGAGGGAAGTGTTTAAAAAAATAAAGAAAGTTACTAAACACGTATTCTTTAATTAAAAAACTGCTAAAATGTAACCTGACGGTCTATATATATATATATATATATATATATATATATATATATATATATATATAAAAGAGCTACATGTATAAAATTTGGTTTTCAAAAATTTGTAAAAAGGAGGTTCAAGTTCAATGGTCTCAAAATGCGCCTAAATAAAGTCTTTGAACAGGTGAGATTTCTTTTAATTTATGGGAAAAATAAGAAGTATCAGATTTCTGATTAAATTGCATGGATTTGGTTTTCACGGGCGAAGGAGATCGGCTGGTTGCTGAGTGCTGAACTTAGATGAAGAAGAAAAGGAAAAAGTACAAAGAAAAACCAAAAGTCGACTACGCACCCGACGACAACGAATGAAAAGTAAAAGAAGAAAAAGAAAAGAAAGAAGTTGAAAGAAAAGAAAGCAGAAAGAAGAAAATTCTACAAATTTAAAGAGATGTGCGATTATCTTTCTTGTTTGTGAAAGTGTGTGTGTGTGGGGGGGTGCTAACCCGCCCACCGCCAATATTTTAAATAAATATTTTTTAAGTATTTATTTAATTACTATACTCTATTGTTTTCAAGAAAATAAAATCGATTTATCTAAGTTAAAGTTAAGTTCATGTATCTTCTTTTCAAATTATTATTTTAATAAAAATATAGTAAACAAATTAAGTTTTAGTCTAGATAGTTATTTCTTTTTAAAGAAGCACAAAAGCTATCTAGCCACATTTCTATTTCAAGAATATAGGGGAGGGGGCTTAGCCCCCAAATCCCCACTATAGAATAGCCCTAGGATCAATTTTCAATCGAATTTTCGTTCCTTGTCAAAATTACCGAATTTTCCGGGCTCCATAAGAAATATATGTAAAATAAACGCTATTTTTTTATGTTTAAGCTACGAAGTTCTTGATGCAACGTTGCCAGCTGATCTAACAGATAGATTATGGCAGCACGCTAATTATTTCAGTTATATAAACAGTAACGGAGTAGGACGAAAGATAGAAATGAAGATAAGGAAATATCTCAAAGTATATAATTTAGCTTATATCTCTACGAATATCAAGATTACAAACTGATTACAAAATGGAGGCCTGTTTTATCGCAATGAACTTAATCTGGTGTGTTTTATGACCAGAAGAGGGAGAGATCTGTAGAAGTTGAAAAAATATCTTAAGGAATCCGATGTATTCGATCAGTAGTGTTCAGTTGTGTCTAATAGAATTGTTTATAAGAGCTGGGGAAAGTATATCAGATAATTTACCAAGTAAAAATAAATTTTCTATATTTCCTTCCATAGATCATTGTCAGAATGGAGTTGGGTAATCGCTCTGGAAGAAAAATTGGATTTATGATAAAGCCATGACCGGTGACGTATCTAGGATACATGCCGCAGACATTACTTTGAAGGAAACGGCGCCTCGACGCCACTGAACAAATAAGTCACAGTGTACTGTAACTTTCATTGATTACGAGAAATACCTGTAGTAAAAAATTCATGGTTTTCCTATTTTCATTGTCTGATGAATCTTAATTCTTCAGTTAATGATTGAATAAGCTCATGGCGAGTTCTGCAACAATAAAATATCCATAGAAATTCCCCTAGATCATCATTAAACATTCGAGCTTAACAACTTTAACAAAATAGTGGAATAACAATAATAAATATGAATGATGGCCGTTATTTTAAGAAGTAAGGGGGTAAAAATGAAAAGATTTGAAATTGACAACTTTTCCCATTTCACTGAAATAACCGTTAAACACTTGTCTTCCTTTCTTTCTTTCTTTCTTTCTTTCTTTCTTTAATTTTCTTACTGAAACTATGTAGCGTCTTTAATATGTCATTTCCAATGACACCGCTGATGTTCCTCGTTGTCGTTTCGTCGATCTGTCGTTCCCTGTCCTATCGCTAACAGTATTCTTGGCATCGTCAGATGGTGATGTTTTTTACGGCCATCACATCGACATCATCGATCTAACCAGATTCTACACTCGAATGATCTGTATCATGTTTCTTGCATATGACATGTATTTATCACATGGTGAATGAGAAACGGTGAAGTAATGGATAGCGATTCGGATTGAGGAATCGGAGAGCCGAGTTCGAATTCTAGTCAAATCCATTACATTTACTTACGTGCTAATTCTCTCCATGGCTATGGGTAAATATAGCAGGACAGACCGGGCTCTATAGCCTTGGATAGCAACTGCTCTGACAACCTACTGCGGGAAAAAATCTGCCTTGTCAGTCATGTATAGATACATGATCGCCTAAATGTGTATCATACATGGCACTGACTGAATAAGAAATGTTCGAATGGGCAAGGAAATATTCCCTATATTAATAATGTCTTTAATGCTTTAGAATTTAATTCAGATTTTTCATTGTTGATGTGAAATAGGTAGTATAAAGCGTGATAATGATGACTTGCGTAAAGTCATCAATTGGTTTGATCAACATTCGACCGATGGGAGCCGTCACTGAAGGGTCTGGTAGCTGGCCTCACAGATGAACACTGTATAAATTGTAATGATGCAGTGACCTTTGGAAGAGCTATTAAAAAAAAAAACAAAAAAAAAAAACAAACTTGATAATGTTTGTGTTGAAAGTAACAAAATTCAAAATCAGACTGTGTTCGCATGTTCGAACTTCTGCTTCTTGGAGTGAAAGTGGAAAAGCAAACAGTCCACATTGATCCTCCAAGTCCTCTTTACTCGTCTAATTGCGATTCTCAAACCCAGTGACAATATTATAATTAATCATTTTGAGTATGAGTTCATAGGAAATAAAACCTATTTCTAACATAATTACATACCAACATACATACCATATCAAAACACGCCCAAACTTTATTTTCTACCTAATAACAGACAATAAAAAATCAAAGTGTCTATTGGTTACAAATTAACATCACCATGTGAAATATTTGGCCAATCAGAAAAAACTAAAAAAACTATTTTTCTCGAGCCTACTTTCGGGAAAAAATTATAAGAAAAAAAACACATTACGACTTTCAAGGATCAGAGATGCAGCTTGTCTCCAAACTGAAGAGAGATGAGACTCTTTCCCACACAGCGCGTGCTGAAAGAGACATTTGTCGGCAACTTCAAACGAATTAGTTACAACAACAATTAGGCGGTAAGTGAATATTCGCTGACAAGCCAGTCGGCGATTTCAAACGAATAATCTCTAACAACAACAAAGATGGTCAGGGAATTTTCTCAACCATAGCTTTTTACGGAGAATTTAAATGCCTTGCCTAAACGACAGCCATTTTCTGTGAATCAACTCAACTAAAGATTATTTTTAATATTTTTGACTCTTTTCAATTAATGTACACATGTTTGTAAAAACAAATGATTTATTCAACAGGCATGAAACCATGTTTACTTTATTTTTATTTTAGTCTTTAAAATCCGGACGTTCGGAATTTTAATATAAAAAAGATGGACGACTGAATTTCCTACACGTTAACTTGATAACTATCATCGCTTCTCAAAGACGATATGATGCATAATTCAACCAAAACATTTCTTCGTAATTTTATTCTTTCTAATATAAAACCACCATTGATTTGTTACATGGTTTTCGATAAGATGTTTAATGTTTAATCTTTGTCTAAATATCAAATGTCCTCTCGTGGAATGCGTTCATTCCCGGGGCCTCTAACATTGGATTTGATAATTTAAACGTTTATAGGGTTTGATAGCATTTTAAATAAACATAGCGAGACTTCCGCTTTAGAATTTAGGACATCTTAGAAGACCATAAATCTTGCCATACTGCCCCGGAGGCAACTGAGTAAATTGGGGAAGATCTAGTCTTAATAATGAATTCTACTTTGTTTATTTCTGGTTCAAATCTTCCTAGAGCCTTCTCCGAACTAATTCTATGGCTTCTAATTATTAATTTTAATTCGTTCTTTCTTTCCTTTTTTGCTCTTCGACGCTTAATTAGTTTCTCTGAATTTTTGCACAGTTTGAACTTACTTCCTGTTTCAAATCATCATTCGGCCTTTTCATGCCGTGAAATATTAAACAAGGGTTACAATGTCATAGCTCTCATGCAGTAAAAACTCTAACCAGAGTTACCAGCGTTATAATTAGTCATTAAGCACTAAATCATTTGGCAACTGTTTTTGATGACCTCGATGTTGAGCGCTTGTGGTTGAAAATGTTGCATCACTGAAAGCAAGTAATGGGGTGCTTGGAAAGGCAGAATAACTATCTAGGTTATCTCCACTCTCCATTGCCCGTATTAGGCAATAGTATATCACAGATATACTTACACGTTAAGACAACGGAAGGAAGAGCCAGAATAACTGAAAGAAAAGAATGCCAAATATACATTGCGCTCGAAATTATTTTATATACAGCTATGTCATGGAAGAAACAATACACAGATGTGCATATGTCTGACACTATTTGTCGCACACAGAGAACCTATAACATATATGGATAAAACAAGCAGTGTGAAGAGGAGAAAATGGAGTGTTACTTGTAATATTTCCCAGAAGAAATGGGTTATGTTGATGGTGTTTATATATTCATTTTTGGAACAACGTAGTTTCTATTCATTTTCCTTACTGCCATGAGCTATCAGGTCTGTCTTGTCTACTGAACAATTGATGTTCGTCACCCCAAGGCTGTTGTCAATCCCCGGCTGACGTCACTCACCGGCCGTCAAGTAACCCTCGCAAATTTGTCTTACTGTCCCTACACAAGGAAGGTTCTATTTTAGACCTATCCGATACCTTATTTAGTTCCTTTGTCTTCTCACAATACTCGTGCAATAACGTATATAAAATATATCTTATGTGTTGCCATTGTATTTTCATAATTTCTCAATGAAAGACTTTCAAAGATTATTAAACATATTTGTCATGTCGTGGAGTATTTTATTGATATTTAAACGCTAAGAAATGATTTTGTCTTCTTGTGGTACTATTGTTGCGGATTTGTATCAACCCACAACAAAGAAAATGTGTGATGAAAAAGGTTTTTAAATATAAAATATAAAACATTTTCATTTCGTGTTTTTACAACTAAATTTTTTCTCACCATGTACGAATGTAAAAGTTCTTGTGTAAAAGTCCCTTGTTTGTAGTTGCTTGTTAAGATGAAAAGAAATGTGATTTATTCGCGTGTATGTATGAAAAAGAGAGGCAAGGGAGAAAGTAAGGAGGAAAGTGTAAGTGGCACGTAATTTGGTGAAGAAGAGTGTAATTGTCACGCAGCTTGGTAAGGAAGAGTGTAAGTGTACGTAGCTTGGTGAGGAAGGGTGTACGTGTCACGTAGCTTGGTGAGGAAGAGTGGTGAATGAGTAAGGATTATCTTTTAAGCCGTAATGTCGTGAATCTGTTGCAGTCTGTTGCCGCTCCTTCTCCTTACTGATTTTGTCCGTCTAGAGACTTTATTTAAATACTCTTTAAAGGGATCACGAAGCATGTTTTTATTGTTGGTGGGAACGCCACCCATTGGTTGAAAAATATTAAATATCTATTTTCAAATGATTAATATTTTAACTGGAAAAATGCGCGAATTCTCCGATTCAGAAAACTTTTTTTTTTTTTTTGTCATTTGGCGTTCGGCCGTCTTGCTATTTATTTCCGTCTTCGCATCACACTATCATATTTTATTTATTTGTTTGAATTTAAAATGTAAAGAATAATTAAAACGGATTTTCCTATTGTTTTATGCCATTCACTTTTAAATATTTTATGTTTGAGATAATAGCATTGTCACAATTTCGTTAAAGAATTTGTCCATATGACACTATTATATCGTTAAAATTTAAATCCCCTGAAAAAAAAAAAATAAATAAAAACAAATATAAAAGAATCTTCTTGTTGAAGTATCATAATTCATTATTAATAATCATGACTTTTGAACGAGTAGGTTTACTTTGTACTTTAGTAGGGTACCAGATGTTGAGATAGGGGTACAATTTAGTGCATTACCATGGGCGCCAATTTCTACAGATGCACATCTGTCTATGACCCTAGTGACTAGTAACTGTAGTTGCAAGTTATTCAGCTGAACATTTACAATAAATATAAAATAATATCCTCTCGATTAACTTTTTCTATTTTTGCTAGTTGGATATTAGAACTATTTTAAAAGATGTTGTTTTACATGTTGGTTTCTAGTTGTAGAAAAGAAAACATTTAAGTTTACATATATCGCGTTGCTCCACCTTGTCTGTCAAGGTTCTCATCGGTGGGGTTGTATAAAAGGAAAAGACATAAACTCTCTCTTTTTACCCATGACTGAGTAACAAAACTTGTTTCCCCTTATGGGAGTCTTAGTTTCAGAGCAAACCGACTTCTTAGTTTCAAACAAACTACGTGGAGCAGTCTCTCTCTCTGTCTCTCATACACAGACACAACAGATTATCACATAAATATATATTTCTCTTCTTTGATGAGCTATGTTTTTCAGTATATATATATATATATATATGAATAATGATAAAAGGAAAATTTATCTTAGCCGACGCGTTTCGTCCTCTGAATTTTAAATTATCAAGGAAGCTAAGTGACGTAGTTTAATGTCTAATAAACAAGTGAAGAGTTATAGATGAAGAGCAAAAGATAAGAGAGAGAGAGAGAGAAAGAGAGAGAGAGAGAGAGTATCTGTGCCTTTTCTTTTTATACTGCTTTGTATGGTACCACATAACGAACAATAGAAGTCGCCTGGTGGTCAAGGTCGGTTAAATACACATAACTCTCTGTTGATTTCATCAATTTGAAAAATTAAATCCAGAAAAAAACAACATGCAGAAGTAATCAGAGTGTATTGTTTTGTTGCACCATCTTTGTTGTTATTATAAACAATCTTTTGATCATGATCAAATATCACCTCCACCCGTTCAATCACTGTATGATATTTTTTTTCTCATCTTGGGGGGTAATGTCAAATTATGAAATTGTTTGAACAAAATCGATCCTGATATGTGACAAGGAGTAAAGCCATTGCTGTTAAGCAAACAAGATTTTATAAATAATTCGCAATATTTTCTTGAAATATTTTTCACGATCAGCCATAATTTTAAATATATTCTGATTCGTTTGTTTCCATTATTTATTTTATTTTATTTTTATTTTTTGCTAATTCTTTAGCTGTTAACCAGATTGATTGATTTGTTTTTTACGGATTATCAACCTCTTGCAGGTTATTTATAGTCAGCAAATATTTTTGGATTGCAAGAAATTTCTTTGGAGATAATAATGATTTTCTGACACTAGACTTATTCATAGCTGGGGAGGAGAAGAGTTGGATTCATGCCTTTCCCCAAAGGGAATTTGCACCTAAGTGTATATAACAAACCTGACTGGAATTGGAACTCTGCTCAGATTTTTCATTCGAAGACATTCATTACACAATGTGTATATTCTAGTTCATAGCACTTGGTATTCTCAAGTGGTCACCCATCTAAGTACTGACCAGACTCAACGTTGCTTAACCCCGGTGATTAGCCGAGAACCAATGTTTCAATGTGATATGACCGTAAAAATGCTGTTAATTAGAAATTTAGAAACGATAGTCATTTCACTAAAAAATAGTCAAAAATTTGTAATTGTGAAAATATTTAATCTCAGAATTTCCTACAAGCATTAAATTAGTTTTTACGCTAAAATTTCTAAAATACGAAATACAGTAGAATCCCTCATATCCGGACATGATTTTGATGTGTATATTTGAGCTATTTGGGTGATATATAACTGATTTGAAATTTCTGTTTTTCAGGAAATTTACTTTGTATAATTGCTTATGCTTATTTCACCCTAATGGCTTGTATTGGTGTAAAAGATGATGGGAAAAGAACAACTTTAGAGTTATCGTAAAAAGTGGAAATTTTAAACAGACTAGAGACGCTGGTGAAAGTTCATTGTAACTAATGGCTGAGTTCAACAAAGGAAAGTCAACATTGTATGATATAAAATCTTCCAAAGAAACTATTCTCCAGCGTTCACACTCACAATGAACAAGGAAATAAAAAAAAAACATGATTATGATGAAACCCGGACTGAAATTGAAAAAGCTATTGAAAAGGTTGTCAGTTTTATGGAAATAAAACCAGCATTCAGTATGACGATTGCAATAACGCACGCAGAGTTAAAAAGTGTCTTTCGTTTAAAATATTTCAAGAACAAAAGCAAAACGAAATGCGGAAAAAGTCGAGAATGACATTAGAAGAGAAAGAATCATAATGCAACAGCGATTAAAAAATCCTCGTTACATTGTTTTGCATACGTGTCATACTTAATTTAATGAATTTTCATTAACACTGCAGAATTTATTTCTTTTTCCTTAAAATCAATGCCATTACATTTCACTCACCATTAGCTTATTTTGTTTTCAATTTTGACATTGAAAATAAATGTTGAACCTGATTTCAGTTCTTTTATTTTAATCTAAATATAACCCCTCATATCCGGACTTTGTAACCAATTCCTCATATCCGGAAGGCCTTCTTAGTCAGGGTTTCTACTGTATCTCTAAGTAAATGTAAATTTGTGTTTAATATCCAATTAATGCTATACGATGAACATGCTTTGTAAAACTTCAGTATAATTCAAAGTGTTCATTTTAACTACGCAAAAAAAAAAAAAAAAAAAAAATGTATTCCTTTATCCTTTTAAAATAGCACATTTGATAAATACTAATTTCCTTCATTCTATGCATCCCATCTTGCCTTTGTGGTTGTCGGGTCGATAGATAATATACCACAATGTAGTATCTGCCCATGCTGGGCTCAGTCATTTACACTTTCTGTCCGAGAAACCTACATGATAATGTTAAACGGAAACGAACGAAATGGTGGGGGGAGGAAAGATAAGAAAACAAAACAAAAATATTTTAAAAAACTAGATGAATATATATATATATATATATATATATATATATATATATATATATATATATATATATATATATTACTAGAATAAATTCTCCGTCGGGTGAAGCGATTTAGGTTCACGACTACTACCCAACTACTAATCCCATAACCCTTTCTTTTCCTAACCCATCTCTTCTCTCTCACCTTCCCTTCTCGCTACGAATCTAATATGTTCGTCCGGTGTATTTTCTCCATTCACGGAAGAGATTTCGATCTGAAGAGTTGAACATCTCGGTGCTCACGAAATAAATTATAATCGAAATGGATAATTAAAGTCTCCGTCGTTTATTATTATCATCATATTATATATATATATATATATATATATGTGGGTGGATGGGGGCATCGGTTCCTGTAAGAGCTCATCTGCCCTCCTCACTAGCAGAAAAGCTAGCGAGGATGCTGGTTTGGACAACAACCACCTATCCATGCGGCAGGTTATAAGAGGTTATATGTTACCAGTAGTAGGCCTAAGCCTGAACTGATCAAACCAATCTCATAAACATATATATATCTTTTCAACATATGTGCTAATCCCAGTTCTACTGGTGTACACATATGAATGTAATTTCGCACCTCTGTTGAGACAGTTTATTCCTTTATCAACGTAAAAATCCTCAACATGTTGAATCCATTTATTTGAAATAGCTTAAAAGCCGCACTTCGTTCTGACTTTTAAGCTAACTTCGTTCGGACAGCTAATTGGGCTAAATGAGTTGAATTCTTCAAATCACAACAACTTCGGAACTTCAAAACCTGGATTGAAGGTCTTGTTGAGTTCACATGGATGTGCAATAACTGAACAGTACTAAAAATTAAAAAAAAAAAATAAAAATAAACGATATCCCTAGACATGAGCAGTGGAACAAGAAGTTTGACCACGTAAATTAATAACGGGTTCAATTCAGAATTCACTCTGGGTTACCCAGATTGATATCTTATTATCCTTTGGCACATCTCTAGATCACGATGCATGGCTCACACCCGCCCACAGATGGCTTGAAATTACTTCTAGACATATGACCAACCAGTGACATCAGAACTATCCTCAATTCTAAATGACTAACACTTTAATTTTTTTTCCTCTATTTCCTTTTGATTAGCAGATGACTACTTTGAAGATCTTAAACTTTACTGTTGGTCATAAAACACTAAACCTTTCAAACGCAGATAAAATAATTTAAGACCAACTTAATTTCATGTGTATTTTAATGATGATTATCATCATGTGACAGATGTAATCTACAGCGTGTCCATAAAGTTCGTGTGCACTTTAAATAATGTTTAAATTTAAAGTGCACACGAACTTTATGGACACTCTGTATAAGGTGGAGTGGGGGAAGTGTCGTGTGAAGACCATCACTAGGCTTACTTGGTGGTGAGGCAGTTGTGTATTTCTTATCAGTAGCAATCCTCAGTGTTGAATCCCATGTAAAAGCAAAGATTTCATATGCTGATTTTCAAGGCAGGTAGTCACTTCCCATTTGGAAGTTCAGTACAACACAATCTTCTTACAGTAATTTTTTCTCACTTACTCTTTTGTTAAACCTGAACTTAAGTATAAAACAAAAACAAAAAAACAGTGATTGATATATTATCCAATTGCAGCAAGGTTCAAACCCAAGATTTTGAATGCTGATTTTCAAAATAAGCAGGCAATTGGAAAACGAGCGCAGCAAAATCATCTTTTCCTGCTACATGGTTTTATGCTGGCTTAAGTTATACTTAGCCACGATCATTGCCAAATGAGCAATATTCTATACCATTATTTATTATATCAAATCCCTCCCTTTTTCTCAGCGTATCACTCATCTTAAGTCTAAAGAAAAATGAAAGAGAATTAAGTAAATTTTCTTCACCCTGTTGAATGTTTTACCAATAGAAACACCTCCCAGTTTAGTGGTTCTGGAATCTCCACCAGTCATATCACATCTGACAGATGACCAAAGCAGTGAAAAGACTTTTGTGCTCTTCTTGACAGGCCCCAACCAGCACAAACATCAACAATTGTCGCACAAACAGAGCAATTGAACTAAACATTTCAATATAGACTTGTGTAGGAGTGTGTATCTATAGACAAGTTAATTATTTGACTACCTTTTAAAAAAAAAAAAAAGAAAAAAAAAGGCCTATTCTGACTTCCACTGACATGATTTACCAGTCTCCAAACAATTGAGCCGTCTCACTCTCCACTGCTCCACGTCAGGTCCAGACCCATTATACGATCATTTATGGCTTATCAACAAAAACAAGCTGAAATCTATACATTAGTGTGATTGTTTGGACTTTATATCATCAGTGTAACATTGCATACACTTCTTCAAAATATATTCTCTGGTTACAAGTCACCTTTTTAACCAGAGATCCATTAATTGGAATGAAAAATTGTGCTATTTAATGACAATATTACATTCAAATTTAACAAATAGTTGACATCACGATTATTATGAATAAATGTGGGGTGGGGGGGAATTAGGTCAGATTTTTAAGAAATTGGTCAGGCTGAGAAATTTTTAAAACCCTCTCATTATTTTGGGATTTTGGAAAGAAAAATGGTTAATTGCTTAATACTAACATTGACATAACGCAGTGTAATAATGTGTTGTTGACAAGCATAATACATAATAAAAGATCTGCTATTTGTTTTTCCAAACCATAATCTATTCATTAACATTTTTGTAATAATACAGTTTATTAGTGCCTAACAAAACATGTGGTCCAGTAAATTTCTAGAGTTTAACATGTTTAAAGGCAAGCTGATTTTTGTAAAGAAAGTGTTCAATATTTAAAAAAAAAAAAAAAAAAAAAAAGAAAAGAAAAAAAAAAGAAAAGAAAAAAAAAAGAAAAGAAAAAAAAAAGAAAAGAAAAAAAAAAAAAAAGAAAAAAAAAAGAAAAGAAAAAAAAAGAAAAGAAAAAAAAAAGAAAAGAAAAAAAAAAAGAAAAGAAAAAAAAAAGAAAAGAAAAAAAAAAAGAAAAGAAAAAAAAAAGAAAAGAAAAAAAAAAGAAAAGAAAAAAAAAAGAAAAGAAAAAAAAAAAGAAAAGAAAAAAAAAAGAAAAGAAAAAAAAAAGAAAAGAAAAAAAAAAAGAAAAGAAAAAAAAAAAGAAAAGAAAAAAAAAAGAAAAGAAAAAAAAAAGAAAAGAAAAAAAAAAGAAAAGAAAAAAAAAAGAAAAGAAAAAAAAAAGAAAAGAAAAAAAAAAGAAAAGAAAAAAAAAAGAAAAGAAAAAAAAAGAAAAGAAAAAAAAGAAAAGAAAAAAAAAGAAAAGAAAAAAAAGAAAAAGAAAAGAGAAACAATAGATAAAGAAGAATTAACGATTGATCTTCCAGATACACCATGTCAGGGTGAGATAAATTCATTAACAGATACCATATTTATAAATACTACATAAAAAATGCTAACGATTGCCCTAAAACAAATATCAAATTTGACAAACGTAATGTTGCAAAATTGGCACTGATGCAAACAAAAACAACAAACAAAGCAGAAATATATTTTTTTAATTAATGTTCACCCAGTAGAAGGCCCAAGAGCCACTCAAGGTAGAGGGTTACCATGCAGTGTCATATGAGCTTAAGAAAAGGCAAGGAGTGAAGTTCTTGGTGTCTATACAGGAAAGATAACAGCTAATTCTGGACTCGAAGAGGTGAAAATTTAATTAGTGAATAACATTTCAGTTCAGTTGGAGATGTTAGAAGACTTTGGAAGGAACCAGAAACCCAATCCTAAACAGGAAACAAGGGATAAACCTCTACTCCTGTTCAAAAGACTGGGGATGAATGAGAACTGGACTATAGGCAAAACTATCTACTCCTACTTATCAAAAGATTAAATACACCAAATTAGTGAGGCATTGAAACAATCAAAAGCTGATGCTTAATAAGCCCCACACTCCATGCAAGATTCCTGGCAGTCCAATCTTGTAGCAGAAATGCAGGATTGCAACTGGCAGGAAAATCAGCAGAAAAATCTGTAGTTTGATGTATAAAGTGTTTGGTTTGAAAATAGCCAGAATTACCTCTTTGAGATCCAAAGATCACAATGAAGTACACTTATGGAAACTTTGAAGAATGAAACTAATACTTGCTTGTGCCAATACTGTTCATCTTTTCTATTGCGGTCAATGATACATTTGAAAACTGCAACCAAAGAAAACTTTTCAATTTACACCATTTTTGCTCTCTGATGTTCATGATCTCTTTTATGGGGATGACTGCAACTTGGGTGCACATACAGAAACTGATATGCAGTGCTTTATGCATATGCTTTTGGAAGCATGCAAAGCATTCAACCTATGTTCAGTGTAGACAATCCAGTAGAGATGTCCTAGCACACCCCAAGTACAGTATACACCGAGCTGTCCATTTAGGTTGATGGTCATTGAAATTTACCTTCCCTGGGATGCATTATTAATGGTTTGTTAACTAGACAATGAGATAGCTTTATGTTTAAAAAAAAAAAAAAAAAAAAAAAAAAGTTTCCTTTGCCTAGAAAGTGTGGTCGCAGTAGGTATGGAAAAAGAGAATTAAGCTCAACATGTATAATCCATGTGCGCTAACATATCTCCTGTACTAATGTGAAACATGGGTGATGTACAAGATCATCAGCGCCTCTGGTGTTTCAGATTAAGATCAATTCTAAGTATCCACCAAATAACCCACACCCCCAGCCATACCCCTTATTATCGACAACTCTAACTACACACCTCTCCATCTCTTAGTGATTGGTATAAGAAACAAAGCTATGTTGCTAGCTGCATTGAGTAATGCTGACTATGGGTAACCTGGCTTTCTTTTCCCTTCAGTTGTACTGTCTTGATAGGGTCGATTCAGGCTTCCCAATATCTTATGATATTGGGTTTGATGGCGAAGTCTAGAGTGAACTCCCTCAGTGTATGTTGTGAACCACAGACAAGATTGCGTAATTCATGTCTGTGGCAACTTTTGTCTCCTTGCATCAAAGTGCACATCAGGCTCCTTCAATCAAATCCACAACACTGTTGATAACGCTAACATGTTTATTGAACATAAAGAAAAACTGGTTGAATTTCCCTATTATCTATTGCAAAATCGAGTTCTCTACTGCAGGATGGGGTTCTGGGAAATCTAGTTGGAAACATTGAAAAACCAGCCTGGTGAATCTCTTTCTATTCTTCAGTGTAATAACCAGTCAACAGACTTCCTCAATTCTTCATTTCTCACTTAATCCTGTCAAGTTTTTGATGCAGCCCGGAAATTGCAGGTATGGTCATTAGCAATGATTGTCTTATGATCAATCCCAGATGAATCGGTTTTCTTTCAAGCCACAGGAAATGTGACCTGAGCAAACCACACACACAAAAGTTTTATTCTTTGTCTAGAATAATTTGGATCATTCTTTTGTGACCACACACGTTTTGGACAGATAAACTAATGTAAATAAACCTTTCAATTTAATTTCAAATTCTCCTTTGTCTACAATAATTTGTAAGAACACAGGTTTTGGACAGATAGTATAATGTAAATAAATTTTTGAATCTAATTTCTCAGGACAGCACATTAATCATGTCTTATCAGTGGGAAGTTGCTAGGGTTCTGGAACCTTGGTTTTGCTCAATTTTACTGAATTTTGCCTAGTAAAATCTGGGATCAATTCTCCTTGGAACTGTTCTTAAATTTATTTTGTCTTAAAGCATAGTTTTTGACACTTCTTTTTTTTCTTAATCATTCAACCCGACAAATTTTTATTATCTAATTAGTAGTCCCTCCAAATTACCATCTTGTAATTTCATGCAAGACAAGGCCACTACCCAGCTATAGACACAGAAATCTTAGAGAATGTGAATGCAACCAGCACTGAAACACACATTAACTGACTTCATTGGCTGGATCCTATTATAAAGCTTTGTTATGTCATCTCTAAGCAGTTACTTAGTTCCTGTTCACAGCATGACAGGTGAAACACATCAAGATTGTGTCAAGGATTTACTAGCACTATGTAAAATTGATGGCATGTGATAGAAGTAGGTAGTGAAAGATGGTGTATAGTGGTTCCTATCAAGACACGAATGCCTAGTCTAAAACAAAGAGAGCAGATAGAAAAGGTGGTGATATTGATTCAATTCTGTCACAGTTTGAAGAGAATGTGGGTGAGTGTCTGCCAAATGAAGGCCTACTCAGTCATTGGTATAGTCATGCTGACACACCATTAATCAATTATGAGGTATTCCTCCATATCAATCAGCTGATGGGTGAAGAGTGCGGAAAAATCTGTAAAAGTCAATTTGGCCTAATAAGTCATCTGATAGTGAACTGAGATTATGACATTCGTGAGGGCCATAATGAAAGCTGGAAGATTTTATTTTCTATGTCTGTGGAAAAGTATGTAAGTCACTTACTTGTCTCATGATTGACAATAGAATACATTAAAAGTTAATGGTCAAGCATATTTAACAATCACAAATGAATGAACAAACTGCACGTGCATTGACTTTCATTGAATAATGTGCACGATTTCCAATTCACAAATGAATGCGAAGTTACATGAAAGATTTTCCTTCTATTAGCAAAGTTGTTATTTGCACACTCCCCTTTCCTTTGATGGTCTTTATTACAATGCCTCCACTTATCTACAAGGGCCAGGTTTCAAGTTCCTAGTAAATACCTGTCATATATATATATATATATATATATATATATATATATATAGATAACTTACCTATGATAAAGTTTAATTTATAAATTAGGCACAATAAGAGATTAATAACAAATAATAAAATAGAACTGTTATTAAAATATTGTTCAATAAATTTCTATGATAGAAGATTTGTTCTTATATTAGGTTGGTGCAAAAATAATGACGTAATAATGTCGTTTTTTGACGCATTTTTTAACGTCAAAAAACGACATTATTTTTGCACCAACCTAATAGATCATATCAACCCCAACATATGATTTATTTTTTTTTTTTTTTTTTTTTTTTTTCCTGTCCTTATTAAGTTGTGAACTTCAAGGAACACTTTTCAACTTCACTTTGTAGTAGCTGAATTGCCAGCGTCACTGATGATTTGGGATCATTAACCCATCCAAATCTTTCTGGCATCACTTTAAACAAATGCAACTCATATTGTGACTGTTTTGCTTAAAGTTCATTTTTTCCTGATTCCAGATGAAAACATGGAAATTTTCCAATATATTTTAGTGTAATTTTCATTTTCCAAAATGACAGTTTATAATTAGAACTAGTTATATGCAAAAAAAGGCAGAAGCTTAAACTGATCCCCAAAGGACGTGGTTTAATAAGTGAATTTTGTTCATTATTTTCTGGGGTTAACTGCAGCTACATGAAACCGAGGATAACAAGATAAGAATTGTATTCTTAGGAAGCATTTGATTTGGAAAATCAAAAAGGGTGGCACCATGGCAATAAAAGTTCTTTATCAGAAAATCTAGCATCAAAACAAAGACAGTTTTTCTAGAAAATAGATTTATACCAAATAGTGCCAAAAAATTCTCAACCCAATTGCCATCAGATCCCACCCACCCTCCAGGAAGGTTTCTCAGTCTAACAGAACTTTTCAGAACTTACTGATATATTTGAAAGGGGCTGACATTTCATACTTTTTACTGATGTTAGTTGGTTTCAATTGATTCTTTGCACTATGAAAACAATATGGTGGAGTTTGTATCTTAAAAACTAAAGTCACTTCACATCTGAATCATTTTTACTTTTTTTATAAAAGCTAAATTTCTCACAAAATACAAAACATTAAATCATCACAGGACAATATCAGGTGAATTAACATCAGAGAAAATTATATTAAAAATTTTGTTTACAATGATGCATTATGGATCTTTTTTTTTTTTTTTTTTTTTTTAGACAATGTAAATTTTCCTTAAATGCATTTACTCCCAATAATGGCTTCAGATGATTTTTTTTTGTTGACAATCTGGTATCTCTGAAGTTGAAATTCAAGAGAAAATAAAAAAAAGATTCTAATTTGGGAGCAGAAATTGTTTTTTTTTTTTTTTAATTCAGAAATAAAAATTTTGATATTCAAATGTTATTTACAATGAATTAAGAATTGAATTCTATAAGTACAAGCTGGCAGCAAAGACTATGTCTCTTTTGATTTTTCCAATTCCTGAAAAAAAAAAAAAAAAAAAAAAAAAAAAAAAAAAAAGTGAGAAATTAAACGTATATTTACAACATATAGAAGAGAAAAAAAAAAAAAATTTGAAGTGAATTTTTACATAAACAGTTTTCAAATAATGAAATTAATTGCCAATTGTGTTATTTTCAGTGCACAACAAACTAGAATTCTCTCATTCTATGTCCTAATATGACTGTCAACACTAATGCCACTTAGTGACTTCCATAGAAACCACTTTAGCACCAAACACCCTACATATTAACATTATCAATGTCTGTTTTTTGTATTGTCAGTCTTACAATAACAATGTTTCAGTTGGCTGCAAATGAATGCCATTGCAATAAGCAGATCTCTCCCAAAGAGAAAACAATTTACACAAAAAGGTTAAAAGAGATTAAGTTTGAATGTACAAAAAAAGTAATATAGGAACCTTTGACAAGTCTTCCATGTCTAATGACCAATATTAGTCATTCAATTGTTTGAATAATCACAGCCTTATCTTAAAATCTAACAAAATATTAATCTTTTTACATTTAATGGTTTTTAAGAAAAATGCCATACAATCAAAGTTACATTCCATCAGTTATTAAAAACAATCTTTTTTTTTTTCTAATTATTCCACATTCATGTTGTGTGACAAAAGGAGAATCAGAAAATGATCAAAGAAAAAAGAATTCAGTTAGGCAGTGGCAACAAAATACTCTTAATAATCATTATTGTCAGTAATAAATTAACATGCTTTGTATTACTAATAAAGGCATACTTTGAGTATGCATGGGAGATTAGGATGTTAATACACTTTTATTGGTTTCAGAAAATGATTGTGTGCATGCTTACCTGTAGCAACAAAAATGACAGACATATTTAAGTAATTTTACAATTGTAGTGGTTATATTTTCTGCTTTGATAATAAGATTTGTATCTACACAATTTTTTGCAAGAAAATTTTTGCTTTTTAACTCAGTAAAAATCTCTAAAGAAAGTTAAGAAATAAAAAGATATATATTAACATACTGATCTCCCCTACATACTAATGAGATATTCTTTTATTATGGTAATACCTCTTGTTACCATAACAAAACATTTCATTAATGAGGAAGAATGATCAACTTATATATTTTATTACTAAAATTCACGAAATTGGTTTGAGAGCCACTCAAGATAGAGGGTTATAGTAGAAACAGTGATGATATGAATAAGAGGTGGTAGGAAGTAAATATTATGAGGATGAGGAGGATAGATAATGTTTGATCTTTAACTTGTAGAGGTTAAGATTGTATTGCTCTGGGAAGTAGCAGTTCTTGAGAAAAGCTGTTTCATCAAATTTTCCTTTTTACATTTGGAGTAGAGAGGAAATGGGGAGGATTCAACCCCATGGAAGTAGCATGACTTAGATGTAAAGGTCTGAACAAGTGAAACTAAAGAATGTAGTTCATCTGAACATTTGCCATGGAAATAGCAATAGAATATTGATACAATGCAATAGTGAAAAATTAAGTCTTCCTGTCACAAGTCCACATAAATGATTACGAACAAGACTGGAAAGTAAGGATTGGGTATATATGTCAGCAATTCTCCATTTTTTTTTTTTTTTTTTTTTTTAAATTTAATCTGACTTGTAAAAGATAAAGTATGGCAGAAGGAGTCAGGAATCAGGTCCTTATTTGGAGAAACAGAGTGAGGCAATCATTTTACCAGCATCTTTAGTGATGGACTGTATGTCATGTATGAACTTGAGACTAAATAAACATTCAGAGCTTGGATTTTCATTAAGAGTGATGCTTGGAGAAAACATGGGATCTGTGTACACACACACAGGGTTCTTGAAAAGTTCAGTTCTTGACCGACTCAGGAAGGAGAAAAAAAATGTTTGGTTAGATTTTGGTAAGTGGGTCAAGCCAAAAACTTTTTCCACATTAGTGTGTGTGTGTGTGTGTATGTATATGTTTACATATAATTTGTAGCAGTCAAATAAAAAAAATGAGAAATATTTCCAAAGAGCAGAATAGAAGTTCTTTACCTTCTGAGAACTTTGTTTCTAATTCTGTGTTGCCAATAGCTTTGGAAGCTTGGCACATTTGTCGAAGCATTTCTTCCAATCTGCGCATAATTCGGATCACGTTTCCTTTTGGCAAAAATAAACAGAGATACTTTCAACATTAATTTTTCACTGTTTAATGCACGTTTTTAAATCTCATTTTACCGCATGCATCTGAGGGGGGAGGGGGAATATCCACAGAAATGGAAACTAAATCAGGAAATTTCAAACCTTTATTAATTAAACAAAATATGTAATTTTTCTTTTCTGTATTTTCAATGTTATTAATTTTAACCATAATTTTCTTTTTTCTCTTTAAAATAGGTACAAATATTGATGAATTTTTCAACTGTAATCAGATAATTGATATTTTGTAGGAATATTTGGACTGTACACTCATTTTAGAATTAAAGTGAATCTTCTGTCCCAATTTGGTTGCAATAAGAAACTCAAAAGTGATTTTACCTTCAAAAATGTCAGTCATTTTGCAAATCTGAGCAAATTCAGCTCCGTTGCACCAAGCATTAACCACATCCATCATGTGAGGCTTAAAAGAATCCACATAAAGTTCTTCATCCATTTCAATTTTGGCTTCTTTGCTTACTCTTGCTATTCTTCTGGCTGTATCCTACAAACAGAGAACAAAATAAAATTAACTCATCAAAAATTTTTGGCCAGAAAACATTCACGTACTCATACTTGGAATATAATCCTCAAAACGAACAAGTTTAATAAGGCAACTTGAGGTAGTGCAAGATGGTTTCATGGCAACCCAAGAATCTTAAAAACAATTTTTTTTTCTTTCTCCTCTAAATACAAATGTTCTATTCATACTTATAGCATTTGGCTAGCACTATTACTATTATTAATAAAGGTGCAGTCATTACAAAAAATGACCTCTTTACAGTCCTCATTTTTGTTATTATCAGTGTTTAGTCTGCACAAATTTAGACTCAGTGGAACATAGTAATTGACTGATTTGTTTTTTATGGCTTTTTAAGGTTTAAAGCCAAAACATTTTTCAGTGGAAACGGGAAAGCTCTAACGAAATAGTACTAAATAAGAACAAGGCAAAATGTCTTGAGACACGGTCAGTAGAACAAGATTAAATGGTTCAATTTAAATTTATCTAAACATTTTCCAGATTGAGTCATTTTATTTTACAGCTTATCAACCATTTCTGGGTTATTTAAAGCCAAAACATTTTTAAATTATATAAGAATTCTTTTGTTTACAAGTGAATATTGTATTAACAATCTTGAGAATAAATATGAATTATACATAGGTGGTACCTCCACAAGATCGCTAAAAAAAAAAAAAAAAAAAGAGAAGAGCATAGCATGATGAAACCTTGTTTCTCTTTGTATCACCGGAACTAGTAAAATAACAGACAATTTTTAGCACATTTTTTTTGGTATGACACATTAATTTGCAAAAATAAATTGTCGGATGTTAATGAAACTTTCAGGAACTATTCACAGATGATCAAAATTATTATAAATATGTTTTTATTAAAGTCATGGCAGATATATTTATTACCCCCCCCCAAAAAAAAAACTAATTTATGAAAATGCTATTAGGTTGCTGCAAAAATAATGGCGTAATGTCGTTTTTTGACGTTAAAAAATACGTCAAAAAACGACATTACGTCATTATTTTTGCACCAACCTAATAGAAATTCAATCGCATCAGGTTTAGTGATTACAATAGTTAAAAAGCACAAGGCTTTGAGGAATGCAAATCCTGTTTTTAATTGTACACTACCTGAAAATCAGCTCTGAATTGTAGCATACAAAACTCAATAAAACAAAGATATTTAATTTCAAATGCTTCTATGAATATGGACAATATTTTCTGAAAACACAATTTTTTCGATGAAAAATGAATTTTTAATACAATTATTTGTTATTTTCTAATTATAATAGATTTTTACATTTAAGTTGTTAAAATATTATAAAATTAGTTAAAAGCTACATCGGGTTTCCTAAGTCTCCTTATGAGAGATCTTTTTTTTTAGCATGTTGTAAATTGTATCATTTTGACTAATCAGAAGATCTGCAGTAATTAAGAAGTGTAATTTTGTGTTTATAATCGGGCTGTAATTATAAAGTACGGAAGATTGACCAGAATACAATTAAGTTGCGTTATTTGAGTTAAGCATTGTTCTCCGCTGTTAAGGCCTTTACTTTTGCGAAGCACGTGTGGAGAAGTTAATTTGATTTTTCAATTTCAACTGAGAAGGGTACCTACAAGTATCAGTATCCTCTTATGAAATTTATATGATCTTATTTTTATATTAATCTCAGTTATGACATTTTTCTATAAGTGAAATATCAAAATTAATAATAAAATGAATGGAAATACAAATAACACAGTAAAATGTAATAAATGCACCTAAAATTATAGTATTTTATGTACACTTCTGATAAAATTTCATAAGAAAGGTACCTATAAATTAGATACGTTTCTTATGAAATTTAATCTCACTCTCGAGTCTTATTTTAATTTCTTTATAATATATTTTCCATAAAGCATCGTAAACGTAAATGTGAAAGCTAAGTACAAAAAAAATAAATTAGAGCGCTGAAAATTTTCCATAATAATAAAGTGGTAAATAATTTGTTCACTTAAATGTAAATTATTTCACGTTTCTCCTTCCATAGAACAAATTATCCTCATGGAATCCGTCAATATGTCATTCATCACCTGTCAAGCCTAGCAAAAGTTTATGACCTGCTTTGTTTTATTTTCAAATTACATCTTTTCAGCACAATTTCAAATGTGCTAGGAATGATTAAAAAAATGTAAAAAAATACCCCAAAATACTTTGATCTTTCGTCTTAATAATAACATAAACATTTAGATGATAAAATTTTGTTTTCGGCAAGGTTGGCGTCTTCATCAAGCTATGCCATTTTTTTTTTTTTTAGCGATTTCATGAAGGTACCTAAATTATACACAGAGCACCAAAACATTGGTGATAATAACAAAGACGAGAACAATAGTCTGAGTGTAAATCATTCCAGAAATGCAAACAGGAAACATTGGCCAAATCTTAAAAAAAAAAAAAAAAAAAAAAAAAAAAAAAAAAAAAAACCAACCTTAGGAGAGAAAAATTTCATCTTTCATGATGAGAATTTTTTTTTTTTTTTTTTTTTTAATTACAATTATCACAATATTTCCAACATTTAAATTAGAAATTTGTACAATGGAGATGACAAAAATTTGGTTGAAAACAAACAATTTTCATTTGTCATAAAAGGTATTGAATGTACTTCAAGGACAATGCAAACTATACACTTAAGAAACATCTATAAATTAGTGTGTGCATGCATGTATATGCTTATTCTCAAAAATGCTTATACACAATGCAAAGCTTTTCATATCATTTCTACAGTCTTCATTTCTTTCAAGTCAACTAAGTATTCTTCATTCTAAATTTTTAGCTTTTCATCTAAATGATTCTTTAAACTGCCTACCTTTTTTCACACTTAAATTAGATTTATGAAATTTAGAATTCTACGAATGAGTCCATTTACACTGATCCCTTGGCAAATAAAACTATCTCATCAATCTTCATCCTTTGTCAACTATGTCTGCTGTATGGATTTAATTTCTAGTTTTTCCATATTGCCTATTAAAATAACACATGTGAAAACAAAGTTAAATAATCCACTGATCATTTATTAACTCCTTTGATTCATTATATACAGTGAGAAATAGTAAAAATAAGTAACTTGTCTTCAACTTCCCACCATTTCTGAACTTTGTCTGAAACAAGTAAAGAGAGAGAGAGAGAGAGAGAGAGAAAAAACAAAAAAAACAAAAACAAGAAGTAGAAGAAATAAATAAAATCTGAGAAAAGAAAAGAATAAAGTCAAAATTAATTTCTTGTAACATTGTTTTTCTGAAACAGGGATATTTGATTTCACCTACCTGCATAATTCGAAGTGGCCCACCAAGAGTTTCTGTGAGTTTTGGCCATTCTGAAGATTTTTCTTGGCAGACAAAACAACTGAGGAGAGCACAGCTTTGTTGGACTGTCAGATTGTTGAAGACACCATTAAATAAAAGTTCAGTTAAAAGCAACTCTTGCCCACTGCAAAGAAAAAAATAAAGACAATAAGAATAAAATTAATATTTATAATGATTAAGTTCAAAATATTAAAGAAAGAGAGAGAGAGAAGAGAGATAAATTGGAAATGGAAAGAGTCATTCAAGGCACAAATATTAAAGACACTTGACTTTTTTTTCTTTTTGTTTTTAATTATGAGGCAGTATTAATAACTACAATTCTAATATCTGGAAAATGATGTAATTGGAAAATCAACCAATGAGCTTTAAATGTTCATTATCAATCATTATCTTATGGTTAAACTGCATAAATATTTTCTATGAAACTTGAAATAAAAACAAAGACATTCTATTTTTTAAAATATGTGAAATTTTTGATTGGTTTGGTTTATGACATCTCAACCTCAATAGGCTATTTAATGCTGACAAGATTTTTATTGCTGGTAATATTTTTGTTCAAAAATGGTAAATAAATAATTAATATTTTAAAGAGAGGAATTCTTTCTAATTTTGCCAGTGCATATTACCATGTTAAGCAATATTAGATTATATTTTAATAGTTATTAGACTAGGAAAAAAAAAAAAAAAAAGAGTTGCTCACTGACCTGTCAATCTCACATGCCACTCTTCCTTTCATTTCAATGACATCAGAAGAAGTGGCATAGCCAAGTCGTCTTAAGACACGTTTACGACATTTCAATTCATCCATTTGCAGTAAAGACTTTTTCTTTTTCAATCCTACTTTAATGGATTTGATATCCTGAGCAATCTGCAAAGACGAAAGAAATGTCAGAATTTAGAAATTGCAGAAAAAAATTTTTACATGATGTAAAATAATCTATGATGAGTAAAGAAGCCAATCATTTTTCTAGCTCTTTTAGAGACAAAGAGGAACAATGTTATTTTTTGTTTATAGTCAAAGGGTAAAAATGAGAATATCAAATGTATTTGCCAGCCATAATTTTAGATCATTTCATATCTTGTGAAATGCAGTCAGCACTGAATCTGCAGACAATAGAATTACTAATTTAGAAAGATTTTTTAATATAAAAATTAAAATTTTTAAGTAAATATGATGAAATTCAATTTTTTAAAGTATTGTTCATCCAAACAAGGCCCAAGAGCCACTCAAGTTAGATGGCTACTGAAGGAGATTGTTGTAAGGACATAAAGCAGGGTGAGAGAAAGAGGAACACATTATGAGAATGTGTAGGATAGAAAGTTGGTTGACCTAGACTTGAAGAAGTTAAGATTGCAGTAGTCAGGGAAGCATCCTTTTGGGTGCCCGATCCACAAAAATTGACAGTTCTAGAGAAGCTGATGTCTGAATGCAACTTTCTCCCGACCACATGTATGTGGCAGGACTTAGCTGTGAAGGTCTGAACTGGTGGAACTAAGACTTGTAGCTCATTTGAACATTAATAATATCAAAGTAATAAGGTTCCATCTGTGGAAAATAATTCACCACCAACAAGGCCATGTAATTGCTTTTGAACTGTGCATAAAATTGACATCTCAGAATGTCAAATACCAAATCAATGTGTTCCTTTAAAATGCATGATTAGTAATCAATAAATATTTGAGATCAAAGTTCCATATCACATAATGAGATTAACTATTCAGAAAATTTGAAGACAGTAAAAGAATGAGAGGGAGATTAAAAAAAATAAAAAAAAAAAATAAAAAAAGATTAACACCAGAGAAAAATTGAAAGTGAAAGAAAGAAAAAAGTTGTGTATGTATATATATATATATATATATATACATACACACATACATACAGAAATTGATTTCATTCTAATTATACAAAATTAAGAAATATTTTCAATGACTTTGAAAGCTTAAAAAAATTTTATTTTTTTTAAAACATACTTTAGCTTTGCGTTCGTAGAGTGAATAAAGTTCCTGAAGTTGTGGATCTTTGTGCAGAGGATGAGAATAAAGTCTGTGTTCAAAAGCTTCAATTTTCTGAAAAAATAAAAAAAAATTTGATAAGAGATTTTCTTTATTATTATTTCTTAAACTTAACCTGGCACAAGGCCATATGAAAGGGAGAAACAACCACTTATCTCAAACATAAGACAGAATATCCTCAATATTGTCAGAAACTGATGAGGTAAAAAAAAAAAAAAAAAAAAAAAAAAAAAACTGAAAAGCATCTCGACTAATAAGAAATTAGCTATCTTTTTATTAGTTTTTCTTTTCATCACAGTATTTTTGCTCAAGTACTTCTGACCATTCATCAAGTAGCGGGAATAAAAAATAGCTTCAAGTAAGATAGAGAGGAAAAAAAAAAAAAAAAAAAAAACACACAACAATGTTTACCTTGATTACTTCTTTTAAACCCTTTTCTCTGATTCCCATGTCATCAATTGGATCTAAGAGTGGGAGGGCACCAGAAAACCTACGTAAAACTTCCTAGAAAAAAAAAAAAAAAAAAATCGTGCAAAATTAAAAAGGCTTAATTAATGACTTTATATAAATTGTAAGTTTCAATTGGCATTTTTGTTTATCTTTGAAATATACAAAAGTTAATTTTTGCATAAATTGTATTATTTTAAAGTAAATTCTAATCAGTTTAACGGTAACAAAAATTCACATAGGGAAAATTTTTTATACTACTTAAAAGGCAGAACAACAAATGATTAACAGTATTTATTTTTGCAAACATGTAAAGTTTTTAAAAATAAATAAAATAATGTGTGCATATGTGTATATATACAACATTTTCTGAATATTTAAAATATAATTAATAAGCAGCTAATTTGTATATCAACGAGGTCAGTCCATATTGCTAGTGTCACCTCCCAAGACGAATACCAAACAAGTTATTAAGAGGGGCAACTCATTCTCAACATTTACAAGTAAGGTAATAAAAAGGAAAACTGAATAAATGATCATCTTTATTTACCTGAATAGATTTCAGTACACTTAGTCTGCTGTCTGGTGATCGTAAATCCTTTGGTATATAAAGTCGAACAGAACTGATGGATTGAATCAAGTGTACCAAGATAGGGACAACCTACAACAGGGCAAAAACTAGATTGTACATTGTGATAGAAAAGTGAACGGGCAGGGAAAAAAAGTTTTATTTGTTTTTTTCATGGAATGAGAGAATTAATCAAAAAAATCTAAACCAGTTAATTGGGAAAATATTTGTTGAAATAATTGACACAAGGCCTTATTTATTAAGTGCTTAGTGAGGTGCCTGCTTAAAGCAAAATTGTCAAAAAGACCATGAGCTGGAGTAAGGAGTTCAAAATTCAAGGTAGCATAGTCTTGTAACAATCTAAGCCAGCCCTTCGCAAAGATCTTTGCCTTCATGTTAGATGACAAGGGGCACACTCTTCCTGACTTTTCTCACCTCACAGAGCACAAACTTAGTAATATTTCTATTATGGCCCAGGAAGTCTCAAGTCTTAAATCCCAGTGGTTGTCCTTAAGAATATTAGCCGAGTTATCTTTAATCTTAACAAAATTGTTCAACAGCTGCCTAAAGGAAAAATCCTTCCCAAGTCTATGGAAGGCCCAGTTTTCAAGAATGTGGGTGAGTGCCCATCCCCACTTCAATATCAGCTCAACAGTCTCTTCAATGTCATCAGCAAACTCTTGATGCTATAATCAACAAAAAAGTTGTTATTACAGAAACATTGAGGCATTAGACAATAAACACATCATGAGGATAATCAGATTAGATATATGTAAGGCCATTGATTTCAGTGTGGCCTACGGGGTTACGACTACACAAGCTATCCAGCCATGAAATTACTAGAAGAGTTTTCTCAATTATCAAGTCATTTCTAATAAGGACATGAAGGCAGTTGTTAATGGCCAGTTCTCTGAGGCACATGTGATCAATGCAGGTGACCCCAAAGTTTCATCTAACAGTCCAACCCTCTTCCCACTTGATATTAGTGATCTGCATAAGAGCATACTCAGATTTATTGTGAATATCTATACAGATAATACTACAAGGTTCACATCCAAAAATCTAGATGACCAGAGCCTGATTACTGATCTCTCCTCTGACCTAGTTTTAAAAATCTCAATGGAGGAAAAACTGGTTGGTCACATTCAATACCTCAAAAACCAAACTTGTAATGTTCAATCATCACCAAGCTGGCTCTGAGTTTCCATCCATCACAATGAACGGATGTTCCTCCAAGGAGCACCCTTTGCCTTGACTGCCTTTTGGGACTTAAGCTTACCCCAAACCTCAAGTGGAACTTGTACATACAATCCATTGCTAAAGATGCTGGAAAAATGGTTGGTTCCATCTACTGCAACACAGTAAATACCCGGCAACTCCTGCTATGATCTATATTTACAGGAGCCAAATCAGGCATAGAATGGAGTACTGCTGCCATATCAGTTGTATCAGTAATGAAATTTTTTTTTTCTCTTTTTTTTTTTTTTTTTTTTTAATATACATACATTTTGCAACCCCATTTCTACAGCCAAAACATTGCTACTATCACTATTTCCATGAAAATTCCCCAAACTCTAGCCTACCACACCACATATATTGAGGTGAACCACCATCATTCCCTTCATGTTCCATTAGTTAAGTTTAAGTTCCACATGGATAGCTTCTTCCCAAGAACTGCTGTCTTCCTAACAACTACAATCAAGTCTATTGTTAACAGTTGTCTTTCACACATATCTATAAACTGCATCCCCTTATTTTTAACACTTATTCAATGACTGTCTTCAGTCAGTGATCCTCTACTCTGAGTAGCCCTCAGGCCTTGTACATGGTAAACATTAGTAAAAAAAAAAAAAAAAAAAAAAAAATTGTAAAATTCCCTGGATCAATATAGACAGTCCGGTGGGCAAAACATTGCTATGGTAAGAAAGATGACTACAATAGCCAAAATTTAAATAATGCAGATGCATTACAAAAAAATTATTTATAAAGTGAAAATGTCTTCAAAAAATTAAACTAGGATATCTACATAATTTTTATTTCTGGTAAAAGAAAAAAAAAAAAAAAAAAAAAAAAAAGTATTAATCAAGAGTTGCAATACTTTAAGAGGCAAAAGAAATTTGAAAATAGGCTCTGATTGAAGAAAACATTCTTTTTAGCCAGAAGACCCATGATACTTTAAGCAAGAAGGATCAGTTTACCTGCATTTCCCCTTTTTTGCCTGGAGGACAAGGTTTGATTGATGCACTACTGCTGGCATGTGCAGTCTCAGGGCTCAGGTGGAGTAGAACCTCACAAACATATTGGACTTCAGCTTCAGACTTAAAAACAAAAACATTCACACAAGTTGAAAATTAATAGTAAGCAAAATGTCATTTGCTAGAATATCAAATAACCAACAAAAACAATTTAGTTTTGACTGTCTAAAAATATGAATTTAATGAAGTGATCTTAATATTCTCAAGAATTCTAATTTTTTTTTTCTTATCTTTTCTGAAGAGTTCAATATCACATTAAAATAAATTTTTGATATTTAAATCATTTTTATGTTTACAAGAAGCAATATTGTCAAAATCTTCCTAAGTAACTTTTTCAAAGATTTTTATTTGAAAAGATTGCTGAGCATTTTGAACCTTTAAATTGCACTCTACAAAAACTTTCGGTAGAAAGAAGATCCAAAGAGTAACTTTTAAATCAGAAATAAATTTTTACTCACTTTACTCTGATTAGCTTTCTTCTGTACATTGACAACAGCACCCCATCCAAAGTCATCTTCTCCATTTTTCACCTGAAAACAAAAGAAAAATTTTAACTTCCAGCACTCTGAATTATTTTTCATTTAAAATAGAACAAGCATTGATGTATTATCTTCACTCTGAGAAAGCAAGATGCATGACAACAGACAAATTTGGTAAACAATTTCAATATAAAATTAAAGAATCAGTCCACTGGTTAACATTCAATAATTTCCTGACAAATTGTTTCAATAACACAAGTCACATTAAACATTATTGCTTCAAAAAGTTATGTTGACATCAATAACAACTGGACTAGAATTACATCTTATCCACCACCTCTCTAAATTAGGAAATTGGTATCACTTCACATGAAACTTAAAATTCTTTAGTCATTTCCAAAGAGGGTTCAACAGAAAAAGAATATCCATACCTTGAGAAGTCTGCCAGGTTGCAGAAATGGTAAGATATATTGAGGCTTTGTAATAAAACTTTGTAATTCACTAGACAAAATGTCTAATTGTTGTCGAATTTTGTAATAAGTGGAAATTTGATCCTCATTTGGAATAGTCAAATTACTGTAGTCTTTCTCCCATTTTCGCAAACCTAAATAGAAAAAGAAGAAAAAGAAAAAAGTCTGAATTAAGGCTAAGAATAAACTAAAAGCATGCTTTACTTCTGTAGATTTCTTAAAGAGAACATTTTCATGAATTTACTTAAAAAAGAAGAAAGGGTCTAGCCATGTATTTGACAACAAAACCAATGTTAATTTTACTGATCAAGATGAAACTAAAGAAAAACAAGTAATCATCCAAGTGATGTAAGAGTTTCAACTAATAATGGTTTACAATTTAGTCATTTTATTGAAGGTGGAAAACATTTAGAATGTATTTTTTTTTTTTACATTTCATTCTTTTCAAATGCAGAAATTTTAGTCTAAGTTGAGATAATACTATTGATGTAAATAAAAGAATCTGACAATAGCAAAAAATGGTGTCCTTCTGAATTTTAACATGAATTAATAAGATTTCTTTATTTACTGCTATGAATATAATGTGAACATTCAGTAAAATATTCCTTAAAAGTATGAACATCAACTTTAATAATCCTTTTAGTCAAGAAATTTACAAATACTATTAAGGAAGTAAGATTTTAGAAGTATTTGCAATTAAAAGGAAATAACAGGCACTGAATAACTGGCAACAGAAACAACAACAAACAATAAAAATATAAAACTGTTTAAAAACAAAACAGAGAATTCTTGGAAATCGTTATTAAATGCTTACATTCCAAAAGTTGAGGAATTGAAGCATAATTTTGAAATTGGTAAAAAGATCGCTCCAGCATGTATTCAGGATTAATTTCCTCAACTCGAAGCAAATTAAGAACCATGTTATAGGTCAAGTGGAATGCACTGTTCAAAGGGTCAGGTTCTCCCTGTAATAAAGAAAAATCATTTGCTAATTTCAAATCAAATAAAAAAAAAAAACAAAAGAAAATTATGTGGTGCTTCATTTATGTATTATGCTACCTTTTGGCATTTAGAGTGGGCAATGGTCAACAGCATTCAGCAGAGGGTCAGTTATAGTATTTACATTTTTAAATGCATTTAAAACACTGAGACTGGGTAACAAGAGTATTTAGCTGATATTTTCTCATATAGAGATTACATTTAAAGGGAGAGAAATGTTGTTTACCAAATACTGATTCGATTATTATCAGAGGAGCAAAAATTTTATAACATTTTCAAGAAGTACTGCAAGTATTATAAAGATCAATTTTCAATTCATTAATAAGCTTCATCTTTCCGAGTTGTTTGAACTTTCATTTTCAGTGGATTACTATGATGTGTTTATTGACTTCAGAGAGAAAATTATTTTATTTTTTACTTCTATATCAAAGATAGAAGACTTCATTTTTGGATGAGAAAATGCCAACCTTTTATTCTTTACTCCAAAGCATTTGGAATTTAAAATAAGACATTTTAAATAACTTCATTTATTACAATGAAACAAAATTTTTTGTAAATTATTTTAGCGTGAAGCAAGAGTTTTTTTTGTTTTTTTTAAATCTTCATAGAAACTCATTTCCATTTTGGAAACATGGTTTCTGTAGAGTCAAATTTACTTACTTGAACAATTGTTTTGGCAGAACCAGGGCTCATTTTCTCATCAACCATAAGAATGACAATACCACGATCATCAATACCACGACGACCAGCCCGTCCACTCATCTGAATATACTCACCAGAAGTGATCTTTAAAAAAAAAAAAAAAAAAAAAAAAAATTTAAATGTAAGTATTTATCAAATGCAGAATTAATTTAAAAAAAAAAAAAAAAAAAAAAAAAAAAACTGCACAGAAGGCCTCCATTAATAATTATGATTATAACTGCATAAAATCTAATTGTCTTCTAATTTATAAAATGATGAAAAATATTTTAATTCACTTATTAACTAATAAAATTTCCTATGGTTGTAAATAAGTTGTCAAAAGAAATATATTACCAGATAAAAAAAAAAAAAAAAAAAAAAAAAAAATCTGTCAAGTATTAACCATAATATATCACTTGATCCTATCTTTTTTTTCAAGGGAAAAGAAAATGAAGGATTTTAATAGTCATGGAATATTTAGCATAAAATCACATCTTCAGACTAATATCATTCATAAAAATTGCTGAATATTTCTTTGTAACTTGTCACGTTAAAGTAAACAGATAAAATGAACAAATGATTATTTGCCCTGGGAGTTTAGCAAACAAACAATATATACACTATACTAATGTTCTGCTGCTTGAACAGCATGGTAAAAACTAAACAGCAAGTTAAGCAGCATGTGCAGATGCTACACTGATCTTAGGTTGAGGAGCGACACTTTAATCAAAGATGATGTGCACACATGCAACACTAGTCCTCAGCAGAAGTGCCAATCCATATTTAAATGATTTTGGCATTTTTTTTTTTCTTTAGGGAACTGTTAATATTAACAATATAAAGCTTAATTTAGCATAAAACATGAGGAAATAACAATAGGAAGATTGTGTTGCACCAATCTTCTAATATTTAAATATATTCATCTAAACAATGCAGAATCAGAGGTTCACTATTTTGATAATGTTAATCTTGATTGGTGTTGTAAATCTTTTCATGAAGAAAATCATAATTACTTCATAAAAACAGTATTGATAAATTTTCAACAATTACTCCAGGTAAATGAGAATTGACATTTCTTTAGGGCTGATAAAGTTAGAAAATAATCTAATAAATGGATAGCAGCTCAGATTGAGGAATCAGAGAGCCAAGTTCAAATTCCAGTTGAATCCATTATGTGCTAATACCCTTGGGAAAGGTAAGAATCCTCTTCTCCCCCAGCTATGGGTAAATAGTAGGACAGGTTTCTATAGCCTTGGATGGCAACTGGTCTACGGCAGAAAGAAATGACAACCTACTGCGAGAAAAAATCTGCCTCATCAGTCATGTATCGAAAGATACATGATCGCCTAAGTGTGTATCACACATGGTATGTAACTGAATGAAAACAAAAACAAAATTTTCAAATCTTTTCTGAAATCTCGTTACCAAAATAAAAACGTCTAACTTACCCATCTGAAGTCTTTGCCATCAAATTTACGAGCCGTCGTGAAGAGCACAGTCCTTGCAGGCATGTTCAAACCCATTGCAAAGGTTTCTGTGGCAAACAGGGCCTAAAATTAAATTATATAAATGAACAACTGACAAACAGAAGTTTTTTTTTTTTTTTGGTTGTGGTGGTGGGGGAGGGGGTAACTAATATAAAGTAGAATAACTTTTTATAATAACCTGACAATATTCATGTAATACAGGTAGTGAATATTTAAATAAACACTATAAACAAGGAGAAAGAACTCATCAGTACAGAAAATGGAGATCAAATTCTAGTTGAAGCTGTGAATTAAAAGATTTTTGAATTTTCTTTATTATATGCCTATGTGAACAGGCAAATCCACTCCTTTACTTGATGTTTAACCCACCACACACAGAAATAGGATTGGGAGGGTAATAAGATATAAGCTGATAGATAATTCCATGTCTTAATAGGCACCAACCTACCATACCAAAAGGGTTTTTTTTTTTTTTTTTTTTTTTAAAATGCAACTTAAACTATCTTCAAATAAGTAGTTATGGAACATCACTTATGCAAGTTACCCTACCCGAATACATGCAATTTGAATGAGACATGCTTAGTTTAACTACACTTCTAATGTTACCACCTAAACTCCAAAGATTTTACTTTTTCTTTCCAATAGAACTAGATAGGTTTACCGATTCACCCCCAGTAACTCCTTGCATCTTCATGGTATTATTGCCTTGCTTGGGGTAAAATCATAGAGAAAAAAAAAATTATTATCCATGGTTCTTAGAGTTCTGGGTGGGAATAAAATAGCAATTTTGCTAAATAAGTTCCGATTAATCACCTTTATTGGTTTCTTATAGCTAAAAAGTAGACTTAACCAAAATGTTGGATTGTTTATGACCCTGAGCATATTCATTTGCAGTCTTTTTTCTTGTAGATAATAATACATTGTCATAGGTGCAAATCCTAGTTGGGGATGAGAGAGATCATCTTACTAGATTATACTGATAAACCCTACATTAAGTTCAAATATTCAGCTTATTTATTCAAATTCATCGCCACCTTGTTTTGTAAGAAACAGTGTTAAGTAATGATTTTCAAATATTATCATCAGTCACATATCAATAATTTACCAAACCTTTTAAGCACAAATTTAGTCAATGAAGAAATTTCAACTATATGGATTGTCATAATTCCACATGGAGTAAAGAAAATAAAAACTAAAATTGAATTTGTTAGATGGATATAATTTCAGCAGTAATGAAAAAGGAAAATAATGTACTGTTGCTAAAAGATTAGAAAAGCTGCTTCAATAAACTGTCTTAATGAAACCAATTATTCTGAGGAGTTCAACAATGAAAATGTCAAACATTCTTGTTCCTTTTCATGAATTAATGGCACAAACAATTTCAGGCAATAATGAAATAATTGCAACGAAAATAGGATTTTTTTCTTTTTTTAGATTAAAATCCTTATGATTTACCTTAATTAAACCTTCAGCAAAGAGAATCTCAATTGTTTCCTTTAAAAGTGGTAAAAGTCCACCATGATGAATGCCAATACCTTTTTTTAACAATGGAAGTACATTTTCAACCTGCAAAGAAAAAAAATTATTTTTAGAAACCAGGATTTTTAGATTTTAAAATTCAAATGACTTATAGAAATCAGTGCTAAAACATTTCAGGAAATTTATTCAAAATGGTATGCACATATTCTCACAAATTACTGTCTTCTGAAAGTTTCTTTTATTTGTTTAATTAATAAAATAAATAAAAAAAACTTAAGATTTTCTTTGAAAAATACATTTCTAATAAAGAATTCTAATGTAAAAGAACTACAAAAAATGTTTAAATTGTAGATTTAATTTTTTAAGTGTAAAAAAAAAAAAAAAAAAAAAAAAAAAAACTGACAGTTAATTTAAATTTTTAATTACAGACAATAGATATCAATAAAATCCTATAACAACTTGTTTTAGTTTCATAAATACATGAAGTACAGTATTGAAATAAATTGCAGTAAATTTCTTTTAATGAAATCAATTCACTTAATCAAAAAAAAGAAAATTAAGAATACAAACTGACCTGTGGCAATTTTTTGTCACTGTCAGATAAACTATCGATAGCATTATTGAAAACTTCCTCCACCAGTTTTTTATCTTCAGCTACAGGAAAAAAAAAAAAGAAAAGAAAAATATCAGTCACAAATATATAAAAATACTCAACTCTAAGATTTATAAAACTTGTAAATTGAAACTAATAATTATTCCAGAGTTTATTTTGTTGTTATGGTGTGAATAGAAGTTTGAGGTCGTTTTTATTAGTGGATTTACAATAAACAGTTTTATATCATTGTCAGTACAGCTTAACATATGAGGAAAGGTAATGTATTGTTTGTTTCTGATTTATAATTCTATGTTTCTTGTAATTAAACTAAATATCAAACATACAATTGAATTTATTTCTGAAACAGAAACAAACAATACATTATCTTTCCTTGATATCATGTTAAACTGTGTCTATTATAAATCCACTAATAAAGATAATCTCATAAATTTCTATTCACGCCATAACAGAATAAAATCAAAAATTATTGGTTTCTATTTGAGTACTTAGAATTTGTAGTTGTCAATATTTACAAAGATGCTTGTATAAATTTATAATTAAATTATACTTAAATTATAATAATTTACAATTTAAATTGCTTAAATTGTTAAAAGATGTTTTTCTAAGGACAATTCCAAAAAAGAGAAAGTAACATGCTTCTAACAAAGATTTTTGAATTTATTGAACTTTTAAAAAGAAAGCAGATTTATAAAATAACAGAAATATAAGGAAAATACCTGAATTGAAGTCCAGCTTTGTAAGTTGAAGTGCGTACGCTTCACAATCTTTCTTGCTGAAGCTAAACACAATAACTGGTGCAAAATTTCTCTCCATAATCATTTTGACAATTTTGTAACAATTAGAATTATCTGGGGAAAAAAAAAAAAAAAAAAAAAAAAAAAAAGAAATCAGATCATTGCAAAAGAAATATTTTACTGAACGTAAATTTAAGTTTAATAGACTTTCATTTTTGTTCAAAAATTTACTAGTGAAATATTAGACATCACAATATTAACAGAATAAAAGCATAAAAACGAATCAAATAAACATACCTTTGATGGAACCTTTCCGTCCTCTCAGACCCATGTCTCCTCTTGCATTACCACCAGCATCTTGTAAGACTTGCATGGCAGTACTGAAATTTTCTTCTCTGAATTCACCCTGAAAGAATTTATTATCAATTTAAAACACACAAGAAAAAAAGTATGACAAACTGGGAAAAAGTTTTTGCGACACATTTCATCCAGATGAATACAGAATTTGAAGAAGATGGCAAGATTGAAATGTTTTCTGATTTATCTTTAATGATATCTTCAGAAATTAGAAGAAAAATGTAGAAAGCTTAATCACTTAGTCAGTAAGAATTTATATTATTACAATTTAACATGTTGGGAAGCTAGAAGACAATAAATCGAAAAACAATGTCTCACAAGGAAGGAGCTAAAAAAAAAAAAAAAAAAAAAAAAAAAGAAGAAATGAAAAAGTCTGTCTATATTTCTGAGATGAGGTATTATGTACATTATTCGGACTATTGTCCTCATCTTTGTCGCCACATTTATTCCTTTCAGCCGCAATATGAGCACTGGTAAAAATGTTTGCTGAAGACATTAGGTTTATAATACCCAGAAATTCATACACAGTTGTCCTCAAGGCATGGCACAGTGATAAAGGCATTGGTTAGATCCAGTGACAGAACTCAGAGTGTGAGTTCAATACCCGGTTAAGGCAGTGGAGAACTTTCAGAGGGAAAATTAACAGGAGATAACTGACATCCATTATGCATGGCACGTGGAACTAGAACAGTCTAGCCCAGTGAGCGAAATAAAGGGTTCAGTTTGACATTCCAACCACCGCCGAAACGTAATAAATATGGCGAAAATAGTCCAAATAATGTAAATGAAAAAGTATATAGCAAAAAAGGGAATTTTTATCTCTCTTACAAATTACCATTTTGGGGATTTTATTAGTCATGGTTTTGTTTTACCAAAATGGATATTAGTGCACAAAAGGCATTAACAGTAAAGAAATTTTCCTATTATAAATTAATCTTTACATCTTATAATGCTGCAACCATTCTGATATCAGGGGTATGGTTGTAAGATATGGTTAGTTTTGAAAGCCCAGTCTTACTTAATATTGAATTTTATTACTTGTCATTTTTGATGTGTACTATTAAAATAAGCTGGGCTACTAATGTGGGAGAAAAAAAAATATTAGTAGCATAATTCTGATAGAGTAAAAATGACAAAAAATGACTTTAAGGCTCACTTTCAAAAGAACCATCTTTGCAGTCTTCATAACTAAATCTTATTTGTCCATAAGGAAAATTGTGTAGCTCGAAATAAGATCATTGGAAGTTACTTACATTTTCATCTACTACAAGATGAATGCCATCCCCACCAGCAGGAAATATATAATGTTGTAATGGTGTTGGTCGATAATCAGTATACACAACATGACAAGGCTAGGAAAGAAAAAAAAAAAAAAAAAAAAAAGTTTTTATTGTTTAATTATAGACATGACTAATTTTTAAAATGGCGGAGAAACTCCTTGAAAGTATGAAGTTATTGACTGAAATATTTTATTTGAAGAAAATTATTCATGTCAATGCATTTTTTCATCACATAGGATCTACAAAAAGGAGTTTATATTGTTAATTTTGAAGACAAAACTGTGGAAAATATAAATTCATAATATGCAAACAACCAGAGCATACAATGGCAACAGAACTGATCATTTTTCAGCCAATCCACCCAAAACCCTCCTGAAAAAAAATTTATTATTATTATTTTTCCTCCCTTTACTACTACCGGTATTTGTTTGCTTAAAACCTGCATTTGTTTTTGTTTAGTGGAGAGTTTTACTTCAAATCATGTATTTTTTTTTTAATGTACAAATGCTTGTTATATTACCAGAGTCAAGTACAAAGAAAGGTTTTTATTTAATGATTACTTCTTTCTAGCTTTAGAAAAATCATGCTAACCAGAAGTGGAAGCGGAGGGTTAATAACTGGAGCACCATGATTGAGAGATGTATCAAAATGCAAATCACTACAATCAATGTATAAGCAAAAGAAAAGGGGGACAATCACACCATCATTAATATATTAAGATTAATTTTTAACTAGTATTTAACTAGCTTTTCACTGCAACTAAAATTAAGATGTAAGAAATAGTAAAAAAAATTAATAATGGCTGACACAGCTAAATTGCAGAAAAATTTAAATCAATTGGAAATTTAAATCAAATGAAACCTACATTTTTAAGAACTATCAAGTGGTAGTAATAATCAGATTGTAAAAATACCACTTGTCTGTTTTAACATTATATATTCGTTAAATATATATTCACAAACTTAAAAAAAAAAAAAATAAATAAATAAATAAATAAAAAATATAAAGAGTACTGAAATAACTTCATTCTAGTAAATGATTAAGATGCAAATAAAAGACTGATCATATATACTCGTGTATAAGCAGACTTCATATTTAGTGCAACACTGAATCTTTTATTTTTTTTTTTTTTTTGCAGGAATTTTAAGCCCTACAGAAAAAAAGAAAAAAAAAAAAAAAAAGAAAAAATTTACCCATGTATAGAGCAACCAGTCACTGAAATGCATGATTTTTAACATCTTCCAAAATATTTTCTGTTCATAGTGCAGTCCCTTATTTCTGGAGTAAAAAAACTGATTATAAAAACTTGCACTATACCCAAGTATATATGGCAATCCTGTTTTTTTTTTAGCTTGTGATTTATTATTATCATCTTACTTGTTATAAAACGCAGATTGTGTGTGTGTGTGTGTATACACGTTTATATATTGGATCGGATTTCCTACATTTTTAAACTGATTTCAACAAAACTTCACAGGACTACGTAAAATTACCTTGTGGTGGTTCTGACAGCACCAAAAATTGGAAAAACAATTGTTTTTGCATGAAATCAATTTGAAAACACGATTAAGAGGCATTAATGAAAGTGGGACAACTCATATCGAATTATACTTATTATAAAACCCAGGTTGGTTGTTTGTGTGTTCGTTCATATATGGGATCGGATTTCCTACATTTTTCAACCGATTTCAACAAAACTTCACTTTTTTTTGGCAGGTAGTGTTTCTTATTGTCTTGCACACTTTCTTCTTTATTTTTACATTAAGAATGCTTTAACAATTCCATTTACAAGACAATTGTTTATAATAAAATTCTATTCAATCGGTAGACTCATAACGATTGAAAACAATGTTTTTGTTTGAGTTTGACCAATTCGTAAAAAAAAATAAATAAAATAAAACTAATTAAGACATGCATGTCCATCAACCTTAAACAATAATCTTTGTCAATTTTATTTTTCAGTCTTTATGATAGTCGATACTTGATCTATCTCTTACTGTTGCAATGCCGGGCTCTACTGCTAGTTAATATGATTCTAGACATGCAGTTTCTTTGTTCATTTTTGTTTGTTTTCTTTTATAAAATGAAAGATTACAAAATATGATTACAATTCATTATGCTTTTGTGGTACAGTTGAAGGGAAAAAAAAAAAAAAAAAATATGTAGCAAGCTGAAAATTGAAATACCTGTTTGTGTAGATGACATATCCACTCAGCAAATTGGCGGGCATTTGGAATGGTGGCAGAGAGAAACACATAATGAACATTATCAGGCAATAAGATAATTGTCTCTTCCCATACAACACCTCTCTCTAAATAAAGCAAATAATAAAAACAACTTTAATTGTAAAATAAAAGCAGTTCTGAAAAAATACACAAGAAACAAACAAAATCATAATGCCAAAAATCCTAACACACAAAGAATGACAATTTAAAGACTGCAAAAAGTTCTACCTTTGTCTCTCATGTAATGAATTTCATCAAAAACGACCCAGGCCACTTCTCGCATGACTTCAGATCCTCGGTATAACATGCTTCGCAAAATCTTTAAAAAGAAATATTTAAAAGAAAAACAAATCATAAACAAAACAAACTAACATTTTATAGTAAAAAAGAAAAAAGAATTCATGGAGGAGTGCACTCATATCATTATGTAAGCTTAACATTAATCATTAAGTAAAAGAAAACAAAAATCACAAAAAATAAATTTGATTTTAAGTTAATGTTTAATTTTTTTTAATTAATGAAATAAAAAAGTGTATTTGTTTTTGTTTTTTTGTACAAACAATTGATTAGCATTAGATTGAGGCGAAATTTATCTTGTTAAACAAAGCAACATGAATGACAGCAGAATTGTTCTTTTAAATCCAATGACTATCTTAATAGAAGAATTGTTTTTATGGTCATCAAGCTAGAACGTATCTCAACCAATAGAGAAACAATCCTTTCATGGTGTTGATCGTTTTTTCTTTTTTTTTTTCTCAATAATTATGCTGCCTTGTTAATTTTGGAATATTGATAGCCTTGATCAATAAAGCCAATTCCTTTTTGTTGGCACACACTCAGATTCCATTTCTAGTTATTCTTTAAACATCTGTCAATATTAATAAAAAATTTAAACCACAAATTACTAATATCCTAATTCATATCACAATAAGTGAGAATTTTAAATTATCTCAAGCAAATTCTTAAAAATTAACAGTTAAAGCAATAGCTCTGATTTCTTTATTATAACAGGAAGTTATACTTAAAAACCATTATTATTGCAGTAACTTAAACTGGTTACTTTGTACTTGTGGCCTTGTGTCAGATTATAGTTAGAAAATAATGTTAACCAACATTTCATTAAACATGCAACAAAGAAAATTTTGACAAAAAAAATAAAAATCTTACCTCAGTGGTCATAACTAGACAACTGGCTGTGGGGTTGATGGTAACATCCCCAGTCATGAGACCAACATCTTGGAATTCTTCAAACAATTCTCTGTATTTCTGGTTACTGAGAGCTTTGATAGGGGAAGTGTAAATGACTCTCTGCTTTTTCTGAAGAGACATTGCAATGGCATAGCTGCAAATATGTAAATACAATTAGAAAAAGAAATAAAAATGATTATGTATTTTGTCAACCTGAAAACTAACCTGATTGTCAATATGCAGATATTTTCAAGCAGAAAAATCAATCTATTTCTTTGCTTAATTTACTCAAAACATTTAAAAAGAAATGAACTTTTCATTAGTTTTAGTTGATTACAATGATAATTATCTAAAAAATAAATTGCCCAACTTATTAACAAGCTTGTTTTCTTTCAACAGGTTATTTTATATTGCATATAAAATGTTGCATATGCTGTAATACAAGGGAACACTGAAAAGAACTTTTCAGTATTTCCACACATCAGAAGCAGTCAAAAGCATTGCAATAAAGGAATTGATTATTTTAGTGATGATTAAGGCATTTGAAATTTCACAAATCAATCTTTGAAAATATGATACAAATAAAAACAATCAAAAGGAGGTTTGACAGCAGGAAGCGCTACTGATATTTATAAAGTATTTGTAAACAAGACACTTTTCATCTCAAATTTTCTATCAGATGAAGCCTTATCAACCATTACCAATTCTCTACAAGTATATCCTCCTCTTTCCCCATCCATGCTATTTGCTAATGAACAACTTTAAAGTTAACCATCGACCCTTAAGAAAAATTCCAGAAGGCATTACATCTCAGCAAATAAGTAACAGCAATGTTACGTCTAATGAGGTTTTAAAGGCAGCTGAAAAACTTAAATTTTTGTTGGATGTTTATTAAATGATAAAATAATTGCAAACACAGACATGCTACTGAATATTTTTAAGATGTATCAAGTATAACATGTAAAATAAACATGGAAGAATTGCAAAGAGAGAAAGAAAAGAGTTACATAATGGCAAAAATGCACAATATATATAACTGTATTAAATTCAGTTTTAACCTTTTTATGAGTCACAATCCACTATAATTGGATTGTTGAAGATTTATAAATAAAAAAGACCAAAAAACAAACCACCAAAATCTTCCATATTCATAGCTGAAATGTTATCAAAATAAAAAAAATAAAAAAATTGTCTTCCTTTATAAGAAAACTTTTCTTTTATCCAAATATGAAATTGATTTGTTTTTATAGCTTATCAAACCATTTGCAGATTATATAAACCAGAAAATATCTTTAGATCGTAAGAATTTCTTGTAGACATGATTTACTAATACAAATCCTACTAATTAACTATAGCTAGGTGGCGAAGAGACAGATTCATACTTTTCCTAATGGTATTTGTGCATAAGTGAATACAATGAACCCAATTGGAAATGGAACCTGGCTCTTCAAATTCCAATTCCATGCCATCATCTATTACCCTCACATGCACATCTAAGCTTACAGCTCCTGGCATGTCTATGCCACCACCCATCTAGGTGGTAACCAAGCTCAATGTTGCTTAACTTCAGTGATCATATAAGAACCGGTGTTTCAATGTTAGTTGTAAGCTAATAGAAGTTGAAAATGAGAACTTACACAGCAACGACAGTTTTTCCTGCAGATGTGTGAGCTGAAACAAGCACAGATTGGTTGTTCTCCAAGCATAGCAAAGCTTCTTTTTGGAAAGGATCAAGAATAAATGGAAACTCTTGAGCAGGTTTTTCTGGTGGAGGCTTCAAAGGGATAAATTCTTCATCAGGTGGAATTGCTACCTAAAATTAGGAAAAAGTGAAAATTTAATTATTATTTTAATTTAACACAAGCTTACCACCCCCCAAATGGTATCAAACCTTTCAGTGTTATTTCATATGAAAATGCAGGTATTTTTCAATTATAATGTTTCTCTTCAATGATTTTATTTTTATCTGTACAACACACAAAAGAGGTCAAAGATTTTGCCTGACATCTGCATTTGATATGAACTGGTTAATTAAAAGGTATACTGTTTTAATGTCAAATAAAATTGATGAAGTAAAAAGATATCCAAGCTGAATGTCATTTTAAAATGTTTGACAATTTTGGAAACTTCTAATAAAAATATTAATGATTCACTTCAATAATTGCTATAACTAAAAGCTTATGCTATTTTTATGCTAGTATTAAACAGAAAAAGAAATCAACAATGAATGCAGACAGATAATATATATAGTTTTTATTAAAGAAAGTTTTATTAAAGAAAGTTTTTTTAATTTAATTTAAATAAATATTCTTGCTTCTTTCAAGCTTTGTGCTTGAAAGAAGCAAGAATATTTATGTTGCAATTTATACAGGTCAACCTGTTGCAATAAAAACATTTATACAAGTCAACCTGGAAAAAAAAAAAGAAAAGTTTTCTTTTTGTGTAAACATTTGGCATTCATTTAAGATACAATAATTAACATAGAAATCTTGTGAGGGAGCATTCATTGTTTCATATTAAAACTGTTTAGGAATGAGATTTGTTATAATTTTACATATACATTTACCTCATGGGTGCAGGACTCCAAAGTTTCAACTTTATGAACTTGGATTCGTGGCATGATTTCAGGGGCCAGTCTGAAAAGTAAAATTTTATCCATCAAAGTAAATTAATCTCAATAACAAATATAGCAATACAAACAAATTAATTTTAGATTATAAATAAAACACAATATGGCACAAATCATCATTTTGTTGTCTTTATATGCTATAGGAAAGTACAGAGGTACTTTATCAAATTAAAATATCAGAATACTCACTGAAAAGGAAATTACGATCACAGAAATCTGTCTTTAATTTTGTTCAAAAATTAATATAGCAACCAAATTCCACATGAAAATAAACAAATTGCAAGTCCAAACTCAAAGATCCAGGGACAGAAAAAAAATGTTGAAATCATGAATTGCTGGTCCAATGTCACAAATTTCAATACATGTAAACAGTCAGCAATCCAACATGTAAGTTGATGGATGAGGTAGAAAAATAAACAACTTTTTAATTCGAGAACATCAATGGCTTTTATCTACAGAACAATTTTTTCATTGGTTGACAGGTGGGAGAGGACACACAATGTTAGCATATGCAAGATGCATGTATGGCCACAGCTGCAACTCACTTGTTTCTATTTTGGTTATTTTGTCTTCAGCATATCGTACAGAATACATGTGCTTTTCTCTCATCCCCCATCTCATGATCACACTGATAACAAGCAGGGGCGGGTCTCTTAAGCCTTGTGCTTTTTCTCAAAGGAAAAACTACCATCTCCTCAGAGGGACATCAGAAGTATATCCACTAGGCTGAGTGTAGTTTTCTTCAGGACATACTCAAGGCATCTCTCATTTTGACCAGTCCGTCATTGTTAGAGGACCCACTGTTGACATCACTTGTTGACGTGTTTGAACTGACAAAGGGGTGCAGATCTCTTACATGGCGTGGCATCCCATCAATACAAATCATGCACAGGCTTCTAATCCCTGTGACACATCCCACTTGATATTTTATGAAAATAGTTGCCACTAGACTTGTTTCTATTTTGGTTATTTTGTCTTCAGTATATCGTACAGAACACACATGCCTTTTCTCAGTAAGTGACTTTCTCTTTCGCCACAATTTTTTTTTATTATTTCAGTCAGTGAAAGGAAAAATACATTTCACTAATCATAAACAAATATTCAGAAATAGTAGGAAAATATATAAAATAAATCAGAACTATGACTGGGAGTATCTGGGGGAGGAATGTGGTCACAACAGGCAGCACCTTTAAAAAAAAAGGCCTGAAAACCACACTCTGGTTTGACCCAAGCCTTCCAAGTGTAACTGAGTAGATGCAAGTGTTTGAAAGCTGCTGATATTGTGCTAACATGAAGTCACAAGTCGTCATGACAAAGGGTTTGTTCAATCTGTTGATCATGCATTCTCTCTTAGAAGATGTAACTTAGGTCCACTCAGCCTATTTGCCCCATGGGTGTTGAACAAACAAATATGTCCGAGTGGGTATCTGGTAAGTTGCCCAGAATATAGGTGTGCTTGAAAAATTGGGTAGCCACCCCATTATATTTCTGCATAAATGGCAATTTGAAAAATAAATGATGTCACTATGCGCTTAAAATGTTTGCCTGTAAATAGTGGACTGCATCCCTGGATGCAACCTCTCTCACAGATGTAGTTGTAATACATACAAAAAAGATGCTGAAAAAGTCCTGGCCTGATCAAAAAAGCAATTCACAAGTAACTTCTGATGATTATATCAAATTTTGGGAAGTAGGTTAGGCAAAGAACTTTTCTGCACCTCCTCCCCTACCTTGAATGCAAACTTACGTGATATCCTCGTCAGCCTTGTGCTTCTTTGATGGTGTATCATCTTTGCTGCTGTCTGGAGACTCTCTCTTTTGAACAATACTTCGAAGTAAATCTTCGGCTCTAATTAACAAAGAAACAGAATAATACAAACAACAAAAGAAACAGTATTACAGTTGTTGTTGTTCTGGAATATTTCTATTATTATTATTATGTATACTTTTGAGCCCATAATTGTTGCTTTTAACATAATATTTCTGGTGTGTATGTGGGGGGAATTCTTGAAAAATCAGACAATTTTCACATTTTAAATGAAACTTGTAATTATTTGCAAATGAATGAAATTACATTGAAATGTATTTTCTTTTCAAAAAATCTTAAAAAAAAAAAAAAAAAAAAAAGGGGGGGGGGACACACACGCGCATGTATAACATCTGTTACCCTCCACCCCACAACTTATTTTATGAAATTTCAAGTAATTCTTTTGTGTAGCCCTTAATGCTTATAATAATTATAACATGTCCTTGGAGAATTTAAATCAGCAAATTTTCTTTGATCAAACATGACCTCCAGTTACAAAAAAATCTGCTCTGAATTGTAAAGTAAAAAATGCAATAAAACTAAAGTTTTTAAATTAGAAGACTTTTAATGGCTTTTTACAATAACTATTTTTTAAATTTTAATTAGAATAAATTCTAATTAAAATTTTCACTTAAAATTTTGTATTAACTTGTATCAGTTAAGTGATACTGTTAAATAAAAACTGCATTTATTAAATCATAAATGGATAAGCTTACAATTCATCAACCGCAGTATTTTAAAAAGAATTTTGAATTTTTTTGTGTATAAATATGATGATTTGTAAATATAGACATCTGTACATGATGTTATCAGAAAATAGGATTGATAATTATATTAAATTTATTGTTAATTTTCTAACATTTTCTCAACAAGTGTCTCCATTAGTAAAACTATAAATCCAAAGTACCTAAAATTCAGTAAAATATTAGAATGCTTAAACTATTTTAAATTTTAAAGATTACTTGTTAGTAGGTATCTCTCCAATAATTATCTAAGGTTTAAGTGAATTTTCTTAAATGAAAAATCTTTCTTGAAGCTTTCATTTTAGCTTTAATTGAAAACTAAAGGATTAAATTTTCTAATTCCAGAAAGCAAAATATTGTGGTGATTTCAAATAGCATTATTTTTAGTTGATTTTATTTTATTTTTAAGCAAAACAAATTGAAACAGTCATTTTCTCAGTTTTGAAAAATCTTGCAAAAATAAAATATATTTCTGAAATGTTATTTGCAGAAAATTAGCAAATTTAAAGTTAAATTATCTGTTGTGAAACAAATATTACTTATAGCATAAAATTTTTTATACAAGCATTTCTTGACCATGGGGTTTTGTTATTCTCATGTCTTCATCAATATATTAATGGCTGAAGGTGTTGATAGGTTAAATATGGTGGACCAGAATTGACATAAATTTATGAATTCTAAGTAAAAACATTTTGTTTTTTTTTAACTACCAGGTAATTTTTAAAAATTAACAAAATATTTTAAGCAATTATTTAATAATAAATCATTTTTAATGTTACAATCAAGAGGAAAGAGCAAAGTATTTTTTTATTATTTTTTTTACACATTTCTTAATCATTCCTAATACACCCAAAATTTCCGTTAAAAATTGTTTTTTTTTTTTTTGTCAGGAAAATCGACACAAAATCGATTGTCAGACATTTTTCTTAATTTTGTAAACAAGTGATTTTTTCCGTTTAAAATTCTGTCAAAAATCAATTATACTGTTTATTAAATTTATTTTAAGAAAATTAAAAATTATAAAGTTCATTTAATATATTTTAAAACAAACATTACATACTTTCTGTGCCAAAAAAAAAAAAAAAAAAAAAAAAAAAAAAAAAGTAGTTTAAAATAAGAGAAAGCAGGTCTTAACAGCAGTGATGATTGACAAGTGATAATTTCATTATGTATTGACAGCGTACGCGAGGAAAAATTATCGTATGGAAGGACAGAAGTGACAGCTTTAAGTGAACCAACTTATTTACTTCATTATTTCTAAGGAAAAGTTTCAGCGCTCTAATTTCTTTTGTTTTTTGGTACTTAGCTTTCCACCTTTATGTTTACAATACTTTATAAAAAAATACAATACTATTAAAAAAAAAAAAAAATTTTAAAATAAGAGTGTTGAGAGAGAAAATTTCATTAGAAAGGTACCTAATTAATTAAGTACCTTTCCTATGAAATTTTATCATAAGTGTACATAAAATATAATTTATTACATTTTATGGGGGGAACAATGTTTAGATATCAATGCTAACCAGGTGATATTTTATTGTATTCATGCAGCTTTTGGTCTTCCGTGCATTACAGATGTTTTATGGACACAAAAAACCATGTTAGATTAGATTTTTATCTAATTGAGGTTTGCTGATTTACAATTTATAATCTGTAAAGATAGATTTACTTAATAACACCATCAACTAAACTGCACACCATTTTCATTAATTTTAGAATATGAACTTTAATGTAGAAATAAAATAATTTAAGAAATAACAAATAAATGTTGTAAAAATTTATTTTTCATCAAAAAAGCATTTTGCTTTCTGACAATATTATCCATATTCATAAAAGCAACTAAAAGCTTTTGAATTTAAATAATATCTTTGTTTTATTGAGTTTTGTATGTTACAATTCAGAGCTGATTTTAAGGTAGAGTGGGGTCCAACTAAAAAGAACAAAAAACAAACAGCATTTACTTTCCTCAAAGTCTTGTGCTTTTAACTAATATAATCACTAAATTGTACACTTTTGAATTTCTAAAGTAGGTACAATCACTTGGTCACATAAAAACAGCATAGCATAATGAATAAAAGCCCCAAACTCAATAAAAACTAAGTTTTGTCATGAAAATGTTTATGTTGTTATTAAGAGGAAAGACCAAAGTATTTTTTTTTTTTTTTTATGATGTTTTTAAATTTTTACTCCATTCTAGCACATTCAAAATTTTGGTTAAAAACCGTGTTTTTGTTTTTTTTCACGACAGCAGCAAACTAGAGAAAAAAAAAGGTTAGTTTTATTTTGCACTTTTTCCAAGAAAAAACACACTGATCTTGAAATTCTTGCAAAATTCAAATAATTGTCGAATTTTAATGACACTTTCAGGACATATTCAGAAATGAATGTTTTTTTTTTTTTTTTTTTTTTTTTTTTTTACATGTTACCACCCACTTTCATAATTTCATGAAATTTCCAGAAATTAAATTTTTAAGGTGTGTGTGTGTGTGTTGGGGGGGGGGGTCTTTGGAGGTTTCATTTTCCAGCGATCTCATGAACATAGGTTATTGAAAAATGAGTATAAAAACACCCAGTTAACAAAAAAAAAAAAAAGTTTTTCTTTAATATTAAAGTAAACTAAAACTAATATTTGTTCAAATTCAAAATTTTAAATCAGCTAATTTTTCAACTTTTCAGAAAAGTAAAGCTTATTTTATTTTTTTTTTTTTTAAAATAAAGATGGTGTTGTGTTGGCAGATTTGTCAACAAATGATTTTATCGACTTTACAGATAATCAGAAAAAATTAATTCCAATCAATGTAAAATTCAATTTGAAAGACTAAAATATTTTGTTTTGGAAAGATAATTAAATTCAATCTATTAGCTTGCAATTATAAAATAAAAGCTTCAAGCAAGAAATATTTTATTTTTAAAACCAGGTATCGCTTTAAAAAAAAAAAAAAAAAAAAAAAAAAAAAAAAGAAAAAAGAAAAAGAAAAAAGGTAGCTAAATTATAAACATAAATAAAAATGAATCTTATTTAACACACCTAGTTTATAAATTTTGTAATTGTATTTTTTTTTTTTGTATCCCTAAAAAAAAAAAAAAAAAAAAGGGAGAAAAAAAGTGTGTATATATTCACTTTAATTACAATTAATAAAATAGTAAGAAATAATTCAATTATGATATTATTCAGGGAGGTCTGCCTTAAGGGGATTGCATCACCATTATTATTATTTTATTTTATTTTTTTTTTACTCAATTTATTTTAGGTTTTATTCCATTTAACATTTTTTAATCAATTATTTTATCAAGTCGTGGCCTACCTCAGAATCATGTACCTGGTAAAAACGGTGGTCAAACCATGTTGAGGAAGTTTGTATATTATTGAAAACCTTTTTTCCGATTATTTACGTTAGAGCTTAAAAGAAAAAGATTAAACTTCCATGCTATGCTAGGTATGTTTTTGATTATTATTATTTTTTTTTTTTTTTATCTCAAATCAACCATAGAAAGCAGAACTGTCTTAAAAAGGGTTAACCTTAAATAAATTTAATTGATGAATTTGGTTTGTGAGTAATTAATAAATCTTAAATAATTTCTCTATATTATGATTAAAACAAAAAAAAAACAAAAGTAAAACATACAATGTTGTTTTTTTTGTTTTGTTTTTTTAGTTTTCCCTCTTTATTCAGTTTTGCATTTCAACATCAAAATTTCCAGCATTTTTCTTTACTCTTTTTCTTTAATAAAAAAAAATTCTAAAATCAAAAACATTAAAAGAAAAAAAGAAAGAAATCGAAGTTGAAAACATTTGGTAAAAAAAACATAGCCATATTTCCCAGCATCATCCAATCACTTGAAACTACAAGTATTTCCGGTTTCCGGAAATAAAAATATTATTTAAAATACGTTTGAAAAACAAGAACGAAGAAATCAACCGAATAAAATGACAAACACAAAATTTGCAATATATCAAGTGAAAAAAAAATTTCAAAACAAAACAATAAAAACACAAGAAGACAAATGCGATTTTGTAACTAGTTTCGTTTTTTCTTTTCCACGAAACTAGACAGAGATTGCAAGAAAATTCGACACACACACTGCAGAATTGCAAAAATATTGTTTGATTAACTTAATAACTTTATCCAGCATTTTCTAGCTCAAACCTAAAAGTTAATAAAATTCAAAGACACGCACAAATATAAATAAATATTAAAAATAACTGCTATAGATAAGGTTAGTCAGTAACTCAGTAAGAATACGAGACACGTGGTATGAATATGAACAACAAGGTATCCACGTGGAAGTAGATTTTTTTCACTCGAAAATAGGTCATTACCTTTTGTTATCAGTATTTGGATTGTTCTCTTCCTGGACTGGTTGACTCGTTTCTTTAGAATTATCAGGTTGAGATTCAAAAACGTCGAAAAGATCATCCCCAAATGTATCGGCCATGATGACACCTTGCCTTGAAGAAAGCAAATTGAAGCGCCCCCAATTACACCAAGTTCGATAACTCTTACCAAACGAAGATTATGTCACTACTTTTTGCAGATAAAACCTCATTGGTGCCACCGCTATAAGTTTATGTCAGACTAAATGTCTTTGTCTCATAAATCATTTTTTTTTTTTTTTAAATACTCTGAATCTATTGAATTTTTTGAGCAAACCATTCAAGGACTTGAATTTTACTAAAAAATCCATTTAAACAAAGTAATTTCTAAATGTTTGATTCATTTTCTGAAAATAAATATTTTTTTCCTTTTTTAATTAGTGTTATATTTGTTAGTTCATTTCAGAACTGAATAAAATCTTTTAAATGAGAAATAAAAAAAATAAAAATGACCAAGAAGAGAAACTAGTACTTCAAATTTTCTCTGGAGTTTTAAAAAAAAATCAGAATGAAAAATACCCAAATTTGTAAAATTTTAGAAAGGAGCATTTATATACATATATTGTAAGAATCCATGGACACATGTGATTGAGGTACATTATGGGGCTTTTACCCATATGCAAAAAAATATCAATTAACAATTTTTTAAGTGCATGATATGTGTTGGGTTACCTCCTAATTTTTTAAACTACTCCTACGGGATGTTCTCAGGACTGCAATAATTTTTTATCACTCTCTTCTGATCTTATCTACTTTTTCATTATCATGTAATCTCTCACAGAGAACACGCTTCCCTTTTGAGAAATGCATGAGCAATACACACACATGTACGTATGCACATTCATTCACTACACATACACCCAAAAAGTTTTCCCATTCATTTGTTACACACATAATTGTTTTCTCACTTGTATACCTTTGTTGTTAACTTACTATCTTCTGAACAATTTTGTTTGCAGACCCTTTTTCACCAACACACAGCTGATCACACACTTCAACAAGTGGTGATCTCACACACCCACAACAAAGCATATAAATGCATATTACAAGTGATAGAGTATAGGAAATAGATCCCATACATATTTTTCAACCAATAAAATCAGAAGGTTTGTTTGATAAACAATCATTTCTTCTTGACTTGGCTTCACAAATGAAGATTTATGAAGTGGTCTGTCTGCACCAACTGCAAGCACGCTGATGGCTGACCAGGCCAATACAGGACAGGCAAGTCTGGCCACAGCAACTGAATTAAAGGTCAGGTCTAGTATAGCTGCTGAGGCTTCCCTGTCATTCCTCCTTGTTGCATTTCTCCTTCAGGTTGGCCCTGCAAGAGTCCTCAAAGGTGGAGATGGCCTAGTGGACGATGCAGTGCCAGGCTTGACAGTCAGCCGCAAATGTCGACCACTGGTGATATTCATTGTAGCAGGTACCAAGTGTCTTCTTGAAGGAGTCCTTATAACTCTTCTTTGGTGCCCCCCTGTCACAGTGGCCAGTGGAGAGTACACCATACAAGGCTATTTGGGTAGGTGATGGTCCCCCATTCTGGAGACATGACCTGCCCAGTGTAGCTGTATCTTCAGCAACATGGCTTCAATGCTAGTGATTTTTGCCTGTTCGAGGACCTCAACGTTGGTGACATAGTCATTCCAGTGAATGTTGAGGATGGTAAGGAGACAGCGCTGATGGAAGCACTCAAGGAATTGTAGGTGGTGGCAAATACCACCAAAATACTTGGCAAACATAGTTGTAAATCTACCACATGTTACTTTTGGACCATTTAGAAAATAACAAACACCAAACCGAAAAATTTGAGAAAAAGATTTTTGTGAGCTAATGTGAAATTATTTTCTAATGAATGAAAACCTGGTATTCAAAACATTCCCACCTCTATGTGAAATTAGACTTTGAATCCTCTTATAGATATAAAAATAGAAGTATACTGTTTCTTGAGGTTCAAAACAATTTCAGTGGCCAGCTTGGTCTACACATATGTACACACACACACACACACACGCAAAAACTATGAAAGAGATGATAGTCAACAGCTGCCGATTAAGGCCTTGTCCATGCACACAATAGAAGTGATTAACCAACAACCGCTGATGAAGCCTTTTGTCTATGAATTCTAAAACACATTAGGCTGACTGTCATAAAGTAAGTCTATCCACACATTTCACATTGCACTAAGAACGATAAATTACTTTAGAAAACAAACTGCACTGAAAGGAATATTGAACATTTTATTGTCATTGTATATTTTTGAAAAAATATACAAATGTTTATTCAAATGACTTTCTGCTTCTACTTTTCCTTCAGAAAATAACCTTTTATATGTTTCATTTAAAAGATGTGTTGTTGTTGTTGCAATTTTTTAATTATATCATTAATTAAATTTAATATAAATTATCTAAATATGATTTATTGTTAATCTTTTTAATATATCTCATTTTTAAGTATAATTTGCTATTTTTTAAGTAGGAACCTAACATTTTTTATATAATTAAATTTCTTTTTCTATACATAAAACTCACTTTTCAGCCCTCTTTTAATTTAAATTTACACCTCATTCATCATATAACCCCAATTTAATATCATAAGATTAATATCCAGGTTGATTTTATAAAACCTCTTCCCTTCAACCCTTCCCTTTTCACTGACTTAGGCATTTCATCTGACTGAAACATCAAAATGGATAAATTCTGTACCAATTTTTCAACTGCTGTCAAAGTTAAATTTTAAATTTCAAATTTCGACATGAACACAGTTTATACACAGCGAGAACTACATTAGTCTTATTCAAATAAGACTAATGCATTTCTCGTTGGTTCAAATAGATCTATACCCTTCCATATAAGGTAAATTTTGGATTTTGATATGTAATTTATATGCTCTGTTATAATAAATACATTGAGCTCTTTTTGTGGATCAGTTTTAATATTTGATATTACCTAAGATGGATTTATTACCTGTACTATATCATTCAGGCCGGTAAATGTTATTTAATACTGTTTATTATAAACAGAGCATTTACTTAAATATTTGTATCTATAAAAATTATGTATAAACATAAAAATGTCATAAAATATATATATATATTATATATAAATATTATCTTTTATATATCATAAAAGATAATATTTTTGACACACATTATGAGTTTGTTAGTGTGTAATCTATGAGTTTGTTAGTGTGTAATCTGTTCATATAGACACACAATGTGCATGCACACACGTGTGTGTAAATAAATGTGATTTTATTCCAAGAGTTATCTTCCCTGCATCTTATCTTTTGATATGATTTTTTTGTTTCAAGTTTTAAAAAATCTCGTAGTAAATACAAATATTTTTATAATTTTGAGAAGAATCTTTATGAAATGTTGTTTCACCTACTGAACTGATGCTTTTGTCGTTACCACAACATTTTAGCCAATCCATTCAACAGCCTTGTTCAGGTAAACAATCTGTAAGGAAGAAACAGTTTAGTTTGTATTGTTGGGAATGAGCTGAGGCAGTTTATTGGTCATGATTTCTTTTATGTTTTTTACAACTTTTTAAAAACAAAAGATTCTTTTAACCTTCTAACTTTTCTTTGAAAATTTTGAATTTTTTTCTTTAATTTTCAAAGATTTCTAATTTTTTAATCTTTTATATATTATTCTCATTTGAAATATTTTAATGAATATAGATTCTTCAAATTTATTGTTCACTATTTTATTTATGTATATTTAATATTGAAGATGGAACACATATTTTGAAGTATGTTAAAAAATACAGAACTGTTATATTTTTATAAAAATTCTTTTAATTAATTTCTTGCTTCGTAATACCTCTGTATGTACACAAATGCTTATACACAAGGAATCAATAGATAGATAGATAGATAGATAGATAGATAGATATGAGCACACTGATATATATATATCTATATATATCTATATCTATCTATCTCTCTCTCTCTATATATATATATATATATATATATATATATACATATATATATATATATAGAGAGAGAGAGAGAGATAGATAGATAGATAGATAGATAGATAGATAGATAGATAGATAGATAGATAGATAGATAGATAGATAGATATGAGCACTGATATAGATAGACAGGTATGAGCAAACTGAGATAGATAGATAGGTATGAGCAGACTGAGATAGATAGATAGGTAGATATGAGCAGACTGAGATAGATAGATAGATAGATAGATAGATAGATAGATAGATAGATAGATAGATAGGTATGAGCACACTGATATATATATCTATATATATCTATATCTATCTATATATCTATATATATATGTATATAGAAAGAGAGATAGATAGATAGATAGATAGATAGATAGATAGATAGATAGATAGATATGAGCACTGATATAGATAGACAGGTATGAGCAAACTGAGATAGATAGATAGGTATGAGCAGACTGAGATAGATAGATAGATAGATAGATAGACATGAGCAGACTGAGATAGATAGATAGATAGATAGATAGATAGATAGATAGATAGATAGATAGATATGAGCACTAATAGACAGGTATGAGCAGACTGAGATAGATAGATAGATAGATAGATAGATAGATAGATAGATAGATAGATAGATAGATAGATAGATAAGAACAGACTGGGATAGATAGATAGATAGATAGATAGATAGATAGATAGATAAGAACAGACTGGGATAGATAGATAGATAGATAGATAATGACCACAGACAGATAATGACCATAGACAGATAGATAGATATGAATAGACTGAGATATGTAAACAGACAGGATAGATATGAACAGACTGATATATATATATATATATATATATATATATATATATATATATATATATATAGAGAGAGAGAGAGAGAGAAAGAGACAGAGAGTGACAGACAGAAAGACAGACAGACAATCAGTTAAAGAGAGTTAGAGATAGGAACATTTTTAGATATGAAAAACTGAGACAGTTAGCTTGATAGATAGATAGAAAGATATGGAAAGACTCAGATAGATAGATAGATAGATAGATAGATAGATAGATAGATAGATATGAACAGACTCAGATAGATAGATTTGAAGTAATTGTTTCTGTACTTTATGCAGACATTCCAAATAAAAGTTAAAAATTAAATATAAAATATTATAGAAATTGCATTCATACTCTGCCTTAAGTACAGGCTTCCCCATAATTTATCCATCTTGGAATTTAAGTCTTAGATACAGTTCTGTAAATAGCCATATTCATATCATTACTTATCTAACATGGAACCAAATCATGACTAAGTAAACTATGTATGCGTGTAGATATACGTGTTTGTCTTTGTAAGTGTGCATTGGTTTGTATATAATATACATGTATGTGTGTATGTATATATATATATGGGTGTATGTGTGTGTAGATGAATATGTGATACTGTGTCTTGGATTTGTTTTGATAGTATTTTGTTGACAAATGTTTTCCTTACCCTGCATTCCTTTCTAATGCTGTAGAAATAACAAACAGGTAGATGATATGCTTGGCAATGAAGACAGCCAACCCAGTGCCTTGTTTGTAGAATCTCTTTTTACAGTGCTTGCTTACCTGACACTCAATAGGTAAAACCTAGAAAAAGAAATAATAGCTGTATATTATAAACGAGATAAAATTTTAAAGAAAATAATATGATGAACTTAAAGTACTTTTAATGCTTTCTTATCACATAATTTCACTGTTTTGGTCTTTTATTTCTTTTCAACACTTTATTTTGTGTCATGAACAAAATTTCTGAAGTAGCCCCTAAAGTATAACAGACTTATTTCCAGCTGAGAAAGTGTATCTCCTTTAGGAATACAGAACTATCAACTTTTTATATATAATATTTTTACACTTGCTTGAATATTCAATTGCACTAATCTAACCCTTTTGGTTTATACATTTTAATAATTCACTTCAGTACGATATGTCTAACACCACCATCAGAACTCTGAAATTTTATTTACTGTGGTGAAAATAGAAGAACTCTTTAATCTTTCTCTGACTTTCCAGGACTGAATGATTTCCCTTTGTTTTGTCTTCCTCCCTCCATGAGGTAGTCGGACATTTTCCTGTTATGGTTCGCTACCGGAATAGATTTCTAGTAGAATAAAGCTTCACTCAAGCTATACTGACTCAGCCTTCCTTTCACTTCCACTCAATCCATTTTCATAACATTTACTAATTATTTATTATTCTTTTTTCTCTTCAATAGGAGTAGATAGGTTCGCCTATCGTCCGGTTCACACTCATCCCTGGTCTTTTGAACAGGAGTAGAGGTTTATCCCTTAGAGTTTCCAGTTTCTTTTAAAGTCTTTTCATTGTCTTTCACTCCCAGCAGCCTCATGCATCTCAGTGGCATTGTCACTTGGCTTGGGGCAAAATGATAAAAAAAAATGTAATTTACATGTAAAATAATTTATATATCTATCAATTTCAGAAGAGCTTTAACTCTGTCGGTGAAAATTAAATTTGCAAGTTTTCACCCATCTCTGAACTAAGTAAATACATTACTCAGTTGCTCAATTTTTTATTATCAGGTTGGAATGAGTTTTTTATTTTAATCATTTTACCTCAAGCAAGACAATAAAGCCACTAAGATGCAAGGGGTTACTAAGTATGAAAGAATAAGAGAAAAAGAAAACAGCATTAAGGAGAGAGAATAATAAAAGAACAAGACTTAAGAAGACAGACAATAATGAATGACATTACATTTAAATTTTTGAAGATCAAAGTTGACTGGAAAGCAAAATGCCAGAAGAGAGTTCCACAAGCAAGAAGTACGAGAAAGAAACAGTTAACATAGAACTAATAGTTACATCTAGCAATTTCAACTGTAAAATGATGAAATCTTGCCACCAATCTATAGAGTGACCAGTAAAAGAGAGGCAAATTTATTATCACTGTTTTATCTTTTAGGAATAATTGACCTTGAATAACCTTGAATAAATTTCTTGAATAATCATGACCTTAAATAATCATTCAACTCTCATGAAATTACTCAACCCTGATTGGTTCTTTTATGATTGATTAATTGCTGCTCAATTTTGTGATTTGTTATTTAAAGGTTATTTGCAAACGTTTGCTTTTCGTTCTGCCTTTCTCGTATGGCTAAACAACTCACTGATTTTGAGTGTTAAGTTAACATTCGACATAGGAATTAACGAAATATGCAGAAATTCTTTGTGAATTTTTTAGTCATATCAGTCATCACCATTTTTCAATGGTTGCCTCACATCTTTCTGAATTTACCACATTTTTTACTGGGCAGAATATTTAAAAATCAGTATAACCTCCATTGCTTCCTAGAACTTCATTCAATCTATCAACAATTTTATAGATGTCACATTTGTAAAATTCTTTAGGTTTTGATGTAAAATACAAGACTAACTCATGTTCACTCTCTTCTTTTGATGTTAACCTGAGGCCATCCAAATGGTTCTGAAAAACCTTAAACAAGTGTTAATGAGAAGGAACAAGGTCAGGGAATATGGGAGACAAAGCAATTTTTTCTGACTCCTCTAAGATATCCTTTGCCAATCATGAAGTGTGAGGACGGGCATTATCATAATGAAGGATTACTCCCATTCTGTTGACTCTGGATGGATGTTTTCTGCCCAAAGCTGCTTTCAAATGATGAAGTTGTTTTTCAATAGAAATCATTAATGATTGTTTGATTATTGTCTAACACTTCATAATGGATGATTCCTTAAATATCCCACCATACACTCAGCATAATCTTTTTCGAAAAGTTCTCTCAGTTGATGAGCAGGTCAGTTTCCGCAACTAATCCACTGATGTTGGTGCTTAACATTATGGTAAAGAATCCATTTCTCATCCCCTGTCCAAAAAGGCACTTGAAGTTATCATGTAAACAATGACTCACAACATTCAACATGTTGTTGGTAATTATCTGGAAACAAGTTATGAGGGATCCATTTTCCAACTACTGAAACCTTTCCAATCCTTTTCAATTAGTGTATGAATGACTGTCATATGACAACATTAAATTTCTCACTAAGCTCCCCTAGCTGTAGTGACAGTATTTGTTGTAACAGCAGCTGCCAAATCCACTGAACCCTTTTGAATGAACCCCCTTTGGTTCATCCTCTAGACTATAATTCACAGTTTTGAAATGGGACCCTCCCTCCCTCCCTCTCACTCAATGCATTGACCCCATAAGTGCACTGGATGGATTTTATTGCTGCACTTGTGCAATCACTTTTATGAAACTCATAGAAACCAACATTTAGAATGTGTTCTTTAGTTGGGACAAATGTAGAGGTAAGTTCTGAACTATAAGGTAACCAAAAAATTCCTTGTCATTTTTTACATTGTGTAGGAAGAAGTGATCACTGATGTACAAATAAGTGAGTCATATGCCAGAAAAGTATTGTAAGTGGGGCAGGGTTGCATTGCTCTTGATCAGTGAAGTTGCATTTTGCACACATACCAGTCATAGCTGGAGCAATGGCAATGAACCATGGTAGTATCAAAGCAGTTCGTTCAAGGTTGTCAGCTTTATTACTTTAAGGTGGGCTTGTCTACAGCCATGTCAAGTTACTGAATACATCAAGCCCTCGAGGATAATGCTGTGAGTGAACACACTGTAAGGCATTTGTTCCAGAAGTTCAGGTTGAAATATTTGTCCCTTTGTGATGAACTCTGTTATTAATTACACCACCCGCAAATCCAAGGCTACAACCGTTATCCTACACTCTGAATTGAGTCCCTTCGCTTGTCTTCTAAACTAAAATTCTAAGTTTTGAAACAGGAAAAACACCTACTGCAATTTCTTTCACTCAACATATTGACCACATAAGCACAGATGTATTTTGCTGTTGCACTTACATAGACACCTTTATGAAACTCTTAGAGTAAAACATTTCTAATGCATTCTTTAGTTGGAATGAACATAGGAGCAAATTCCAAACTATATTATGAATAATATTCTTATAATCTGAAAGAAAAAGATATAAACCATTCATAGTAGCATTTCTAAACAACATAAAGAGGTAATATTTTAATAAATTTTGTTCACCTCAAAAATCAAACAAAATTTTTGTTCCAATCTGTTGACAGAATGTGGCACTGTATAATTTGGTTTGGTTCTCATGACTACTGGTAGCTCTGTAATAGTGTGTTAAATAAGAGTAAGTCTTCTATCCTTCCTCTCTTCACTCAATTTGTGGTGCTAACATAATCTGCTGATAAAGCAGGATGTTTTGCTTGTAAATTCTTTTCCAGTTCTACTCTTGGCTTATCTGGAGTAATTTTGTCTGACCTTTCACTTAGAAATGAGTCTCTATTGAGTGATATGCATATAACACCATCCATGGTTTTTGCTATCATCTCTAAACTGGACCCCCATAAAGCATGTGCACATGATGTTATCCCTGCTATAGTTCTTAAGAAGTGTGCTCCTGAACTGGTTCCTGTTCTCTCTAAACTCTACAATAAATGCCTTGCTGCTTCTTGCTTTCCTGCTTGTTGGAAATCCTCTTCTATAGCTCCAGTCTTTAAGAATTCAGGTGAACTGTCTGATTCTTCTAACTACAGTGTAACCCGGATATAAGAGACCCGGAATATAAGAGAAACCCTGATATAAGAGAGATTTTCTCTGGTCCCAAATTAGAGCCTGTGTTAATGTATATATAATAGACCAAACCCTGATATAAGAGAAACCCTGATATAAGAGACTTCTTCTCCAGTCCCGACAACTCTTTTATATCTGGGTTACACTTTATTGGCCTATTAAACTTCTACCTCTTTTTGGCAAACTACCAGAATCTCTAATCAACTGGATTGGTTAAGCATCTCAACATGCAGGATTTTCTTTCAGACAAACAATATGGCTTTCACTTTCACTAGGTTAACTGTTATTGTTGAAAGAGTCTATTAAGCTTTATATAAGAATAGTGAAACTCAGGCTGTTACTTTGGATATCTCAAAGGAATTTGATAGGATTTAACATGCTGAGCTTCTTCACAAGTTGAAAGGTTATGGTATTTCTGGCCAAATTTTTGATCTGATGCAACCTTATCAAATTGCAAAATGAAAGTTGTCTTGAATGGCTTTCTTCTAGATATTTTTGCATTAATGTGGGTATCAAAACTTGGACCTGCATTTTTCATAATTTTCTTCAATGACTCTCCTGATGTCATCAGTTCTCAACTCGGTATCTACAGTATGAGGCAAAAAATGGACACACTCATAGAAAGACAAGTGTGTAATAGAATTAATTTATTAATACAGGGTATTAATACAGGTGTACATATGTACATTATACAAGTCAAAAAATGATTTAGTAAATCCTAAGCATACTGCCTTAAAGAATAAATGTTATCTAGAGAGGAAACATGATGAGGGTAAATTACAACTCTTCCAGTGGCCTAGTCAGAGTCCTGATCTTAACCCAATTGAAAACCTTTGAGTGATAATGGACAAGCGTGCCCATAATAGAAAAGGTAATACAGAAGATGAGCTTTTTTGTGAATTAAAGGAATGCTGGAGAAATCTAGCAAAAGACTTTGACTTACTAAAGAATTTAATGTATAGCATGCCACAGAGAATAAAGGCCGTTATTAAAGCAAAATGTTACCCAACAAAATGCTAAATCATTTTTTGGTTGTATAATGTACATATGTACACCTGCATTAATACTCTGTACTCTTTCTATGGGTGCATCCATTTTTTGCTGCATACTGTATATTGATGACTCAACTATTTATTCCAGTCTTAATGGTAAGCCTGATCAGTCTGATAAAGTCAAATTGGCAGCTGATCTAAAAATAACCTACAATCTTTTGTTAACTGGGGCAAGAAATAACTTATTAATTTTAATGCCCCAAAAACAAAACTGCTCTCTTTTAATTGTCTCAGAGAATATGTTTTGCCTTCCATAATCATGGCCAATGTAAACCTCCAAGAGAGTGACTCATTGCACCTTTTCAGGCTAACATTATCTGCTGACATAAAGTGGAATGATTATATTGAACCAACTGCGAGGTCTGCTGCCAGGAAAGTTGGTTCACTGTGTCATGCCAGACAATTTCTTTTACCAGAATCTATCTTACACATTTATAAATCTACCATTCATCTGTGCATTAAATATTGCTATCACATCTGGTTTGGTGCTTCTACTATATATTTAGAGATTCTTAATAAAATCCAGAGAAGAATCTGCAATATTATTGGCCTTGACCTGGCATCTTGTCTTCAGTCTCTTTCCTACCACCATAATGTAGCTTCCCTGTGTCTTTTCTATAAATACTTTCTGGGTAATTATTCTGATCAGCTTTCTTCTTTGGTAGCTCAAGTTTATGAAGTACTAGATTGGCAACTAGGTCTCATCATTTTACAGTTGAAATGGCTGTAAGTTCTATGCTAACAATTTCTTTTCTCACACGTCTCACTTCCAACTTCTGGCTTTCCAGCAAGTTTGATTTTAACAAATTTAAATTTAATTTAAATTATTATTTTCTGTCTTCTTAAGTCCTGTTCTTTTATTGTTCTCTCTCCTTAATAATGTTTTTCTTTTTCTCACATCCTTTCACACTCAGTAACCTTTCTTTGTGTCTTAGTGATTTTATCGCCTTGTTTTGGGGGTGAAATGATTAAAACAAAAGTTTGTTTTCATCTATGTATTTAATAGCATATTGTAATCTATTTAGCAATGTGGCATGAACAAAGAAGGTTATGGATGGTGCAATCAAAGAATCTCTAATATTGGGTAACATATAATTAAAGAAAGACACAATACATTGTGAAAATCACATGACCAACAATGTTAGTCACATGATTAAATCATTAAAATGAAAAATCTGCAAAGAAGGCTAGAATAACTGATACTGTCAAAAACAATGAAAAATTTAAGAAATTTTGCAATAGTTATATTTTTTGCTTGAGTAATCTAGGATTTTTATGTATGCAATTAAATTAATTCTATTGTCACATGTAAGAAAAAACTATGCTTTTTAAATAATTAAAAGCAAAAACCTCCAAAAAAAGCTAACACAAAGTAAAAGAAATAAAAAGTATTAGCAACCTGTTCTAACTACTTATAAATATGATATTCCATTATTGTGGTAACACAAAACATTTGTTTATTAGCATCAGGTAATACCTTCTGTTACTATAATTATGGAGTGATTTATTAGTAAACAAAGGAGACAAGCTGCATGAGCAAAAAATGTAAAGGCACAATGTAATAGCTAAATAATTGTTTGTGACTTGTGACTTGTGACAGAACTGGATTAACCTTGTAACAACTTGTATTCTATTCTCTTGTTTAAAGCTAATCTGCTGACGTCAAAGAAATTGGCGTTAAATGAACATTTCGACTCTTATCAGCAAACTTGTTCAAGATAAATATAGAATATATAGCTTTTGTTATTTTTGATATTTCAAATTGTTACTTACATATAAGTGGTCCTATTACTGAAGTGTCAGACTTTTCTTATCTTATCTGGCTGAAGAATAAATGGACATAACTGGATTAGTTTGCTATTCAAGTAAATAATTAATATTTTAACTCGCATAGTACCCATCAAAAATGAGATGATTATATTCATGTATAGATCTGCCCAGCACCTCTGCCTAGGATCTGGGTATTATGTGTAAGTAGTATTACACCACACTCAATATATATATATATATATATATATAAAACTAGTGCTTTATAAACACAAATCTTTCTCAGAATCTCGAAACATTCATATCTATTCAGTTTTATATTCTAATATAAGCATAGTAATTTCTAAAGAAGTGATGTATTAATCCTATAAATTTTATTACTTAAATGTTATTTTTAATGAATACACATATTGGAGTAGATGCTCCATTTATCAGGTCATCCCATAAGTTCTGTCCGAATTTTAACTTTTTGTTAAAATGAACAAAATTTAAAGAGTATTTTATAATGTCTAACAGAGCTGAACATTATTTTTATGTTTAGATGCATTTAAACTGATCAAATTTTATTTCAGAGAACAATAAAATCAAATTTTGTTTGATTAAAACCCTGCTAACATGGAAGTACCCAAGAATCATTTGAGGCACATAATGCTTTATGAGTTCAAGAAAGGAAACTCAGCAGCCAAAGTGGCTAGAAACATTCACTCAGTTTATGGAGAGGAATGTGTGAATGAAAGAACTTGCAGAAGATGGTTTGCAAAATTTAGAGGTGGAGATTTCACCCTTGAAGATGAAGATCGAACCAGACGTCCAGTTGAATTTGATGAAAAGCTTCTTGAAGCAGCCCTTGAAGAAAATTCTACTTTATCAGTTGAGGAATTGGCAGTGGTTCTCAGTTCAAACCATACAACTGTTCATCTTCATCTTCAACAACTTGGAAAAGTTCCTAAACTTGGAAAACAGGTGCCTCATGAATTGTCTGAAAACAACCTCAAATACCAAGTTGACATCTGCTCTTCTCTCCATTCGCGCCAACTTGTTTCACCTTTTGTGGATAGACTTGTGACTGGCGATGAAAAATGGATCTTTTATCGAAATGTTAAGCATCGTAGACAGTGGCTTGGTAAAGGGGAAGAACCCCAGCCACAGCCAAGAAGGGAACTTCATGGGCAAAAGGTTCTTCTTTCAATCTGGTGGGATCACCAAGGAATAATCCACTTTGAATTCTTACCACCTAATGTAACAATTAATGCTCAAATATACTGTCAGCAATTAGAGCATTTGAACCAAGCTTTGAGGAAAAAAAAGACCTGCTCTAGTGAATTGAAAAGAGGTGATGCTTCATCAGGACAATACATGACCCCACACAGCAAGAATCACGTCACAAAAGATTGAAGAACTTGGTTGGGAGAAAATTCCTCATCCACCTTATTCTCCCGATCTTGCTCCTTCAGACTACCATTTGTTTCTTAGCTTACAGAATCATTTGGAAGAAACAGCTTTTGTAACACAGGAAGAGGTTAAAACTGACATTTGTGAGTTCTTTGAATCAAAGCCAAAAGAATTTGACAGTAATGGAATTAGCAAGTTTGTTAATAGATGGAAGGAAGTCATAGATAATCAGGGAAAATACATTGTTGATTGAATCTGTAATTAAATGTAACATTTGGTCACTCGTTTTCTCTATTCAAAATTCGGACAGAACTTATGGGATGACCTGATATTTATTAAATAGTTTATTTATTTTCATCTACCAGCCTGAATATTTGAGAAATTTATGTGCTCTCAAGTTAATCATTAATGCATTTTGTGACCAAGACAGTCTAAAGCACATCAGATCTAACAATGTTTCTTCTGTCATAAATAAAAATGTAAAATTGGACACTGACGCTAACACCAAGCAGGCACAGTATTATATATATATATATATATATATATATATATATATATTGAGGCACGTTTCGTTGAATAGTTTAGACAAGTTTTGTCTGATTATTTTCAACAGGATTCATTCACATTCTCAAATGAGCTTTCTGGTGTCAGTATTAAAAGAAGAGAGGAAATTACTGTGTTGATACATATTGTTTTATACCGAGGACTTTCGACATTAACAGAATGTCATCCTAAGAGCGTGTTTTTAAGACATAAATTTTATTATTATTTTCAAACACAAAATTGCTTTGTTCATCTGAAAGCTATAATTTTACAAATGGAGTAAGGATCACTAATTTTTGTGCCATGTGGTATATGTTACGTTCTAGGGGAGGTAACTAATAATTTCAAAAGTACTCAGATGCTGTTAAAAATAAGAAAACGAAACTTGTCTAAACTGTTCAATGAAAATTGCCTCAATACACAATATATATAATAATAATATAGCTGGTCACTCATATTCGAGGATGCCCATCTACTAGGGTGGCTAACCAATCCCTATTGCAGACACTTGCTTAGGTGCATTTGTGTTTGCTCAACACTCACAGAGCCAAACTGTGGTTTATACTGCAACTATACTGAGCAGACCTTAGTCTCATCCGACAATGTGAATGGATCCTGTTGAAAATAATCAGACAAAACTTGTCTAAACTATTCAATGAAACATGCCTCAATGAATACATGCTGCCAAAATATACACAATATGTGTGTGTGTGTGTGTGTGTGTGTGTGTGCATGTAGAGGTACTTCCAAACATTTGCTAATACATTAGCATACATGATGAAAAAATACCCCAAAGTTCTATCATCAAATATTATTATAAAGAGGAAATTTTTTTTCTTGCATCAGCTGGTAACCATAAATTACTATTATAGGAAATTTTGTTTTGTTTTTTTTTGCAGTGAAAAACACATTGATTTAGAAATTCTTGCAAAAATAATTGTCAGATTTTATTATTAAGTTTCAAGATTTTTTCATAAATGTATTAAATTGTTTTAGAAATGTTTCTTTTTTTTAGAAAATCTTTTTTTTTACATCTGTTATCCTCCCATTTATTTAATTTTATGGAATTTTGAGGAATTCATTTTCATAGAGCTTAATCGTTATATTAGTTGTAATATTCACTTTGGAGATTTTAAATAATCATTTTTTTTTTTTTTTTTTGTGAACTATAACACACAGTAAGTGAAAATCTGCTCTGAATCCACTTATTTAATTTTAGGAAATTTCTAGTGTTTGATATTTATTAATTATAATGACAAATCCTAAGAATTTAAATCATCAATTTTTTTTGATCAAATAGGACCCCTCCCCAGTTACAGAAAAGCTTTAATTAGAATAATTTATAACATTTTAAGGCTTTTAAAATTCTGTATTAATTTTACTGGTCAGGTGATATTATTATTAAGTAAAATCTATATTTGCTAATGATAAATAGAATAGCTTATAAATAAAATTCAACAACCTCCAGTAGTTTAAAAAGAATTTTTTTTGTGTGTGTGTATATATAAACATGCCAATTTTTGTAAATATGGATGTCCATACATGACATTATCAGAAAATAAGAGCAGTAACTATAGTAAATTTAAAGCCAAAGGACTTAAATTCAATAAAACATTAGATCACTTTTTTTCTAAATATTTAAGATTACTGGGTAGCTAAAAATTATATAAAAAAGGCACTCACATTATATTTGTTAAGTAGTTTTTACAGATATGCTCCCCATATTAAAAGTTTCCAAACATAAGTCTATTGAGAGAGTTGTCAAGACCTCATAAAAACACCTACCTCTGTGTTAAAAAATGCTTTTCTGTGATATTTTAAGCCAAAAGTAAGTAATATCTGTTTCAAATAAGATTAATTAAATTTGAAATCAGCTAATCTTCCTGAAATAAAGTTTTTGAAAAGTATATTTTATTTTTGAAAGATTTTTTAATAAACAGAATTACATTGTGCTGAGAGAATGGTATTAACCATAAATATAGAATACTTTAAAACTATATTTTTATTATATTATGTGTGTGTGTGTGTGTGAGAGGAGAGAAGCTTATTTGGTGACCAAATTAGTTACACATTTTCGACTGTTATTAGTAATTAAGTTTTGATAAATGTCAGGAATTTGAATGCTAATTTTCGAAGAACACTGACATTCTCCCCTTAAAAGGTTGACACAAAACATCTGTCTTTGTGGCACTACAAAAATCTATAGTTAAATTATTAAATACTATTTTATCTATCTATCTATCTATCTATATATATATATATATATATATATATATATATATATTCAAATAGGTTTTATTGAATTAGATTGACATCTGTTTATTTAATTGTTTAACAAATTGTTCAAGTCAGTGTATGAGCTGTCTGTCAAATTCAATAAAATATATCTAAGTAAATTATTGCTGCTTATATACATCTCTCTCTCATATATATATATATATATATATATATATATATATTGGCTTGGCTTTGAATTTTTTTAACTATTTCAATAAATTCAATAATGCTTCTCAAATTCGGGTGATGTTGCAAAAATTGTTTAGAGATATGTTCAATTTTTAGCAGTTTGTTAAATGAAATCTTTATTTTTGAGGCAGATTATCGACAATCAATAGAATACAGTCTTGAATTCAAGGCAACACAACTGTATTAAATAGATAAGACATCTTTACAATTATTGCTATTGTGACACATTGGCTACATTATTAAAGTACTCTTTCTCCTGACTCAGTCTTTCTGTTTTTAGAATCTATAAAAGTAGTCTTTGGTTATTTGTATTTCTTTTTAATATTTTATTCAATGTGTTTTATTTATTCATCTTTTTTCCTTTTTTTTTTCTTTTTTTTTTTGTCAATACCTTTTGTTTTCTTTTTGTTTCTCATGTTTGATATTTTTATTATTCACTTGTTTTTTTCTTATTTTTCTTTCATTATTATTCCTTTTTCGTCTTCTATTCTTGATTTTTTATTTACTATTCAATTCTTATCCACTTTTTAAATGTTTTCACCTCTTTCTTTTCTTCTCTCTCTTTCTTTTCCACTTTCTTTTCCTCTCTTTCTTTTTCTTTCTCTCTTTCTTTTTTCTCTCTTTCATTTCTTTTTTCTTTTCTGTTTCTTTTCTTTTCTCTTTGTTTTTTCTCTTTCTTTTACTCTCTTTTCTTTTCTCTTTCCTTTCTTTCTTTTTTTCTTTCAATTACATTTCTTTTCTTTTTTTCTTTTATCTTTCTTTTTTTCTCTTTGTTTTCTCTTTCTTTCTTTTCTTTTCTCTTTCCTTTCTTTTTCTTTTCTTTCCTCTCTTTCTTTTCTTTTCTCTCTTTCTTTTCTTTCTCCTTTATATCAATCTATATATTTGTATATAATAAATATTTGTTTTTCTTAATCTCTGATCTTTTTATTATTCATTTCTTTTTCCTCTTCTTTTTCTTTTTTGTTCTCATTTTCTTCTTTTTTTATTTTCTGCTTCTATTCTTTTTTTTAGTAAATTTATTTTTCCTTTCTTCTATTTTATTTCTTTTTTGTTTTCACATCTTTCTTTCTTATTTTCTCTTCTTCTTTCTTTCTTTTCTTTTTATATTTAATAACGGCTCTTGGTTGTGTCTAACCTTATTTCTATAACTTTGGAAAGGATTTCATACCAGCATTTTATTTTTTTGGACATTATTTACTCTTTCCGGCAGACTAATGCCTGAGAAAATTAGGCCAACCTGGGACAGGATAACTTTCAAAGCCAACACTGATACTTAAAAAAATAAAATTAATTTTACTTTCTATTCAGAATATTTATTTAAATTTTAAATGTATTATTTTTATTATTCTTTAAATTAAATTTATTATTGAGTTATTGCAGTTAAATACTGACACTCCCTCAGATACGAACAGGAAAGGTTTCTGAGGTTTGCTTGTAAATCCTGATACACAATGATATTTAAAATGTTATTGTAATTTATTCATGTCACTGTTTTGTTTGATGGTACTGAGGTTACTTAAAGAAAATTCAAACAAAAATATATTTATCCACACAAAAGTTATTTCAAATCTTTTAGTTGATATCAAAATATTTTTGTTATAAATATTTGTATATTTCTTCACAAGTGTCTTCTTTAACCAATTATGCTTGTTGATGTATTTGTTTCTAAAATGTTCTCATGTCTTGGCTCCTTTTGAAGTTTTGCCATTCACACTGAACAATTTACTTTACTACTGCTTACCAAATAGATAATAATGGCTAAAGACTAAATTTCTAATTATAGAAATTATAGTGTAATCATACTTATTATAAAACCCAGGTTGTGTGTGTGTGTCTGTAAGTTTATATATTGGATCAGATTTCCTACATTTTTCAACCGATTTCAACAAAACTTCACAGGACTACGTAAAATTACTTTGCGGTGGTTCTGACAGCACCAAAAATTGGAAAAACACAATTGTTTTTGCACAAAATCAATTTGAAAACATGATTAAGAGGCATCATGAGAATGAAAGGAGGACAACTCATATTGAGTTATACTTATTATAAATCCCAGTGTGTGTGTTCGTTTATATATGGGATCGGATTTCCTACATTTTTCAACCGATTTCAACAAAACTTCACTTTTTTTTTGGCAGGTAGTGTTTCTTATTGTCTTGCACACTTTTTTCTTTATTTTTACATTCAGAATGCTTTAAAAATTCCATTTACAAGACAATTGTTTATAATAAAATTCTATTCAATTGGTAGACTCATAACGATTGAAAACAATGTTTTTGCTTGAGTTTGGGTTTGACCAATTCGTAAAAAAAAAAAAAACTAATTAAGACATGCGTGTCTGTCAACCTTAAACAATAATCTTTGTCAATTTTATTTTTCAGTCTTTATGATGGTCGATACTTGATCTATATCTTGCTGTTACATCCCCGGGCAACGCCGGGCTCTACTGCTAGTATCTTACAATTGTAAAATTTAACAAAGCCTCAGAAAAGTAGCATGTGATCATTCATTTCAAATGATTTAATGAGAAACTTAGCAATAAGCACTTTATCCCATTAATATAGCATATCTTAAAACTATGTTTCTTTATATATATATATATATATATGTATGTAGTACAGGTAATTGATCCGTTGGTATATAATCCAGGTGGATCCTAGTAATATTTGTTATTAAAACTGATGCACAGAGAGATCGATGTATTTGTTATAACAGAGCATATGTATTTTTCATTGCAAAAAAAATAAAAATTACCTCAACATAGAAGACTTCTATTGGCTTCTATGTTGAGGTAATTTTTGTTTTTACTGTAAATATATATATATATATATATATATATATATATATATATATATATATATATTAATTTGTTTTACTAAAATGTTATTATATAAAATATATATGTGTGCATGTGTGTGTGTTTCAGATAGGGAATATCTGTAAAGAGACAATATGATTAAAGGCAAAATGAAAACATCTTAGCCAATAACCGATAACATTTTTGCTCTTGTATATAAATACTTGTCATGAAATAAAATCATTACATTTGCCTTGATAAAGTCCCTCAGAGGACAAAATGCATCAACTAAGATAAGTTTTCCTTTCGTCTTTATTCATATATATATATATATATATATATATATATACATATATATATATTTATAGGGATTTTTTATTTTCCAAACACAGCATGTTGTGACCATGTTTGTACTATTAAGTGTTGGCTTTTTCTTTTCTAAAAAAGATTAAAAATAATGGAAGCCTTAATAATATTAATCTACTCAGCACCTGAAGATTGCATTGTTCATGAAACTCCGAGTCATGTTACCAAGTGATGAAAAGAATGTATATTTACTAATATATCTTAATAAATATACATTCTTTTCTTCACTATATATATATATATATATATATATATATATATATATATTTATATATATATGTGCGAGTGTGTGTGTGTATATATATGTATGTATGTGTGTGTGTGTGTATGTGTTTTTACTGTGAATATTTTTACACATGTTAACATTTAAATTGTCTTTTTAAAGAGCACAGCTCACAAAACATTTTCAGATGAATAATTTTCACTATTATCATTTTTTAATATTTTTTTCTCTTAATTATTATTGTTGCTTTTTCTCATAACACTCTGTGTTGAACAGTATAAAGATCCATATTCTTGCATTAAAAAGAAAGGATAATAACATGAAGTAAAAACTAGTAATAAAATAATAATAATAATAATAATAGTGTAATTGTACATGCCTTAATCAATATAAATCTCCAATTTAGTTGATGTTTCTGATTTTTGCTGTTATTTAATAGAACTGCTTATACCATAACTGGAGAAATAACTTTCTGGTCTTGAGTAATTTTCAGAAAGCATTTTCTTTAAAACTCCAGATAGAATGATGACAACATAAATTTAAATTCAAAATCACAAAACAGTAAAAAATAGGTTCATCTGGATCAGTGCGCTCCAATCTTTTGCAGCCAGCAGTTTCTGCATTTTACAAAAATTATGATTATTTTAGGATATAATTTGTTTTGTTTTTTTACATCTCCTTGACTATGACTAAAATCAAAGCCATCTTAGGTATTTTTTTATCCTCTTAGAATTGTAAAAAGAATGATGTGGTAAGCAAAAATACATTAAGTTTTTCTTCAAAGTACAATTAATGAGATACTTGACCTTGGATTGATGCTGCATTATTTTTTAATTTCTGGCTTGTATTGAGTTTGTTGCTGTTCTCACCAGGTCTTGTAAATGTTCATCAGACATTTTCATTTTTTGTTTACATCGTTTTAAGTCGGTCATGGTTACAGACTGCATAAAATTGCTTTGAGAGTCACATGTTAGACAGAACTGAATGAAATAATAATTTGTAGCAGTTTTCAGAAAGAATGATGAACCTGTGTAATAAGCAATTAAATATATCAAAAACAAGGCAAGATTAATATCAGGTTAGGATAAGGTTTAGGGAAAATTCTGTAAGGTTGCTAGGGTCCAGTCACAATACAACCGAATATTAAGTCAATAAGCAAATAAGGAAAAGGAAAGAAGAATAAGAAAATAAATGAAAATAAACCTAGATGTGTGGATAGTATAACAATTATTAATGATGTTAGCTGAGTTCAAATTTTGGCCTAGTCTGTTGTGTTCACTTTTGTATAAATGCTCTTAGGAAAGGCATGAACCTGTCTCTCTCTCTCCCTCCAGCTATAGGTTAAATAGCAGCATAAAATGGCCTCTTCAGCCTTGGGAGGCTCTAGGAGAAAGACAATACTACAGAATAGGCAATGGAAAACCACTCCACTATCTTTCCCAAGAAGTTATAACAAGTTAAAAGATAATAAAGAAAGGATATTTGCGGAGAGCCATTCTGAAGGGATATAGCATTTAATAAAGAAAAAAAATAATAGTGACCTGGTCCTAAAATAAGGAGGATGTACAGTCTAACAACTACAGATTTTTTATGTGTATTGATAGGCTCCTGTGTTAAGTTTCTTAAACTAGAAGCAAGAAGTATCTTGATTGGACAGTACTTTTAAATTAACCTTTAGCACACTGCATTATTAATATTAATATTTCCCTTTCCCCTGCATTATTTTTCAATGCTTCTCAATTGCAGTAACCTTATTAATTTCACTCAAAGGTGTTTTCTGTTGCCATAGCAGGATATGGCGACACAACTATGAAATTCAAACAAATTCAAATTCAGGTATCAGAGTCACCTTCAGTGGCAGGATAAACTTTTTTTTTTTATAGCAAATGAAGTCACATACAAAGTAAAAAAGGTTAACTAAACACAGGTCATAAAAATTTAATTTGAAACATTACATACATTTGGAGCCAATAGTAAATAATTTTGCTAAAACAGGATTTTGATCAATAAACTGAGTGACAGCTCTTTGTCAAACAATAGAAAAATTCACCCTGGGGAGAAATTTCAATAAACTTAAATAATGCCTAAAGGTTAAATCCACTTTGGTAGGAAGGGAGACAAGTTACTGCCACTGTTTAGAACACATCCATTAAGCTGAGGAGCAGGAGTCTAATATATTCAGGAATTTGTTAATCAAGGATGGTGAGTTCAATCCTAGGTAGGACCACAAGAGTCAGCATAGTTAACAAATTTAATACCACATTAATAACATATTAAATCTAACTTAAAGGGCTAAATCTTTTTCTTCTATATGCTGTGTCTTTTCAGGACAAAGACGACCATGGTTCTCCACATCTTCCTATCTCATGTGGCTCTTAGAAGTTTTTCTCCTTTGCTAAGGTTCCAACCTCACAATCTGCCATCCATTCACAAAAGCTTGTCAGATAAGTGGCTTGCTGCATTCCCCTATCACTCTTGCCCTCAATGTGCCCAGGAGGGTTAAGTTTTCCAAGCCCTCCTTCCTCATTATGTGTTCAAGGAATTTCAGCTCTCTTTGCCTGATTTTAGGAATAAGTGTTCTTTCTGTTGCCATTTTCTTTGAGACTTCCTTGTTACTTACTTCCTCTGTCCATGGAATTCCCAATATCCTTCTGTAGAACCACATTTCTGCTGCCTCTAGATTTTTCCTCATCCTTAGGGAGATTGTCCAATATTCACTGCCATATAAGAGGATGGATATCAAATAGCAATCCAGCAATCTTTTCTTTGTTTCTAAAAAAAATTTTCCATTTCTTAGCATCTGGCTTAGCTTTTGGGATGTTTCTTTCACTAGTACAATATGTATTTGGATCTTGGCTTCACATTTTCTGTTCTCTGTTAAATCACTTTCCAGATATTTAAACTTTTGCACCTGCTTGATGCTGATATCTCCAGTTTGTAACTCACATTTGGGGCTTTTTCTCTTGCTGATGACCATACTTTCTGTCTTCTTGCAGTTGAGGGTTAATCCTTTTACTTGCTTTCTTTTACCATTCTGTCAAGGAGGTCCTGTAGTTTTCCTTCCAAGTCAGTTATTATTATATAGAAATAAAGTGTTGCTGCCAACACTGTAGTTTGAATGTAGATTGCCAAAGAGCAAACACAGGCATTATTGAATTAAGTGGATCATGTGGCCATTGGAGAAATGCCTAAGTAGCATGGCATCTACATGATCGTCATTTCTAGTCTATCCTCTATTACTATACAGATTGCCATTTCTATTCTGTCCTCTATTACTATACAGTTCACTATTTTCTATACTATTCACTATACTATTTCTCTATTTGGATCACTATATGGATTATTATTCAAGCGAGTAGTATCGAGTGAGTGCTATTTGAAGGTGTCTGACACCAGTATTGTTCAACGGTGTTACTATAGTTGTATCGGCGATTACAAAGTCTCTACTACAATGAGCATTATGAAAGTGACAACAAGTATTCGTTGACATCACAAAAGTTATCAATACAGTGTCATTGCCATATCTTATATCTTAAGATTATGCCCACCAATAATAAGTCCTGGTAGTGTTTTCAGCTCCCTTAGGATATTTTTGCTGTAATAGTTGAATAAGTCTGGAGAAAAGACAAATACTTGTTTTATGCCCCTTTCTATGTTTCCATATCTACTCAGTTCATTTTCTATTTGTATGCATGCGGTTTGATCCGAGTATAAATTCTGGATTATTCTAAAATCTTTTCCAAATAGTTTGAGTTTTCCTAGCAGTTCAAATGCTTTTGAAAATGGCTAGCATATTTATGAAGTGAGATTCTTCTCTCAGTTATCGATAAAGGTAAAAACCATAGCATGAATTTTGATCTTTGTTTTCTTTAAGACAATAAATAAATAATACATTGAATTTATTCAAACTTTTGCTCTCATCTTTGGTTGCTATAAATGTTATACATACAGTGTTTCAGTCAAGTATTCTCTGGCCATCTTCAGATGTTCATTATTTCTGGCTGATATATCTTGTATGTATTGATTATTGTGTTATTTTTGTCCCTGTAATCTTCATTCATGCACTGGATATATTATTTCATTACCTGATCCTAGAATTGAACTGACAACAACTAGATGACAACATTTGATAAACTAATGCCTATACTGATGACAACTCCATCATGAAAGACATCAGTTGTGTCTTTGGTACCTTCAAATCTAATTTCAGAATTGGTTATTAGAGCTGGTTCATATCACTTGTTTACTAATTTTGTTTTGAATTTTAATTGATTAATTAATTCATTTTCTACAGCTTATCAAACCTTTGCCGGTTTAAATAAGCCAGAAAATATTTTTAGATTGTAAGAATTTCTTTTTTTTGGAGATAATAATAATCTAATGATACAAGTCTTACTAATTAACCCATAGCTTGGGAAGAAGAGGTGGATTCATACCTTTCCCAAGAGTTTTTGTTTTATGAGTGAATATAACCCAACTGGAATTGGAACTTGGCTCTCTGATTAACAAATCTGAGCTATTATCCATTACACTACCCGCAGATCCAAGTTTATAGCACCTGCTATTGCTGAGAGGTCACCCATTTAGATACTGACCATGCTTGATGTTGCTTAACTTTGGTGATTGCATGGGAACCAGTGTTTCAACATGATGTACTTGTAAGCCTGATTTTAGAGATGAGGAATTGTCAATCTACTTTGACTTCTGTCTATATTTCTGTGATGGGATGTTGTAACCATTTACATTTTTTGGACAGTTATCCTCATCTTTATTGTCATATTCATGATGTTTCAGCTATCACCAAGGTCACATGGCCCAGTAGATAAAACCATTGGCTGAAGTAATCCAGTGACTTGACCCAAAGAGTTGTGAGTTCAATACCTGGCCACAGCAGAGGTGAACAAAAACTTGGAGAGTTGAGTTACTAAAGGGAAATAACTGAAAACTGAGATATTCAGAAAAGGCATGGCATGTGGAACTAGAACAATCTACCCCGGTGGACGAATTAAAGGGTTTGGTTTGAAATTCCAACATATATCACCTGGAGAAGGCTGGCGCATACAAACATCATGAAAACAACAGTCCAAACAATGTAAATAGTATAAATACTTTGGCTTTTTCAAATTATTCTTTTCATATTCATTACTGTGTAAACAATATGATCATCACCCAAGCTTTCCATCAACTGTCCAATGATTACACCACATTGCATTTCAATCCAATCTTGTCAGTGTGTATTAAAGCTGGGAAAGGGCCTGCTGCCTGCTCACAAGGTAACACGATGAGAAAAAAATGCCATGTTGAGAAATAAGAATACAAACACTGTTTCTATGTAGGTGTTTTATTCAGGGCTTCACCTGCTTGTGTGGGTGCTACCTTGGGGCAACTTCTGCTATGTTAGTCTAACAGGTCAGCTCTTCCACTTACCAAATCCTAGCCCATCTACTCATCCTAATGTGGTGGCTGGCTGTATGAAATCAAGTCTTCAGAACTGCTCAACAGACACATTCATCTCCTGCCAATGAAGGACCAAAACTTTCCCCCAATCCAAAGCATGACTGTTAATATAGATCAACGCCCAGATATATCCTATTTTCTGTTTTGTAGCCACTTGATATCCAGAAATCGACCATTCTATTTCCCATTCACCTTTGGTTAAAGTGGATGCTATTTAGAAGACCAAAATTTAAAAGGAACCATCCATTGATCTATCAAACAGAAACACTTGCAATCAAGATAAAACTCTTCCCTTTCTACATGGGTGTCCATAGTATCACAATTGTAGGTGTTATTATACACATGATGTCTCAGTTGGAACAAACAAGAAATGACATCACATGGAGAATCCCCCTCCCCTTGAAAATCGCAATAATGGAAATATATCACATGTCAGCTAAAATAACGAACACTTGAAGATGACCAGAGGATTGTTGGCTGAAATGTTTCTATAATAACATCTACGATAATAAAGATAAGAAGAATCATCCAAACAAATTGAATGAGTCACTGTATATTGAGAATTCCTCATGTCTAAAATCAAAAACAAAACTATCAATAAATGACACTGAAATTAAGAGAGAAGTTTTAAACTTCAAAAATAAATCCTCCTGAAAGTTTTAGATTTTACTATTCTTAAGGCTATTAAATATTTACATTTCAACTTGCTTAAAATGTTAAGAAGATTTCATTTGTATATAAAAATAAGTAATATTAACCAATAATAGCTAAACTGAGGAATACAAAATGGTATGTTGACCTTGTCTGAAGTTTATCAGATTCATATGCAGGTAGTGCATTGTTTATTGGTACAAAAACTAAATTTAAATTTTGGCCTAGTTTGTTGCATTCATTTTTGCACAAATGCCCCTGGGAAAATTACAAATCCATCTTGTCTCTGCTCCCATAAGTGATGGGTTAAATAGCATGGTAGACTGGGCTGTCTAGCATCTAGTCTTCAAGAAGGACTAGCCTACATTCAAAGCTGTGGAGAAGGCAATGAGAAATCAATCCACAATCTTTTCCAATAAGTTATGGCAATTCACAGATAATAAAGAAAAAAATTGTGTTGAGCCATACATCCTGAAAGGACATTGCATCATTTAGTTTAGTGGGAGAAGAGATACTAGAATGTAAAAAAGAGACCCAACTGTTAGCAAGAATATTTCACTTTGAGTTTGGAGTGGTTATTTCCCTTGTCTTACAAATTTCACTAAAACAGACACCCAGGCAGTTAGGCACAAAGATATGTAAGGATGTCATAATGAGAACATTTTAGAACATTCACAGATGAAGTTAAGAGCTTAACAAAAAAGAATCTCTTGTCAGTTTTGGTATGTTTTTTTTTTATTCACACACTTCTATTGAACTGTCTAAAAAAACATGAATGATACAAGAGGTTACATTCTTTTTTTTAAAAATCATGCACACATATTTTAAATGTACACTAGACATTAAAAAAAAATTTGCACACTTAAAATATTTTTCAAAAAGATCTATCATGAAATTACTCTCAGAAGTTATCATTATTTACGTTCACTCTAATGACATTCTGTCTTTGTGGTTATTATCATGTTTCAACCATTGTACTCTTTAGTCTTCTTCAAATATCTGTCACTCTGGATAATCTTCAGGTAATTTCAAACTGAAACATTCATTTAATCTACAGGGATTGTGTCTCAAAAAAAATTATAAAGAAAAATTATTTTTCTGTTCACAGTTGTCTTGAATATTTTAATTCTGTCTTTATCATCAATGTTTAAAGTGAGTATGACAAAATAAAATTACCCTTCTTATCAAAACTGTTTGAAGAATAAAATTCTTACACTATAGTGTAAGAATTTTATTTTTCAGACATTTTTTCCTGGCTTCTTTTCTTAATAAAAAGTGTTTTTGTTGATTATTGTTCAATTTCTCAAGTCAAGGGACGTAAAACATGAATATAGCATTAGTTTTGTTTTTACTTGATTTTATTTTGATTAGAAAAGGATAATTTTTATCTTGACAACTCTTTCCACATGGAAAAATGTCACCATTGTAAAGTCAAAGTTATGGCATATTGCAGGCACCAAATGAAAATTCTTAGAATCTTAGCAGTTTGGTTTAAAATGTCTTTCTTTAATGTCACTTTTGCTTTGTAGAATTTTTTGTTAGATCCTTTTTTTAAACCAATTGATAAAATGTAAGCAAATAGAATAGAAAAACAGAGATGAGAAATGTTTGTTTCAGTAATAATAATATCTGACTGTTTTCTGACCAACATCTAGGCATATTAAAGCCAGTGTCCACTTTTTTGTAACACATCAAAATGTCATGTGTTTTTGCTTTCTTTATCCATGTGTAATGAAAACCTATTTAAATGTATGAGCATCTCATGGGAGAGATGAAATATGGATTTCCAAAAAAGAAGAAAGTTGATACTGTCTACAATGGCAAAAGAATATTCTCAACATTAAAATGTCATTATATAATGGTAACATTGTTGTTGTTAAATATATCCCATGAATGTGAGTTTAAATACTAATTTTCAATGCATGAAGACCTTCTCTACCTGGAATATTGATGCAAAACAATCTTCCTAACTTATATTTGTCCCTATTCTGCACCAATCTGAGCTTTGTAAAATAATAACACTAATAATTATGATACAATGAATAAAACATTTTTATAGCTTTTTAAGTCAAGAACAATATGTAGTATCTGTTTTCTATAAGTATTTTGTAAACAACCCACACAGCCCCATCAAGTTCAGATTATGCATTTTTTTTAAAGCTATATCAATTCAGGATGTTGGCACTTATGGTCCTCCATAGATTTATTATCTGGGAATTGTTATGACTTCTTGGGAAGGATAGTGAAATGGCTTCCCATTGCCTTTTTTCACAGTTTGAAATTCAACATAGGTTGGCTGTCATGCAAAGCTAGAGAACTCATAGCTAAAGAGAAGAGAGATGTTCATACCTTTTCTAAAGACATAATTGCAAAATGTGAATGGAATAGATTAGGCAGGAATTTGTATTCAGCTTGATGATTATTCTTTTCCTCACTGGGTACCTCACACTTGTAATATAATGAGTTATCAATTTCATATATCTTTGTATGTGCTTGTGCACACTGCTTGGAGGAATGGGAGGTGGATGGCTAAACCAAAAGAGACTTGAATCTATAAAACAAAAAAATATTTTTTTTACCCCTTTTTGTTTTTTTTCTTAAAGTGCTTTGGTTGAGAATTTTCTATCTATGTTCTCCAGGAATTGGGCATTTGCCGATGTCATTTTCTCAGGCATTATCATGTAGTTTGTTTTCTTTGTTACCACAAACAAAAGATTCTTTTCATTAAAGTGTAAAGCACTTAGCAAGTATAAATCTCTAACAAAGATTAATTTTCTTTGGCAAATAAACAAAAAAAAAAATGCTTTTACTTCTGTTTGTCATATCTTTTATTAGTTTGTGTGTCCTTTTATTAGAAGACTAATAGTAGTAGTTGTTATTGTTAATACAGTGTGTGGCAGAAATACCTCCCACATTTTAAAGGCTGACAAAAAGACCAAAGTGACTGCTATTAAAAATTTATTTCATTGTTGTATAAACAACAGTTTTTATTTATTTAGTTTTAAAAATGACATCCTCAAAATGGTGGCTTCTATTAGGTTGGTGCAAAAATAATGTCGTTTTCTCACATATGTTACTATATGAGAAAACGACATTATTTTTGCACCAACCTAATATTTGCCATACACTGTTTCAGATGATTTCTAAAGTTTTCCATCATCTGGAAGTTAGAGCCCTTTGAAGTCTTTCAGGTGGCTTTCGTTTCAGTGCTGAAACTGTGACCCTGAAATTTTCAACCCATAGCAATATGTAGAGTGAGTGGCCATGGTTAAATGTAAAATAAATGACAGAACTATCCAACAAACAGAATTGACAAAGTTTGCAATAAACAATAATAAGAAAAAGAAAAGAACAGGGAAAAAAATATCATATAAAGCAAGCAAACAATATATGCAAGGTAAATTAACAGTAATAAGGCAAAGCAACATTAATACGGAAAAAAGTTCACAAAGTAAGAATTGGGGTTGAGAAACAAGTGCAAGTTCAGAGACAGACCAGCACTGAGTCAGATGAAACTGACAACTGGCCTATTTTATTGACTAGGAAAAAAAAATCCCAGCATGCATTTGTGTGCTTCTGCCTATAAATTGAAGAGGGGAAAGTGTTTTGCCATCATTCCTAATCGAGATTGAAACCAACAAATTTTCTGAGACAGCATCATTCCAACATAACAGGAAATGAACATGAAATGGATTCTATGTTGCAATTGCAGATTCACCATTCTTAAAAATGTTTAAACAACAAATGCACAATGTGCATCAGTCCAAGCTATGATGGCAAATGATGGTATCTGAAAAAGAAAATTGTAAGACATTAGTTAGATGAAGACACTGTTGCCACTTTCCTAAATTCACTAGTACCAGACAGGTGACAGTTTAAGATGTGGGAGATATTTCTGCTGCACCCTGTATTATTCCTAATATATGGATTTTTATGATTTTTTTTCAGAAAAGAAACTAAATAACATATCTACACATATCTAATTTAGTCCTTTAATTACTATATTTTTTGTGTCAGATAATTTGTAGAGCAAAAACGGAAATGAACACCAAGACAGTCAATCATCAAATGACAAAAAACAAAAATGGTTTCTGAGTCAGAAGATCTGCGCATCCTTCCAGTTAATAAATGAATCCTTTGAAATTAAATATTTAACATTCCCGCTGACAATAAAAAAACATACTTTGTGATCCCTTTGAAGCAAAGTCACCAGACTAGACAAACCAGTAAGGAGGAGCAGCAACATACTGCAACAGATTCACAGCACCACAGATTAACAGAGATTTCCTTATTCATTCACCCATCTTCCTCACCAAACTACATAGCATTTACATTCCTCCTCACTTTCTTACCTCTTTTTCACATATACATGTGGAGAAATCACCATTCTTTTTTAACAAACAACTACAAAAAGGAACTTTAACACAAGAACCTTAACACTTATACATACTGAGAAAAATTTAATTGTAAAAACATAAAAAATAAAAATATTCTATATTCAAAAACCTTTTTTGCCTTTTTCTTTGTTGTGGGTTGATTCAAATCTGCAACAAATATTTTATTTTTTACCATTTTTCAATATCAAGTTTAAAAATTTTGCGATAAAAACAGCAAACATGAGATTTATCTGAATGTAAATAATAACTCAAATTTAGAAAGTCTTTATTTATGGTAGAATTTTTTTCAAATTTTATGTCCTCAAAAGGCAGTACAACAATGGATTGGCTAAAGGGTTTGTTTAGATTATTGAATAAAATAAAAATAAAAAAATTTGTTATTTCTCCCATCATCTTTGTTAAGCAAATATCTTTATTGTTTTTGTTCCTCTATATTCTGCCATCTTTCAAGCAAGTTCATTCCTTTCTCCCATAACTTTTTATCTTTCTCAGTAAGAAATGCTCGAGGTGCCTTTGGTAGTCTTCCAAGGAACTGAAACTTTTCTTTATGAGATTTCTGAAAAGCTTTGTAAAAAATTACAATCCAAAATATGCAATGTCTGGTGAATACAACAGATGAATGAAAACTTCCCAGCCAAGCTGTCACTAAAGAAACCTTCAGTCTAGCATTGTCCTAATACAATATTCATGCCTTTTCTACTAATTCTGGACACTTTGTTGACTGATATTTTTTAAAATATGTGTTAATATGACAGTTGTCATAGAAGCAATTTAAAAGAAATTTAATTAAACTAAATGTTTGTAATATTATTTAACAATAAACAGAGAACAATTATTTTTTTTCAATTGTTATTCTTATTTATTTCAGTTTTGGACTGAAGACAAAGTAGAAACAAAGAGGCAATGAGTTCAAATTAGTTCTAAGTTAACAGATTGTCTACATCTGTTATTAATCCTATAGATCCTCCTGTGGAGTATATAGGGCCACACCCTCACTATTCTAAGTGTTGCTGTTGTGGTTCCTATAGCAAGTAGATTTTTACAGGTTGGTATTAGTGGCCACAATTTTAACAGCATATGATATGCAGATGACACAGTGTTAATAGCAGAAACAGAAAGGAAACTATTAGACCATTGCAAAAGTTTGTGCCTGATTAGACAATTAAAAACAGACTTTAGCATACTTACAAAAAAACATTTATTAGTCAAGTATCACCATTATTTTTAACAACTGTCTTCCATTGTTCTACAAGCTTGTTGATGCCGTTTTCATAGAAACTATACATTTTTTGTTGGAAGAAGGTTGTGTGGTAGTTTTTGACTGACTACACAGAGTCAAATTCTTTGTCATTGAAATTGTTCTGTAGAAATGGGAATAAATGGAAATTTGAAGAAGCTAATTCAGGAGAATACAGTAGGTACTGGAAGTTTCCCCATTTCAACTTTCTAAGCTTCTGCAAGGTTGGTTTTGCAACATGTTGTCTTGCATTGTCATAGTGGAAAATGACACCCTTCCGATTTGCCAAAATCAAACAGTTTTCTTGAACCTAAGTCTCTTCAAATGGTGAAAGACATTGGGATATCAATTCATGCCTTTGAAAGGGTATTCCTGCAAAAGTGAATGCAATAGCTTCAGCTGGAATTTAAACTTGACATGCCAATCCTATTTTCCACGTTGATAACAATTACACTATGTACATATCCATTGTCTGGATAGTGGCTCAGATTGAGAAATCAGAGAGCCGAGTTCAAATTCCAGTTGAATCCATTACATTCACTTACATGCTAATACCCTCAGGAAATGTATGAATACTCTTCTCTCTGCCAGCTATGGGTAAATAGTAGGACAGACCAGGTTCTACAGCCTTGGGTGGTAACTGGTCTAGGAGAAGAACAATTCTGAATTCAAAACCTGATCCTCCAGGTTTGGGGTTGTGCAATAGGCTAACAACCTACTCACTTAAAAACTAGCTTGTTATAGAAACCGCCACAATATCTTGCGGCCATATGTTCAAGGAATTTAAAGGCATAATATATATCCATTGTCTATGTCTAATTTTGATTAAAAATAACTTTAACAGACACACAAATTTTTGTTTGATTTCTCTGTTTAATCATGTAGTTATAGCATTTATATAAAGATTTTCTACATTGTTACCCTTAGGTAAAGAAACACACAATGGGGTACCGCCCATCCCAAACCCACAAATGAAGACTTATCTCTCTGGTCACAACTTTGGAAAGAAACTGTGAGCTATTTTGAATTGTTCCTACAAATAGCACACATTCAAACAATTGTTGCTTTTTTATCCCCTGTTAGCAAATGAGGAACAAATTTTGCAAAAATATATTTCTTTTTCAAATCTTCTGTTCATATTTGTTGGTATTATGCTAGTCCCACTTTACTTTGGGACTGACACAAATAAGAAGAATACTTTATCAACATGTAATAAAGATATTTATTTACATCAATGAATACAACAGTTAACATAAACACAATGTCCTTTCCTATATAGAGAGAATATATCAGGCAGACTTCCCCATCTGGTGGAGTGAAATAGGGCTAGGTAGCTTGTACCTTTAAAAACCCTCAGCAACTGGTATCATTAGTGGCAGAGGGAATTTCTTCTGTGTTACTTCGGAGCAGGTCTAGTCCCTTCTCTTTGGGTGGTCAGCTTTTTCTGAACCCATGTGGTTTTATTAACCAATGAGAGACTGCCTAACATCATTGACTAATCTCTATATATAGGATCAGACGAATTTTACAAACCCAACATCAGTATGAAATCTAAGACAAATCAGTCATGCCAGAAATTTCACGAGTCTAACAAAGAAAATCACTGATTGCATGACAAACCTTTTTAAGGGATTTTGGCATAGTGAAAGTTGCTCAGATCTGGCAGATCTTCAAGTGATATCTCACCATCTTTGAAAAACAAATACACTGGTGAATTACCGAGAGCTTATTGAAACATTACAATTGTTTCAGTTGCACCTTGTGCAAAAGAAAACAAAACTTTTTGCACACACTGTATTCAATCTGGGATTGCAAAGGAAATATTTGTCGCAGATTACTTCCACAACGCAGAGAATAAATCACTAAGTTCAGACTTGAATATCGGGGGCAGAAAGAAATGCAGAAAACTTGATTCACAGGTACTATCTCACAAATCACAATGCACAACAACCAATAAGAAAAATAACTCACTCTCCGACAAACGCGGTAGCCAAAATACCCAAATTTTTCTTCCCTGATTTGAGAATACCAACTGCTTTTATCGTCTGAGCATTTTTTCCATTTGTCAACAACTGGGAGAGGACACCCAATTTTTGCATATCAAAATACTTTTATAGAGACTCCTGTGACAGACTTGTTTTTAATTTAAATATTCCATCTTCAGCATGTCATGCGGAATACATGCCCTTTTTTTTGGTAAGTAATTTTCTTTTTCGCCACATTTTCTGTCATTTGGTTTGATGAGGTAAGTTACCATTTTCTTCGCTATACACACTCTTTTCTTTTTTTTCAGCTATCACAAAAATTACCAAACATGAGTGAAAACACTAAAAAAAACAGTAAAGAAACCAGTCCATTGAGAACTATGTTACATACCAGACTAGCTTAGATTGGGCTCAACACCTGACACCTAGTTGCACATTGTGCCAATATGTCCAGTTTATGTACCACATTTCAATTCCATTATTGTAGTGGAGGTATCCCTTTATATGGTCACTCTTCATGTTTCAATGACATAATTACAGCTTCAGTAATATAATGACAGTTGATCGTACAAAGAATGACAGCCCTTTACAAAATATGAAGTCCAAAAAACATGCTTGTACTGCTTATTACATGTGTCTCATGAATAATTATGAAAATCTATATAAATTAAAATTTGATAAAACAAATTTTATGCTCTTAAATTATAACAGACACATTGTTAAAACATGTTTTATGAGTTGAACTTCAAACTTCTTTATTAAATATTATTAAGCAAACACAATATTCCAACTAAAACACCATCCTGGGTATGATGATAAACTACATCCACATCCTGGGTAAGACAATAAACTATGTCCAACAGCAAAGCCTCTGATCAGGAGGTTTGGAGGAGTGTGGAACCACCTCTTAATTGCTGGTGTTCTCAGGTCCACCCTGAACCAGAGTGGTAGCACCTGTTAGGGTCCCAGTTATGGATAAATAGTTAACTCCAACTGGGGTCAATACACTATGAAAGTGTAAAAATAGGTTTTAATACCAAAAATACTTTGTAAAAAATTATTACCAGCAATAAATTTTGAAAAAAAATTATTACAAGAAATAAAAAAAAAATATTACCAATAATATATTTTTGAAAAAAAAATATTACCCACTATACATTTAAAAAAAAAAAAATTACCAGCAATACATTTAAAAAAAAAAATATTATCAGTAATAAAATTCTTGTCAGTATTAAATAACCCATGTAGAATTTAGTCAGTTTATAATTTACATAAAAAGATAAAATTTACATATTTAGAACTTACATCAAATTATCTTGTTGAAAAGTTTCATCTTTCTAACAGCTATAATAATTAGATTATTTAAATTTTAATACCTCTCAACTAAAATACTTAGACATTAAAATTATTTTTACATACCAAATCATCTATTTCTGTCAAAAGGACAAGAGTCATAGCTCATCTGGTAAAGACATTAGATCTTCAAAAAATTGTTTTCCTGATTATGCTTCAAGTAATGTATGTACACTTTGTCTATTTCATAAGAATTTCTCAAAATCTTCATACTTTCTATTGAATGGATTTTACTGGAGACAAAAAATCACAATATCAACATATATACTCCAACACTCTACTGTTTTTCTAATTGGCCAATTATACTTCTAATTATCCTAGCAGACTTTCAGGAGAATTGATATTCCCAAATATTTTGGTACAACATAAAAGTCAATATAACAGTCAAGTTAAAATCCATTTTTCTTTCATGGAAAAATTACAAAAAAAAAGAAAGAAAAGAACTCTATGTACATTCATTGTTGCTATTGCAATCATTACTCTTGTCACTTGAAGTTTTTCCATTCAAGTGTTTTTTCTAATGTATGATCCAAGAACATCATGTCCCAGGTGAAGAAAAAAAAAGTTATCATGTTTTACATCAGTTCTTGTTTTCTACTAATGGTATAACATTGGCCCCTCCTTCTTATAGATCCCCACCTCTATTAAATTTGATAAATTCTTCCTCAGGGTGGAGAAAACAATTTGATTTTCCTTTGTAATTATGTAACTAAACACACATTAAACTATGTCAGTAACAACTGCAAAAACAAAAACATAATCAATATATGAAGGTGCTAAATGTCTCAGTAGGAAAAAAAAAATAAGATGATAAGTACATCTGCTATTTTATTTATCTTGTAGTTAGATGGCCTCTTGATAAGTCACCATTTTGTGTGTACTGATGGCTAAGTAGTGGGTGGGGAATACTTTTTCTTCTTGTTGTAGTAGTAGTAGTAGTAGTAATAGTAAAAAGGGCAAGAGTCATAGCTCATCTGGTAAGGACATTAGATTTTCAAAAAATTGTTTTCCTGATTATATTTCAAGTAAATGTAGTTACACTTTGTCTTTTTTATAAGAATTTCTCAAAATCTTCATACTTTCTATTGAATGGAATTTACTTGAAACAAAAACTCACAATCAACATCTATACTCCAACAATTTTACAAACACACAAGCATGCATATACAAAGAAGGCTGAAAAGTTCTTTCCAAAATCTGAGAATTATTTTATCCTTATATTAGGTTGGTGCAATAATAATGACATAATAATGTCGTTTTTTGACGTATTTTTTAACTTCAAAAAACGACATTATTACGTCATTATTTTTGCACCAACCTAACAACTTGAAAGTGTTCTTTTAATATTGGAAACTGCTAATTCCAGACTTCTTGGATTTATTTTTCAGATCAGTAATTTAACTATGTCAACAGAAGTGTAGAATTTTTAAATGCTGAACTAAGGCCATCATGAAATTCCTGCTAACTGATTGATTTGTTTGTTTAATGGCACATCAACTCCTTATGGGTCATTTAATATCGAAATTTAATTTTTTGAGAGCTTAGAAGTAATAAAAATATGTTATTCTGCTTTCAAAATTAAATACATGGTAGATAATACTCAGCTTTTGTGTATATACATGTCTGTGTGGACATAAATACTAGAGGCGATGATATGTGTTTTATGCTGTAGTTTTGTTGAAGTTATATTTTGGAATACAGTTTTGATTTAAGAAATCATTGGATATCATGAAAGAGTTCTTTCATATTGGTTGTTTGCTTGATTTTATTTAGCGGCATATCAACCTCTATGGGTCACTTAATGCTGAAATCTAAATATTTTGAATGCAATTGTATTCCTTGCTAGTCATGTTGCTTTAAAAATGTATTGTTGCTAATTTTACTATGAATAGGTATTGTTTCTAATTTTTTTACATAAAAATGTATTGCTGGTATTTTCCTGTAAAAATGTATTTTTATACTTTCAAAGTGTTTTGTTTGAGGTTTCACTATTTTCCCATGGTTGGGACCCTAACAGTGGCTACCACCCCAGGAATAACGACAATTAAGAGGTGGTTCCACACTACTATATTTTATATATATAATCAAGCCAATTTCATGTAAATTTTAGATTTTTTTTCTTTTTGCTTCCATCATTTTTGTTATTAGATATTCCACCGTGATAATAGAAGATCTGCTAGGAATGGTGAAATGTTTTAAGGGCCATATATATATATATATATATATATATATATATATAAGTGAACATAGAAGTGTTGACTTCTATGTTCACTTTTATATTTACACACACTCTATCTCTGATATTGAGCACTTTATCCCATAAATATAGCACATCTTAAGACTATATTTCTTCATATATATATATATATATATATATATATATATATATATACACACACATATATATGTGTGTGTGTGTGTATGTATATAACTATGAATTAAATAAATAAATATAGATACAAGCAACCATACATGCATGTGATCATGTACATATATAAATTTGTAAATAAATATTTTATTTCATTTTTGCTGTTAACAAAACAGTGCTCAGTGTGGTAATACAGAGCTATAAAGTATATATTAAGAAATATACATATAAACTTATGTTGGAAGTACAACTTGGAGTTTCATGTAATGAAAAATTCATCACCATTATAAGTATCTGAAGATTGTACTGAACATGAAACTCCAGGTCATACTTTCGCTATATATATATATATATATATATATATATATATATATATATATATATATATATATACCAGGTATAACAACAAAATTGTTTATTTCTTAGATTAAGCTTTGAACCATTATATCTTACAAATGATTAAAGATATCTTACTGGAATTTTCCAAAATTTTTCTAACACTATTGGACTCTACTTTGGACAATAAGAATGTAGCTCTAAGTTGAAATGATGATCTTTCTTCCAGTTGTGACTTCCTGATGCAGTTTTCCTCTCTACTGTTCTCATTTTTTAAACTTATTCACCATTCTCTTGATGGGTCTTAAATGAACTTTGAAGATGGAAGTCAGGGTATGAATGTTGGTAGCGTTACTGAAGGCCTGAATGATCTTTTTCATCTCACCATTACTCAGTTGGGAAGACATAGTGGAGATGCCACAAAATGATTTTAACCTGTTTTCTTTCTATCTGAATAACTGAAAGGGTTTTTCAGTGATTCTTACAGCAAATGCTGACAAGATGGCTAAACATCTTATCTGAATACCTCGAAAAAAGAAACTGAATTAGTTTAGTGTTTTTTAGCTATTAAATATTTTGTGGGATTATTCTGTTACAAGATTTGGACAATTTTGCTGTTACACCTGATATATATACACACACACACACACATCCATGGACAAAATTATGGGGAAAATGTAGAAAAGTTAGAAATATGATTGAAACTTGTACATATATTAGTTGAAAACAGTATAATAAGCATTTTTGAATTGTTGTTTCACTGGCATTTATGGGTACCAATAATGATTTGTGTTCATTTTTACTTATTTACCATAAGTGGCAAAGTCATTTATTTGAAATTTAATGTGTAGTGCTAAATCCCTTATAAGTTTTTAGTTACAAGTTTTGCATCAATTTATAAGTGCTTCTTCTTTGTTGAAAATATCTCTGAAGAAAAACATTCCTGAAACTAAAAGGGCTGAAATCATTGTATTGTTCAAAGAAGTCAAAGTCAAAATTGCAAGAAAAATGAAATGCTCTATAAATGGTGTACAAACAACCATTAAAAGATATAACAAAACCAATTCTTTCAAAAATTGTGATGGTTAAGGCTGGAAAAGGTGTACAAACTCAAGGGAAGACAGACTGCTAATGAGGTTTTCTCTAGGAGATAGGAAAAACTCTTGTAACATGAATGCTGAATTTTGAGAGGCAACAAAGAAAAGTCATATTGACTTGCACAGCGAAAAGAAGGTTAATAGAAGCTGGCCTCAAAGGATGTAAAGCTAGAAAAAACCATTGCTGGCTAAGGTTAATAAGAAAAAGAAACTTTCTTTTGCAAAAGAGCATGAAAATTGGATGGCTGTGGATTGGGCCAATGTTGTCTGGTCTGATGAAGGCAAATTTGAAGTAAATTCCTTTATTAATTGAAACTAATTTATTGATCATATTGTATTTTTATTGAATAGAAAATTATCCTTAAAATTTTTATTTTTATCAGATTTTTTGGAACCCCTGAAGTTGTTTATTTTCATCAAAGAGTTGGGGAAGCATATAATGCCCAATGTATTGCTCCAACTGTAAAATTTGGAAGTGGGAGTGTAATGGTTCAGGGCTGCATGTTGTCTTCTGTGACAGGAATGTTATTCACAAGTGAGGGTAGAATGAATTCCAACACTTATACAAACATGTTACACCAATGTTATGTTCATTAGAGAAAATTTTCATCAGTAACATGCTAGATGGAGTAATCCTCCAAAAAGATAATGGAATAATCCTCCAAAAAGATAATGCATCATGCCACACATCCAGAATTTTTAAGGGTTGGTTTTAAAATAAGGAAATAAAAGTAAATGAAGTGACCTCCTCAATCCCCTGAACTGAATCCATCTGTATTTAAGCTAAGGTACAAGAGTGAGGGTGCACAAATATTCTTCAAAATGTGAATTCATGAAGAATGGGAGAAGATTGAGCCAACTACTTGTGCTAAGCTGGTCTCCAATATGCAAAAGTGTATAAAGGCAGTTATAAAAGCAAAAGGAGCCCACACCAAGTATTAAATATAGGTTAAATTTACTTTAAAAGCTTTGTTCTTTTTCTTTAAATAATAAAATAAATGAGTTTCAATTATATTTCTAACATTTATACACCCACCCCATATATATATATATATATATATATATATATATATATAGAACATTTACTTTCTGACCATGAGACCATGGTCAATTTGTCAGAAAGGTGACTTCTTGATGTTATCGGTTTGGAGGAGGCGATCCCAGCATGTAGCACCTTTGGAAAGTGCCGGAAAACCATACCACAGGTTGACCCAAGCCTTGTGAGTGAAATTTGATAGAAGAAACCCTTGGGAGCTGTTGGTGGTTGTGCTAGCACAAAGTCACAAGTCATTGTGACTGAGGGTTTGAGTGTGCTGGCCTTGTTCAGAGTGTTTACTACACTAGATAATGTGCTCTCTCCCAGATCCACTCAGCATAGTTGCAGTATAAACCACAGGTGGGCTCTGTGGGTGTTGAACAAACACAAATGTGCCTGAGCAGGCATCTGCAATGGGGATTAAGTAGCTGCCCTAGTAGACTGGCATCCACGGATTTGAGTGTGTGTGTGGGGGGGGGGCGGGTGTTTAGATGCAATTCAGGATGACTTAATATTTGTTTATTGACAAAGTAAAACTAAACTGTTAGTTACACCCTAAGAAAATAATGAATCATATTAAAAGGGTGGACAGGTGGTAGTAACAAATAAAGAATTCATACAAATTTCAGTCAAGTTCATTACATTCAATTACATGTTAATACCCTTGGGAAAGGTATGAATCCATCTTTTCTTTATGGGTTAAATGGTAGGGTAGATTGGGCTTTTTAGCCTTGGTTGACAACCAGTCTAAAAAAAGAACAATTCAAAATCTGAAGAGGGCCATTTGAAGATGGTATTTGTCCTTAGGAAAATGTGTGGTTGGTTCTCCACAAGCCTTAACCACTATAATCAATCATGTATGGATAGTCTGGCTGTTCAGTTCAAAGAAATGAGCAGCTGGACCCTCATATGTTGGAAATGATGAGTGAGTTGATATATATATATATATATATATATATATATGTGTGTGTGTGTGTGTGTGTGTGTGAGTGGGTGTGTGCGTGTATTAATGTATATCTGGGCAGCAACATCTCTTTTAAACATCTTTCATTAAATATGACAGACAAGGAAAATTTAATTAATTTTTTGCTTAGTTTTTCCAGTGTTCTTACATTTTTCTGTTTGGCGGGAGTGCAAAAATATATATATTACTAAAGAATTAATGGATTTTATTTTTAAATCCAACATATTTTTATTATATATATATATATATATATATATATATATATATATATATATATATACTAGTGAATATACATAATATCCCATAATATCCATCGCTGTTGGATATTATATATATTCACTAATATATACTTAATAGCTCTGTTATATAACATTGAGTTCTGTATTTATAACACCTGAGAAAAAAATATATATGTATGTGCAAGTATAGTGATTTTCCAAGTGTAGCTTACAGGCGGCACAAGGCCGAAAGTAGGAGGCACCTAGTGAGGATCGAACTCACTACTCAGTCATAATTGTTCTAGCAAGACAAGCTTGCTAACCATTACACCACCTCAAAGTGCCCAAATGTATATGCAAGTATATGTGTGTCTATGTATATTTTTTTATCATACCCATATCTAGATAGATAGATAGAGAGAAACATAATACCCAGAAAATAATAAGTATATCAGCATTTCTGCGTGAGATCAGTGCATTCTGTTGAGGGTCATTGCTCTCTGGCATACCTGTCTAAGATCAGGCAAATGATGGTGTTACACAGAGAAATGCCATTACCTCCCCATGACCTGACTGAATATTTTAAGCATCAGCTAAGCTACAATAGGAAAAGACTGGCCAAGGAGGATTTTGGTAATAGATGAGTGAATCTAACGGGTTTTATATGTATGAAAGGTGCCATCTAGAGTATTTCTTTTTAGCGGCTGTGTGCCATTGTGGGGAGAATCCTGACACCAGGGTACATTCCCTCAGGATCAGAATGGCCAGGTAAAATTAAACCAGTTATTTGATCTGTCCCTCTCACCTGCTTGTATGTTAATATTTACAGTGTATCATAAACTGCTTGCAGTGTTAGATGAGAGACAAATGAGATGGATGAAAGGAATATTGTGTGTATGGATTGCACAACAGAGCAGTTTTTTCACTAGATTTGCATGACAAGCCAGAGGTAGATGAAGAAAGAGATATACATATATAAATCTATCATATAGGATGCAATATATCAGTGTGTTTCTTTAATCAAATCCATTCTGAGAAAATTCAGATATCTAAAATCTGACCAAACACCAGAATGTCGTGCAGTGTCAAACTGATTAGTGGGCACTACTTAAATTAACTGGTCCGCTCATATAAAACAGAATGTTCTTTTAACATTTTTTCTCCGTTAGCTTTTATTAAACCCTAAAACCATGACATTTGTCAGAAGTAAAGAATATTGAATTTTATCATTTTAGAAGGGTACTGTTTATAATACAGGTATACCTCACCCTATACCATTAATTGGTTCCAGAGGTCACAACTTAGTTTGTAAAATGACTTAAGCTGAAATAACCATACTATGAATTGCAAATAAGCACTCCCCATTGCCTATTACAGTATTTATGATATTTACATACAGTATTCTGAATAAAATAATTAATTTCCATCTTATCTTCCAGTGATATAGCCTTAGGTTTAGCATTAGCACTTGCAATGGGACTTTTCTCTGAAGCCATGGGCAAAAATGTATTCTAAATCACAATTGAAATGTAATAGAAAGAATGTCAATGGTAGTGCACAGATGCAATCAAGTCAGAATTCAAAATTGGAGTTGGAGCGGAAAATGACACAGGAGTGCCACCTGTTGGCAAGAATTTGAAATAAAAACATTCACTGAACATACTTTATTATGCCTTTATTTTTGTTTTTGATGATTTTTATGATATATATATATATATAGTATACATAATATTATTTTAAAATTTATTTAATTATGATTTTATATGTGTTTCTTGTTACTTTAGTGTCTTGATGTTTCTAATATTTTTAATGGCCAACAGAAACTTGAGTAAAACAACCAAAGGCAAGTTTTCTTTTTCCATATAATATTTAAGAAAAACCGACATATCTTTGAAAATGACTTAACTTGAAATTGCTTACAAATCAATCTCTGAATTTTTAAAGAGTTATCTGTCCTTTGGTTTTATTTGCAAATATCAAATTTGAAACTGTGCTTATACCACTAATAACTGCACTACTACAAATTGGGAAAAAGGATGTCATTAGTACACAGAGAAAAATTCTAAAGGAACTTTAGAGAGTTTGGTGACATATTAGTTGACTATTATATAAATGGATACATTTACAATTTAATTAATTCTGAAATTTGTCTTTGGATGAAACTGAATTGTTATCAAACATTATACTTGGTGTTTCATTTCTCTTGTACCTTGGTATTTACAAATTTTAGCCAAGTATGATACAAGATCACTTTTTGATAGCCACATAGTAGATGGCTAACTTTTTATTTAGTCCTATGATCAATGCATGAATGGGCACGTGGCCGAGTGGTTAGAATGTTCACATTCTGACCATGAAACCCGGGTTTGAATCTCATCATGGTTGAGTTGTCAGGAAGGAAACTTCCTTATGTTATCGGACTGGAGGGGGGGGGTCGATCCCAGCATGTGGCACCTTTGGAAAGCGCCTGAAAACCATTCCATGAGTTGGCTTGTGAGTGAAATTGGGTAGACGGAACCCTTGGGAGCTGTTGACAGCTGTGATAGCACAAAGTCACAAGTCATTGTGGCCGAGGGATTGAGTGTGCTGACCTTGTTCAAATTGTTGATTATGTGAGATAACACACTCTTTCCCAGAACTGTAATTAAGGTCTGCTCAGAATAGTTGCAGTATAAACCAGAGGTGGACTCTGTGAGTGTTGAATAAACACAAATGTACCTGAGCAAGCATCTAGTCACCTTAGTAGAGAGGTATCCTCAAATATGAGTGGTCAGCTATATGATCAATACTACAGAACCATCGTCAGCATCTCCTATGTAGGCTGTATCACAAAGGATGCAGTGCAAGCAATCATTATAGAAGAAGCAGGCCCATTGAAAGACTTCATAAACAGAATCAAGAAGAGAAATTTGAAATGGTATGAACAAATTATAAGAACCAGCCATCTTTCCACTGGCATTTCACAAGACACCACCTTAGGCAAAAGAAGAAGAGGTAGACAGAGATAAAAATGGGCTGACATCCTCAACGAGTGGACTGAAAGATTGTTCACTGAGACTCAGAAATTGGCATGCAAGACATATGGAGGGAGCTCAACTTTACTGCAAACTTACGACCCCCACCTGGTTATGAGACTGATGATGATGGTGATGATGATCAGGATCCTCAGGATATTATGACCCCTATCTGGTTATGAGACTTATGATGATGATGACCAAGATCCTCAGGACATTATGACCCCTACCTGGTTATGAGACTGATGATGATGATGACCAAGAACATCAGGATATTATGACCCGCACCTGGTTATGAGACTGATGATGATGGTGATGATGACCAAGAACATCAGGACATTATGACCCGCACCTGGTTATGAGACTGATGATGATAGTGATGATGACCAAGAACATCAGGACATTATGACCCGCACCTGGTTATGAGACTGATGATGATGGTGATGATGACGAAGATCCTCAGGACATTATAACCCCCACCTGGTTATGAGACTGATGATGATGGTGATGATGACCAAGAACATCAGGACATTATGACCCGCACCTGGTTATGAGACTGATGATGATGGTGATGATGAACAAGAACATCAGGATATTATGTCCCCTAACTGGTTATGAGACTGATAGTGATGATGATGATGACCAAGATCCTCAGGACACTATGACCCGCACCTGGTTATGAGACTGATGATGATGGTGATGATGACCAAGAACATCAGGACATTATGACCCGCACCTGGTTATGAGACTGATGATGATGGTGATAATGAACAAGAACATCAGGATATTATAACCCCTATCTGGTTATGAGACTTATGATGATGATCACCAAGCTCCTCAAGACATTATGACCCGCACCTGGTTATGAGACTGATTATGATGGTGATGATGACCAAAAACATCAGGATATTATGTCTCCTAACTGGTTATGAGACTGATAGTGATGATGATGATGACCAAGATCCTCAGGACATTATGACCCCAACTGGTTATGAGACTGATTATGATGGTGATGATGATCAAGAACATCAGGATACAATACTAAAGCTCTTTCTTTTTGGGGCAAAGTAAGTTATTTGATGGTACATATATCACCTACATATTACATGAGATAGGCATTACTGGCTTACATGGTACTGATTGCAGATTAATTACTTTACTTATTCTGATACATGGTCACAATACTGTACCAGTTGATTATTTGATGGTGTATCTGAAACAGTATTCCTTAGATCATCAAAATAGTGAAGCAAGGCAGCAGCACTATATTGAAGGAGACTAAAATGTTTTTTTTATATAATACAACCTTTTTCATTTTAACCAGCTTTATTCAATACATCATCAAATTCGTCATAGATTGATGTTTTATGACCATCATTTGTTGATGTATATTGATGTTATTTGGAATACATTGTCATTTTTAGTGCTTTTTTGGGCCCCGGGCAGGTCTGGACACAAATGAGTGGAATAAAACACTTCCCCACTTTTTTGAAAAATTTGGTCTCTATAGCCCCCACCCCATATAACATGAGATAGGCTTTACTGGGTTACATGGTACTGATAGCAGATTAATTACTTTATTTAGTCTGATATATGTTTACAAAACTGGGGTACCCAATGAGGATTGAAGTTACTATACTAATATGACTAGTTTGTGTGACTAGCTTACTAACGATCACAGTTTACTAACCATCACAACTTTCTTTGCATCTTGCATCATTTGTTTTTGTTTTGTTTTTTTGCTGCTATCTGATGTGGGTCATTTGTAATCTTGTTAATCTTTTATCAAGATGGCCTCTTTTGAGCAAGTTAATAAATTACAAGTAAATTGTGTTGATGTGAGAAAGAGAGAGAATGTCATTTACAAAGCTTTATTTGTTCAAACCAGATTTTATTAAAGAGAAAAGATTGAAGGAGGAGTAAAGATAAGAGAAAGGAGGGCAGTATTGGGGAAGTTAAAGAAAACGGCAGAAGTAAATAAGAGTAGAAAAGAGGAGGAATAAAAAGAGAGAAAGTGAGAGAGGCATAGAAAAAAGGCAAAGAAAAAGGCAAAAAGGCAAAGAAAAGGCAAAGAACAAAAAAGGCAAAGAAAAAGGCAAAAAGGCAAAGAACAAAAAAAAGGAAAGAAAAAGGTAAAAAGGCAAAGAACAAAAAAAGCAAAGAAAAAGGCAAAAAGGCAAAGAAAGAAAAAGGCAAAGAACAAAAAAAAGCAAAGAAAAAGGCAAAAAAGCAAAGAACAAAAAAAGGCAAAGAAAAAGGCAAAGAACAAAAGGGAGAATAACACCGAAGGAAAAATCAGAGTTGGATGAACAGAAACAAGAAAAAGAAGGGGGATTACAAGGAGAAAAAGAGAGATAATAAGAGAAAGAGGAAAAAGAAGAAAAGTAAAGTGCAGACACAGAAAAAAAGAAGGAAGAAATAGAACACTAAGCAAGAACAAGAGAAGTAAAAAGAGTTTTTAAAAAGAGAAAAAAAGAAAGAAGGAAAGAGAAAGAAGTAGGAGGCAAAGATGAAAAAGAAGAGGATGAGGAGAAAAATGAACAATAAAAGTAATGTTGAAAGAGAAAAAGGATCTGGGAAGTAAGAAAAATAAAGCAAATAAGAAGAGAAAAAGAGGGGGAAATTAATAAAGATAAAAAGGAAACTATCTTTTTCTTCTTTTGGAAATATGTACAATATAAAAATTGATACAACTCAAATGACATTAAAAAATACATAATAGACATAAAAAATAGAAAAAAAATAATAGACATAGTATGGAGTAGAGTAATGGTTAACAAGCTTATTCTAACAGAGCATTTTTAATAAAGTGTGTTTGGTCCTACCTAGGTGATCTACACTTGTGGCCTTGTATCATAATAAGCTCAGCTGAGTAAATATCACTATAGTCCAGAGTTTACATAGCGTTTATACCTCTTAGGACAGTTTTACAATTTGTTGCCGCTCTAAACAACATTCCAAAATTGGATAACATCTATAAAATCTAAAAATTATAATTAGTCATTTATTTTGTTCAGATTGTAGACAAAATAAAAAATCTCTCCTGGGTAAGACAATAAACTACGTCCAACAGCAAGGCCTCTGATCAGGAGGTTTTGAGGAGTGTAGAGTCACTTCTTAACGGCTAGTGTTCACATGTCCGCCCTGACCAGGGTGGTAGCACCTGTTAGGGTCCCAGCTATGGGTAAATAATAACCCCCCAAACTGGGGTCAAAACACTATAAAAATAGGTTTTAATTACCAGCAATATGTTTTGTAAAAAAATTACCAGCAATAAATTTTTGAAGAAAAAATTATTACTAGCAATACATTTTTGAAAAAAAATATTAATTAGCAGCAATACATTTTTGAAAAAAAATATTAGCAGCAATAAAAATCTTGTCGGCATTAAATAACCTTTTGAGGTTGATATGGTAAATTCCCTTTTAAAGCCCTGCGCTAAATATCTATTCAATTTTTCCCAAATTGTCATAGTGATTTGCCAAGCATAGCTTGGATGTCACACAAGGCCGAAAGTAAGGGGCACCCAGTGAAGATTGAACTCACTACTCAGTCGTAATTGTTCTAGCGAAACAAGCTTGCTAACCATTACACCACCCCGAGGTGTCCTTCCCAAATTGTCATATTTCCGTGCAAATGAACATGCTGAACTCGAATTAACAATTATGAAAACCTCCTGTTTTGGAGTTATCGACAAGAAAAAATCGAACTAATTCTGGGTAATTCGTCCGCCATTATGGACAATGTTTTTATTAAGCAAGGGACACTTCCGGGTATTTTCGTTGGCGTAAGCTTAAATTTTGGGCTATTTACTTCTTTTACAGAATTTCGTTGCAGAAATAATTGCACACTACCGTAAAGCAATGTATTTTTTTTTTATAAGTGTAGTTTTTATGCCGTAAAACAAAACAAACAAAAGAAAAAACGAAAGAAAAACAGCAATAACAACAAAGAAAAGTTAATTTTTTTTAGCATTCTTTTACACAAAACCTGAATAACAATAAGGAAATGTTCATGATATTGTAAATTGTTTAAAGGTTCATGGTTATGTTCAAAAAGATTCTCTAGGTCATATTCAATAGACAGTTAATGTTCATTATGTTTTTAGTTTCAGTTAATCTTCTTGTGACTCATTTACTGAGTAAATTTTACTCTGTCTTGAAAGTAATTTGCGATTAACTTTCAGTTTTTGAGAAAAACGGTTTTAACAATTTTTAGGATATCACGTTTAGTACAGGCCCTATGAGAGAATAACCTAGCAACAAGTGACTGAAAGTGGATGTCCAGCATAAAACCTTTAACACTCTGCATTATTAAAAAATTACTTTCCTTTCCACTGCATTCTTTTTCAAGTTTTTAAATCTATGCCTCGTGCATAAAACTCCCAAACGGTGAGGAACAAAAAAATGTGTGCATGTGTATGTATATATATATATATATATATATATATATATATTTATTATTGGTACATGCAAAATATTCGATTTACTTCTAAATCTTTCTTACTAGTCTAAATTTATTTTGTGTTTCTTTTCATCATTGTCATAGTTGGTAGCTTTTATTTTTGGTTTTGTTCAGATGTCTGAATCTGTTTGTAGTCATTCACCAATGAAAGCCAAAAAAAAACACTTCAGCTTTTTTTTTTTTTTCTACTTCTTCTAAATTCAGCACCCAGTCGACTTCTTCCTTGTGAATGTTGATCCCTTCTGCCTCTCTGAAAAGCCAAATTTCTTAAATGGCCACAAAATGACTATGAATTCAACCAGAAATTTGATACCCATGGGGTTTTAAGTTTTAACTTACTTTCTTCATTGCCTAAAAAAAAAAAAATCACAAAATGTATTTCTTTAAGCCTGTTTTGACAGGTTTTCATTCCATAAGTAGTGAAACTTTAAAAAAAAAAAAAAATTTTTGAAAAACAATTTTTAAATTTTTATACCTGTATCTTTTTTTAGTAACTGTCAGTCTTCATCTTGGGCCGATTTTAGTCGTCGACTCAATCTAGAGATAGATTAGCGGCGCAAACGGCTTTAGAAGATAAAGTTGATCGGGCCGTGAAATCCCGTGTTAGCTAAGGCAGAGTTGTCCTCCTTGCTTATCAAGAAGGATCAAGCTCTGGTAGTTAGGGCTAGGCTAAAAATAATGTCTTCTGAGGCGACGAACATGGCCGCTGAACTGCGTGCAGAGGAGAATCGGAACGTATCTAGGCGACATATATAGCGTGCGTCACATTACCGGATAAGCGGACCGTAACTACAAACGCGGGTATATGCGAGGCCTTTCGAGATTACTTTCAGGATCTTTTCACCAGGGAGCCCGGTCTGAGCCCTGCTCAGTTCGACGACTATTTGGCTGACTTTCCCTGCCTTGAGGCAGCTGAAGCGGCTAGGTGCGAGGGTCCCATTACAGAGTCGGAAATCTGGGAAGCGCTGAAGCAGGTTGGCCTGGATAAGTCTCCGGGACTAGATGGTCTTCCCTACGAAGTTTACTTGAGGCAGTCGCCCGTTTTTGTTCCTTTGCTGGAACTGATTTTCAACCACTAGATGAAGCAGGGGTCTATACCTCAACGCTTCACCAGGGGTGTGATCAAGTTGCTGCGTAAGGACAAGAACGGTGGGGATAGGTTAGGGAACTTTCGCCCTTTAACCATGTTAAACACAGAGTCAAAGATTTTGGCGAAGATCTTAGCCAACCGTTTGCAGCTTGTCCTGCCTCGTCTGATTGGCCCCGAACAGACTTGTGCTGTGAAGGGCAGGACTATTCAGGATAACCTTCATATGGTACGCTTGATCTTAGAACGAGTCGACAGTGAAGCCGCGTTGATCAATTTAGATCAGTCCAAGACCTTCGATAGGGTTGACCATCGGTTTCTGGAGGCTGTCTTTTCGGCGGCCGGTTTCGGAGCCGACTTTCGCTCCTGGATCCGAATTTTGTATGCGACCCCCGGTGCGCTGGTGGAAGTTAATGGGGTAAGATCGAAGCCTTTCGTATTGTCTCGCTCTATTCGTCAAGGTTGTCCGCTCTTGCCTTTGCTGTACGTTCTTGCGTTGGAACCATTCCTTCGCAAGTTAAAGGCAAATCCGGTCCTGCGCGGAATTTCCATGTCTGGGGCTTCCACCTCAGCCAGGTATTCTGCCTATGCTGACGACGTTTCGGTTCTTGTGTCGAGCAGAGCCGAGATTGACGAAGTCAGCAAGGAGATCAGTGGGTATGAGATGGTGACAGGGCCCAAGATCAACTGCGATAAGTCTGTTGGCTTGCGGTTGGGTGCGTGGAAGGGAGTTTCTCTTCCCGGACCTTTCCTCTGGACGGATGGGCCGATCAAGATACTCGGCGTCTGGTTCGGTCTTGATCTCCAGTTGGAAATGAATTGGTCGGAGGTACAAGGGAAGGCCGAGATCGCGGTTAATCTGTGGTCTCGGAGGAAGTATGTGTTTCACACATCTATCCGATTCTCCTGTACCGACTCTCTGTACTTCCACTCCCGTATGCCAGACTAATTTTATTAGTACGGGTCTGTTCTCTTTCTTGTGGAGAGACAAGGCCCCTATGGTATCTCGCGAGATCTGTTGCCTTCATCCCCCTGAGGGCGGTCTGGGTATGCCTAGCATTGAGATTCGTCAACATATGCTTCACATCACCTTTCTAGACCGAATGTGTCGTGGATCGGATGAGGTGGGCGCCTTCTGGAAAGAAGACGTTCGTAAACATTTCCCATCCCTGAGAAGTGTGCGCTCGTGCGAGGAGGAGGCCGGCCGTAGACCCCAAGCCGAGTGCTCCTTCTACAGCGAATGTTGTCGTGCTCTGAAGCTCCTCTTTCGGGCTTTGGATGGCCTCTCCAACGCCCAGGCGTTGTCTCGCAAGGCATTGTATCAAGTGTTAGTTAGGGGGGGCGTTCAAGATGATCTAATTGGCGAGCTTGGTCTTACGAAGCAGGAGGCTCGCTCGATATGGCCTTGGGCGCCTGGGTTGGAATCCTGGTGATTTGTGAAGGCCTCTGGGTCGGCAAGAGACTTTGTTCAGCAGGCTTGGAGCAATATCCAAACTGTCGTCACTGTGCGGGGGAAGTCGAGACCATTGGTCACGCCTTCTTTCAGTGCAAGGCGGTAGTGCCGTTGTGCAGGTTTGTTGAAGGCCTCATGGTTCGCATGCTGCAGGGAAAGTTTTTTGTCCTTGAAGCCAGTTCTGTTTGTAGCAATGTGGTGCCGCAGATGACGAATGCTGAACACTATGTGTTCTGTTGCTTGCTAAGGGTTATGAGAGTTGTGATTTGGACGACGCGTCAGAAGGAATTCTATGAGGGCGAGAAGTTCACTTCTTCCCAACTGATCTTGTTCTTTAAGCATCAGCTTAAAGTCAAGATTAAGACGGAAAGGCGGCGGCTCACCTCATCAGAATTTGGCAAAAGGTGGGTGAATCTTGCACGTATGTGCTGAGTAAAAGGGGCTGACCTTGAGTGGCATTTTGATGCCGGTTAGGCATTAGGATATTGTATTCCTGGGTTGAACATAGGCAACCCATCCCGAAATTAGGTTAAGTGTAGGTCTTCTTTTTTGCTTTTTAGTTTTTCTTCTTTTCAGTAAACTTAGCTAGGGTGTGCTTGCTCATTGGTCCCTTTTATTTCAGTCCCCATTTTTTTTCCTTTAGTTTAACTCCCCATCCCTCCCTCGTTTAGGTGGTCAGTGATGTCAGTTCTCTGGTGGATGCGGGGCGCCTTTCGTTTCGTGTGTGTGCTTTTCGTATTTGTTGTTGTGTATGAATGAGTGTGTGCCTGTGTGAATGCTTGGGAGGAATGAATGTGTTCTTTATTTTCATAGTCCCGCATCGATTTCGTCCGGTTAACTGATATTTCTGCCACATTTAAAGTTTGTGGTTTTTTTTTTTTGGGGGGGGGTTATGACTAACACTAATTTTTGTTTGGTTTCTTGTAAATATTTTTGTCATTTTGTATATACTCATTGGGGATCCTTTTAAAAATTGTTGTTTTTATGCCCCTCCCCCCACAGACAATATTTATACATAAGGGGAGTATTTAGGATTTGCATTGAGTCAAAGAGGTATTTTGGTGGATGTAGTAAGAAAGGTATGGATAAATGTGTTGTTTTGGTGAAAGGAATATTGTTTTGTTTGTATGTTAGGGTCAATGGTTGTGGCTAGCTAAGTTTTATATTAAGACATGTGATGACCGTCCTTTACCCCAACCCCCTTTTTTGCCCTTGTGCCACATTTGTTGTATTTTTTTACAATAATAAATATTGTCAGTCTTCATCTTGGTGGATTTTTCAACATCAATTTGTGCCTCACATATATAAAGTTTTATATATCAAATTTTATTCAAGCCATTTTTTTTACTAACCGTCTGGCTTCATTATTTTATTTATTTCAAGAATACGCGTTAAAAATTACTTAAATATTTTTTTAAAACACTCCCCTCAAAAGAAAGTAAACAGACCTACTTTATTTATTTGCATTCTTTATGATTATTTTTCTTTTTTTTACACTTTCATTATATTTTTTTAATATAATTTATTTTACATTTCTTTTTTTTTTTTTAAGTTTTTTTTACAACACTTGCTTGGATAGTCATTGTGTTGGGTTGGGCGCCTTGTTGGTAGGCTGCACCAAAATATGCCACATGGTGTTGTTTGTCTTGTAGGTCCACAAGTTTGCTGGCCTGCAATCAACCAAAATTAGCTTTGCTTTCAAATTTAAATAAACTCGAAGTGATAAAATCTAGACTAGATTAAAAAAAAAAATTCTTATTATGGGAGCTTTCAAGTGAAAAATCAGCTTTAAAAAAGATTTTTCATTTTTATTTTCAAAATAAAAATTTTTAAAAGCACCCTTGACATCACCTCTTCCCACCCGTCCCTACATGAATTTTTGTTCTCCAGTAATGAATGACAATGTCTTCTAGTTATTGACAATTATTAAATTCAGCAGAATATCAGTTTTCTACTTTGAAGAAGATAAAGAAAGTTTGAAAGATAAATGTGAATATGTAAAAAGATAGTACCTCCGTCACTTCACGTTGTTATCTTACTTAAAAACACTAACAGGCAACGAAACACTGATGTTGTTTCACTTGTGTTTTACTGTTTACGGCTTGTTTACCATTCTGTCGTTGTGGGGTCATTGTTCTTTTTTAATATTCCCTGAGAAAAAATGCACATACACTTTAGGTGTGCATGTGTTTATTTTTTGCACAAAAATATTAAGAAAAAAAAAAAAAAAAAAGGAAGAAGCAAAAAAACAAACAAACAATGTACACAGTTTCTGTCCTTGGCACTTTCGGGTAAACAGTTCCGCACACGTGCACTTTTCCTTAGCTCCGCCCAGTTTTTCCAGTTACCTCCCTTGATGACCATTTCTGACAGGGTTGAGGTCTGGTACTAATAATAAATAAAATTATTTTATTTTTATTCCGATTGAAAAAAGACATAAAAAAAAAAGAAATTAATTACCTCACGTAAAACATAACAGACATTTTTTAAAATTTAAGTATCTAGTTTTTGACTCGTCCATTATTTTGGTATGTTATGGGACATACTCAAAGGCTAAGCCTTGTGAACTATCCCAAATCAAGTATGGTAACCTTTACAGGACATAAATAATAAGAAAAAATCAGTTTTGTCTTTCTATATGGAACAAGAATATCCTTGGCCTATTTCCGCAATTCTTTTAAACACAATTTCGTATTATTGATATTTTCTAATTATACCTAGACAGTTTTTAAAAATCAATTCTCATAATTTATTTCATTCTTTTCTCTCAGTCTCGCTTTCTCTCAGTTTCATATTTAATTTCTTTTTAGTTCTTTTTACGGCAATTTTCTTTATTTTATTTCTTTTCTTTTCTTTTTCATCCTTCTCAAGGTTGTCTTATTTTTTTATTTTTTCATATGTTGTTTTTACAGCAAATTCATGGCTTTAAAACCAATTTAGTATATTCTAATTTAGTTTATTCATATAAATTTTGTTGTGAGAGTGTGGATGATATGAAGCCATGTTCTTGGTTTTATTAATTTTATCTCGGATTATATCATCTGTTCACATGTTAAATTAATGTTCATGTGCAATATTACATGAAATAAAATAAAAATCAAAAATCAAATATGAAAATAAAATATGAACAGTTTTTGGTGTGCATGCAACAAAATATAACATTTATTAAATGATTGATTTTTGATTATACATACTGTTGCTTACATAACTGAATCATATTATTTACAAAACATATATATATTGATTTGTATGTATTAATGCAAAGAAATAAATAGTTTTAGGCTTTAGTTTTAGGTATAAAGAAAAATCTGTAGTGAATACAAAATAAAAATAACTATCTTTTCCCCACTGTTTTTAAATTCACGAGCCTATGCGAAAATTTATTTTGACCAATAGAAAAAGGGATTGGCTCTGGACCGAAGAAAAGACCAAATCAAGGAAAATTTATTTTCACCAATGGAAAAGGGAGCAGCTTACAACTGAGAAAAAAGTAACGAGCCAATGTGAAATTGCTTTTTGATATTGATGGAATAGTCCATACATACCTTTTCACCCCTTTGGAATAATACACTTTACCACAATATTACCTATTAACCAATCATCACCCTAGTTCCAGTGAACTAGACTTTTCATTGGCTCAAACTGTAGCAAATTCACACAAAAATATCTTTTCATGCCTAGCCATTTGGAGCCAATTCCTACTTCCAGAACAAAATAAAAAGGAAGTGTTCAGATCGATTCAGGCAGTCAGAATTTCATTCTGGAGAAGTGCCAAACGAATCCACTCCAGTAAAAATCATAACCAGCTACATTTTTGCTGTGCAAATTTCTCTGACTCAATACACACAGCATTTCGCTCTACCAGGAACAATTTCTTACAATACTAAAAAGTGATAATAACTCACTACTAACAAGTATTCGTAAATATTCAATCAAATATCTAAACAATCCAAGGTAAACAACTCTGGAGAATTTAGAGAATTAAACTCCTACTTTATTCATGCATACAAACTACACAAATTTCTGTATAAATAATATTTTCCATTTAACTCTGTTTGACCAATTCTTAAACACTTGAACAATTTCAAACTGTAAATCAATAAGAAACCCAATTTATCAATGGTCAATTTCTTGCATTATCAAACTACAAATTCTCAAATTGTATATTAATTGTACATAAATGCATGTTGCTTTATTGAAATCTCATAATCAGTGTTTCTTACTCAATTGCCTTGTGATTGATTCGTTTTTGAATGTCTATATTCTATATTGTTGTGGATTAATATGGTGAACATGACCGTAAACTAATCATCTTAATATAAAAACCTTCTGATAACAAATTCAAACTCATAGCAATCCCAACAATATAAATAAGCAGAGAAAGTTGAATTAAGAGAGAGAGAAAAGGCAGAAAGAAGCAGATTTCTACATGTCTGAATAACACTGGTGTCAAATTACACGTTGATACATTATCAGCTTCTAATGAGAGCAGGGCAATTTCAAAGAACTCTATTCAACTCCATAGCTAAGTGCCTTAAAATATATTTTTCATTCATGTTGAATACAACCGTATAACTTTTATGTGAAAAATGAATTTGTTTTAAACATTTTGGAATATTACTTTGTGTCCGATGATTTAATATGAACATTTTCTCTTCTTTTCAATTCATTGAAACTACAAACTTTAAATGTTTAATTACTTTTCCTGAAACAAGCTACTGACAACTTCAAATGAGTAAATTTGTAAATAGATTCCTTATCTTGTTTTGTTAAATATAACATCTATAATGTCTGTTTCTTCATCATTATCCCTCAATGCCTCAAGTCTTTCTTGTGAGCTCATTTAAGAAAACATGTCTTTCTGGTCCAACAGTTGTCAGTCAGAGACAGAGAAAGACTATATTTTTTGCCCAAAACTGTTTTTTCTGGTGCATTATAAGAATTATACTTCCCTTCCTTTACTATAACCTAACAAAGCAGGGGATGTAACTCTTACTTCTTATTTATGATTCACTACAAATTCATAACATCATTATTCAGTTATAAAAGTATTTTCTCTGGCTTGCTTTGGCATTATGTCACTAGTTAAATTAGTAAAAGAATATTTCCAATTTTGATTCATTCTTTCATAAATTTTTGATATCTTTAGATTTTTGGAATTTTATTGTATGAAACAAAACAAGTGATAGTCTAAAGGTGATGGGTATGGTGACTACATCATATGCAGATGAACTTCCTATCCCAACTATATAATTACATTTGTTGGAAAAAGACTGGAGTTGTCATGTACAAAGAACAGCAGTTGACCAAAAAACCCTAGAAAAAGATGTTTTTTCTGTGACATTTAAATAAACTATTCACTAATTGCAGCATTGTTTGGGTTCCAGTAATTCTTAAAGAATTCCTTTTGAATCCCACAAAATACAAAGAAAAATCTTCCAAAGTCTATTCACTTTAGGTTGAAATATTGAAAGCTGTCCTGGATCTAGTTATGATTTTCTTCATTTTTCCAAAGATTAATTTTCCTGTGATTATCAAGAAGAGGAAATATTCAAAGATTGATCAATGTTCTTTTCTGGAAAGTGTCGATTTTTCCAGCTTCTGAATTTTTCCTTGTAAACAGTTATTTTTCATTGCATAAACAATTAAGAGTTAAACAAGTTCAAAGACATTTCTAAGATTTCCTTAACATTGTGTGTAATGAATAGGTGCTACAGGATTGTGATGGACAAGGTTATTATGGTGGCCAGTTTGTAGCAGGAGGAGTTATGACTTGTTGCTGATGGGGATGATGACTTAGAAAGTAAATGAATTCAACACATGGAGGATTTTTATAAAGAGAGCAAGATATCTCACAAAATAATAGAAAGAAAATGTTATATTTATGTATGTACAAATAACTGAAAAAAAGAAATGTTTATGTACCTAGCTGTAGTATATATGACATTGTGATATTAGGGGTTAATCAAACAAAAAAAAAGAAAGAAAGAAAGAAAAAAGGAAAGAGTCTACTAACTGGATGATAATTGTTGAAATTCACAAGAAAGTGAATTGAAAAGTTGATTAGAAAATTAAAAACAAAATGTGTTGAAAAATCATGTTTCAAAATAATAAATTAAATCTCAGTTCCAAGCAGAATTGAACCCAAATTTACTAGACAGAATTCAGTAAAATTGAGCAAAATGATGTCCTTCTCCACTTTCCGCGAATAAGAAAGAAACCATTAATGTATTCTCAAAGATGTCAAATAGAAAAACATATGTTGTTGATGAGGAAACCTGTTTGTCACTGAAATAACATTTATGATTCTTCTGGACAAAGAGTCAGGAAAAACATCTGGTTTGAATCAGCCACCCTAAAAATATCCCTACAAAATGAGAGATTAGCCTGATGGGTTCATTCATCTTAATTTCTGTGTCATTCATCAAAAATTTTATATCTAACATTAATTTGGATTCCTTTTGATACAAGTTATAGAAAAAAATTAATTATTGGCTTGGAATGACCATAAGCAAAAAGACTGTGTGGTTTTATTGACTGCGAAACACATAAACAGAGAAATATAATTCTTTTTATTACTAAAGAGATTGGGAATATTTTCATTTTCTTCCTACACAAAACAACTCTTGTGATTAGCTGTTGGAGGCATCTGGATGGGCTCTGAGCAAGTCCCTGGCTTTGGGAAATCACAGTGTGGGACAAACTGATAAAGAAAGATTAATGATGGGAAATCTCCTTTTTGATTACTCACCCTGAAGGTTTGGATTCATCACAGACAGTGTGCCACCCCTTGGAGTGGGCTGAGGTTAGATTCTGAGAAAGTGGGTGAAGAGAGAGAGAGAGAGAGAGAGAGAGAGAGAGAGAGAGAGAGCAATTAGCATTGCCTATATGGAGCGATGGTGTGATATGAGACATGAAAGGAGTTGGACCACTCTCAAAAGAGGGCAGGACAACTCCTACATTTGGAAAATCACTCAAGTAAACATATTTTGAAAATATGGAATCTTAGAAAAAGGTTGATGCTAAGGGTGGAAGATAAATGAATCCAGACTCTGGTCAAATCCCATCTCTGCTAGACACAGGACTCCATATAAGCTAGAGGTTTGGACAACTTGGAGCTACTGGAATCTACATCATTCACTGAGACCTTGTGACCAAGACTTTGTGTTGGCCCTGAAGACCAGAACTTCAAAATTGAAATTATTAGGTTGGTGCAAAAATAATGACGGTTTTTGACGTATTTTATAACGTCAAAAACCGTCATTATTTTTGCACCAACTTAATACTATTAACACAAGCTGCAAACTCCAAAAAGGGGAAACCAGTGTCATTTTATTATAACAGTAAATGGGAAGGGTTAAAACCGCTTTATACAAGAAATCATATACAAACCAAATCGTTGTTACATTTTTAACCTGAGTTAATTCTTTATTCCAAAGAATTCTTTTTTGTGTTGCTCCTTGTTGTTGACCTGTTCTTCACTCAAGTTTACTTCACCAGCAATCTTCTCATCCTCTGAGATCAAAAACACAACATAGCAGAGGAGTGAAAAGTTATGAAGCTGACAAACACCAGCTAAATAGAGTGGAACCGTACTCTTCAACTTAATACCAGTGACACACTAGCAATGTGTTAACAAGTAAGGAGTCACCTAGATGCTAACCTCAAGTAGTCTCAAGGAATCTGAAGGCCAATGCAGGGGAGTGGGTTATATTATCCACATAGTTTATTTGAAATTAAGTTGTCAGATTGCTGGAGAATGTCTGCTTGAAGGGGAAGAGTCCCATTGTTATCACTATTACGTATCTGAGCAAAAAGAGAAAGAGTGTTTATGTCCCTAGCTTTTATAGCACTGAATTCAACACTACCTAGCATGTGTCCTGTCAGACAGGGTGGAGTAATTCATATATGTACAAAGAGGGGTGATGTGAACTTTTGCATTAGCTTAATAAATTATCTGCTTTGATGATTGTTTATTTATTTACTTGCAGAAAAAAATGTTTCCTGAGTGATCAATAATGAGAAAAAAAATCTCACTTATGCTAATCATTAATTATGTGGATCAATTTCAACCTGAAATATACCCAGGAAAAACTGCAAGCAACTATCGACAGATCCAGGACTTTAAGCAGGGTGGAGTCTAAATTAAAATATATGATCTATACAGCTATATATATATATATATATATATATATATATATATATATGATTTATACAACTGGTGATTGGTGTCTTGGGAAGGTGTTTTTCTCTAAATTAGATATGGAGAATTTTATTTATATGTTTTCCACGTATAACTTCTATTATAAAAAAAGAAAAAGAAAGGAATGCTGGAAAATAAAATAATTTCACTCAATCAAAAAAACTTAACACAAAGGGACTTTTGATGTTAGCTGAAACTAAAGTTCTTGCCAGAATCTTGGAGCCTGGTCAAATGATATAAGATAACACCTCTGATCTAGAAAAAGAAGAGATGGAAAGAATGACAAATGGAGACATTACTGTGAAGAAACCAGCCATGCATGATGCCTGAAGAAGTAGTTAAGAGGTCATCTGATAATGATATTTCTGCCCTGCTTAGGGCCAAGAAAAACGCAGTAGATTGACACTGATCCATTTCTAACATTACTACTATCTCTATCATGGTCTGATTAATGGACATTTCTCCAGACTGCTGCCAATATTAACAAGCATTTTGCTATGCCAAATATCAAAGGACTCACTCATCACTCTAAAGAAATAAATAAAAATATATTCAGTTATGTACCATGCATCATACATGCTTAGGAGATCATGTATCTTTTGATACATGACTGACGAGGCAGATTTTTTCCTGCAGTAAGTTGCCATTTCTTATTGCGGTAGAACAGTTGCCATCTAAGGCTATAGAACCCGGTCTGTCCTGCTATTTACCTATAGCTAGTGGGGAGAAGAGGATTCATGCCTTTCCAAAGGGTATTAACATGCAAGTCAATGTAATGGATTCAAGTGGAATTTGGACTCGGCTCTCTGATTTCTATTTTCCAAATGAAAACTTTAATAAAAGAATTAGCTCTGACTTTATATTATTTAAAAGACAATTTATTTTGGAGTTGTGGGTGGGGTTCTGTAGTCTCTAATCTTTTCTGTATTTAGTCACTCTAATTCAAGATCATCATAACTGAGTAATTCTTTCTTAAATTTGTCACCCTAATTCAAGATCATAATAATTGAGTAATTTTATATTCATTTTACGTCATATTTTATTTTTACCTGAGAATCTGTGTAGATAACGATTTTGAGTTAGATTTTTTTTAAAACCCATACCTCAAATATGGGCACAATAACCTATGGCTCATTTGCATCAGTCATAGCAGTTTGTGGTGTCTATATTTTTACACTTTTGCAAGTGTTGCATCAGTTTTTTTTCTGTGCTGCAACTGAATTCACTCATTCATATATCTAATATATGAGATTTTTCTCAAAATGATCCAAGCATTTAATATTAACAAAAATATCCTTCCTAGGGCAATGGCATCTTAGTCTCTTTCAAGGTACTTCCATTGGGATTTCATATATACATACCTCAGCATCCTTTCCACTTTGTATACAATCTGCAATATCTTCCTTTATAATGACCATCAGCTGCCTTATCACATTCTCTTTAATCTTGTCTCAAATCTGAAATCTTCTCCTTTTCAGCGGTGATAATTTGAAGTCCTAGGGAGCTAAATCAGTGCTATAGAGTTCCTGACAGATTTGGATAATTTTTTTTCTAAAAAAACCTGCATGCAACATTGCTCAGCTATTGCTAATGTGACAATCACACAGTATCCAAACTTACTGAATGGCATCTCACAGCTGACTGAGTAACCCCATGAGAGATCAACTGTTCATGCATGCACTGTAAGGTCCCCTCTGGTTGCCAATATTTAAACAATGTATCCTTGAGAAAGTTAAAATGGCATGATGCTTTCCAGACAGAACAAATAATTAACTAAGAAAATGCAAAATAATCAGTCCTAACAAATGATAGAAAAATTCCTCAGAAATGTTATTAAGTCTACTTAGTCAGATCATAGAAATGGAAAATAGATTTAGTGTCTTCATTTCCCTGGTCATTGAATCTATTTTCTTCTTGTTTGTTTTGGTAACTTTGCATATAATCCGTCATTAATAATAGTTCTTAATTGTTCTGTGTGTGTGTGTGTGTGTATGTGTATTATCATATCAAACAAAGTGCAAGCAGAAAGGTATTCACATCATAATTAAATCAGTAATACTGCATTTATAATATTCCCAATTAAATAGGACAACCACACTTCATTTAAAAAATTAACTGTTTAACGACTTCTGGGATTTACAATCTGCTATGAAATCTCATGAAATAAAAAATTAAAACAATTCCAAATATTTGGCATTGTATATAGTTTTTTCTTGCTTCAAAAATTGAATAATTCTTTCTTGATTTCGACGCTCTAACTCATGAGCATTGTGGCTGAGGAATTCCTTCTTCATTCAGTCACTCTAATTCATGATCATCATAACTAAGTAATTCTTTCTTCATTCAGTCGCTCTAATTCATGAGCATTGTAACTGAGCAATTCTTTCCTCATTCAGTCACTCTAATTCATGATCATCATAACTGAGTAATTCTTTCCTCATTCAGTTGCTCTAATTCATGATCATCATAACTGAGCAATTCTTTCCTCATTCAGTCGCTCTAATTCAAGATCATCATAACTGAGCAATTCTTTCCTCATTCAGTTGCTCTAATTCAAGATCATCATAACTGAGTAATTCTTTCCTCGTTCAATCGCTCTAATTCAAGATCATCATAACTGAGTAATTCTTTCTTCATTCAGTCGCTCTAATTCATGAGCATCGTAACTGAGCAATTCCTTCTTCATTCAATCGCTCTAATTCAAGATCATCATAACTAATTCTTTCCTCATTCAGTCGCTCTAATTCATGAGCATTGTAACTGAGCAATTCTTTCCTCATTCAGTCGCTCTAATTCAAAATCATCATAACCGAGTAATTCTTTCCTCATTCAATTGCTCTAATTCAAGATCATCATAACTGAGCAATTCTTTCCTCATTCAATCGCTCTAATTGAAGATCATCATAACTGAGTAATTCTTTCCTCATTCAGTCACTCTAATTGAAGATCATCATAACTGAGTAATTCTTTCTTCATTCAGTCGCTCTAATTCATGAACATTGTAACTGAGCAATCCTTTCCTCATTCAGTCGATCTAATTCAAGATCATCATAACTGAGTAATTCTTTCCTCATTCAATTGCTCTAATTCAAGATCATCATAACTGAGCAATTCTTTCCTCATTCAATTGCTCTAATTCAAGATCATCATAACTGAGCAATTCTTTCCTCATTCAGTCACTCTAATTCATGATCATCATAACTGAGTAATTCTTTCCTCATTCAATTGCTCTAATTCAAGATCATCATAACTGAGCAATTCTTTCCTCATTCAATTGCTCTAATTCAAGATCATCATAACTGAGCAATTCTTTCCTCATTCAGTCACTCTAATTCATGATCATCATAACTGAGTAATTCTTTCTTCATTTCATAGTTTTCTCTTTCTCAAAATGGATCAAAATAAATAAAATGTACAAAATGAAAAATAAATAAAAATTTACCTATACCATATCTGCAGTACCCAAACTGAAGTAATGTACAGAATATACAGCTGATTATAAAATTTGTTTAGGAATAAATGAGAAATATTACAAATGACACAAAAGTGATATTAAAACTATATGAAACTGGTTGACACAAATCCGTTACACCATTAGTATCCCTGAAATAATTATAAGATATAATTGCTTATTTAGTAACCAGATTGTTGGGATAGAATCTGCTTAAGTGAGGAATGACCATATTTCTCTTTCATTTGTTTTGCTCTTATCATTGACATGTTTGCTTCTGATCTCCCAAGCAATGATAATTGCATGTATCAAGAACCTCTAGAAGCCAATGCTTATGCAAATATGACAATTAAGCAACTATTGATGATTATACTACAAAACAATGCTTAGTACAATCCTTTTGTATTTTCTGAGCAACTAACATTAAAAGATAAGCTATTGTTTTTTTTCTTTTTTGTCACTAAGCTCATGGATTTGACCATGAGGAATATTATAGTAACAACAAAAACATGACTTCTTTTTTATTCAGCCTTCAGGCTGAGATCAGACATTCACCCATATTCTCTTCCTCTCTAATCATAAACATGTGTTGCATGTGCAGGTGGTGTAATGGTTAGTGACTTGTAATGAAAAATCAGAGAGATAAGTTCAAATTCTAGTTGAGTTAGTTACATTCACTTATGTTTAAATACTCCTGGGAAAGGTAGGAATCCATCACTCCCTCTAGCTATGGATTAAATAGTAAGGCAGAATGGGTTCTTTAGTCTTGGTTGGCAACTAGTCTAGAAGAAGGACAATTCTCAATTGAAAACTTGAAGAGACCAAATCATGGGTTGATTTGAAAAGTCATGATACAGAAGACAACTCTACCAAGGTTATGGTAAAATTCATTGGCAGCAAGATATTAGATGTTGACAATGTTGAAATCTAACAGACTAGATATTTGGCACTGAACTGTAATGGTGTCATACTAAAAGATCCTTCATACCGGACAATAAACAAGACCCTAATTATACTGAGTCAGATGGAACCTGTGAGAACATAGAACAGCACCTTGTGTCTCCCAATATATGTGCAACTGAAACCCCTAAAAGAAGGGGTGCCTTGACATATGACCTAGTTAAGTCTTTCTCTGTAAGAATGAAGGAATCCTAGTCCCAGAGATTCCAAGCTTGTGACAGTACCACCTCTATACTAAAGGTATGTTGATGGATATAAATGTCAGAATGACAGTGGTTGTGGAAACTGTTCTTGGCCCATGTGATATGCTAATGACCTGTACATTGCTTATTTATACTGGTTGGGTGATTGGAGGAAGTGTGTATGTAAATAGGCTTGGTTTATTTATCGTTATGACCCCCAGATTGCCTATTTTTATATATAATATTTTATTTATTTATATTACTTTTTTATCTATCATGTATATATTTTTTATCTATCATGTATATATTTTCATTCATGTATTTTTCTTTGTTTCTGCGTAATAGAAATAAAGTTTATGAGAATTATTTTACATAATTTTAATTTAGTTTTTCAATCATGATGTCATTTTAAGTCATGCAGAAGGAATTTGTTTTCATGGATGTGATGGAATATTCCATACCTACCTGTCACCCCTCCGGGATAATGCATTTTTCACGCATAATCACCTCTTAAACAATTAGCATCTTAGTTTCAGTAAACTAGGTTTTTCATTGGCTGAGACCTTAAAACTGTAGCAAGTTTGAGCAAAAATACCTTTTCCCACTCATTGCTTTGGAGCCTATTCTGAGACCACAAACTCAATAAAAAGAAGCATTTTGATTCAAACAGTCAGAACTTCAACCCTGGAGAGATGGTAAACAAATCCACGCTAGCCAAAACTTTGACCTAACTACACTTTTCGTGCACCAATTCTTCTGACTCGATAAACAGCACTTCGCTCCCTCAGGAACATTACTTAGAACATACTAAATAAAGTGAATTGACCAACTACTAAACAGTATTTGTAAATCTCAATGCAACATCAAGACAACAGCTAAAGGTACACAACTCTTACAAACTTTGAACAATAACTTTAACAAATGCACACATACACACGAGTGACTGAACTCCCACAAAAGACATTTTGTAATACAATAAAACATCTTGTTTAATTTCATACACAAATTCTAACCACAAGCCTACACATATTGAAACTCAGCATAATCCTTCTACATATTTTATTAGAACTGGCCGCACTTGATCAGCAATATCTATCTTGATTGTATATGTTTAATTGATATAAAATGAATGTTATTTGTTAAACCTTTAATCATGTTGTCCTCATTTTTGATTCCTCCTGAATGATTTTACCTTCAATGTTCTTATTTTTATATTTGTTGTGGATGAATGTCTTGTGAACACCTACATTTCTAAGCCTTCTGATAACCTAACCTTCTGATACACCAAAATACATTCGCCAATCTGCAACAGATGCATTTAGAAATGAGTCCTGATATTTTGCTCAAGAGTTTTTGTTCTTGAAAGATAATGCTGTTTTCTTCTCTAGGTAAAATTTATATAATTTTCAGGGGTTGTGTAAGCTGGTGCTGTTTTTCTTATTCTATATGTTATTTTTGGTGTGTTTTTAAGTCATCATTTAAAGGCAAGGTGCTACCATTTTTAATGGGAAGTTGAAAACATTCAAAACGGGTGGATTCAACATATAGATTATTTTTATGCATATATTTTTATATAAAGAGCAACATGGCTCAAAAGAGAAATTAAATTATATTCTTGTGTTTACACCAGAAGAGATCAGAAAAAGGGAAGAAAATATTTTTTAGATTAATGGCCATGTGTGCCACAAGGTTTGATGAAATTAAGTAGTCAGCTTGCCTAGGGAAAGAAATCCTCCTGACAAGTCCCAGGTTACCACTATTTTATCACAGAGAAAAAAGAGAAAGAGAGAGTGAGGCCTTTACTTTTATACTGTTGATTGCTACACAACCTAATGGCATTAAATGAAGTCCATTGGCAGAAATTATTTTTAGCACTTCTGCTTCTATGGATGTATTTATACATCTTTATGAAACTCCAAGCTACCAACATATATGTTTTCATGATGTACTTATATGCCTTTATGAAACTTACACTTCCCATTGTCAATGTATATATTTTCAACAACTTTCCTATCATCCACGTGTACACATCCTAAGTTCATTTAGGCTAACCACTTGTTTACATCGGAGGTAAGCATCGATATCATACATAGTGCAAATCTGCACATGGTGGATATAAAGTCAACTTCCAAGTCAATCTTCTGATATATCCTGCTTCTCTGATGCTCTGGTGTGACATTAACTGCAAAGTCTATTTTGGTATCTCTTATGGTGAGCCTGATACATACTGGGGTCATCACAGATGAATTTCTCTCAGCACAAAGTTTCCTTATTGACATTAAATTCAATTGAGACCTTTGGCAATGAATCATATGATACAAGATGATGAAGTCATATCAAGTTTAGCTAAGTGTACTAAAGTTGAATTGGTAACAAATTCTCAACATTCAACTTTGTTGGAAAATAATAATTTCTATAATATATTAATGATTTTCTAGCAATTGTGATGATAATGTCTTGTTAGATTAATGACTGGTATCAAGTGATGTCAATATTAATTCAATAATAAACCACAAGCAACAAATTTCACTTGTGAGCAATTCACAAAATTATAGATATTTAAAATGAGCTAAAGAATTGACCTCTGGTTCAACTTGTCATAGAAATTTGAGCAAACATTGATAAATGTGCCTGCAATAAGATGGACTGTCAAAAGGACATGTTTTTTTTCCATGACACTACATTTTCACTCTTCAGCAATATTTATTGTTTTAAAACTATTTAAAAAGTGATGATTAGAATTGTAATTAAACCTAAACATATGGTGAAAGTGAATTTATAAATTTTCTTTGTTTTCAAGAACAAAGAAAATGTATAAATTGACTTTCAAATTCAAAATGAATAAATTTACAAATGACTACAAAAATAATAAACACTGTTTATTTATTGGCTTGTTTTTTTACATTATCTATTATATTATTTATTGTAATGGTTGGCAAAACATCAGCTAATTGCCAATCAATTCAAACTTTATAAAATGGTAAATAATAATGATTACTTTATAGTTGATTCACATATTTTAATAATTTAGTAAATGTTTATAAATTTATGAATAAAAAATCATTTTCACATTTATTTCTTTATAAATTGTTAAATGATAAATATTTCATTAGTTCTAATTGTATTAGTTTTTAGAATGTTGCAAATATAAAATTATTCTTGTAAATAAATAATCTGTTATGATGATCAAACTTAGTAGGCATAGATATTCTATGTACATTGAGTCAATGTACATAGAATATCTATGCCTACTAAGTTCGCTTCCAGTGTCAAGTTGCATTTTTAAGCATACACCATTTAATTTAGCATTTGTGAAGGTGTTCTTTTTGTTTCTCCTTTCTATTGAAAAAACATTGATTTTTTACATTGTTGTGTATTATTTCAACATTTTTTACATTGGTATCTTGCCATCTACATACGACTTGAAAAGGATTTTTCTTTTTGCACTTATTACATGTCTGTCCCCATGTTGGATATTTCTCTCTCTTTGATTCATATTTATAGTTGCAATATCAGCATTTTATTATTGTTCTTTTTATCACACATGTGTTCATAAATTCAGGTTAGTTTTCATTTGTATTAAATCTTTCAATTAACTCTTCTTGTTGTATAAAGTCAATACAAGCTTCTAAAGTCATTTGGTTTGTCTGTAACCACTCTAAGATTTTTACTCTATGAAAGGTGTTGTACAGTCCTTCTACCAATCGGAGATGAATTAATTCTTCATCTGTGCTTAGTCTTTGTTGTCCTAGTTCATGAAATTCAAAATATCTGCTGGTATCTCTTAACCTTCTTAGATATTTCCTGATAGGTTCCCCAAATTCTTGTCTCAATGCTAAGAATTTGGTTCATTCGTCTATGACCAATCTTTTCTTTGGTTGAATATTTCTCAATATTATTCCTTTGACTTCCTTTTTTCAATTTCAACTGGGTAAATCATTAACAAAATCTACCTCATGGCTTCAAATTCTGCAGTGGCCAAAAATAAATCCAGGTATTTGGTCATCTTGTAACTTCTTTATTCTGGCATGTGCCTCAAATCATTTTATCCATATCTTTATGTTTTCAGGTTCTTCTATGTTCAACAGAACTCTGTCAGGTGACACCATTTTGTTATGATGATCAAACTTAGTAGCCATACATATTCTACATACACTGACTCAAATTTGCCCATGAGCTTTAGTTATATATATAGTTATGTTAATTACCTCTGAGCTAAACTAATCCCATTAAACAATCTAATAAATAAATAGTGTTTAATATTTTTGTTTTAAATTCTCAAGAAAAAATATGTATAAATTCACTTTTATCATGTTTAGGTTTTATTCCAATTTTAATCATCGCTTTTTAAAACAAACATTGCTAAAGAGTGAAGATAGTTAAAAAAGTAGTGTCATGGAAAAAAACATTCTTTTGATACTATATCTTATTGTAGGTATGTTGCTAGAAAAATTCTTTTTTCTGGTATGAGTTTTTTTTTATTAATTTATTCTTTATAGTAAAGACAGTTAATAATGTTGGTCACGATCATGCTGTCAAATAGATTTTATTTGCTTTCATTGAAAAATTTATGCATGACTTCTCTTTCAAGTATTAAAAGTGAGATGTTTACTTCATTGCACTTCTTAAGAAATAGAGAACATGGCTGGGGTTGTTTTCAGAATTCTGACCTCCAAGTTTTTTTAAACACTTATTGACGGATCAAAGAGACAAAAAGAAAGAACATTTTCAGTAGAAAATGATTACGAACAACTAGAGCATAAAAAGTAAGATATGGTTGAAGTTCATGCAAAGTTAGCTTTATATATATATATATATATAAGTTAACTTAGGATGCATTGTAAATCTTTCAACAATATATATATATATATATATATATATATATATATATATATATAAAGTCAAAATTACAATGAACAAACATTATCTATGAGTTCAAATGTCCCTTAAGGAACTGTGTTCCTGATCAAATTGAATTCATATATAATTACATCGGTCACACAACTACATGCCTATCCAGATGCCTTACGTTACACCTATCTAACCAGAGCTCTATTAGAACCCACTTAAATACATGCACAAACTTACCAGGCTCCATCCAAAACATATTAGTAGAAAATACAAACATAATAACCTTATCCACATGTAAAAAAAATTTAGAAATAATGGAAGCCTTAATAATAAAAAAAGAAAAAGCCAACATTTAATAATATTAACTACAAACACAACCACAATGTGCTGTGTTTGGAAAATAAAACATCTCTATAACACTAAAAACATACACACAATGCACACACCCAATTATATTGAAAGAAAAAAAATAAAATCATTTTTGATAATGGCTAAAATTATAGCTGAAAGTGCTCAGAATTATAGAACATTTTGACAATTTCTACACACTCTGTGTCTAAAAAAGAAAACTTGTTTAAACACATGAAAAATTAAATAAAACGCTTAACTGTAGTACTTTGTCTGTTGTTTTAATGAAACATGCATATACATACATACATACATATATATATATATATATATATATATATATATACATGATGCACTGGATAAATAGTTATCTAAATTATGCAAAAATGGAAATATCACTGACATCTCATTTTAACAGATATATTTACCAAAATTACAGAAAATTATCATAAAATCCTAAAGAGTAAATTTATTCAATAAAATTGTCATTGGCTTCAGTTCATCTTTGGGTGTAACAAGGAGTTTTGTTGTTCTCTTGCTCAACTGTGCCCCACACATAATAATCAAGGGGATTGCAGCCTGAGGAGTTAGGTGGGCAGTTGTAAGGGGTGATGTATTTGCAGTAATTGACAGCCATGACAGGGTTCTTGTGCTTGTGTGATATGGTGCAGTATCTTTTTGCGAGACATAGGGTCTTCCAGTAGTCACCATCTTGACCCAAGGCAGCACTACCTCTTCAAGGGACTTCATGTAGGCCTCTGTGTTGAATCTGAGGCTCTCACCAACAAATTTGGGAGTTCTTGTCTTATTAGAATGATCAGAGTGAGTTTTCTGAGTTGCCGTACTTTTGTAATCACCATGAGACTCATCCAACTCTTTCTGAATCCTCTGCACTGTCCTCAGAGTGATACCCAAACACTCTGAAATGTTTGTATTGGTGCTTTTGGCATGAATGCTAAGTAGTACAGTATGCCATTTCTAAATTTCTGGTGGAGTGAATTGCATCATGGCACTCTTTTCCTCGCACATGATACCCAACTGACCTTTCTATAATGTGCAGCTGACAAAATAAAAAAATATAATGCATAAGCTCAAAATTAAAAATATAAAATGGTGACAATATATCCCTCGCAACCTGTATGTGCATGTATAAATGTGATCATATATATATATATATATATATATATATATAAATAGCTAGCCATTCGTATTCAAGGATACCTGTCTATTAGGGCAGTTAGCCAATCCCTATTGCAGACGCTCACTCAGGCACATTTGTGTTTGCTGAACACCTACAGAGCCCACCTGTGGTTTATACTGCAACTATGCTGAGCAGACCTTAGTTACAGTGTCTGGGAGAGACCATGTTATCTAGCGTGATCGGCAATTTGAACAAGTCCAGCATGCTCAAGCCCTCGGCCATGATGACTTGTGGCTTTGTGCTAGCACAGCTATCGATGGCCCGCAAGAGTTCCGTCTACCCAGTTTCACTCACAAGGCTTGGGTCAACCCATGGTATGATTTTCAGTCACTTTCCGAAAGATGCTGCATGCTGGGATTGAACTTGATTCAGTCCAATAACATCAGGAAGTCTCCTTCTTGACAAATTGACCTTTGGTCAGATTCATACCCGGGTGTCATGGTCAGAAAGTGAATGTTCTAACCACTTGGCCACTCATCCAGTGGAGCGGCTTGGTGAGAGTAGTCGTGGCTCCAGGGGGCTCAGTCCTATGGTTAGAGAGAATCTCAGTTGAGTTCCACCACGGAATATGGGAGTGAGCGGCGCTACATTGAGTCTGATTTGCAATCTCTTCGTCACCGAGGCCCGGTGGAGCAGTTGGTATGGTGTTCGTTTGTCAACCTAACTGTCGGGGTTTCGATTCTCTCGGTAGTGGATGCGCACTGCTGATGAGTCCCAAATATAGGACGAAACGGCCGTCCAGTTCTTTCTGCATTCTGTTGAGGTTTCTATCAGACTCGATGAATCAATTAATATATATATATATATATATATATATATATATATGTAAACATATATATATATATATATATATATATATATATATATATATATATATATATGTATTAGGTAAATTAATGACATTTTTGTGTGACACATTTTGCTCTTTAGGATTTCATTGGACTAAAGTGATGTTTTCTCATGCCCACAAACGGAAGATGATGTTGAAATTTTAAACTTTTAAATTTAAAGTTTTTATTTTTTTTATATTTATTTGTATGTACAGTCTAGCCAGTTTAATTTAGTTTATTTTCCTTTATGTTCTTATTACATTTGTTCTCAAATATCCCATATTGTGATAACAGAAGATCTGCCAAGAAAGGTGAAATGTTGTAAGAACCTAGATGCAAATTTGCTGTGGATGTTCTAACAGTTAAAGCACTTTCTATACACTTTCATCTTAGTATATTGCTTTCTATTAAAAGAGAAAGCCATGTATTATGATGTAGCATTTCTAAATCAAAATTATGGCCAGATTCATTATGGTAAACAACTAAGTCTATTGTTTTCTAAAAGATCCCTTTTTGTATCTTTTAGAAAACAATAATAAACATTGTTCTACTATATAAAAATTTATATATTACATTCTTCAGTTCAGCCAAGTTGATATGTTGGGTGTTGTCTGTTGGCTGAAGCTAACATGCATCCTCCAACTTTGGTTCATCTTTTTCCAGCATGACTCTTGTCACTAGGGAGCTTGTATAGACACACACATTGATTTCAGATCCATTTACATACCAGTCTGGTATGTAAATGGATCCTACACTAAAGGCATCAACAACAAAGTCTCTCTCTGGGCTTGGGTATTCTCATAGATTGTCTCGGGTTGTTGGGTCCATATTCTCGTACAGGCGGTTTGGTCTGGGGTAGAAGTGATCTGGTTTGTCCCTGAGCTTGTGGCACTTCTTTCAAGACCTCCATTGGATGATCAGTTGGAAGCTTAGAAATATTGTCTGTCTCATTGCTAGGTTTGTAGTCTTCTGTTGAAGCATAGAGTAGATGTAGCTGTTCTCAGTGTTGTCTCCATAATGGGCCATGAGGAAAATCTTTGATGTTGAAGCAGCGATTATCCAATGATTTTGTAATGACTGCTAGTATCCATCGGGGATGTTCATCTTGGTGAGGTCCAAAGTACAGTGCATATACTTGCATTGTACTTGGTGGCTACTTTGGCAACACCTTCCAAATTAAGAGTTATCTCAGCCTTTGATGACATTTTGGATTGCTTGCCCTGAGCTAAGTGTACTGGTGAGGGCAGCAGAGAATCAATCCTAGTCCATATCTGCTGGGACATGAAGAGTTTGCATGGAGAGAATACACAGGATGTCGGTGTTCTCCAGTACTGCATCAAGAACTCTTGAAGAGCTTGCTTTGGGGGAAGAGAAGACTTTCTCAGTGCTTGCTTGAAAGTCTGCAACAAACATTCTGCTGCTTTATTGGTAGTTGGATGATATATGGTGCTCCTGCTGCTTTGTTGGTAGTTGGATGATATATGGTGCTCCTCTTCAAAAAGGAAAGTTGATGCATTATCCATAACCATTGTGTGAGGGGATTCGAAGTGAGCAAATCCGCCTCCAGTAGATCTAGAGTGGTTCTAGTGGATGTGGGTGATGATGGGTGAATACATAGATACCATGAGAAAGCATCAGTGATCACCAACCTGTTCATGCCCATAAAGTTGATGGCATGATCCATGTGTAAACAGCTCCATGGCTTCTCTGGCAATATCCATGGGTGAACTGCAGGTTTGGATGTCTTATTTTGATGTTTGCCACATGACTTACATTGTTGTCTAGACATCTCAATAGTTGTATCAATACTAGGCCAATAGACAGCAGTTCTTGCCAATTGCTTCATACATTTCATGCCAAAATGTCTGATATGCAGTAGATCTAGGATATTGGTCTGTAGGCTCTGTGGAATCACAACTCTTGGATCATGGATGAAACATCTATGATAGATATTGAGTGAATCTGAAAATTTCTGGAAATTTTTGACTTTATCATTGGTCTTCGGTGGCCAGCCTTCGTGATTACGACACGTCACTGTAGTTATGACTGGATCTTTCCCAGACTCTTGACAGAGGATGTTGGCATCTAGAGGTTTAACTTGAAGATTGAGAACTTTAATGGAACACACCATGTCCATGTCATCTCCACTTACCTCCCCGTCAAAGTCAAAGTCATCTCTAGATAAGAGACTAAGGGCATTTGCATTGCCATAATCCACTTTTTTCTAGTACTCAATTGTGTAGTCAAACTGATTTAGCCACAGAGCCCATCAAGCTAGTCATTTGGCTGTAAGAAGTGATGTCCCTCTTTTAGGGCCAAACGGTGCCATCAGTGGTTTATGATCAGTTACCAGTATGAAAAGACAGCCATGCAGATATTGGTAGAATTTCAGCAAGCCAAAGATAATGTCTAGAGCTTATTTGCGGATTTGGCTGTAGTTTGTTTCTGCAGACATGAGAGTCTTGGACATGAGTGCTTGCTTTCATCTGGATAGTGATGAAATAGGACTTCCCCAATCCCAATGTTGGATGTATCACAAGCCAGTCCAAGAGGCTTGTTTGGGTTAAAATGTACAAGGACTTGTTCTGAGGATAATATGTTTTCAACTGCTCAAACATTGATTGTCCTTCATCTCCCCATTTCCAGGGAGTTGCTTTCTTGGTTAAACAGTAAAGTGGCTCGACTATAGTGGCCAAGTTTGGGATGAAGAAAGAATTTAAGCTTGAGATGTCCATAGGAGGTGGGATCTTCCTTAACCTTGAATCCTTGCACAATTTCTTTGGCTGGTAAGGTTTGTAGTATTATGGGTTTTGATGATATTGGATTAATAAATAGTAATAATACAGAGTTAGTTTTAAGCTTTGATTTATTTGGTGAGGAGTATATGAGAATGAATAATGATATGTTTACATTTGGGGTTGAAACTACTTTTAGTAGCTATAATAAGATTTTTCCCTGTGATGTGTGTAATCGCATAGGTGAATCTCATTAGGCATATGTGGAAATACTGGATTCTAGGAGTCAATCAATTAAGACATTTAGTCTTTAACAGTAGTAGTAGAGGCTTTTGATCTGTTTCTATCAAGAACTTTGGTAGTCCTATCAAGAAATCAGCAAACTTTTCACAGCGCCACATGACTGCTAATTCCTCCTTCTTAATCTGTGCAAATCTCTGCTCCGTTTCAGTGAGAGATCTCAATGCATAGAATACAGGTTTCCAGCCATCTCTGTCTTTCTGAAGAAGCACTCCACCCAAGCCATAAGTTGATGCATCTGCTGAGACATTTGTTGGCTTGTCAACATTATAATGTATCAGTACTGGTGCATAGCCCAATTTTTTCTTCAGAGTCTGGAACACTGTTTTGTGAGGCTGGTTCTGTATCCAAGTGATTCCTTTTTTTAGTAGATCCCATAGTATTTTGGTCACCTCTGCTAAATTCTTGGCAAATTTGCTCACATGATTTGCCATAACAAGTAACCTTCTTAGCTCAGACACATTTTGTGGTCTAGTTAACACCTCTATTGCTTTTACCTTCCCAGGATCTACTCAGATTCCTTCTTTGGAAGTTATGTGTCCAAGAAATTTCACTAGCAGAGAATTAGCATTTTTCATTTAGTGTCACTTCTGCTGCTTCCATTCCTTGTAATACCATTTGTACCTTCTGGTCACACTCTTTCTGCATTTTTCCACTGACCAGGACATCATCAATCTCTTAAATGACCCCTAGTATTCCAGATACGATGTGCATCATTTCCCTGTGGAAAATTTCTTGTCTGGAGCTTATTCTGAAAGGTAGCCTTTGATAACAGAATTGACCATATGACATGGTGAAAGTTGTAAGTTCTTGTGAGTCTTTGTGTAAAACTATTTGATGGAAAACACTGTTGCAATCAAGTTTAGTGAACATTGTGGCTCTGTCAAGTTCAGCAAGAAGTTGATCAGTTGAGTGGAAAATTTTCCTTTTTTACACTTTCACTCAACTTAAAAGTCTGACTCTTCCATCTCTTTTCAGGACTGCTATAATGGTAGCAAACCAGTCTGTTGGCGACTTCACTGGGTGGATAATTCTCTCTTTCTCTAATCCTTTTAACTCCTTCTGGACTTTCTTCTTTAAGGGAAGTGGTAGACATCTAGGGGCAGTGATTGAGAAAAGTTGTCTCATCCAAATAGATCTTGTAAACATACCTCAATTTCCCTTGGCCTGTGAACACACTGGAGAAATCTTTTTTGTATTGGTGACCATCACTCTTTATTGTATTAATTTTACTTAATAAATTCAAAGCTTTGATTGCTGGTCCACCCAATAATGGTTCTTATAAGTCTTGCACAATTGACAGTTCCTGTTATGAAGGTGTTTTCCCATAACTCAGTGTGGGCTCTACATGCTCGAGGACTTTTGTCTTTGTCCACTGAAATCTTATTTTAGAATTTGTTCAAAACTTTTCATTGACCACTTCTGATGCCATGTAGCATTATGGATTTTGACAATATTGGATTAATAAATAGTAATAATGCAGAGTTAGGTTTAAGCTTTACATGAAAATGAATGATGACATGTTTATGTTTGGGACTGAAACTACTTTTATAAAATTAGAGAGTTCATACATAAATATTCTATAATCTAAGGGAGATAATTTCAAGTTATCCCAAGGTGTGGCTAAGATATTACACATTGGGTAGTGCGAATAGGCACTTTTCTTGATGACATCGTATGTCAAATCAAAAGCAGCAAATGCTGGCATAGCAGCTGAAGAAGTAGGAAGACGGGAACTTGGACTGGAATCCTTTTTGGAAGTTTGAAATTGAATCAGTCTTCTCAATGTCTTCTCTGTGCTGCTGTGCCTGTACCTCTGGAGTAGAAGTTGTGTGAATAACTTAATCAGCTTGCCACTTTGTTCTGCCATTGTTGTCGAAGTAAACAGTCCACTCTGCAAGGATAGTTGTTCTTATCCTATTGGCATTGCCATTTTGTCATGTTTCTTTTGTTCACTCGTAGAGAAAGCACAGTGATAATCCAAATAGGTTAATTAACTGTCTTTTCAGAACAGGACAATGAAAAAAAGACAACCAAACTGCTCCACCTGCATTGCTTATATAGCAGTGTGATTAGAATATTCTAGAGAGTTCTACAATTTTCCATTCAATTCTATTGGATAGATTCACATGCCAGTAGTTTTCATTGGACAGATCTAGATGCTAGCGATCTCCACAACAGTTCCACTGAGATTCATAGTTAACACATTACATAAAAATTTGGAGTAATAGCTTAAAACAGATGTTGTCTTTTTCAAAATAATAAGTATATTTTTTATTAATTGTTAGTTAATATGTAAAATTTTTTTTGACCAACAATGAATGCAAACCACAAAAACATCTTAATGAAAATATATCCTGATTTAAAATATGAAAATATATTTACTTATATCAAAAAATAATCTGTGTTTTACTTCTTTACATTAAAAGAAAAACTCCTTCCCTAAAATGTACTTTGAATACATAATTAATAAGTAATACTAAAGATGGTGAAAGAAGGTTTATTGTTCCACTGGGCTTCAAAGCCAACACATTATGTTAAAATTTGTAGTAAAAGCTTAAAAGAGGTGTAGTCTTTTTCAAAATAACAAGCATATTTTTTATTAATTAATAGTTAATAATAAGTAAAAAAAGTTTTTGAACCCAAAATGAATGAAAAGCACAGAAAAGCCTTAATGTAAATATATCCTGATTTAAAGTATGAAAATAAATTATTTTATGATATCAAAAGATATATGTTTTACTTCTTTACATTAGAAGGGACATTTCTTCCATAAAATGTACTTTGAATAAAATATTAATAATTAATCTTAAAGATGGTAAAAGAAGGTTTATTGTTCCACTGGGCTTCAAAGTTAACATATTGCATGAAAATTTGGAGTAATAGCTTAAAAGAGGTATAGTCTTTTTCAAAATAATTAGTATATTTTTTATTATATATAGTTGTTACTTCCTTGCATTTATTTCAAAATATGTAATGACAGCAAATCAGTGTGCATCTATTTATTTATTTACCATCAAGTCATATGACTTAGAGTCACTACACCTTTCAAGTAGTTGTTTATAAGAAAAGTTCTACTGTAGTGTAGTGAATTGCAGAAATATATGTTATGTTATACATATTTAAATTTATTTAATATTGTTGTTATATATGTTATATATTTTTCACACACATAATAGTTGCAATTGTTTGTTTATATACATGGACTGATAAGAATGTGTATAGAAAACAAATACTAAATTTCTTATTAAAAATACCATAAAAACAGAAAAATGGCCCTATCTAAAGAATCTGCTTCTTTAATTTTTTTAATGTAATTTGACACTGTACTTGATAGGGTTTCAAGGTACAATATGCTCCTAAATTGGTTTCGGTATTATCTATTGTTTGTATCTTGGGAACACATACATATATATGAGATTAGTGTTTGTAGTTTAAATAAGTCCGTATTGCTACGATGTCGCTTGTACACCGATGTCACTTGTATACCGCTAGTTCAATTCGCTGTCCTTGCTTTCTGAACACGTCACAACGTATATCCGTCTTTCCTTCTCACTGCGTCAGCCCTCTTTTATCAGGCCAACACCATGGTCAACCAACCAATCAGCGTTCTTCGCTTTTGTTCTCAGTTACCCAGGCAAATAGCCTCCTCCAGTTTGACCAATCAGCACACGACTTGCTATTGGTGGAAGCATGCCAAACTGTACAAAAACCCTCGTTACTACACATACTACTAGATGGGAGAGTAATGCCATTTTCATGGGGCAAACTTGCCAATGTCACGTGCCACCCATTAAGGTAAGACCCTTATTTTCCTATGCGGCAGATGCAAGCCACTCTGGCTCGCTTGCTTCTATGGAGCTGTTCACCACAGTGTTTTAGTATTATATAGATAGATGTTAATATTTGTAATAATTATTACTGTTACACTCCAGATATGTGTCACATACAAGCTGGGATTAAGTGAAAAATGGGAGGAGTTAATACAAATTGGAAACAGACACTAAAATATCAAATTATAGAGTAAAGAAAGGAAAAGTTAAAATAATTATTATTATTAGTTCAGTTACTGACAGGCAAGACGATCAAATCTAAATTGTTTCCAATCAATTGTTTGATTGATTCTTCATTTAAAAATACTACATTTATTAGAAAATACATTCAGTTTAAATACAGAAGGAGTCATAAAAATGACTTCAAAGTAGTTGTTATCAGACAGAAAGAGAAATTTGTCTCCACAATACAGATATCCATTTCAATTTCATTCAAATTGTGGATGTGTACATGTATATTTTTGCAGATCTGAAAATATTTCTACAAAATTTAAAAAGAAAATTTAAAAAATAATTCTATTTGTTACTGAATAATTTCTATATGGTTCAATAAATTCTAAACATTTTTTTTCTTGTCTCCAACTTTATGATATTATTGCTCATCTCAGGGTAGAGGTTGGTCAGACTGAGAAGTGAAGGTATTATTCTAGTGCTTTATTTCAAACTCTGTCAAGTTGTATACGCATGTGTGTGTATGTATGAGTGGGTACATTAATTGGTAAATGTAAGTCACTCATGCATGCACAACACAGACATATGTATATGCATTACATACATACAGGCATACATGTCAGCAAAGGCACACACATGCCGTGTGTGATGGAGAGAGAATCAACTCTCCTTTATAATGTAGATTACACAATATAAATGTGTTATATACAAGTTAGGATTTGTAGTGAGTATGAAATAATAATAACTCTCTTCCCCATCTCCCGTCAAATTTAAAGAACTGAGGTAAAAGATAGAAAGGAATTCATGAACCTATGTGAAATTTTCTTTAGACCAATGAAAACCTTGCCTTCACAGAGATTGACTGGTGAGACAAAAAGAAGGCACAAACAAATTCGCAAGCCTATTTGAAATTGTTTTGGACCAATAAAAACCTTGTCTTCACAGAAATTAGCTGTTGAGCCAAGAAGAAAGAAAAGAAAATAGTGACCCTATGCAAAATTCTTTTTGACATAAAATGAAAAGAAAAATTAAATTAATATAAAAAGAGTGTCTGAAGTCATGTGAAAGGTTTCATTTTTGTTCACTAAGTTCAGCGTTGAAATTATCACCAGTGTCAAATTACTTGCCAATTATCAGCTTTTAACCAAGCATGCAGCACTTCAAAGAACTTTCTTGGAAAAATCCAAGAAAACTAAGTATTTCAAAGTATCTCTCTTTGTCTACTTTTGAATGTGTGCAAACCATATATCACTTCGATGAGCAAACATTCTTGAATATTATTTTGTGACAGATCATTTAATCTGTTGTATGGACATTTCCTCTTCATGAGAATTCATTTAACCTACAGAGTTTAAAAATTTCTGATTTATTTTCCTGAATTTATTTTTCATAAATAAATTTGTTAACTTTAAAAAAAAAATATCTGTGTATTTCCTTGTTATTATCATCCTTCAATAATTTTTTTGGGTAAGTCAATTTATAGTGGCATACCATTATAAATTAAATGAAAACTGCGAGGAGTTAATTGAATGAAAAAATAACAAGTTATAAGGTAAGACAAATGCCTTTATCCATAGCAAAAAGCTAGCTAATAAAGAAAACTGGGGCCTGGCTATGCCAGTCTCTGCATCTGTAATATTCTGAATTCTTTTCTCATATAACAGGGTTCCAAATTCTTGCTTTGTTACCAAACTTAACAAAGAACACTTCACTGTCTTTCTGCTGTTACTATACAACCTTTATTTCAGGCTGCTGATGTTTCTTCTTTTACTTAGGGGTTTCTCTTGTCCTCATATTGGGCTCACTCTCTCACTATCACCACAAAACATTCACCTACTTTGGGGATAAAGCAGCTTACTTGCTGTTATCGACTACAAAATAGCACATCTCACAATGACTTCAGCTACACAATGATTTTTATCTTCTACTAAGCCCACAAGTCCCTTCCTTTGAACCCGAAGCAATATTAATATTCATGGACAATAAGCTTTCTAGTATTAACCACTAATTTGGTACATTCCAACTCATATTTTCAATATGACATCCTATCTTGATTGCTATAACAGTAGATATAATATTGCTGTTAAAATGAATTAAGAAGAGTTATATAATAATCATAAAGATTATTATTTACCTGTTGAAATTTTACTGGTGTTGACAATTGCTATTATTATCTATTATCTCATGTTAATGTTGTTCTCTCACTCTCTACTTGTATCTTCTCCTTTTCTTCTTTATCCCTTTCAATCTTTGTTGTTTATTCATGTTTTTATCTAAATCTAATACAAACACAGTGTCATACAAAAAAGAATCAAGGAATGCACAACTATTTTCTAATCTATCCTCTCACTTAGCTTTCTTTTGCTCTATCTCCCCTCTGTAATACATTTTAATATATCATAATTTTTAAAACTATTCATCATTACCTACCTTTCAATCTTTCATTCACTGTCTCTTGTTTACCAGCCAGTAAGTCTGTCTCTCTATATCTTCTTCTTGACTCCATCTCTTTCTTCACTTTCTCTATCTCTTTCTCTCTCTCTATATATATATAGATATATATCTACATGTATGTATGTATGTATGTACTGTTAAAAGCAATTGCATTTTGTGTTTATTTAATGATCTTTTTTTCTAAAGTACAAATATTCTTTCACAAATGGCGTTGTTATGTATGGATAAATTGGCCTAGCTTATAACTCACATAAATCAACATCAGGAGTAGATTAATGAGAAAGAAATAGATGGTATCATTTTTTCCAATTTATCTTCACACAACCACCTCCATTTTTGAAAGGATATTCATATGTAAGGAAAAAAATGATCACTAAATATAATAGACACAAAATGTCTGTCATATTTAACAACACATGCTTAAAGGAACAATTGTCATCCAAATATACCATATGAGTATAGGGAACAATGAGTAAATTGTCACCATTTTATATTTTTAATTTAATGCATGTTTATTGTTTGTTTTCAATTTTGTCAACTGCACAGTATAGTAGGGTCAAATTGTCTGTAAGTAAAAGAACACCATGATGCAATTCACTCTGCCAGAAATTTGATAAAGAAGCACTGAATTGCTTGGCATTTGCATTGGAAGCTCCAATACAAACATTTCAGGATGTTTGTGTGTCAATCTGAGGAAGATTCAGAAAGTTTGGTGAGTCTAATGGTGATTATGAAGGTGTTTAGAGTGATCACTAGTGATGGTGACATTATGCTTACATTCATTTTCCTACAGGGCCTCAGACACAGCATGGAGGACTACATCTAATGACTTGAGGAGGTAGCACTGCCTTGGATCAAGAGGGTGGCTGATGGAAGACTCTATGTCTGGCAACAGGACTCTGCACCATGCCAGGCAGGGGAACCCAGTCATGGCTGTCAGACAATTTCTGCAACCGTATCTCTGGCCACCAGTTTTTGGGAGAAGTGTTGAAAGAAAAGTAAAAAGCAATGGAGGAAATCTTTTGGTAAGTGTTGAAAGAAAGGAAAATGCTATGACAGCTTCAGAAATAATAATACACATGGTCTCATGGCTGGAAATAATAATACACATAATAATACACATGGTCTCATGGCTGGAAAGATGATAGCTGTTTTGATTATTTCGGTGATTTGAGTGCAGAGACGATCCACTCTATTCACCTGATCTTGCTTCATCAAGGTACTTCTTATTTTGAAACCTTAAAAAGGAGTTTGTACTAGAAGAAATTTTCAAATGATTCAGGTGTGATCACAACAGGAAAACAATATTTCAATGGCCAAATATCAAAATTAATTTTGAAAGGTTTAAAAAAACTTGAGAAATTATGTTCCAGGTGTGTTGAACTGTAGGGTAAATATGCAAAATAGCAGGGGGACGTTTCATGAGGTGGCAGGATCATTACAGAACTGTGCTCCATTTAATGATTAATGCTTCTGTGGCAACGGAATGAAAGATAAATTCTTGAGGTATGAGATGTAGTTTCAAATCTTATTGAAAGTTATTTTCTTTTCAGACTGTACTAGAAATAAATTTAAATTATAAAATGGGGATGTTGCGATATAATACAGCAATAACATAATATAAAGCTAGTAATAAATTTATAATGAAAATGCTTCAGCTAAACCTTCTTTTTCTTTTTAAAAAATCATAATTATTAATAATTATGAATTTAAAGTATTTTATGCAATTTTCAGGGTTTAATGGAAATAGTTTGATGTATTTATGCATGTGTACACAAAAGAGAAGGTTTTAATATCTGCAAAAGATATAACACAAAAGCATAGGTCACATGTGATGAGAAAGTAGACAGAACAAGACAACAAAGAAATCACATGATAGATTATATTTATTTTTATTGGCTGCTTTTGTGTCATTCAGATTTTGCTGTCAGCCATTTTTTTTTACTTCTTAGTGACAGCCGGAGACATTGATTACAATTTATTTATTGCCTTGAGGGAATTATTTTTTATGATGAATTAGGCCAAGGTTAAGAGTTGTCATGAACATTTAATGGTTCAATCAGGTAGCTTCATGTTATACAATAATAAAATCAGATCAAGTGTTTAGTTCTATAAGATCTACAATAACAATTAAGCTACTAACACATATATCAGCACTTTTGAGCATATATATATCTGTGTGTGTGTGTTTGTGTGTGTGTGTGTGTACACAAAATCAACGAAACCACAGAAATGACAAATCCAAAAGACAAAACAGCCAGAGATAAAGAAAAAAAGAAAAAGTGTTAATCAAATTAAAAGTACCCAATAATCTAGTGTAGAAATTTCAAGTTAGAAAAATGAGCTCAAATAGAACCGAAGTACAATCGAAGACAATCAGACAGTGAAGTTTTCATTTCTTTGACTGTCTTTGATTATATATATATATATATATATATATATATATATATATATATATATATATATATATTGGATGTAACAGCATAATAGTCCACCCCAAAAAGTTTTTAATATCTAAAAAAACACTAATCTCATTCAATTTCTTTTTATCAGGTTTTCAGATAAGACATTTAGCCATCTTGACATTATTTGTCATAAGAATCACTGAAAAACCCTTTGAGTTATTCAGCTAGAAAGAGAACAGGATAAAATCATTTTGTGTCTGCTACACTGTTTTTCCAACTGAGCAATAGTGAGATGAAAAAGATCTTTCAGGCCTTCAGTAATGGTACCACATATTCAAGAATGATTAAGAGAATGGTGAATAAGTTTAAAAAAAGGGAATAGTATAGAGAAAAACTGGATCAGGAGGTCACAACAGGAAGAGGGATCATCATTTCAACTTAGAGTTAAAGAAATCAATTAGAAAAGATCCAACTCAATGCATAAGACGTTTGGCACATGCAAGAGGAGTTTCAGCTATGACAGTCCAAAGAGCAGTGAAAAAAGACTTGAAAATGAAATTGTATGTGAAACCTGTGTGGCACCTTGTTACTCCAGGACAGAAAGTTAGAAGTATAGAGAGGGAAAAGATCATCTTGAATAAGTTGGAAAATGATCCTGGAATAATATATATATATATATATATATATATATATATATATATATATATATATTTGAACTTTATATCAATCCTTCATGAGCTTCCACTCCTTAGCTATGATTAATTAGGGATGAACATGTCATTTTCATTTATGATTGATTTCATCACGATTCTTCTGTTACACTTGGAGAGTAATTATACTTTCTTATTGCTCCAATAGTGTTATAAAAACTTTGGAGAATTCTAGTAATATATCTTTAATCATTTCTAAGATACAACAGTTCAAATCTTAATCTAACAATTGGACAATTTTGCTGAAACATGATTTGGACAGTTTTGTTTTTACATCCTGTATATATATATATATATATATATATATATATATATATATATATATATATATATATATATATAAGAAACATAATGCTAATATCTTGAATAAACACTTAGACCAAGACCAAAGAAATTTTGACAGTATAATAATAAAAAGAGATGAAGATAAACAAAAATTATGTAACTGCAGAAATCCTCATAACTATCCTCTTAATAATAATTATCACACAGAATCATTAGTGTACCAATGCAATATCTCATCTATTTAGGATCCAGACAATGTAAAAGTCTACATTGGATGCCCAAGACATGAATTCAAGAAACGGTTCAACCAACATCAAAGTTCTTTAAGGATAAATAAATGCCAAAACCAGACATCCCTATCAAAATATTTCTGGCACTTAAAAGATAAAACACCTACTGTGAAATGGAAAGTAATAAGAAGAGCTAGAATATGTAGGTCATTAAATGACCCATGTTCATTTTGCATACATGAGAAACTATACATTATTAGGTTTATGAAAAATAAAAATTTACTTAATCAAAGAAATGAAATAACTATTCTTTGCTGACATTGTCAAAGATTTTTCTTAAATAATGTTTAAAAAAAAATCTGATAAATGAAATATACATATTTATATTTGATAGTAAATGTTTCAAAAACAGAAACTAAAACTTCAAATTCAATTATAGAATTAAATTAAAGTCCCTAGTCCGTTTCATTTTCAAGCGGATTTTGGAATAACTTATTTTGAAATTTACTTCAGGTGTTTGGAATGTCAAACTGAACCCTTTATTTCACTTGCTGGGGTAGACTGTTCTAGTTCCACGTGCCATGTCTAATGGATGTCAGTTATCAGTTATCTCCTGTTAATTCACTTCTCCAAGTTCTCCACTGCCTTAACCAGGTATTGAACTCACAAATCTTTGGACCTACTGGACCATGTGAACTCAATAAGACCTTCGATACAGTTCATGACGGAGAAAGTGAGTAACAACACACTCCCATTTATGGATGTTCTAATATCTCAAACAGAGGATGGGTTCAAGACATCCGTATACCACAAACCTACATTCACCAGACAGTACCTCAATTTCCCATCATTCATACAGTGTAAAGTAAGTGATCATCCGCTGCTTACAACACCAAGCAAAAGTCATATGTGGCGACCCAGAGACATTAGATAAAGAATTGGTCAGTATAAGCAGTACCCTACCCTACAATGTAACAATTACCCTGGGTACATGGCAGTAACCCCAATAACCTGAGATAGGCAAGTACAAGAGGAGGACAACAAAACTCAGAAAACAGTCTACCTGTCTTATGTGAAGAGGTTATCAGAGAAAATACAAAGGATCTGTGGTCCATATAACATCAGGACAGGACAACCTTCAAAAGCTGGACGACACTTCACAGATACCTCTCCTGAGTAAGACCCCCTATAGAGGAGAACATGACTAAAGACTGTGTGTATGCAAAAATTGCAATATGAGCACTGATAAAAATAGTTGCTGAAGACATTAAGTTTATAAGTCCCAGAAATTCATACACAGATGTCCTTAAGAACACATGGCACAGTGGATAAAGGTGCTGGTTAGATCCAGTGACAGGATCCAAAGAGTTGTAAGTTCAATACCTGGTTAAGGAGAGATGAATTATCATTCATTAGATGTCAGTTATCAGAATTAACAGGAGATAACTGACATCCATTAAACATGGCAGTCTACCCCAGTGAGTGAAAAAAGGGTTCAGTTTGACATTCCAACCACCTAAAGGCTGAATGTTGTGAAGAATGGCCGTAATGTTGTGAAAAATATGGGATGAAAGGTGAGGACAATAATCCGAATAATTTAAACAGAAATATAGACTGAGAATATTATATATATATATATATATGTATGTGTGTATATATATATATTTTAAACAGTAGAGAGAAGTCACAAACGTTTTCGATTATAATGTGGTTTTTTAAATAAATATTATACTTTAAAATTATATGTAAAGTATATATTTAAAAATACACATTATAACCAAAAACATTTGTGGCTTCTCTTTTTTTCTTTAAAATATACACTTTTCTCATTGGAACAACTATAACCTCTCCCTTATATATATATATATATATATATATATATATATATATCAAAGGTCTGTCTGAAAAGGGATTGGGTGTGTTGTGTGAGCTCTGGGGGAAAGAGGGACAAGTGAATCGTATTATCATCTAACATGATATCTTGGGAGTATATAACTGTAATCTTAGCTTTCTGCAACCATTACATTTTTTTCACATGCATAAGTTGTGACTGGACAATTTGTACCTGCTTCACCATGACAATGTACCTGTTCCCAACACCCTGAGCATCTACTAGTTCCTCGCCATGAACATTGCTCTACTGGAAAAACCTCCCTATTCACCTGATTTTGTTCTGTGTGACTTTTTTCTTTTCTCTAAGCTCAAGAGGGTCATCAGGGGAACCTATTTTGAAGGTGTGGATGCCATCATGAGGGCCATAATAATGAAGCAGAGGGGCATCCAAGAAGAATCCTTCCAGCAGTGTACAGAACTGTGGCAGAGAAGGATGGAAAAGTGCATTAGATTCAAAGGGGGGATACTTTGAAGGGGAAAGCATGTAGTTTGCTAATTGGAAATGAAATAAATTGTTAAATAAATTTGTGACATCAGTCCTGTTATTTTTCAGACAGACCTTGTGTATATATATATATATATATATATATATATATATATATATATATATATATATATATATATATATATATATATATGTGTGTGTGTGTGTGTATATATATATATGTATATATACAGACCTTGGGCATATATATATATATATATATATATATATGTATATATATATATATGGTCTGGTCCCTCCTCCCCCAATACTAAGTATGATTGAAAGAAATATTAAATGAACCCTCTCTAAACTCGACCATGTCTCTCAAACTACCCCTCATTACCCCCTCTGTTAAATTACAAAAACTTACACTAACCATCAAAAGTATGAATTTTCATTTCATTTCATTTCGTTTCATCTTTTGGAAGTGCTATCTGATGATCCAGAGTCCTTTAAAAGGGCTCTGGTGAAATAAATTATTGTAATGGAACCTTAAAGTGGTCTGTTTTTCTTTAAAATATATATATATTATATATATATATGTGAATCCCTGTGTGTATGTATGCATGTGTATGTATTTCTGCATGTATATATGTATATAAATTAGAAAATTCAAGTTTTTTGATAGTTTGTGATGACAAGTCTCTGAATCTCTAGAGACAAAGCCTCACTCCTATAAATAAGCTTGATTAACCATTCAAGTATATTGACAAGTGATATCTTTATGATAACCAACATTAACAATTGTATTTGTAGAAGTTCAATTAACTTCAGTGTAAGATTTTATGTCTTGTAATTTAATTTTATCCAATCCTCTTGTAAATTTTTGTTTTGATTAAATCCAAAACAGAATTGTAAAGTTAACTGATTTTCTAAACTCAAACATTAGAATGAATAATAATGAAACAAACAATAAAACATTTAAAGCTGAAAGCAATTTTGGTTCATTTGCCATAAACCTATGATCATTCAAGGGCATTCATTTATAAACTTGTCTGAAATGTCTTTAATTCTGTTAAAGTCAACAATATTTCTTTGTTCAAATTTAACAAAATTTTGCTTCTTTTGTTATGACAAAAAAGAAAAATCACAGCTGGAACGTTTTTATCTGTTGATAAGTGTTTTGTGGAAATTTTGATATAAAAAAAATATTGTATGAAGCATTTAATAGAGGTCAACATTTAATAGAGGTCAACATTTAATAGAGGTCAACATTTAATAGATGTAACATTTAATAGAGGTCAACATTTAAAACAGTTCTAGCCTTGCGCCCCCACACACATTTTATACATAAAATAAATAGAATAATGAGATTGCACCAAGGTTTCAAAATCATTATTGCACTAAAAGCACATATATGATAAAATGTATAAAAGGTCTTGGTTTAAAAATTCAAATATCAGTTTTTTTTAAAAAATTCCTTCTTAGTTGGACTGAGAACTTTTCAGCACCTGCTCATATTTGTATATTATATGTTGTATACTCATACAGAATATATATATATATATATATATATATATATATATATATAATATATGGATAATGATCCTAAGCATACCGCTAGATCTACAAGGAAATGGTTAGCTGAAAGTAACGTTGATGTCTTGCAATGGCCAAGTCAGTCCCCAATCAAGAATTTATGGCGATATTTGAAAATTCAAATTGGGAAAAGAGCACCAACAAATATCAAGAATTTGAAGACAATATGCCAAAAAGAATGGGACAAAATACCACTCAATGTGTGCAAATCATTAGTTGAGACGTACAGGAATAGACTGGTAGCTGTTGAACTCAGTAAAGGATATTCCACAAAGTATTAAGTTAATATGCTTTTTCTGTTTTGTACAAATACTTTTTTCACCAGTTAGAATTAAAAAAATGCATTAATTTCTGTTAGAATAAGAATTAATTAAGTTTATTATTATTTTTTAATAGTATGTGTCTTTATACATAAAATGTGCCGAGATTTGTTTTATTTAAGGCTTTTACATTTATAAAAATACAATTTTTCAAGTGTACGAATATTTATTCCCCCCATTGTATATACACACACACACACATATATATATTATTATTATTATATTTTTATCATAAGAAATTATAATAAAACATTTATATTATAACATTTTTATTATAAGAGATTATAATAAAAGCATAATAAAAAAATTTATTATAATCTCTTATAATAAAAATATTATAATAATATTTTGGTCTACTTTGTATTGAGCACATTTTTAAAAGTAAATGCTATGAACTGTGGAATTTTACTTCATCAGTTCTTTCTCTTATTTAGTATATATATATATATATATATATATATATATATATATATATATATATATATATATATATATATATATTGGTTTTAGTTACTTGCCAAACTGTAGCTTCCCAGTGAATTTTCTATAAATACTTTTACAGTAATTGTTCTGAGGAACTTTTCTCTGAGGTACTTGGACCTTATGAATTTAAGCACGCCACCAGATTGGCAAGAAGATCTCAGCATTTTACATTTGAAATGGATATGTAACTAAATTCTATTCTAACAATTTCTTCTATCACATATCTTGCTGCTTGTAGAAATATCTTCTGGCTTCTTGCTATTCCAGTCAAGTTTGATCTTCAAAAATTTAAATGCAATGTCAATTATCTTCTGTTTTCTTCATTTGTGTTCTTTTATTGTTTTAACTCCTTAATAATATTTCTACCTTTCTTATATTCTTTCACACTTGCTTGGAGATCCTGCCCCTAAGCTATCGGTGCACAGCAGAGAGAGGGAGATTCTAACATATTATATACAAATGTATACAAAAGCCAGCAGCAGAGTGCTCAATTCATTAATGAAGAGCGGTGTGTTAATAGTGGTGATAGCTACTGTTTTGGAATTGCCTTTTTCTCAATAGTACTCAATCGAAATGACGAGATATAAATAAAGGAGTCAGAGTTGAATTATACCAGAAAACAGTAGTATCAAAAAAGATAAAAATTTTAACATTTTTTTAAGAGTAGTGTTTTTGGTTATTGGAATTTTATTCCATGTGTACGAACCCTGTATTTGTATATGTGTGTGTGTGTGTGCGTGTGTGTATTTGCAATTGAGCTGGCTAGATGTAGTCATAAATTCTATGCTAACAGTTTCTTTTCTCACTTGTGGAACTCCCTTCTAGCTCCATGTTTTCCAGCCAACTTCCAGTTCAAAAGTTTGAGGCCACTACTGGTAATATTTTAAATTGGCCTAAAATTAGTTGTTTTGTACTTTAAATGAGAGAAAATTATTATACATGGTTAAAAAAAAAAATGAGACATGATTTATTATTAGAAATTTTATTATGACAAAAATAAAGAAAGAATTTTAGGATTAAATTTTGCTCTCGTCAAAATATCCTACTTTATCCTTGATTATTTCAGCACAAATTTTTGGCATTTGTTGCAAAAGTTTCTTGATAATTGATTCCATTCTTTTTCAAGGACTCTAAGAGCCCTTTTTAATTTTTTTCACTCTTTTGTGAACTTTATCACATGCTAATTCTGGGGTGGCTTTAACTTTTGAACTGTAGTGTGTGTGTGTGTATATGTATATATATATATATATATATATATATATATATATATATATATATATATATATATATATATATATATATTCCTAAAGGAGTAATAGATTTTTATTTATTAATTTGAAATATTTTTAGTGGATACGCATATTTGAGTATATGCTTCATTTATTTATTAAACTGTATCTTTATTTTCTCCTACAAAGCTGAATATTTGAGAAATCTTACATACTACTTAAAAAAATAAACAGAGAATGTAATTAAATATGAGTATCCACAAAAAGTAACATTTAAAGTGATAAAATCTCTTGGATTAATAAATAAAAAATCCATTACTTCTTTAGAAATTGCTTTGTTTACATTTCAGATATGAAACTGTACACTTATGAACTTTTGAGAATCTAAAACAAGAAGGATGTGCTTAAAAGGCAGTATTCTGCCTTGCTTAATTGATGTTGCTTTTTGTGGCTGTGTTGGTTAAAAGCATGTCAGATCTAATGAATCCTGCTGGAGGGCATATTTTTTTCTTTCGTAAGATTTCTTGAATATTTTGGCTGGTAGACGAAAATAAATATACTGTTTAAAAAATAGATGGAGCACCTACTGAAATATGAGTATTCACTAAAAATAACATTTAAAGTGATAAATATATATGTATATTTATGTATAGATAGATAGTAGACAACATGATTGATTACATTGCTATATACAGATTATAGATGTGTGTACATACGTGTAAATATGTAGCTTTTTTCTGAAGAGAAAATTTCAACACAGCCCCTAAGTGCTCCCTGAATGAGGCTTTTATTTTTTTTTTAATTCGAATCATCCAATAAATAATTAACATAAAGTATAATGTTGGATACTCTTTACTTTTTAATTATTATACTTGAATTCTTTTGTGTATATATGTTTTTTTTATGTGTTTTTAAAATGGACTTTCTATGAGTTTATGCATTTGAGATAGTTTCCAATCTTGGGAACAGTTACAAAATAACAGGAGATCCAAAAATTCCAGACAGTAAATTCCTATTGAACTTAAAGTAGGAACTCAAGACATTCCCCAATGATTACAGTTGGTACTGAGGTTCTGCATCCCTGTTTTGGAAGTAATAACATTATAAATACTAACATTATAAATACCACTTTGCTAAATAAGAGCCCAAAATATTAGAGATAATACAATTATTACATAAATACATCAGAATTAATATAAATAATATAGTAATAATAATGATAGATATGAACAGACCGAGATAGATAGATAGATAGATAGATAGATAGATAGATAGATAGATAGATAGATAGATAAAGACAACATGATTGATTACATTGCTATAGCTTTCATGTATATTTTAGAAGTAGAGTAGGTGAACTTTGACCATATTGAGTAAGGTTATATAAATCATCAAATTGTAAATTTTACAAAACTGTATTTAACATGGAAGTCTAAGTTAACATCTGAAGCTCGTTTAATGTGACTATAATATTTGCATATTGTGGATTTTAGAAGTATAACAGGGAAAATACTTACTTCAAAAGTTTTGTTACCTACTACTTGACTTGAGCCCATTTTCTAGTTTTTATTATAAATAACTTCTTTTTTTATGCAGCATAGACAAAGTGACATTAAGGAAAATTTGGACTGGAAATTGAAGCCTGTAGAAATGGTAGACAAAATCTAAATATAGCTGTAAGTGGATTGTGAGAGTAGAGCTTTGCATGGGATGATATTGTCAGTAAAAGAAAAGAGAAAAAAAAACATTGTCAAGAACAAACTGACTCTAGATAGAAAAAATATAAAGTAACACATACTGTGACTATGACTACCACCACTACTACTACTACTACCATAATTGGGGCAAAGGCATAGCTCAAATAGTAGAGATGAACAGTGAAAAATCTGAGCTTCTAAATCTGAGCAGGAGACTGAAGGCCAAGAGAAATGAGAATTCATTCTAAATGGTAAATTTGTTAGCAATTGAATGTATGGCTAAGATGAACAGAGAAGATTAAATATGGCAGAGTCTGGAGTTCTAGCCCAGGGGTTGGCAACCCCCAGGCCACATCTGGCCCATGAAGGATTTTTGTCTGGCCTGCCAGCTTAATACCTGGATGCTATTTATGTAATTAATTTGTGAAACAAATTGCAGAAAAAAAATATTTGGAGTTAATACTTACAATGTGACAAATTTTTAAAATCAAAATTTCATTCCAAATCCACTGTTGACTTCTACAAGAAATATATTTTGTCAAGCGAAAAATAGAAAAGTCTGTTGAATAATGAGAAAATGATGGTATCATTATTTGGAAGTACATATGCTTGTGAACAACTTTTTTTCAAAAATGAAATATACTAAAAGTTGTTTAAGAATAAAATTGGGTGATGATCACCTGGATCATGTTTTGCTCCTGTCATCGACAAACATTTCATTTGATGTGGAGATGTTACCAAACAATAAGCAGAAACAAGTGTCTCATTAAATAATTTGCCATTTCTAACTGTATTTCGTTTGTTGTAAGGAATTTGCAATTTTTGTTGATTGTGTTAGTTGTTATCCTGTAATAAAATAAGGAACCTTGTTTAAATAATATAGCATTAACTTTGTTGTTTTTTCTTTAAACTTCCAGACCAAAGCAGCCTTCTGGACAAAGCAGTCTGAGATTGAAACTATTTGTTATAATACATTTGATATTATGGCCCTCCTCCAAGACAATGCATAGTTTTCTGGCCCACATTCTCCAAAAGGTTGCTGACCCCTGTTCTAGCCCAAATGCCCAGCTTATTTGTATTTTAGGCTTTGGATTTTGTGGTGTTTTAAATCTCAATCATGAATCAGGTTGTATGGGTTAGTTATTGAAAAATAAACAAAGAAGAGATTTTAACTTATTTTCTTTGTTGATTCAACCATTATTTGTAAAACTTCTATTGGAATTAATTCTACTTTCCCGAAATTCACTTTGCAAAAAAGGGGTTCTATTCAGTGTGAGGGAAAAATGTTACTTCAAGTAGAAAACAAAACAAAAACAACTTTTCCAAAATGAAGTAAAGTCAACTCCAAAATTTTAATTTTTTTTACTATCTGTCTATATTTCTGAGATGAGGTATTATGTACACTATTTACATTGCTTGGACTATCATCCTCATCTTTGTTGCCATATTTATCACAACGTTTTGGCCGTTGTACACTCTGGCCTTCTTCAGGTGGTTGGAATGTCGAACTGAACCCTTTATTTTTTTTTACTAATGTTCACCAAATACAAGGCCCAAGAGCCACTCAAGGTAGAGGTTTGCTGAAATATGTGTATGATATAAATGTAAGCATAAGAAGAAAGAAGTGAAGATTACGTGGATATGGCTGAAAATAGTTGCCTCTTTACTTGATGAGGCTACATTTGTAGTGTTTAGGGAAATATCCACACAGGAGTCTGCTCCACAAAAAAGTATTTCTTGGAAAGAGGCTGCATGAGTGGAACTTGAGAGGATTCTTTCTAGGCTGCAACTTCCCTTACACTTAAGGGTGAAATTAATCCCTGGTGCCTGATTTATCTCAAAAAAGATATGCTGAGAGACACATATGGATTGCCACATCCACCACAGGGATGACCAAACTGGAAAGGATATTGTAGAGCAACATCAGCTTCCAGATCAAATTCAAGTTCTACAAATCACTGATCATATCCTACACGTGTGAAACTTGAACTCTCCTAGCTGAAACAAGAAATAGGATCTTAGTGTTTGAGAACAATTGCTTGAGAAAGCTCCTCTGTATCTCAAACTTGATGCACAAAACCAATGACTATGTATAGAGAAAGGTCAGGTGTCACCAGTGACATCACACATGACAGTGTTGTGGAATAGATGGAGGTTTATGTTGTAGAGTAGCTAGCACCCCTTCAGCACTCTACAAGATGACTGGGCTCATAGCCTTAAATAGTCTATGATTAAGGAGTTCAACAGTTGATTGATAAGTTGATACTAAGCTGATTAATATTTGGACTGATCTTACTTTGTTTAGCTATACAGCATTTGACCCTCCTCTATTTCTTGTAAGTTGTCTTGTTAATTGTTTTGTAACTTATTGTTAGGTGTTTTTTGTATGTATTCATTAGCACCAGATACTGGTGCTGAATAAATATACTAAGCATTCATTCTTCTCTGTGTATCATTCACTTCAACGATACCAGGGTTTACCTAGTGATATGTGTGTGCCTGTAATTCTGTTGCAAATAAATGATACGTATTGGTTTGTTTTAACACTCCAGGGGCCATATTTGCTTTGGTCTACACTGTGAATGCCATGTGATCTTTTACTTCTATACATGGCTATAAAAAACCTGGTCTTCAAGTGAACACTGTTGCAAACTGTGAAACACCACTGAGATGTTTTGTACAATATGAACAGCAATTTGCTAAAATGAGCTTCCTCTCACTTCAAGGTCCACAATCCAACTCTTTGCAAGTTTAGCATGGTGAGCACATGTGTGCCCCAGTGTCATGACACTTATTTGTATTCAACAATTTCATAATACTTATTGTACTTTTATCATTTTTTGTTGCAGTATGTATTAACATCTAAAGCTCAGGAATAGACAGTGTTCTGATAACAATGTTAATATCTCTCAAAATGGCTGAAGCCTTTAAAAATGATATTCAAATATCTAGTAAAAAAGTTATCAAGAAATTTTTATCCTTGATAACAAACTCTTGATATCTGTCTATATTTCTGAGATGAGATATTATGTACATTATTTACGTTATTCAGACTATTGTCCTCATCTTTGTCGCCATATTTATTACAACGTTTCGGCCTTTCAGTATCTGTCTATATTTCTGAGATGAGATATTATGTACATTATTTAAATTATTCGAACTATTGTTCTCATCTTTGTTGCCATATTTATTACAACGTTTCGGCTGTTGTACACTCTGGCCTTCTTCAGGTGGTTGGAATGTCGAACTTAATCTTTTATTTTACTCACTGGGGTAGACTGTTCTAGTTCCACGTGCCATGTTTAATGGATGTCAGTTATAAGTTATCTCCTCAAGGACACATGGCACAATAGATAAAGGCATTGGTTAGATCCAGTGACAGGACCCAAAGAGTGTGAGTTCAATACCCGGTTAAGGCAGTGGAGAATTTTCAAAGGGAAATTAACAGGAGGTAACTGATAACTCAGGGTTAAGTTCGATATTCCAACCACCTGAAGAAGGCCAGAGCATATAATGGCCGAAACGTTGTAATAAATATGGCAACAAAATGAGGACAATAGTCCAAATAATGTAAATAATGTATATATATATATATATATATATATATATATATATATATTTATATATATATATATGTATATGTGTGTATATATATATGTATATATATATATATGTATATATATATATATATATGTATATATATATATATATATATATATATATATGTATATATATATGTATATATATATATATATATATATATATATATATATATGTATATATATATGTATATATATATATATATATATATATATATATATATATATATATGTAATATATATATGAATGGAACTAATGTCTTTAATTTAATTACAAAATTAAATTCTAAGCTTTTAGCTACCATTTTTGAAAATGGTTAGAACTGTGTAGCAGAAAAAACATTTAAAAATCAGTTAATTTATAATATTAATGCTCTGTAAATTTACATTGAGCACTATTTTGTAAAAATAAAAATATCTATAAGAACAACGGATTATATATCTTACTGTTCTTTTTTTATTATTTATATATGCATATATGTACATATACATGTAATATATATATATATATATACATATATATTAGGTTGGTGCAAAAATGATGTCGGTTTTTGACGTTAAATAATCCGTCAAAAACCGACATTATTTTTGCACCAACCTAATATATATATGTATGCACACGCATAATAAAAAGGCTTAAACACTAATATTCCATGGTTATAATTTATTACATTGGAATTGTAATCACGATCCAATTCATCAGACCTACAAATTCAAAAAGAAATCGGAAAATATAACACTGGGAATAAAAAATAAAATTTAGTGAGAGTGTATATATGAATGAGAGTGAGGGACGAATGTGAGAAGTAAATGAAAGCTCTCGAGAGGGGTAACAGACGAAAGAAGAACAGGAAGGCCTAAAAGTGAAGATGGGGATTAAAATTTAACAGAGAGAAGTTTTAAAGAGAGGAGTTAAATGATGGTATTGAGTTTTACCTGGATTCTGTCCTCTTGGAAATTTTTATATATATATGTATGCGTATGTATGTATGTATATTTATATATTTTATATATATATACATATATATATATATATATATATATATATATATATGTGTGTGTGTGTGTGTGTGTGTGTGCGTGTGTGTGTATATTAATCAATAATATTATCAATATATATATATATATATATATATATATATATATATATATATATATATATATATATATATATATATTGAGTGGTCATTATTGTAAATACATCACTTTTAAAACTTGTAAAAATAATTTTAATTTCCAAGTGTCTTATCTGAAAAGTATTAAAACTTAAATAATAATTATTATAGATGTTAGATAGATGAAACTTTGCAACAAGATAATTTGATTAAATTCTAAATGATGTGTAAATTTTATCTTTTTATGTAAATTATAAACTGACTAAATTCTACTTTAATTTGATTTTTTAGTTGGAATATTGTGTTTCATTAATAATATTTCTTAAAAATAAGTTTTTATTTTGTTTGAAGCTGGTCAACTCATAAAATATATGTGTCTGTTATAATTTAAAGATATAAAATTTATTTGCTTTATCATAATTTAATTTAAACAATTCTTGTAATTTATTCATGATGCACATGTAATAATCAGTACAATCTATTTTGCAAGTCATTCATTGTTGACTATATTCTGGTATTTTTCATTCAAAAAAATGGATGATCTACTGTTGCTCAGTTCAGAGTTTGGATGAAATATGCAATTTGTCTTTCAATTTTATAATTCATTGGTTTTGTTTCAAAAACTACTTCAGTGGGTCTATTGTTAAATTCTTGAAAATCAAAATATTAGGTAGATGTAAAAGTTTCCTTGACTATCTTTTGTATAATGTCAGTGAAATTTTAGAAGTGTCTTTGAAGTTTACCCAGCTCTTTATTGTTTTTGTATTTATATTCTTTAAAACTTATGAACAGAAAAGTGATAATTTTGATTTATTTTTATGAAAAACATGGCTGAATATAAAGTGCACATTTAATGCTGTCTGCTCTTCATATTAGATTTTGGGGAAAAAGAACAGCAAAAGCAATCAATCACTGAAGCTTATCTTGATGATGTAGTAGGTGCAAGCATGTATCAGGATGGATTTGTGAAGTCTAAAAGGAGACTTTCAGATAAAGAATGTTCTTCAAATGATGAAAAATAATGAATTGTGAATTTTGAAAGAATGGGCAACGGAAGCAAACAACATGTGAATTTGCAAATAATTTAGAAGAGAATTAGTCAATTAAAGTACTTTGCTTAAAAAAACCTTTGAAAAAAAACTCAAAAGCAGGAAAATGGGACAAATGAACTTATGGAAATAATTATTAGGCCAACATTTAAACACTTGTCATTCTTTTCCTGTTTCAGACTTAAAGTCATTTTTTAGACAAGATAGTCACTAGTAATAAGGATTTGTTGGATTTCTTGTTTTGTTGTTGCATTGATTGGTGATATGTGATTAAATAAATGACAAATTAGTTGATGTGATAATGTAGTAATTGTGTAACCAATGAATGTTTTTTGAGTTATTACAAGACAGACATTCTCTAGGAGAACAAACAAATTTATAGAAACATTGGTTTATATCTATATTGATACCTAACATATTCCTTTATAAAATTTTTTTTTTTAAATTAAAAAGAGATAGTGGCTCCATTATACTGATTGGGTTGGCAATTAAAATTTTAAATTAAAACAAGATAATGGCTACACATGACCCTGTACTAATTTTATTAAGAGTAAACTTTTTATTTCTTTTATATGCTAGGTCCTTCTCAAAACATGAGTGATCATGGCTCTTCACAACTTTCTGTATTTTGCTGCTCTAAGTTACTTTTGACACTTTACTATCCTTCTATATCCTTCTTTTATCATCAATTTACACAAGCTTGTCATGTAGTTTATTTGCTAATTACCTCTACTTCTCTTGTCTTCAATATATCTTGTGCATCTCTGAGCCCTCTTTCCTCATTATGTGTCCCCAAAATTTATTTCTGATTGTCATGAGCAGTTTCAATATTGTTTCTGTCCTTCTTAAAAATGTCATTACTCACATGTTTTGTTCATGGTATTCTTTGTACTCATTGGTAGAATTTCTGTCACTTCAAGTCTCTTTGTTATCTGAGAGAAGATTGTCTAGTATTCACTATCATATAGGAGATTAGATTTTGCTTAGTTTCTGAAAGGCACCTTTTGCTATACACCTTTTCCATTGTCTGTCACTACACGGTTGCTATACTGCTCAGTTATATTTCTGTACTTGCTTTATTTTGACATTCTCAGTACACAGCTCAAACCTCAAGCTGTCTCTTTGCTGACAACCATGCATTCTGTCTTATTATAAATAGTCAGTACCTTTTTCTTACAAATTTATGTAACTAAGAATCTATCTATCAACACTTTTCAGAGTGCACATATAGGAATTAAATCCTATATATATATTTAAACCAATAATATCCCATCAGAAGATTTGTTTGATAAAAATATAATTACTAGGTCAAATACTACCAAAATACTTGTCAGGCACAGTTGTAGATGTACCACCTGTTATTTTTGGACCATTTAGAAAATAATAATAACTCCCATCACTCCTGCAAATTCAAGAAAAAGATTTTCACAAGCCAGTGTGAAATTATTTTCTAACTAATGAAAACCTTGTATTCAAAAAGTTCACACCTCTATGTGAAATTAGATTTTGGATCTCCCTTATGGACATAAAAATAGAAGCAAACTGCTTCTTGGGTTCTAAACAATTTTCAAGACCAGTTTGATTTACATGTGTCTACACACACACACACACACACACACACACACACACACACACACACACACATGCACATAATTGAAGAGATGAGCCAGCCTCTGCCAACTAAGGCTTTGTCTATGCACTGACAGAAACATTAGGCTGACCATCATGAAGTAAATCTGTCCACACAATTTCGCATCATACTGTGAACACTTAATTACTTGATAAAACAAACTTCCCTGAAAGGAGAATTGAACATTTTATTGTTATTGTATATTTCTGAAAAGAATATATAAATGTTATTTCAACTGACGTTCTGCTTCTTGTGTTTTTGTTGTTATTGTTATGTTTAAAAGATGTGTATGGTGTTGTTGTTGTTGTTGTTATGTTTAAAAGATGTGTTTTTGTTGTTATGTTTAAAAGATGTGTTTTTCTTGTTGTTATTGTTATGTTTAAAAGATGTGTTTTTCTTGTTGTTATGTTTAAAAGATGTGGTTTTGTTGTTGTTGTTGTTGATATGTTTAAAAATGTGTTTTTGTTGTTAAATGCTTGGAATCCTGACACTCAGATAACAACAAAACCTGAAATTCCAACACATAATTTGATCCTATGTAGAGCACACAGGTATTATTTCTGATCCTAGGCAGAAGTATTGGTCTGTATGTAAATAATACCTCCATTTTTTTATGGAACACTGCACTAGTAAATGACTAACTAAATAAAGCTGTTATCACCAATCCAACCCAATAAATATAACTTGATCAATATCTGCTGCAAATGTTAATCGTCACATTCTTAGTAAATTGAATATAAATTGTAAAAATAAGTTTCCTGCATGTATGACTCAAGCGGTATCAGAGAAAGTGAATACTTCAGAGGCCAGATGTTCTCTTTCATCATAGTTATAATTATTTGGTGGCAAATGCTATTGGGATTTTTCCATTTTTCAATATAAAAATAGGTACAAAAAAATGAAATGATTGGACAGAAAACTTGGCTTGAATTGAATCAGAAAAGAAAAAATCTTTATTTACAATCAAAAATGCTTTAAATTGAAGAAATCTAGAAACACTGTACAAAATATTATCTTACAAACCTAATAAAGAATGAAAAAGAGGCTAATATACAAGCCAAAGGATTTCTAGGAAAAGTAGCAACAAAATATTCACAACATAAAAATTTACATGTAAGTCAAAAATCAATTTTGTAATGTGTCCTTGGTGTTTTAAAAAGTTCAAGTTAATGATAGCCTTCTTGTAATGGCTGAAGAGTTCAATTAATAAAGAAACATTATATGGGAAGGACAACAGGAGTGTTAAAAATGGTAAATCAATCAAAGCGTATTAAAAATTGAGTTAAAACCTGGGCAGCAGAAGAGTCAAATTGGTGTGAGAAGAAAAGAAATTATATATATATATATATATATATATATATATATATATATATATATATATATATGATAAAAATATAGTTTTAAGGTATGCTATATTTAAAGGTAAAAGTGCTCAATATCAGAGATAGAGTATATGTAAATATAAAAATATAAAAGTGGACACTAGTTAACAACTCAGATTGCATTCATGCATAAATCAGACTGTTACTGCTCAGTGTTAACTTCAATGTTCACTTTTATACTTTTTAAATCTATATATATATATATATTTGCAGGGTTAAATATTTTTTGTGAAAAATAAATTTTTTCCTTTTTTAAAATCATATTATTATGTTGTATTTTTAGAAAATATTCAAATTCTCTTTGAAATTGCATAAAAAAGCAGTTGAGAAGATTTCTCATTTTTATATCACTCATCCCTCTTCAGGTCAGACCACAGTCGATATCTCCTACCTTGAATGCTTGCATTAGTCATAAACACATGGCTGTTGATTCCATCAGGAGAATTCTCTACTCTGGTTGCTGACTTCAGTTTCAGAAGCCCCTCTGCCCAATAATGACGTATCATCACTAACACTGGATATAGAGTCAGTTGTTTAGTCCTGTGTGCAGATTTAGCCTTCAACTGGTTGAAACTTTCTGTAGTTACCATCTTTTGGTTTAACTTCTGAATCTTTGGAACAATTACTCATGGAATTACCCACATAGTTTGATACCAAAGGTGATGAACTCAGGGACCCACCTCTTGTTGTTAAATAATAGTTTCAGACTATTATTTTTTTAGTGGCAGTGTATTTGGCTCAGATCTTCTGAGGCTGACCTTAAGGTTAGATGGTAGACAAAATAGGGATGTTGATTTTGATTGCCTGAGCTGAATGTGGGAATGTTAGAATTAGAAAGTGTTTTCAGGGTGTTAAGTTTTATGCGTCGAAGAATGCAGACATGGTTATTTTGTACCTTGAGGAAATTGCTTCCTAATGGGGGGTGATGGAGTGACCCCACTGGCTAGTTAAAAATCTACACATCAACATGTTTAATAAAATCAGTCAGTTATGTGCCAAGCATGATACACCCTTAGGTGATCATGCATCTTTCGATACTTGACAGACGGGGCAGATTTTTTCCCGTAGTAGGTTGCTATTTCTTTCTGCAGTAGACCAGCTGCCATCCAAGGCTATAGAACCTGGTCTGTCCTGATATTTACCCATAGCTGGCGGGCGGGGGGTGGGTGGTGGTGAGAGAAGAAGAAGAGTCATACCTTTCCAAAGGGTATTAGCATGTAAGTGAATGTAAAGGATTTGATTGGAATTCCAACTCAGCTCTCCAATTCCTCAAACTGCGCCAATTAATGAAATAGATAAGTTTAAAATCCCTTTTGATGAAGTTCTGATCACCCGGCCAAGAGTAGAAAGAGAGGAAGACAACTTTATTATGATTGCCTCAAGACTGTCAACCAACATCCACTTCCAACAAGAAAGAATATACAATATTGTGCTTATTTGATGCAATGGCCAAGACCTCCCTAGAAGAAAGGGAGTATAAAACACTATTAAGTGGAAAATGACATTAAATTGAAATGTGTATCTTGTTTCTATTTTACTCTCTACTCTTAATAGTAGTAACTGCATTTTGGTGATGATGTTTAATCTCTGAGAAATCTCCATCATTCTAAACTTGTCTACCACACAGCTTTTCTTATGTTTTCCTAGATTGGCCCTGGGTATGATGATAAACAGCAAGGCCTTTGATTGGGAGATTGGGACCTCTGAGGAGCCTGGAACCATGTCTTAATTGCTGTTGTTCCCAGGTTCATCCTGATCCAGGTTGGTAGCACCTGTTAGGGTCCCAGCTATTGGCAAGTAGTCACCCCTGCAAGTAAAAATCAACAGTACATGTTTATAGTAAAAGAACCAACAATACATTTTTATAGTAAAATTACCAGCAATACATTTTTTATAAAAAAAAGTACAACAGTACATTTTTACAGTGAAATTACCAGAAATATATTCATGATCTACAAACTATATATCTAAAAAAAAAAAACAACTGAAAGTATAAAATTATGTACAAAATATTTAAATTTTGGCATTAAATAACCCATAGAGGTTGATATGCTGCCAAACAAAATCAAGCAACCAACAAATATGTATATGCCCAAAAACTGAGTATCATCTACCATGTACTCAATTGTGAAAGCAGAATAACATATATCACATTTTTTATTACTTCAAAGCTCCCAAGAAAATTAAATTTTGGCATTAAATGACCCATAAGGAATTGATGTGCCATCAAAGAAACAAATCAATTGATCTTAGAGTAGCTGCATTTATAGTTATGGAGCCCAGTTTACCCCATTGTGCTAGATAGCTGTAGACTTTACAAAAAAAAGGATTAGCCACCCTTTGACAAGTCTTGTTTTTAATCCTACTGGGTGTCTACCACCCACCTCACTAGAAAAACCTGGTGGGAGAACCAGTTTAGTCACTGATGACCTGATCATGTGGCAGGTATTACTGAGTTACATTGTATCAGCAGCACTCATAGAGTGATCTGGCATAAATATCACCTAAAGTAGGTAATTAGAGAAAGGCTGGCATCAGCATTCTTCTTCTAACTATTACTACTGCTACTACTAATAGTGATAACAATGATGATGAATTGGGTCTGATGTTTTAATCTTCTGATTCTTCCTTCCTGTCTCTTCCTGTCTACTTCTGATTGTTTTTGCTCATTTTTATCACTACTTTATAGGATCAAGTGGACTTCCAAATTTTCCTTTAAAAAATTATTTTAGAAGAATGACTCACTAGTTGATTCTAAAATAATTTGGGGGGGGGGCCACATTTACTTTATACTCTGCTTTTTTTAACATTTTAATTATTTTAACGCACTTTCTTATTAGTTATAAAAATGTTCTAAGGTCGTGGGGGGTATAGTTTAGGATTCATTTTTTCCTTCTTTATTTTTTAACAAATTTTATAAATCTTTAGTGTTCTTTTTGATTTTATAACAAATAATTTTTATGTCGTCAGAGCTATTTACTTACATAATACCTGGCGGTGTTATTAACATATGAATCAGCAATAAGATCAAAGTGTGGTATATATATATTTTATCTCTCAATTATATTTCTGTCTACAAACAGAACACACACACAAAAAAAATAATTGAGGGATGCCTGTTCCTGGGAATTCCAACCCTGCAATAGCATTTCCCTCGTTGTCCCAAAGAAGATGGGCTAACTGAATATGTCAACAAAAGCACAACATTGGTTGTGGGGACTGAGCTGTTTTGGGCCTTAGCTCATGTGTACATGCTTGGGCTCTCCACTTTAAACCAACCTTATGCCTATATCTTGTCACTGTGAGGTAGGAACAAATAAATACCAATTGTAGTATGTAGTATCTGTTCTCTCCACAATTTAAATGGGAGAAGACATCCAGTCTCAACTCTGTGACAACACCTTCCTCATTGCACTAAGAGAGGTGGTGTCAGTGTAATATTGATGTCAGCATGACAGTGGTTGTGGAGACTGGACAGTAGAGGTTTATCTCTTGTTTCCTGTTTAGGATTAGTTTTCCAGTTCCTTCTAAAATTTCTTCATTCTCTTTCACTCCCAGTAGCCCCTTGTGTCTTAGTGGTGTTATTTCCTTACTTGGGGTGAATTGATTAAAAAAAACAAAACAATTGTCGTCCTTTACCCATATGTATCTGCATCCCACATAACAACTAACATTATGTCACATACTGATTTAGTGGTAAGTCAGGCAAAAATACCAAGATCAAAGTGTAATATCTGTTATTTTTTGTGCTGTGAAAAGTGTTGATGGGGATGAATTACATCTAATATGTGGATTTTTATGGCTAGGTTCATATTCTCATTAGTCAAACACTTGAAATACTTTGGAAATTTTACTTCTTTCCATTACTGAGTAATTAAATTTACCCCCCCCCCCAAAAAAAAAAAAAACTTATCAAAATAATACAAACAGCTGCGAAAAAAAGAAATTACACCTCTTGACTTTCAGTTTGAACTATCATCACCAGAGCCACACCCTCTGCTAGTAGTACCAATAGCAGCAATAACCACACACGCAAACACAAATACAATGATCATGACGCTTTCGGTTTATATTGGTTGGCTGAGTAGAAATGTATTTGGCACATTGGGGTAACCATACTATTTGGCTTGGTAATCGTCAACAGCACTATTTTCGTACAGAGAGGGGAACCCATGTGATTTGATCTTTTCAGCAGTTTGTGATTTGTAGTGAAGTGAACAAGGTCGGTGCCATCTATTTAGGACAGGGGAAACAAAACAAACTCAAGACTTCATCATTTATGTTTTTCTTTCTCATTTGTCAGGGAAGAAGAAAAATCGAAATTTAAAGGAGGACAAAAACTTTTTGAATTTATATAAATATAAATTTTAAATTTTACTACACACAAACACACGTAAGCTTTTTTTCCCCCACCTCGGTTTCATCTCATCCTCCTTAAAAATGTCTACTGAAAACAAGGCCAGTACAATGTGTAGCCCCAAAAGCAAAGAAATACCATCTAAAAGGATCATGATAAATGACCCCACACAGATACCTATGGACTACAGCACTACCCCCGGGGGTTCGATTTTTTCCACCACTCCTGGAGGTAGGCATTGTGATCATGTTTGTTTTGTATACATGTTTTGTTTATATTTTTATTTAAAAACATCAAACACAGAAATTACTTCGAAATATACGTATGCAATTGTATCAATGTATTGTAATATTTTGAAAAAAAGTGATGTATGAAATTAAGGGTAAAAGAAAAAAGAATAACAGTTGCATACAATTAGTTTATATAATTAATAATTAGAGTAAAATAGCATTTAATCAATCAACGAAGCTAATGAAGAAAAAAAAGAATACTTTTCTCCTCCTCCCCGTTTAAAATAGAAATTATTTTTTCGGTGTCCGAAATTCAATTTATCAGCTATTCTTCTTTTCATTTGGAAAATCTATTCTCAATATTATTTTCCGTATTTTATTTAAATTAAAAAAAAAATACATATTGCTGTCAAAAGTTTTAAAATAGATTAATCGTAATATGAGACGGTAAAAAATATACAATTAATAAAAATAAAATGTACATGTGTTTGCTTGTATTTTGAAAGTTTTTGTTGATACTAAAAGAAAATAATGACACATATTGTCTGTACGATACTATAGTAAATAATTCAAATAAATTAATAAACATAAAAGTTATCCTATGTAAATATTTATTTAATTTATTTATTCGAATCTCTTTATTCACCAAAATGGCGATGATCACTTCTCCCCACGTGATTCTTGGTTGTTTTTTTTCTTCTTTTCTTCTTCTTCTTCTTCTTCTTACAGAAAACGACATTCAATATTTCTGCATATTGGCTTTCTTTGGAAGCTGAACTTCATATTTTGCTAAAAAATCCTTACAAATCTAAGATTTATTGTAAGGATTCAGGAATTTAATTTTTCTTTTAATATTTTGCTTTTTATATAGTTTTTTTTTTCCTTTCTGTTTCTTGTATTGCATCATTTGATTAAAAAATCAACACTATCTTGATTTTTCATGTTACTTAAAAAATAAAATAGTTTGTTTCATATCTTGGTCTATTTTTAAAGTAACTTTTTAAATACATTTAATAGTTCTTTTATTTCAATATTTTTTTTTCTTATAATAATCTCTTTTTTTTCTTTATGAGGAGACACGTGGAGACTTTGTTTTTTTTTTTTGTAATAACCTGTCATTGATAAATTTACAAAAAACATTTTATTTAAAGAATTTAAATAAAATGATCTTGAGATTAAATTTTTTTTTTTCGAAAAAAGGAAAAGAAAAAATCTCTATTTTGCTTTTCAAACAACAAATCAAATGTCATTTTATCGATTTACTTTTCTTCCATGGCTTGGGGTGGGGGCATAAAGTCACGTGATCATTATTTTTCCATGAGTTTTTTTTTTTTAATAAGTAAAAGTTGGAGAAAAATGTTTTAAGGTGGTTTATGATAAAAATAATTAGGAAGAAAATTAAATTCGCAATAAAAAGAATTAGCATTCAAAATATAATCGAGACAATAAGGATGAAAGCATGAAACTTTTTAAAAAAATATTTTTGTATCATTCCTTTTTTTTTAAATTTTATGTATGCATATTTTTTAGTAACTGTTTTTAAAACAATTATTTTTATTTTAAGCAAATAGAAAAAGATTATTTCCTGAGTTAGTACTGACATGGTAAAAGGAAAAAAAAAACATCTGTGTGTGCATAAAGTTAAAAACTAACTTTAGTTCGCTAAACAAAGTTTATTAAATGAAATGAGATTGTGTTTGGAAAGTTTTCCAAATTAGTCTTTTATTCGAAATTTTGACTTCAAATTTCCATGATCTTAAACACCGATCATTAATATTTATGTTTTCAAGACTTCCACCTCGTGGTTGGTTGCTGCCCCATCACAAAAATAAAAAAAATAACTTGAATGCATTTATTTTTCTTATTGTAGAGCATGAGATCATTTTTTTCTCTCTTCATATTTGCTGGCTTTTGTTTTAAATATAATGAACATCTTCAGTCTAGGTTTCTTTTAAACAACATAAATAGAAAAAGACTTGATTAGTCACGTCCTGTTTTCAGACTTTTTCTTTTTAGATTGTTCCATTTTTTAGTTTTTTTTACAAACGTTTCAAAACTTGACACATGAAAGTTCCTATTGAAATTTAATTTAATTTTCTTAGAAAAACAAAGACCTTTTGGGTCCCAAAAACTGATTCTAAAATTTAGTTAGTATTTATTTACAATTGAATTTACCGATTGGAATTAAAGATGGGTTTATTTTAAAAAGCGAGGCGTGTACATGTGGTTTGGGACAAAAAAAGCTGTCCAGTTTCCTCGACACTTCCTTTCTTTTTTGCAACCTTTCCGTTGGTTGATATTTAATTAATCTTTTGCATGCAATTCTTAACTTCACAGTTCACACTGTTTTTTCTGTCATCTATTTTATTTTTCTCTTAGAGAATTTAAATTTTGAAAGTACTGAAGTCTGAAATGTGTGATAAAACTTTTTTACTAATTACAAACGCTACTTAAAACAAAAACAAAGAAAAGGTTGATTTTTAAAAAATGCTTTTTAGTTTTTAAAATATACCAGACTAGTTTCGCTACTATTTAAAAAATTTTCCGTTGAATTTAAAAAGTTGTTTTATATTTTGTTTAATCGTAAAATACAAATAAACTTTAGAAACGAGGCCCATTGAAATTAATTGTACATTGCAAAAGAAAAGAGGAATTGAATACGTGGCAGAATTAAATGAAAAAAAAAAGCAAAGACCCTTCTTTTTTTTTGTTTGTTCTTGCTACGACAGCAAGCTCAGGGACAAAATATCCTCCTCCCATACATGGTAAAACTAAAAGGAGAAAGCTTCAAATAAAAATAATTGTTTTTACGACAGCATATACACACACAAAAAAAAAATAGAATCTTGGGAATTTTATGCGAACGCAAAGTTTATAAAATGTTCGTTTTTAAATTAAAATCATTTCCTTTTCTTTTTATAATTCTTATAAAAAAGTCTTCAACGTGCATTAAAATCTCAAATCATTCTTAAAAAAATGATCGTTACCATTTTAAAATTTTTTTTTATCAAAGGATAAATTGTAAATGTGTGTTGGTATATAGCAGTTTTAAGTTTTTTTTTTTAAAGATTAAGTCTTACTCTTCTTAACCAAGTTTTGCAATCTTAAAAACTTTTGATTGCTACACACAATGTTTAACCTAAACCGCAATATAATTTGGAAAAATGTTTTTGGTTTGATGCTCCTTCCTCTATTCCTTCCCATAAAAAAACGGAATTTCCCCCTACACCACATAGTACAAAAGCCACATGGGCTTGTATAAAAAATCCCTTGATTGTTTTATGTTGGATTTTATCAATTGCTTCCTTTGCCAGTTAAAATAAAAATTAATTAATCAAGTAATTGTTGTCAAATGACAAATCTTTTGCTTTTCTTAGTTTTTTTAATTTACGACCCTTTTTTTAGTTTTTTGAGTATGGTATTTAATAATGCCATAATGTGGCCCCACGAGTATTTTCAAATTGTCAGTTGCAATAGGACTGTTTTTTCAGAAAACCAGGCACCTCGTGCTGAATAGTACTACTTGAATGGTATGCAAGATATGTTGTTGTTAGTTACCTACTTGACTATTGTGAGCAGCAAATAATAGGTTTTAGGTATCACTGAGTGAAAGAAATATTGGCCCAAAAGTACATGCATTCAATTCAAATGTATTTAAAAAAAATAAATTTGGATTTACTGTTTTTAATTTCTTTAATTATTTTTTTCAACTTAAAAAAAATCTTAGTTCTGGTACTTCGCCGAGTGTAACTAACAGAACTAAATTAAAAATTAACTTTTTCTTTATTTTCTGACTTTCGAAAGAAGTACAGTACACTTTTTTTTTATTGCTCCTGTAGTTAAAAAAAAGAAAAAATAATAATGCCGCAAAAAACAACAAAAAAAAAAAAAAAAAAAAAAGAGAGAAGAAAGAACAAAAACACTAGAAACTTGTTTTCAGGCAATTCTGAGTGCTTTTATTGGCTTGCATCTCTATCCAGAACGATAAATAAAATCGCATTTTCGTTCAAACATTTTGTTAGTTTTCTTTGCCATAAAAACGAATTAAATTTTCAAATAAAATATGTCCACTGACATTTAGTCTCCATGACCTCAATAAAAATAAATGAATATATATTTAAAAAAAAAAAAGAACTTGCCGAATGTTGAAAATAAAATCAAAATTTATTTATTTTGGAATGGAAGTAAGTTAATTTATGCCATATGGATTATTTCATTGATCTTTGTTTTGAATTCAAAATAAATTTAAAAAAAAAAAACAATTTTAAAAGCCAAAAATCATATCGCAAGGAAAACATGGCATTGACTTAAAACGTCGAATACTGTTTAGAACGTTTTCCATTATTCTTTTTAACCATTTATGAATGAGAACGAAAATCTAATTTTATCTCTCAATAAAAATCGAATTTATTAGAACATTTTATTGGAAGTGTCAGACATCCAATTCTAACAAAGATAGGTGACATTCGCATTGTCAAGGTCGTTCTATCACGTGGCCAGCTGCTTTGATGTTGATTGGTTCAAAGTTATGAGGTGGAGTTACAGGTGCTTGTGTTTATCATTAAGTTTGTAAACCAAATTTTGTAAACAAAACAATTTTTTTTGTCATTGATATAAGAGTACAATTTATTGAGTGACTGTTATCGCTAAACAGATTGCTTATCTCAGAAGTAGCGAGTCAATGATTCTGTTTTCACAATCAATGGGAAAGTTTAGAATCTATTTGTTATGTCAATTTTTTTATTTTATTTTTTTTAAAAATAAAAACAGAGCATAGCATGATGAAAAAGACGCCAAACTTGAAAACAAAATTTTTTTAGCGTCTAAATGTTTGTTATTATTAAGAGGAAAGGTCAAAGTATTTTTTAATTATTTTTGAAAATTTTTCCTTCTTTTTAGAACATTCTAAATTTTGATTAAAAAATCTTGTTTCTCTTTGCCACTGGAACTAGTAAAATAACATAAAATTTTAGCACATTTTTTTCTGTATGACAGACATTAATTTTAAATCTTGCAAAAATAAAAATAATTGTCGGATTTTAATGAAACTTTCAGAAACTATTCACAAATGATGGAACTCATTATAAATATGTTTTTCTTTTTTAAAGTCACGACAGAAATATCTTTTTTCATATGTATTAACCCCCCCCCCCCAACTAATTGTATGGAAACTCTATAATTTAAATTTTGGGAAGATTAGTGATTATATTAGTTAAAAGCACAACGCTTTGAAAAAACCAAATCATGTTTTTTTTTTTTTTTTTAGTTGGACCACCTTTACCTGAAAATCATCTCTGAATTGTAACATACAAAACTCATTAAAACAAAAATATTATTTAATTTCAAAAGCTTTTAATTGCTTTTATTTATTTTAATGAACATGGACAATATTGTCTGAAAGCAAAAAGATATTTTGATGAAAAATGAATTTTTAAAACAATTATTTGTTATTTCTGAAATATTTTATTATTTTTAAATTATGTTGTTAATTCTTCTAAAATTAGGGAAAAGTTTGTAGAATTTAACGAATATTGTTATTAAGTAGATATATATTTACAGATTATAATTTCCAAAGCTTATTACAAACTAACGAACAACAGTATATAAAAAAATATAATTTATGTCAATAATAACACTGTAAATCAAATCTACGGAAGACCGGAAGTGTCATGTATGCAATAAAAAAAATGTCACGTGGATTGAGTTTCTGTCTAATATTTAACTTAAATACTGAATTTTTAATACAATTATTTGTTATTTCTTTAATTATAATAGATTTTTACATTTATGTAGTTAAAATATAAAATTAGTTAAAAGCCGCGTTCAGTTTCGTAAATGTCCTTTTGAGATAGTTTTATTTTTGTGAAACGTGTGGAGAAGTTAATTTGATTTTTCAATTTTAACTGAGAAGGGTACCTACAAGTATTAGTATCATCCTATGAAATTTAAATTTGTATTTTATGTACACTTCTGATAAAATTTAATAATAAAGGTACCTATAAAGTAATTAGATACCTTTCTTATGAAATTTAATCTCACTCTTAACAGTCTTATTTTAATTTCTTTATAATATATTTTCCATAAAGCATCGTAAACATAAAGGTGAAAGCTAAGTACAAAAAAAAAAATTAGAGCGCTGAAAGTTTTCCTTAAAAATAACGAGGTAAATAATTTGTTCACTTAAATCTAAATAACTTCACTTCTCTCCTTCCGTAGAAGGAATTATCCTCATGTAAGCTATCAAAACGTCATCACCTTGTCAAGTGATGCGAAAGGTTAGGACCTGCTTTGTTTTATTTTCAAACTACGTCTTTTCAGCGCAGAAACTAAGTTAAGCTTGGTTCAAAATATTTTAAATAAACATTATAATTTCTGATTTTCTTAAAATAAGTTTTGAGAAAATTATAATTGATTTTTAAAAGAATTTCAAACTGAGATTTTCATTTTTTTTATAAATTGGAAAAAAATGACTGACATGATCGATTATCTGTCAATTTTGATGACTCAAAAAAACAAGATTTTTAATGAAAATTTTGGATGTGCTAGGAATGATAAAAAAAAATGTGAAAAAAAATAACCCCAAAATACTTTGATCTTTCCTCTTAATAATAACAAACATTTAGATGATAAAGTTTTTTTCATCATGCTATATTCTTTTTAGCGATCTCATGAAGGTACGTAAGTTAAATTAATCTGATTTGAAACAAATATTACTTGTAGCATAAAAAGGTAGTATACAAGCATTTCTTAAGGGGTCCTGTTTTCTCATGTCTTTATTGATGTTATCATTGAGCTACAAATTGTTGACAGCTAGTATGGATGACCAGAATTAGCATAAATTTACAAAATGTAAGTGAATGCATTTTTTTTTTTTTTTTTTTTTATAACTACTGAGTAATTTTTACAAATGAACATATTTTCAGCAATTATCTATTGACTTTTAACTATGTTTGAAGATACTTTATGAAAAAATAATAAAATTTAAAATAATATAAAATTTTCTTAGATTAATTTTAAAATTTAATAACTGAGATGAAATACCATGACAGTGGTAACTCAATTATTTACAAAATGTTATGGTATTTTATTTATTATTAATTTATATTTTTTTTTTTTTTCATTTTATTCTTTATTATTAATTGTTATCATGATGCTTATTTTATTATTAAATTTTGATAGTACTTTAAATTTTATTATTATGTAATTGTTTAAGCTTTTATTACTTTAACGGAACCCAATACACTAAACGATATTTAAAGTAAAACTTACTTTAAAATTTTGAAGGGATGATTCGCAAAGACATAAACGATGAAACAGAACTAAATAATGAAATTGAAAGAATTGCAGAGCGCTAGACAACTCTTAAATCGTGACTTTTTAAGGATAATGTCATGTGTGAATTACCATAGTTACAAAATGGGAAGGTTTATACAATAGAAAAAATTTTTTAATTTTTTTAAAAATATTGGTTACAAATGACTTATGAGCTTTTCAATTTTTGATTTGTAAATGAGGTTTTCACTTAGTAACAATATCTTCTAACCACCTTAAAGTAATGCAGAATTTTAAACGATTTTTATAATATAAATCATTTAATTAAAATTTAAAGAAAATGAAAACAGTTCTTGTAAAAATTAATTATTCACCAAAAAAAATTTTAAGATAATAGTGTTCTTAATAAATCTTATTTATAAAACCAATTAAAAGCTTTTCTAATTAAATAATATCATAGTTTATTGCATTTTTTTTATCTTGCAATTCAGTTCAGATTTTTGGTGACTGGGTTAACAGCTTAAAAAAAAATTGATAATTTACGTTTTCCAAGAAGTCCTGATTTTAACTAATAAAAAAAATCCTGTTCTAAAAATTGAATTTCTCTAAATTTCATGAAATTAAGTAAGTTGGTGGTAACATATGTAAAACGAAAAAAGATTTTTACCAAGCTTTTCTAAAAAAAAAAAAAAAAAAAAAAAATTATTTAATTCATTTGTGAATATATATTGAAAGTTTCATTAAGATTCAACAATTTGATTTTTGCAAGAATTTCCAAATCAATGTGTTTTACACCAGAAAAAAAGCACAAAAACACTAACTAATTATTAAACAAAACAAGATTTTTAACCAAAATTTTGAACATGCTAGAAAGGATTAAAAAAATTTCAAAAAATAATCAAGAAATACTTTGGTCTTTCCTTTTATTAGGTTGGTGCAAAAATAATATCGTTTTTTGACGTATTTTTTAACGTCAAAAACGATATTATTTTTGCACCAACCTAATAATAACATCAGCATTTTGATGATAAAACTGTTTTTATTAAGTTTGCAGCCTTTTTTCATCATGCTATGCTGTTTTTCAGCAAAAAATGGAGGTATTTATATTAATAGTGTAACATTCTCTTGTATTCCTGAGTGAAGTACTTTAGGTTTTAGTATGCTTCCCATTATTCCATATATATAATTTTAGACAAATGTTTCCACCTTGGTTGTTTTCCATTGCTATTTTAAAAAGATAATTTTCTTCTGAAGCTATTTTGTTTAAAATTCTCAGTTTAATTTACCAGCGGATGGAGTATAAGCTGAATAAAAACCTTTGAGATATTTAAAAAATAATAAAACAAAATATGGAGAAACTTGTAAAAATAGAAAATATCAAATTCAAACATCTTTGTTTATTGGAATATTTGCTAAAGGCAAATGCCAAAAAAATTCTTTTCATATAGAATTCAACCTTAAGATGATGCACACACTGTTGATTCTTAAATCTGCACTGTCTATATCCATCAACACTCTGTATCTGACACTGAACAGGCTTCTCCTAAATTTAAACAAATTTAAGCAAATTTTAAACAATATACATATATCTTATAAACCAAAAGATAGCTTATTCCTAAAATTTCGCTTGAAGATGAAACGAGACTAAAAACCTCAATTCAACTTAATTTTAATAATTATTTGGATGATTTCGGCTCTCGTTTTTGAAACATGAGAACTCTTATGTAGCGAAGGAATCATATTTTTAAACAAAAAATATTATTATAATAAAGCTCTACTTATGTATGGAGCACTATCTTCTTAAAAATAAAAACAAAAATACTAAGGAACTCCGGATTATGCACCCAACGTGTTCTTTTCTATTTTCTGCATACCTGCGCACTTATATATATATTAGGTACCTTCACTTTTTCACTGAAAAAACAAAATAGCATGATAAAAAAAGGCCTCAAACTTAATACAAACAAAGTTTTATCGTCAAAATGTTTATGAAGAGGAAAGACCAAAGTATTTTTTTATCATTTTAAATTTTTTAATCCTTTCTAGCACATTCAAAATTTTGGTTTTTGTGTGTCAGTGGTTGATGTAATATTTACAATTAGTGTTTTAGTGACTTTTTAGCACCTGAAAAACAAATAATTGTCTGATTTTAATGAAACTTTCAGGACTCATTCACAGATGAATGAAATTATTTTTGAAAATTTTTTTAGAAAATCTTATTAAAAATATTTATTTTTTTTTTTTTTTACATATGTTACCACCCACTTAATTTCATGAAATTGTGAGGAATTAAATTTTCATCCCCAAATTTTTTTGTTAGTTAAATGGAGAATGTAAATCATCAATTTTTTTTTTTCAAACTACTACTCAATTCCTGAAAATCTGCTTCAAAACATAAAATAAAAAATGCGATAAAACTATCTAATTATTTAATTAGAAAAACTTTTAATTACTTTTATAAATTAAAGATTTCTTAAGGACGCTGTTATCTTAAGAAAAAAATTTTTTTCTATGAATAATGAATTTTTACAAGAATTATTTTCATTTTTCTTTCTTTTTTTAAATTATAATAATGTATAATACATAAATCTTTTAAAATTTTTCATTACTTTCATCTCGTTAGGTGATATTGTTATGTGAAAACTGTATTTACTAATCAAAAATTGAAAAGGTTAATAAATTTTAACCAAGATTTTAAAAATAATTTAAAATTTTTTTTTATGTACATAAAATATGTAATGTTCCCATTTTTGAAAGTATGTTTGATACATGACATTAACAGAAAATAAGAGCAATGACTATAGTAAATTTAAAGTCAACATCCCTAAAATTAGATTACAGAGAATATATTCCAACATTTTTAAGATTACTGAATTCTTAAAAATTATAAAATAAAAGGTGCTCACATCATTTTCTTAAATTCTGTTTTACAGATAAAGTCTCTGTAGAACAACAATCATTATGACACCTGTCAACATTTCGTCACTTACGTAAAACATGGTGATGTTGGTTAAAAATACAGCTATTGTTTTCTTTTAAAAATACATTTCTGTGTTATTTTAAATTTAAAGTAAATAATATCTGTTTCCAATCAGATCAATTATAATTTAAATCAGCTAATATTCCTGAAATAAAGTTTCAGAAAAGTATATTTTATTTTTGGAGATTTTTTAATGTAGAGAATTACATTACAATGAAAGACAACTAAAAAAAGTGCACTAATCAGCTATTTTAGAAAAAATTTTAAAAAAATCAATTCCAATCAATATAATTTGTTTGAAATATACCAGAGTATTTTGTTTACTGGAAATAGTAAATTTAATCCTTTAACTTTCAATTAAGGTTAAAATGAAAGTTTCAAGAAAGCTTTTTGATTTATAAAAATTAATTTTAAACCTTAGGTATTAAAAATTAGTGGAGGTACCTATATTAAAAAACAATAGACATCTTATGCCTATTAAACTTAATCTTTTTTTTTTAATGTATGAATGAATATCTTTTCACATATATAGTTGTTGTGTATGGATAAAATTCAGATTGTCTAGTTAGGCTTTTGACTCACATGAGTGACTCTTTTCTAATAATGCACAAATATTTTATAAATCAAATTGCAAAACAAGACTAAAGATTCTAGAAGCCATTTACATCCAAATCTTTCAACCGTCCCTAAATAAATATAAATTGAGACATTTCCATTTTTTTAATGCATTTATTACATGCTACGACACATTGCTGTCACATGACTTGTGTTTAGCCATAGTTTTTTAGTTTTCAAAAAATAATGATGTAGTCTGCTTCTTAAACATACTTAATTTTCTTTTCTCACTCATACAACTCTGATGCTGACTTGAAAGCTTGGGCTATACAACATACAAATTTTGGCTAGTTTATCCACATACTTGAACTACATTTAACAAAGGATGTTTGTACTTTAGAAAAAAAAAAAAAAAAGTAGAAGCTCTATAAATCAACCACTTGCCCTTGCATGGAATACTGCTGCCATATATGGTGTGGAGCCCCCGTTGTTCATCTGAAGGTCCTCAACAAAATCCAGAGATGAATGTGCAATGTGATTGGCCCTGATTTGGCATCTTGTTTACAGTCGCTCTCTCACAAATGTACTGTTGCTTCCCTCTCTCTTTTCTACAAATACTTTCATGGTAACTGCTCTGGTGAGCTACTTTCATTAGTTCCCAAACTGCATGAATTTAAACGTACTACTAGTCCCACACTTTCACTGTCAAATTTTAAGTTTAAATGTAGTTGTCTCTTCTACTCCAATAGCTTCATGTCTTACACTTCTTGTCTGTGGAACTCCCTTCCTCTTACTTGCTTCCCTGATAGCTATAATCTCCAACTATTCAAATGCAATGTCAATTGACATCTCCAGATGCTTTGATCTATTCTCCACCCTTCTCTTCATCCTTTCCTCTTTCACACCTCTTTAGTCTTGCTCCCACTCTCTGTAACCCCTTGCATGCTAGTGGCACTCTCGCATTGCTTGGGGTGAAAAGCTTTTTTAAAAAAAAAGTAAAGTTTAATAAACAAAAAAAAATGTTTGTTTTTAACAAGTTTAAAAGAATAATTACTTCCCAAATATGAAACTTTTTAATCAAATGTTGATGGGAAGCTTTAAATCGTAAAATGAGTTAAAAACAATCTTTTAACTCCTTTCTAATGATCTACTAAAAAGCATCAACGTTTGAAACATTTTAATAAAGTATAAACAATTGTCAGACTGATATTTGAAAAACTAAAAAAGCAAGAATGCATCAGTTAATAAAAAATATCAAATAATTTTTGTATCTTTGCATTATCTTTCTTAAGTCTGCTACTGTTTCATATGTTTTTTTTCTTTTCTCTTCAAGAGATGCATATTTTTTAAATTTTTTTTTGGTAATTATATATCTTAACAATACCAGATTTTTAATATAGAATTATGAATCTTTTCTATATTTCAATCAGATTGATAGCCGTTGTAAGGCAACATGACGAAAGTCATTTTTATGAATTTCATATAAGAATCCTTTGATAAAAGCTTAAAAAATGGATTAGCAATTTTGACTAAGGTTAAACTGTTGCTTCTTTGTCCTCTTCCTTGGATCAGTGTAGTATTTATGGGCATTGCATTTTATATAAGTGAATAGATGATAATAATATATGCCGTAATGGTTTTGTTAAGAAAAGAGTTAGTATTCATAGTCATTGTACTTATTTTTATTTCAGTTAATATCACCTGTGTTTTTGTATTTCTAAGATTTCTCCCCACCTTCTACCCATATAAATTTGCTTGGGTCTCATCAAATTTTATGTGATAAAAAGTACATTTAAAAATAAAAAACAAAACAAAACCGAGGGTTAAAGGAAGATAACTGCAGATTCAACGTCAGAACATTACCATTGATAACTCTCTCCTTCAATTTGCTGACCCTAGTTACTATATTCTTAACACTTGATATAATGCAAAAATATCACAATGATAAAATAGGTCAATATTTATTTATAACTATTTATACTGGGACTCATGCATTCAATTACAAGTAATCCATAATAATATTTTAAATTTTGAAATCATATTTGCTTTTGGCATATGAATTTCTTGAGACTATTTCTAAATCTTTGTCTTTCAATCATTCCACCTCACCTGATATCTTCTTACACTACACCTGTGAGGCGTGCCACACCGTTTGGGAATCACTGCTCTCATGATTGGTTTACTGGAAATAGACTAGAATGTAAACATTTGTTTAGCACACTTGTCTCTTGATGACCCTGAATTAAATACATATGGTGATTAAATTATGATTGCAAGTCAAAATTAACTCTTAAAATATAAAAACAAATATAGATGAATCATCAAATGAATTAGTTTTTTTTTTTTTCTTAAATATAATGGATATGTGCCAGAAAATACACTAATAATCTATGGGAGGTAGGTGCTGAAAAATTTTCAGCCCAACTCCCTCCCCTCATATTAGTATTTCAATGACCAAACATTGGAATTTTGTGAATTGGGTTGGACTAAAAATATTTCAGCACTCCATCATGTAATCTAAAGCTCAATGTGAGTTCATATATTCATTGGTCCCACAAATATCTCCCTATCTTGGTAATGAGATATTCCATTGTTTTAGTAACAGGAGGTATTTTGTAATGCTAATTCACAAACATACATTCTGATACCATAATAATGGAGTATATCAATAAGTAGGGGAGATCAGGTATATGTAGTTTCGATGTGCTGGTGGTGTAATGGTTTTCCGTGTGGAAAGTAGAATCAGCAGTCTTAAGTTCAAATTTTGACTGAGTCTGTTGTATTCACATTATATTGATGTCCTTAGAAAAGACTCATACACGTCTAATTTCTTCTCACTTATTGGCAAATAGGGCAGACTGAGTTCTTCAGCCTTGGCTGGCAACTAGTCTAGGTGAAGTATGACTGACTTCAATACTAGAGTAAACAGTATGAAACCATTCCACTATTTTTTTTTTTTTTTTTTTTAAGCCATTGTAATTATAGGTATTGAAGCAAAAGGAAGCTGTGGAGGACCATGGCCACCTATGTCCTAAAGTGGCAATATTTAAAAAAAAAAAATGTATAACTTATATAAGATAAACATATGTATTATATAGATTATACTTATATGTATATAAACTGTGAGATGAGAATATGCTTTGGAATTTTTTATTTTTATTCTTTATTTTGATTATGTTCCTTTGCTGACAGATTTTGGTCTGCCTTGTTCTGATCCAATTAGACTTTGAAGAAAGCAGACAACAAATATTCCTGGTTCTGCAAATGATTCAAATGTATCTTTTTGACGACTACCTAATTCCAAAAAGCTTATCTAGGTTAGAGTGAAGTTACAGGAAATCCTGTCAGCAGATTGTAACCCAAGTGTTGTGTACTTTGGTCAGCCAGCCAATCTTCTCCTGATAGGTATAGAAGGTAGATAGCAGTACTCTAGTCTGGATAGAAAAAGTAACTAAATTCAACTCTTATTTAAAGATTATATTTCACCAAACAGTACACTATTAATTAAAAATAGACCAGGTTTTTTTGTTTTTTTTTACCTCAGTCCAGGTTTCAGTAGTTTTCAAGAGTGCCATCAACCTTTGTGGGCTAATTTTTTGTCTGATCCACTTTTAACATGGGAATTTTTATAAATAGGGAAAAAAATGATGTAAAATTTGTGTTCATTTTTTGCTATACAGCGGATTAACTTTCTGCAAAGTGTTTTTATCTGTGTTTGTTCTTGTAGTTATTCTTTGAACTAAAGATGGTAGGACTGTTGATTTGGATATTTAATAAATCTCTTCAGTTCAAGAAATGACTTCTTTTTTTTTTTTATTTTTTTTTTAACTTTCAAAAATTTGAAGAAACAATCAGCTCATTTTAAACAATTCCTAAATAAATCTACCATTAACATTTCATAAACATTGACTTCAGATTCTCAATTTTTACTATTAACGATATACATATATATGGCAGAATTCAAACCTGGGTAGTTATCGTTAAATCTGGTATGCTCTGACCAACTGAACTTCAAAGAACCAATTGATCAGGCAAGGCCTGAATTGTACCTTTTAAGCAAAACTTCTCTTGTCATATATCTCCTGAAATTTTCATATCTGCACAGTTTTGTATCTAAATGTTTAACAAAAAAAATTGTTTTTTAGAATGGATTTTTTATTAGTCTAACAGATTTTTGTCACTTTAAACATTATTTTTAGTGGATACTGGTATTTGAGTGGGTGCTCCATTTATTTATTAAACAGTATTTTTATTCATTTTTGTCTATCAGTCTCTGTTTGAGAAATTTTATTAAAGAAAAATTTATGGCAAAGGAGTAAAGTATAAATGTCAGCAAATGTAAGTTTTTGATAATAAAAGTAGTTGAAAATGAAAAAAAAATCAATTTAGATGTTTTAAAATTTTGAGTCACCAGATGATTGCTTAATTAATTTGAACTATTTTTTTTTCCTTTATCTCAATTTGTTAGTAGAAGACATGAACAGAAAATTGATATGCACATTAATGGCAATGAATTGCTTGTATCAAAAAGTATTACAATTTTAATTATGATATTAAATAGGATATTGATAATGAAATTCAGTATCCCCTCGTGTATAGATAGTAAGACCTTGCAATCTACAATAAATACATTCTGAACCAGTGTTTCTTAACCTTTTCTTCTTTGGTCAAAAAAATTTCAGGCCCACATAAGTACAAAAAGAAATTCCATATAACAGGAAATAAGTTTTATTTATAAAAGCAAAATGTAGTAGAAAATGTAATTGCTGACTATCAGCTTAATTAATCTGATACTTAAACGTTATTTAAACCTGTGTCCCCCTTGGCAGGAGAAACTGTCCTTAGATATTCATCTTTGCTTGATCGGTGAAGCACTCTGTAGCTGAGTTGATCTAAAACATGTTTGATCTAATGATAGTTTCTCCTGCCAAGAGGGTGGCGTGGAGGTTTGAAATTTTACTGGAGGTCATAAATTTTTCCTTCATAAGATTTCTTGAATTTTCTGGCCAGCAGATGAATATAATTAAATATACTGTTTAATAAATAAACAGAGCATCTTCTCAAATATGGGTATCCACAAAATTAATGTTTAAGTTTTATATACATAAGTAATAATTGTCATTTAGCTGATTTATGTTTCATAAACAGATCCTCTGGGGGTATCAGCAATATAGTCAATGTCAAAGAAAGAGTTTTGTTCTGTCTATATTTTTGAGATGTGGTATTGTAATTATTTACATTCTTCAGACTGTTGCCATATTCTCAACATTTTGGCTGTTGTATGTTCCAGCCTTCTTCTTGATTGGAATTTCAAACTGAACCCTTTATTTCATCCACCTGGGTAGATTGTTCTAGTTCCACACGCCATGCCTCTACCAGATATCTCAGTATTAGTTATTTCTCTCTAACTCAACTCTCTTAAGTTTTTGTTCACTTCTGCTGTGGCCAGGTATTGAACTCACAACTCTTTGGGCCAAGTCATTGGATTACTTCAACCAACACTTTTATCCACTGGGCCATGTGCCCTTCAGTGTATGTACTTTTGGGACTTATAAACCTAATGTCTCGGTAAACATTCTTTTTTTTAACCAAATCTCATATTACAATTTATTATTTTTCTCAAGCAGTCCCATTACTGGTTCTCATGTCTATGCTTGGCTGGCTTAGGACATTTTCTTGGCCTAGCATATGTGCTGATTCCTTAAGTTTTTGTATTTTTCAGTGATATTCTTTGTCTCTTATTTCAATGTCATCCTACAGGTTGTGGTGATCTCCTTTTTCCCCTTCTATATATGTTTAGCCACACCTGATTTTTCTATTTCCCCTTGTATTACATCTTTACGGTGTTCCTGCAGCCTTATCTTAAGGGGGGTGGCGGCATGTTTCTCCTTTATATTTCTTACCACAGCTATATAGGATGGCGTACGCACAGTCCTTAATCGTGTTCTCCTCTATGGGTGTTCTTACTTTGAAGAGGTGTCTGCAAAGTGTTGAACCACTTTTGAAGGTCGTCCGGATATTATATCTTTTGTATTTTTTTCCAATAATCCCTTCACATGGGGTAGGCAGACTGAACCTGTTTTTGGGTTGTTGTTATCCTCTTGCACTCTTCTGTCCCAGTTTGTCAGAGCTGCTACCATGTACCCAGGTTAGTTGTTACATTGTAGGGTACTGCTTATACTGACTATTTCTTATTCTGGGTTGTCACTTATTACTTTTGCTTGATGGTATAGCCAACGAATGATTCCTTTCTTTATACTGTATAGGTGGTGGAAGTGGAAGTTGAAGTTGAAGTTGAGGTTAATGTTGGCTTGCACTATATGGATGTCTTGAACCCATGCTCTGTTCGCAATATCCAGGAAGGCTAGTTTGTTGTTTTCTCTCTCCGTTGTGAACTGTATCAATGATCTTATTGAGTTTACATGGTTCAGTAGTAGTTGGACCTCTTCCTGATGTGGCCAAAGTATGAAGGTGTCATCTACAATATCTCGGCCATAGGGTTGGCTTTAGTGATGTTGATTTTGATGTGATGCCATTTCCTTGAAGATGAGGACAATGGTCCAAACAATGTAAATAGTGTAAATAAGAGTTTTATTATTAAAAATTCATTTAGACGTTTGAATTTATTTAATGCATTATGTTACATATTAATTTTAAATATCACATTATCATTTGCTTGTGGTGAGTTAATTTTCGACAATTGTCAGTTAGTATTAATTAATTTGTAAGTATTTAGCACAGTAGTTCCCAAACGATATTGGGCCATTCCCCACTTTAGTATTTCTAAAATTCTGGTGCCCCCTGTAATATTTAATTCTTACACATTCAAACTTTAACTGTAATTCATGTGAAGGAAGCTTTAAAGGCCATTAACTTCGTCTCTAAACAAGCCTCCAAAGACCATGTTGTCCATGAAAGAGAAAAATTAAAAAAAACAAAAAGACAGTTAAATATATATCGTTTCAAAACATATAACAGAACTGAAAGGCAGAAATATAAAATATTTGAATGAAAGCTTATTCTGTAATATACTTTAATGATTTTAATCATGAATGCAAAATGAAATTTAAGCTCATGTTGGTATAGTAAGCTGAAGGGTGCACATCCTATGCATACCCCACCAAAATATTACCATGACCAACATTGGAAATCATTGATTTAGCAGGAAATGTGACAATTGTATGGTAAATGGAGATGTTTATTTGTAAATAATTCAAATTAATACATTGATAAATTATCAATCTATTGTTAAATAGGAGGACATCAAAAAAGATTAAATTCTGTAATAATAACTTTGGGACTTGTTAATCATTATAAGTGATTTGGTTCTGTTAAAAGTATAATTTATACATTGTCATTACAAAATGATGGCAATTCTTAAGTTTTGTGTATTTTACAAGTACAGAAAAATTACTAGCCATTTAGATACGAGTTTAAAATATGTATAAATTATGGAATTTTATTTGTCAAGTTTGAAATAATAAAAAAATTCTATTTTTACTACTTCATAAGAAGAGTTTAATTCACACCTATATGTCTAGCAGATTCTTTTTTTGATTGAGTGATTCATTTTTTATCGCTTATCAACCCTTTGCAGGTTATTTAAAGCCAGAAAATATTTTTAGATTGTAAAAATTTTTTGAATTTCGTGAAACAAGTTTTACTAATTAACTCATAGCTGGGGATGTGGATTCATACTTTTCCCAAGGGTATTTGTGCATAAGTGAATATATTGAACCCAACTGGAATTGGAACTCTGCTCCCCAATTAACAATTCTGAGCCATTATCCAATGCACTATTTGAATATCCAAACTTACCGCAGCTTGTATTCCCAACCAGACACTAACCTCAGTACTGACTGGTCTTGATGTTGCTTAACTTTGGTGATCATATGGGAACTGGTGTTTCAACATGATATGACTGTAAGCCATATTGAATTCTTGTAGTGATGTAAAGTGTACGTCACAGGTAGCATTATATATTGTCATACTTTGCAGTTTTTGCTATCTGCATTATTTGTTATTTGGATAGTTTTGGCCATTATGCAAAGATGAGGACAATAGTCTGCTTATGAACAATGAAACTCCTCATCTCGGAAATTCATTGGTTGTTTGGATATTCTTTGTTGAAGCAGTTAGAAGAAACTAATTTCTATTTTTATGGTTGCCTGTTTGGTTTGCTTTTTTTTTTCTCCTTTGAAGAAAAGTAATTTTTTATTTTTGTTTTAAGGGTTTAAGTAGGTATTTTTTTACCTGTATGGGTAGGATGAATGTTTAGGTAGGTATAATTTAACATCTGTCTATAGATTTGGTGTACATTCTATTAATATTTATAGATTTTCTTTTTGTTAAGATGAAGTATAAAAAAGTTATTTGAATATGTTCATTTCATTGCAGTTGAGTGTTTTAATTATATACACACACTCATGAAACAAGTTTTTAAGCTAAAATAAAGGTAGTCCATGTATTGAAATTTGAACTTTGTAGAAATTATTTTCTTTTTTTTTTTTTTTTTTTATAGGATTCACAGATTTTTATTTTATCTGCTAGTGAGTAATAATAGTAGACCTTGAGAGACTATTCTTCTTTGGAGATTGTCAGGAAATGTGCTTTTTTTTTTTTTTTTTTTTTTACAGATGCTTGATATAGTCTATTCCTTCTTATAACAAACCTCATCTTAAATGTTAGCATACAATTCCCCTAAGTTTTTGTTTTACTTATATCTCTTTGTGGCCTTGAGTAAGATGTAAAATATGCCATGTGTTTGAACTTATGACTTTTTGGTAAAACACTTTCTTGCTGGTTATCACGTCTGCTTCATTGAAAATTCAAATGTTTCAGCAACATTTACAGCTTTTGTACCAGACTTAGTATAGGTGAGAGAACAAAAGCCACTATTATATTTGAGAAAGAGTAAAAGAGATTGACTTGTGTGTGAAATTGGTTTTGGATCTTGCTACTGGTTATTTTATTTTTGAGTTGGCATATTTACCGAAACTCTGATGCAGGCATTATTATTTATAATCATCTCATTACTGCTTTTGTGTTCAGAAAAAAAAAAATGGCACATTGGATTTGAACTTTGGGAGAATGTAGAAAGTTCCAGTTCAATTGTGTGAATTGAGTAATTTTTAAATAAATATAAGGGAGGCAATGCTGGAATGCCAGGCTACCTGGAACACATGGGAGTAATGATGTACTCCTGAGAGAAGCCAGTAAGAACAAGGGTGACTTAAGTCTTATGGTTGGACCTCGCAAACGCCTATGGGTCAATCCCACACCAGCTTGTGAGTGAAGCTTTAGAATGCTACCACATTTCTAGTATCATTGGCAACTTAATCTTGGACTAACTTCAAGAACCACTACGTCTGTGTGGCATAGACTTGAAAGAGGTATCATAACCGGCTGTACAATATCAGCAACACTCTTCACCTTTAGCTATGATTATGATTGTCAAGGCTGCAGAAAGAGTGCCGGGGACTTCAGTCCAAGTCAAGTGTCTGGTAGTCCCCAATAAGAGCTTACATGGATGACCTTACAGTCACAACAAACTCGGTGGTAGGTGGCTCCTGAGGGATCTTGAAAGGAAAATGAACTGGGCAAGGATGAAATTCAAACCAGGTAAATCAAGGTCTCTTGTGATTAAACAAGGCCTGGTCACTGACAGATACAGATTTACTGTTGTGGGAACAAATATCCCAACACTCTCAGAGAAACCAACTAAGAATTTAGGCAAGACATTCAGTAATAGTCTGAGAGATACTGCCTCTATCTGCCAGATTACTGATGACCTAGACCCAGCATTATCAAGAATTGATAAATCAGGCCTACTAGGTTGATTTAAAGTGTGGGTATTCCAACACTCATTATTACCCAGAATACTATGGCCGCTTCAGCTATATGAAGTCCCGCTCACTATAGTGGAAGTTTTGGAGAGGAAATTAACAACACGCTTGAAAAGATGGCTTGGGTTACCTAAAAGCTTAAGCAGTGCAGTGCTGTATGGTAGTACAAATGTGCTAAAGCTACCACTTAATGGCCTCAAAGTGGAGGTCCTAGTAAGCCAGACTAGGGAGGTCTACCAATTCATAGAATCTAAAGACCCGAAAGTGAGAGGAGCAGGCATAGACTCAGACAGGGAGAAAATGGATCACCATTAAAGAACTAGCTGTGGCAGAAGAGAGGCTAAGACAAAAAGCCATAACCAGAATTAAATGGCAAAAGGGAAGACAGGATTGGGCTACTTTCCCAGTATATGATATGATGGGTAGAGAAAAGAAAAGTACTTAGTAGATTAACCAAACATTGCAGGTATGACTGCATTAAATGAATAGTAAATGCAGTCCGTTGTCAACTGACAATATATTTTTAAATCATTGTTGATTACATGTATCACCGAGTATATGGGTTGCGATTGAGTTTGGAATTATATTTGCTTCCTCGATAAAAGGCACTATAAAGAGATTTAGCTGTTGAATTCCAGCTGATTCAATGCGATACTGTTGATTTTTTTTTCTTTTTTTCTTTTTTGTATGCCTAAAAAATTATGCAACACAAAATCTAGCGGGGTAAACCTAGATGTTGAATTTGTGGGGGTATTGTTTAGTTAGCATTTTAAATTGCAGTATGAGTAGAATAGACTTCAATTAGTTTGCTGTATTAACTAATTTCATGTCTGAGAATCCAATTTGGGATTTGAGTTTTAAAACTACTTAGAACATCACACATAGCTGTGACAATTTTTTTTTCCCACTTGGTTGGTAGGAATGTTACTAATTTTTTTTTTTTTTTATGTCGTGAATCAAGTTAGACTTTTTACTAGGATAGGTTTTTCAGTAATTATTATTAGAATTAACCAGTTCTCTTTCAAGGAGCCAATGGAGATTTATATTTAAGTTTTAAATAGGTTGTGGCTGATTGACTCCTCTCAACTAAATGAGTTTAGGTAGTTTTACTGGCTTGGGTACCCTTGGAGCCAATGGGGTGTTTTAGCTTTAAACACCATATCTAGGCATTTGCGGGGGGCAAGGGGCCAAAGGACTTTTAAATAGGCTAATTGTTCCATCACCTCCACCACCAAAGGAATTTTTTAATAATTTTTTGTTTAACAAGAAAGTTTGCATTAACTGGCTTTTGAACCCTTGAAGCCAACGAATTTAATGTTAATCTAATTTTATATGATCCCCCACATGCAACAGAACATCGAGCATGCCCTGTTCATTTTGGTTTTCCGTAACACTAAAGGTCTGTAGTATAGCATTTATGATTATTTTTTTATTTTTTTTTCAAGGTATTTTCAGTTTTGTTTTTTTTTCATTATGACTAGCTACCAGGTTAGTAAGTGAATGTAAGTACATAGGTTAAGGAGAATGTAATCTAATGCGACCATTAGAATTGCATGGAGTTTTTTTTTTTTTTTTTTTTTTTTTTTTTTTTTTGTGAGATTAAATGTGAAGCAATTTACCATAATATTGACACATGTGCAGGAGAGGCACTACTGGAAAGCACACGCAAATTGCGCCAGTGACCTTATACCTGTAGATAGCATGCAAAACAGCTTCTGATTGGCTAATGCAAATCTTGATGACATTATAAAAGTAAGACTTACCTCCAGATGTATTTAAAGATTGTTCTTCCAAACTTACATTATGGAGTGAATTATGTAGGGAGGCAGCCTGTCAACGGTCAGGGTAACTGGCAGAACAGATCTGATGTTGCAATACTTGAAATTCGTAATGAAGCCAGGGTGAATTAAATTACCTCCCCCCCCCCAATAATTGGAGGAGGATAACTCCAGATCTATTGACTATTAATTCCCTTGACATGTCTACTCTCTTCTCTTTTAGCCATACAGGCATCTCAGGGATAATACCTTACTAATTAATAATGAATCTGTAAATTCTGCAGTATTTTTTAAGTTTTTCACATTGTCTTATGAAACAGTGACTTTGAAGTGCACATGTAAATTTGTCTTTTTATTGCTAATGTAAGCTTTAGACATTTTACGTAGCTATTTGTGTCAGGTCATTTACATGAAATAAGGGAGCAAAAATAGTGTTTTCATGCCTCAGCATTTTTCAAGTAGGTTTTTATGACTGAACCTTATCATTTTGGGCTGGCATAATTCATTGCTTTTCACTGAAACAAATGTTAAATGCATGAGGGTGTTAACCTTTCATTTATCTTCCCTTTGTGTTCATCTTGTCTGGTTTTTGCACAGTCAGAGTACTTCTTTCAACTGAGAAAAACACTGGTGTTATATAGCTCTCCCAGTACCAGACCCACGCTGACTATTGGCTAATACCTACCCAGTACTGTTCATATGCAAATAGTCAGCGCCACCTACTCTAAGTAGAAGGTCTTCTCTAAACAGCCTGTTGTGGAAGAGAGTGCAACTCCTGGTGCTTCAGCACCACATACAACCAACTTGGAGTTTTTTATTGGGCTGACCCGATTCTTTGTTACACTCCCCCCGATCTCCTAATCACAGCACCAACATGCAGGAGGCGGGTGTTTCCTTTTGGTGCTCCTTCGCAGAGGAGGCACTTCATCCTCATTGTTTCCATTACATGGGGGAGGTACTTCATCCTCAGTGTTGTTGCTATCCATTTCCACCACGGCAGGAATCTATTTCCAACTCCCCATCACTTGTCAGTGTCACTTGTGCCCTTTTCAGACCGTCTTACTGAAAGGGCAGAGATACTGCCTTACATGATTAACTAACTTGGGGACTTTTATTGGGCTGACCCAATTCTTTGTTACATCTTTCTTTCTATTTTTCTTTGTAAAAACTTGTATATGCAATTTCAATGCACCCCAGAATGAGGCTTGCCAGAAGTCTTAAAGAAAAGAAAAAGGACTTAGAGATTTATTTTGTCTGCTACTGCAATACTAAGTGTTTTGTTGTCAGGGGATGGCATAATGTACTTATCAAAGTATCTAATTAAGGAACAAGCAGAACTTTATCATGATAATAATAATTAAACTTGGTGCTAATTAGCATTTTCAACTAATTATAATATAAATTCTATAAACAGAAAATGCCTAGACATTGAATGGAGCATGCTGAAGGAAGCATTTAAGCAAGTTATTAAAATCTGCTTAAATAACTGGCTTTCCAAAAGTCTCAACTTGTGGAAATGGGCCCTTAGGAAATGCAGTATTTCAATTTAAATATTTCGTAATATTTTTTTTTTTTTTATTTTTTTTTTATTTATTTGATTTGATGCTGAAAAAATTTTCCTAAGATAAAAAGAACAGTTTCCTGTTTTTTCTTGATGTTTAAGTAAATCCAACTTTTGTGTGTGTTGTTTATCAGTTTATTTCCCTTAATGGATAGGACAGTGGATTTATCGAACATATTCCAGCTGAGAAATTCTTGCAAACAAACCAGACACTGTGATAAAAAGAAAAAAAAGATATATATTTTCTGATGTATAAATGGCATTTTGTTTTATGTTGCACCAAAGACCCAGAAACTTACCAAACATTTTTCTTGAAATAGTTATTTCTTTGCAGCATATTGTGAAATCTTGAAATCAGTCTTGAATGTTGTATAAATTGCAAGGGAAAAGGACAAGCTTTTTTTATTTTTGAGAACATTTATTTTAATTTCATCTTTTTCTTACTTTCTTTTTTCTTATCTTTTTCTTACTTTCTTTTTTCTTATCTTTTTCTTACTTTCTTTTTTCTTATCTTTTTCTTTTCTTTTTTTTCTTTTCTTTCTTTTTTTTCTTTTCTTTCTTTTTTTCTTTTCTTTCTTTTTTTCTTTTCTTTCTTTTTTTCTTTTCTTTCTTTTTTTCTTTTCTTGTCTTTCTTTTTTTTTCTTTTCTTGTCTTTCTTTTTCTTTTCTTTTCTTGTCTTTCTTTTTCTTTTCTTTTCTTGTCTTTCTTTTTCTTTTCTTTTCTTGTCTTTCTTTTTCTTTTCTTTTCTTGTCTTTCTTTTTCTTTTCTTTTCTTGTCTTTCTTTTTTTTTCTTTTCTTGTCTTTCTTTTTTTTTCTTTTCTTGTCTTTCTTTTTTTTTCTTTTCTTGTCTTTCTTTTTTTTTCTTTTCTTGTCTTTCTTTTTTTTTCTTTTTTTTTCTTTTCTTGTCTTTCTTTTTCTTTTTGAGAACATTTATTTTAATTCCCTTTTTTTTTTTTTTTAAATGTTTTCCTCTGATGCATTGGAAATTACTCCTGTTCAAAGATAAAGAATATCTAATTGCTCCTTTCAGTTTCTTGTTAATGTCACCATCAATTATCACACTTAAGGAATAAAACTGGATTGCATGACACTAAACATTCTGCATGCAAGTGATTTCTTTTACATTATATGACAAATACAACATTTGGCAGTTTAATGTTACTAGGATTGTTAGTTGTTTACCATCATAATAATTATAATATGGAATGATGTCACACAGAACAGTCATTTTCTCATCAGTGGATGTCACATTATTTGATTAAGATATTAAACAGCTTATTTGAATGGAAATGATGTATGCTTTATTCATACTATAATATTATTAAAAAAGTGCTTAGGCCAACCAATGGCAAATAAGGAAAGGCTAGTAAATACTGATTTTAGCCAAGTCTATACCTCATCATAATAAACATCATTTTAAATAAACACTGTGCATTGTTAACCCTTTAAACCTGAGTGGCTGGTATATCTATTGTTGTGTGAAAAGTGGCTACCAGACAATAAGGACGATATATTTTCTCCTGTCCCAACGAGTTGTGACACACAACCCAGTAACTTGGGACTGTGATTTTTACATACCCCAATATATGTATTAATGTTCTCCTGTCAATAAATGGTATTTCAAGCCAACTGAGTAGAAAATCACTCTTTTCATATCGCATCACCCGTATCTCCATGTGCCACACACACACATCCACACACACACATATTCATCTTCGGGCCTTGAATCAAAACTCATTCTAGGCATTTCATTCGATAGTTATGAGACTGCAACCTCACGCGCATTTATAACATTAAGTAAAAACATAAAAGTGCACTAAAATACAGCAAAATCTAAAAAAAACTAGTGAACCAGAACCTACCTACCACGATTTCACTTAATGGATCTTCAGGGTACTATTGGTTTCAGTAGTACCCTGAAGATCCGTTAGGTGAAACTGTGATAGGTAGGTTCTGGCTCACTAGTTTTATATATATATATATATATATATATATATATATATATAGACATACACAGAAATTTGACAAATGGAAAATGTTTAATTGAAAATAGATTTAATTACATGTTTTGCCATTCAAGGCTTCATCATATCCAAAACTTAAAATGTTTGTTGGGATTTTGTATCCTATTTTAAAAACATGTGTGTGTCCCCAGACAGTTATTGGTTCTTAAAGTATAATTAGGGAGCTGAGTTCAAATTCTGACTGATCCAGTTAATATTCACTTCATATTAATCCTCTTGGACAAAGTTGCCTATCTCTTTTTATTTTTCTAAATAGGGCAGAAGACTAGCTTCTCTAATTTTGGATGGCATTAACTCTAAGAGAAGGGGAAACAATAAATTCAGAATGGTTGGGTAGATAAGTACCCCAAAGCATTTCTTGCATTGAATCTTGACAACACATTCTTGTTGAATCCCAGAGAAGCAGTCAAGAGGTTGTATTTGGACCTTTGAAACCGCTTACTCACCTCAAAAAATACACTCATACACATGCCATTCTTTGAAAGGGGGTCAGTCTCATCACTATTCATCTCAAGAGAAGATTTAATATATTACCATTATTTTACAGATATATATATTGTGATGTTGGATGGCTTCGCTTGTCACTTTTGCTATGTCAAGCAAAAGCTTGTTATCACTTCCAAAAATACTTGTCATATTCAAGACTTCATAGACGCCGGTACTAATAGTAACACCTTCCAATAATATCCACACTAGAAATACTTGTTCAAGTAGTAATCACCAAACAGTATAATGATCAGAATAGAATTGTAATCCGTATAGTAGTAGAGTAGAGAGAGTGAACATATAGCAATAATGGATAGACAAGAAAGAGTGAACAGTGATTGTATAGTCTTCACGCTACTTCCTGTTTATTCACTTCCTTTATGATCACGTGATCTACTTGATAATGGAATCACCTGTGTTACTCATTGGTGATATAGTTTCAAATCACAGTGTTGGCAACGACACTTACTCTTATACAACAATAAAATATATTAAATAGTATAACTAAGCTAAAATAGCTTATGGACTGCAGTGTGTATACAAATACACATATAGTAAGTAATAACCAAAAAAAATGTCAAGATATTTTACATTGTTTTTATAATGTTCTTAGGAAAAAGGGATTATCAGTGGTCTGGAATTTTAATATCCAATTGAGTGCTGTAAAAATTTTGGCCTGACCCACATCCCAGACCTCAGAATTTAATTTTTTATTTAATTTATTAAAAAATTTTTTTAAAGGAACCTGAGAAGTTATATTCCAAATGTGTTACATATGTGGAATAGCATGTGCGTTAGTCAAGCTTAGAACTTTTCAGCTATCCCTCCTAAATCCTATAAATAGGAAGTGACATGACATAAGTGAATTTAAATAAAACCTTGCAACCCCCTCACCCTAGAGTTCACAGCACACCATGGTGTCATGATACCCTTGTTAAAAAGCCAAACTTCTATTGGTTTAAGCTACAAATCCTTGTGAAGAGGTTTGCATTTCTGTTCTCATGGACCAATGACTGGTTTGTTAGCAGTTTTATTGACTAGGCATTGCAGTGCTTATTGAAGAGAAAAAAACAACTATAAAATTGAAGTAAAACAAGCCCTTTCCTTTACAATCAATCTAGAACCTGTAAAATATATCGCTCATTTTTTTTTCATTAACACAACTTTGAGAAGGAAACCTGATTGCAAACCAGTGCAAAGAGTTAATTTGCTTAGAGTTCTAAAAGATGCTTAATTCTTATATATGAAATAAAAATTCCTTCAAATGAAAAACTGCCCATATCTTTTAGCATTCAATCAACATTTTTAAAGATTCTTTGTACTTGTATTGTAGTTACATCTTTTTAGATAAATCTTTTATTTCACACTTTTCCTGTTTTATCTAATTTTTATTTTTTAATTGCCATGTCTCTTCAGGGTGTAAGTGATCATGGCTCTCTACAACTTGCCTTTATTATCTGTAATTTGCCATGACTTTCTGGGAAAAGTTATGGTTTTCCAATGTCTTCATGATTTTAAATTCAGATTTGTCCTTCTAGACTAGCTGCCATTCAAAGATAGAGAGTCCAGTCTACCCTGTTATTTAACCCATAGCTGGGTGGAAGGGAGAACAGATGGATTCATGTCTTTTTGAAGAGTGAAAATGAATGCAGCAGAGAAGACTGGATATTTGAACTCTGCTTACTGATATCATTTTTCAAATCGTTGACTGTTACACTACCGAGACATTTTATCTGATTTGTCACTTCAAAAATAAAATTAATAAATAAATGATAAAAACTGTGGGGTATATTTATACCTACTTACTCAATCCTACATATCTCCTCACAATCTGCACTTAGTTCATCATATTGCATTCATGTAACAACTTCTTTCCATAACATGTACTTAAAAAAAAAAAAAAAAAAAAAAAAAAAAATTACAAATGAATAATTTGGCTTAATTTAAGTCTTAAAACACCTCCAAGGTACAATGGGTTAGGTGTCAATGAGAATTGTCAACCTTTGAAAGAATAATTATGTCTTATTATTATTATTATTATTATTATTATTATTATGGAGAAAAGGAAATTTATTAACTTATTGCTTTACCTTTTTCTTGAAATGAGAAAAATGAAACCAAAGAATAAACTAGTGGCAGCCATGAATAATATTTGTAATAACTAGTTTGATGATGATTCATCTCCCTGTCAATTGTTTTTCATTTGGCATTGGAGTATTATCTGATGTGGCTTATATGTGTCATGTTCACAAGTTGCATACATATGTGCACATATGCAGCCTGAAATCTATCCTTACTGCTTGCATGAAAATAGAAGAAAATCTTTCATGTGTATCACACATACATGCATTCATTTTATTATTTTAAAACATTGTTTCTAAAGCATCATTTTAATTTTTTTTTTTTTTTTTTTTTTTCATCTTTATTTTGGAGATTTAAAATAAAACCTTTTTTTTTTGTTTTGTTGAAAGTGGCTGGTGTAAGTCTGGGGGTGGTGTTCATGCATTTTCACTTGTAGTTGAATCAAGCTCTAACGCTTCATTCCTGTTTTTGTTTGATTATTAGATTTGTGAACAATGCCACACTATTTGAAAGTTATTAAGGCCATAGAAAATTTGCTGAATGTCTAAAACATTGAAGCACTTCAACCCTGAGCAATGACCACACAAGAAAGTTTTATTGATGGAATTCATTTATTATGAACAATCAAATATTTGCAAAGGACATACCGTAAAAAAGATGAGTGGGGTGGAGAGTAGCTTACTATACCAGTGGATGATGCATGCAAGTGGGAATGCAGGCAGACATTTCTATACTTGTTATACAATTGCATCAATATCCACCCAGGCAATGCTGTGTACCTTGGCTAGTATATATATATATATATATATATATATATATATATATATATAATGTATGTTTGGTTGAAGAACAAGGAACAATGAAAGGTTTTTGTTTAAGATTTTTATTTTTTCTCTAGTTCATACTGGTTTTCAGAGAGTTTGAATATAAATTCTCTAAACTTTTCTGAGCATTTCCATAAGCCTATATCAATGAATATTTGTTATGTGCTAATAAGGTCATATCCGTAAGTATGCATTGCGTTTCTTTGGAACTTTTCAAATATCAGACCTTCACACATTTATTTGTGATGTCTTGTCATTCTCTCTTCTTTTTTCTTTTTTTTTTTTTCTGTAATGAAATATATTTAATACCAGCTTAAAAGCCGCCCTGTTGAGTGGCATTTAAGCTAGCTCCTGAGGAAGGCTCTGGATTGGGCCTTCAGCTTCTTCAGGAGTTTGAGAATCCTTAAGTCTTTGCATATTCTCAGCATTGGAAGCTCTTCTGGCTGCTGTTTGATCTTGGTTTTCATTTGTACAGGAATTTCTTTTCCTTGCTGCAGCCTCAGCTCTTTTGATTGCAATCTGCTCCTCTCATGGCAGAGATTTCTTTTTGCAAGGCATACTGCTGCCATATATGTGATAGGCAACAATAAACTACAGAAGAACTCAAAATTGATCACTGCAAGTATTGCATTAATATTTAAGCTTACCTTTTAAAAGTTCAATTCTTCTGCTGCTACTTAATTTAAAGAGAGTTTGATGTGCATAGGTCCTTACTTTCCGTACAAACAATTATTTATATTTCATGGGTGACTTTTTCTGAATTTTGCAATTAATATTGATTATTCCCAAATTTATTTCTAAATTATAAAAATTATCGTACAAAAAAAAACTTGTTCAAGAATATCTAAACTGTCAGCTGTATACAATTGTTTTCTCAGATCATTCGTTAAAAATAGCTTCAAGCAAATGTAGCAAGCCCTATCATTCTTTGAATTTTGTGGGCTGAGGCTACAGAATCACAAACAAAAAACACAACCAAATAATAGAAAACACATCACTTGAAGACCTTTAACAACAGCAACTAAAATTGATAGCACATGGAACTCAGAAAATAATGACATAATCACGATATTGATATTCTGCACTACTTCAAACAAAGGTTAGGAAGGAAACCGTCATTAATATTGGAAAATGCAAAAACAGTGAACTTGAGAAATCTATTTTCTTGAAAAAAAATTTTTAATAGAATAATTTTATAAATTTCAATCGACAACAGTAGTGGCTGCTCAGTCAATGAATGCTGAAACCCTTAGGAAATGGTTAATATTACCAATTATCATATTGTACATTTGTATTATCTATAAATATTTGTTCAGTTTCTTGTGTTAGTTGGTGATATGTGATTTAATGGAGCTATTATCAGATAAATGACAAATTAATCAACTTGATAATGTCATGATTGTGTTACTAATTTGTATTTGAATTTTTTTTTATTAGAGAAACATTTTTCAAGTGGGCAAGTGAATTCATAAACAACTTTGGTTTGTTGAAGTTTTGGAGTTTGTTTTTTTTTTTCTTTTTTCTTTTTACTTAGGTGTTCATATTTCATTCCATTTAGGAACAAATATTAAATATTTTTCACAATGAACAAAAGAAAAACCACAATGTCATGATGCCACAAACGGATGGTATGAAGGTGATACTTGGAAAAACCCAACCACAGGAATCCATTAATGTGTGAAGATGAAATAATTGAAAACGGTTAAGGAAGCACATGAACACAAACTTAAATCGCAAAAAAAATTCTCTGATACTGGCTTATGAAATACTGAACACTCAGAAGACATTACACAATTTATGCTTTTAAGCTCTCCTCAGAGAGGGATGGGCCCCGCCAGGTCAACTTGCCTAAGGCACACTATGTCTAAATGAATGCATTTCTAATACTCAGCCCAGAAATGAGGAGAAACTAGTTTGGGGCTCAGCATGTCTAGTGACCCTACAAACACATCAGGTCATGGGACTACTGATGTTGTTGTTGTTTATGGTGATGATCATCATCTCATGCAAAATTGGTTTCCAACTGAGTACTTAAAACTAAGTTCTCGTATATATATATATATATATATATATATATATATATATATATATATATATATATATCCAGGAGAAGTCTTCATTTTTTAGTAGCTTTTTGATGTTGCTTGTGAATTTTTGTGTTTTATAGTTTTGTTTTCATTTACTTTTTCGTAGATGTTATCATCAATAATGAGTAATGAATACAGTAGCATTTTCTAAATTTTTCCAGTTGCTAAGGCCATTTTGTTTTGTTGTTAATAGTTAATTTCTTTTAATAAATTCATATATATGTACACACACAACTAAACTTATTGTATTTTTCCAATTTTTAAAATAAGATGTATATTGGGATTGAAATTGTAGATAAACTGTCTTAAGTTCATGTTCAAGTACTTTTGTTCATCTCAGTCATTTTCAAGAACTATGTGATATCTGTTTTGTTGGTAAGATTCTGTTGGCTACATTCTAGTATTCTTTAGAAAGTTGAATGTTTAGCTTTTAGTTTAGTGGTCATGTCATGTATAACAGTTAAGGAGAGTGAGACTGCATCAAAAAATGTATCAATATTATCTTTTGTTTTGATTTGTATATATGAGAAATTGGAAAAAGTTTTTGTGATGTATTCATCCATTTAAAACCCAGTCCGATGAAGTCCTAACAATGGATGAAACACTTCACAAAAACTTTTTTCAATTTGTCAGACATCTTTTCTTTCAAAATGTCTTTCTCTTACCTGATTTTCCTCACAATAGTCCATGCTAGCTTGCATAAGTGTAAAACATTCATTAGTTTACTCATTCCCTAAGAAAATGATTTCAACATCTTTCATATTTTATACGTACATCATAATTACAAAATTGCTATCCCTTTATCTGTCAGTTAAAAATAATTCAAGATATGGTATTTTATTTGTCAAGTTTTAAATAATAGAAAATGTTATTTTTACTGTTGCTAGATGAGACCAGGTACATTTTGACAATTTGCCCATCTCTATGTAGTAGACTCTTATGATGCAGAAGAGTGTTACATGCAATATGGTTATAAGAATATATGGCTGTTTTTACTTGATTGTATTTTGAGGCACATTAGTAGCATTAATTACTTTCTATCAATTAAATTGGTAAGCTAAAATCAAATTTCAGCTTAAGGTATATTTACTTATCACTAATGCCCTTGGATAAAAACATGAATCCATTTCTTCCTGCATCCTGTCCCATCGCTAGATATCTTATCAAAAATGTTTCATTACTAGCATGTCACAATACTTCAGAGCATGATTTAGTGAGCCTTTAGGCAATCTGTCTTACTATAATTATATTACTACTGCCCAGGTAGTAATAACAGTAAAAAGCTGTTACATCCATAGCCAGTCTTGACAAGGGCCAGTTGTACTTGAGTTTGGCAGGCTATTTGTCATTTGACTAAATTTACTTTGCTTCGAAAAGTGACACATGTTGCATATAGTAGCTTAAAGGATTAATTATCAGGCGTGTACAAAAGTGTCCAGCATTTTCTTTTTAAATTAAAAGCAATTTTTATTATGTATTTATTCAGTCTCAAAAAAAAAAAAAAAAAAAGGTGCTAGGAAATTTTGCAGACCCCTAAGAAAATTGGCTTCTGTTTTGGATCTATTACACTTAGCCAACTGATATATGAAATACATGGTTGATTATTATTCCACAAATTGTCCAAAATACTTTGACTGTTTTTCACAGGACTTTTATTTTGTTTTTTAGGTGAAGTATTTTCATTATTTCACACATTTTATGGACTATCATTTCTCTTTTTATTATCAAAAATAAAAATTACTAAGCATCTTTTAAAGACGTCTAAATGCAGTATAGAAAAGCCAAATAATATATCAAATATATTAAAATGGTATGTTAAAAGCAACAAAGATGAATAAAAATGAAAGTATTTAATAGCATAGACTCACTCTCCTAAAAAAAATTAGCTTCCAAAAAATCCCCAGGTCTTACAAAGTTAAGGTATCTGATAGGCTAATGTTAACCTAGATGCCAGAAACTAATATTAAAAGGGGGCGTGGGTCTCTTATATGTCATAAAAAAAAAGGTAGTTTCTAAAAATGTATGTAATAATAGAAGATATAAAATAAAATGAGGCCTTGTTTGGGTCAAAGGAATGATTGTGGTTGAGTCTTCTTTTTTCTTTTCTTTCTTTCTTTCTCTTTTTTTTTTTTTTTTTTTTTTTTTTAAGGAAATCTTTAAGCATGTCTTTTACTCTCCACTCCTTTATTTTATTATAACAGTCTAAAGTTAATAAGCATTTGCTAAGTATAGAATAATATATGTGGTGGCAAGATACTGAAAAGTTCCCCATTCTGACCCACTTTCAAAAATCTGACCAAACAGGATTTTCTTTTTGGTATCCCTTAATCAGGCTATGAATTGTTAAGTACCCTCTCAAGCATTTCTTAATGATGGGTCCTGTTTTTCTCATGTCTTTATTGACGTTATTGATGAGCTATAAGGCGTTAACAGCTAGTATGGATAACCAGAACTGACATAAATTTATGAAAGTGAACACATTTTTTTGACTTTTAACTACCTAGTAAGTTTTACAAATTAGCATATTTTCAGCAATTATCTAATATTTTATTGACTTTTAGCTATGTTTGAAGATGCTTTATGAAAAAATAATAAAATTGAAAATACTATAACATTCTCCTAAATTAATTTTAATATTTAATAAATGAGATATTAATAAAATGCCATGAT